>OY282558.1:272222938-273441254 GCA_958295665.1 Tipula vernalis
ATACATTATTTCTTCCAAAAACACGCTTAATTTGTCGTATCTTTCTAAAATTTCTTCCTTTTCTAAGCACGAATGGGGTATCTACATACTACCAGAACCATCTTGATATGAATAGAGCCGGCATATAAAAAATGAACTTAAAATAAAGGACATAGAAACACTAAAAAATAATTTATTTTCATAGAGTTGGTATGAAAAAACGCGATTTCGATTGACGAAAAAATATGAATTAAAAATTAAACGTAGTTATGAAATCACTAATAAACAACTCAATGACTAACTGATTTAAAGCACAGATTCTCAAGCTTCCCCATTTTCCAGATATAATCAAAAGAAAATAAGGGAAATTAATTAAAAAACGTTCTACAACAACAACAATATGTATTGAAAAGAGAATATTCTATTTAATGACGTCATCACTTATTCACAACTAAAATCAATGGTAAAAAAAAGACAATACGTTGAACAGCCAAAATTAAAATAAATCAAAGAGAGTCAAAGAGAAAAAATTTTAATAATATGCATTGAGCGAGAAGAAATCAAAAAAATCAAATCAACAATCCCAGATTGTTATGCATCACAAATAAACCACATAACCAAGAAACATTAACTGTAATATAAATGCCTTATTTATTTCTCAAGTATTAAAAATATTATTGTATTTAAATGAAGACACAGCTGAAAATAAATACAATATGATTAATATTTGGCATCGATTTTTATTCCAAAAAATTAATGACACATTCAAAATAAGTTTTTGTTTAGAATATTTGAATTGTCATAACATTTGAGAGCGGTGCATAAAATAAAATAGCTCTTACTTATTATTCCCATTCCTAAATGTCACTTAACACACAAATAAAAACAACAGGGATTCGAACTGAGTAAACGATTTCAAAGAAAACTTTTTACGTAAAATTAACATAATTTCTTTCATAGCAATGGTTTAATTTTAGTAAATTTATAAAAAAAATTATATTAAATTAATTATTATTACAATTTAGTTATTACTATAGACAAAAACCACCAAAAATATGGTTAACCGAATCAAAAATCAAACCGATTTTAGAATCCGACCGGTTCGATCACCTATTTGATTTTTTTTTATATGTTTTTAATTGTAGGCGACATCTATGGTTTAAACAAAAGTCATTAATAAAGCATTGCCACATGATATGAATCTGTATTCGGGTAGATTTTTGTCATGTGGCAATGCTTTTAGAAGGAGACTAAAAAGAGATGGTTATAATTGTTAATAAATTTATTGTTATGACGTATTTTACAACAACAACATTCCAAAAAAGTTTAGCAATAGTTTATATTCCAAGAGGATTTTCACTAAGAAATAAACATTTTCATGATTCGAATTTTCAATCAAATAAAATTACATGTTTTATGAACATTTTCGTATAAAAATAATGTAAAAGCTCATATTTCTTATAGACTAAAAATGTAAATGAAAACAATCGTTTTCCCATATAGTTTCATAGTAAAGAAAAAATTTTATGTACTTTATTTTAAGCTTAGTAAAAAATACAGTCAATGTGGAGGCTCTTATTTATAGAGTAGGCTCTGATACTACTAACTAAAAAAGCCGTAACTACTTGTGCGAATATGTACATACCGCATTTGTTTTTAGTATTTAGCGTACCTCATTTACTGTTACTTTGACTATGAATCACATTTATTAGGTAGCAAACATTCCCATTTACAAAAAAGCTATTACCAAAACTTTAAAGCATAATATCTCAATTTCAAGTCACCAGTAGATACCGCGTTTGATTCTAGGACGGCAGACTGTCCAATCGATTAAACTTTAGAAAACAGCCTCCGCCATTTCCGAACCAGTTGATCTTGATATTTTGGGAACGCCCAATAATTGCTCTCCATCTATATGAGAAATAATCACCAGCAAACGATCCACGGTCTCCGTTCCAGATAACTCCGGGAGTAATTTTCCATCCCAATGTATTACGCCTGTTGTAAACTTGAAAGTCGACTTAACTGATACTGCTATTTCTACTCTATTTGCTTCACGAAGACGCCTCAGTGTTGTTCGATTCAAAACGAGTTCATCAATGGGATGTCCAAAACTTTCGGCAACGGCACTGATTAAATGCATTGCTGCACGATCACTAATCTTCAACTTATCCAAAGCTGATTGCTGCACGATCACTAATCTTCAACTTATCCAAAGCTGACAATATTCTAGGAGTAATAAAACATTTGCTTCCTCTAGAAGCTCCTTCTGTGCTTAGCACGGGCAAATCAATATTTTATTGTTATCAGGTATACTTTCGCTGTCACTCTCCGATGACGAAATTAATGCTTGTGAGTGTATTGGAATTAATTTACTTTTTTCTTCAAGATATCTTCGTTTACGAGTTTTTCTGTCTCCATACGTTCCGATTTCCGCTTTTCTCTTTCAATTTCATATTGTCTGGCTCCAGTCAAATATCCGGGACGCCGTTTCTCAAGCTGCGACAAGAGGAATCGCTTGTCATCTTCACTGGTCATCATGGACAAGGCATTGATATGTGCGATATCAAAAATATCATCCAGTTTACTATTAAATGCATTTTCTCTTTCACTGTAAACTTTTGAAGATTTATTTTTATTCTTTAGGAGATTTTTCCACTCATCATGCAATTTTTCCAATTTTTCAATGGAACGTTATTCCTTTTTCACTGGGATTCGTGCTTTTGACCAAAAAATAGACACTTCCTGGATTGTCAGAACTGCAATTTCATCGATTGTTAATTTTACAGTACGGTGATTGTAAAAACAAAGACACATCACTTGCTTATTTGAGGGTAACTTAGCACCAATAATTTGACAGTACTCATGGCCAAGAAGATACATTTCTGTAGTGGACCGTAAATTAGATGCCATTTTGTCAATTTTGTGCTATTTATTTATTTATTTTTTTGTAGTTTTGAATATAAAATCCAGGATTTAGAAAAAACCGTTTAATATTTGAGTTTTTATTAGTTTCGAAAATTGGCAATAAAGTCGCCATTTGTTAACCGATTTTCGACATCTTTGATGTTTTGGAAAGGTAATTATATCTTGTATTCACCACAATTTTGATTTAGGCTGAGAAAACATTCTAAATCATTTTTCTGTTCGTTTGAAAGTGAAAAATTGAAAAAAATACCGTTTTTATCGACCCAATATTTTTTCTGTTTAAGTTTTTAGCATAACCTCACATTTCTAGGAAGTGTCCCGTTAGAAATCTCTATATTTTTTGCCCCATACAAACAAGGACCACCCTAATATATATATATATATATATATATATATATATATATATATATATATATATATATATATATATATATATATATATATATATATATATATATATATATATATATATATATATATATATATATATATATATATATATATATATATATATATATATATATATATATATATATATATATATATATATATATATATATATATATATATATATATATATATATATATATATATATATATATATATATATATATATATATATATATATATATATATATATATATTATATATATATATATATATATATATATATATATATATATATAGTATATATAATATATATATATATATATATATTATATATATATATATATATATATATATATATATATATATATATATATATATATATATATATATATATATATATATATATATATATATATATATATATATATATATATATACTATATATATATATATATATATATATATATATATATATATATATATATATATATATATATATATATATATATATATATATATATATATATATATATATATATATATATATATATATATATATATATATATATATATATATATATATATATATATATATATATATATATATATATATATATATATATATATATATATATATATATATATATATATATATATATATATATATATATATATATATATATATATATATATATATATATATATATATATATATATATATATATATATATATATATATATATATATATATATATATATATATATATATATATATATATATATATATATATATATATATATATATATATATATATATATATATATATATATATATAGTATATATATATATATATATATATATATATATATATATATATATATATATATGTATATATATATATATACATATATATATTTATTGATATATCAATAATAAAATATTATTAACCACTAGCCGAGAAATTTGGTTTCTCAGTGCGAGTTTACGACCATTTCCTGATGAAAAATTTTCAGCAGATTCAATATATTTTAAATGAAAAACAAAAGAGTTATGTGCGGAAGTGGTAATTTGTTTACAAAATAGACTACGTCGATTGGTTGCCTGTTGGAAATTTTTCATCAGAAAATGGTCGTAAACTCGCACTCAGGCTACTAAAACACATAATAATGATGCCTTCTACGACTAGTAGTGGGAAAAAACATTATACACCAATCCCCCGTTTAACACGTTTTCGATCTTACACGGTTTTTACCAAAAACATTGACAGTAACATTTTAAATGTTGTACTGCCAACATACATGGAAAGAATTCAATTTTGTACGTGTTGTATTACGAATTCCTAGTATCAACTTTGATAGAAATCGAAAAAATGGGAATTCCCCTTTTCGGTTTTGTGAGGAACCTATCTTCCGTGTAAAGCGGGGATAGGTGTACTCGTATATAGGTTATATTAAAATTCATACCGTACGTATTTGAATTCATTTCAGAAAATTAAGCGTAAAATCATAAACATTTATGTGTTTGAGTTCGGCTGTATTTTGTAAAAATTGTGATCAATGAAATTTTTTTTATTAAAAAATTCATTTCATATGTTATTCAATTTTCTGGTCGAGATACAAAACAATGTTTTGGGCAAGTACACAATATGCAAGCAATATTATTAAATATGGCATTCAAGGAATAAATGGTGGTACTTATAAAATCATAAGTATTTGTTTACAGTCGGCTAAAGGCACGGGAAGTGATACGAATATTTCGTTAAAACATTTTTTGATTTTTTTTCATTAAATTATTAAATATTTCTAATAGAAATTACCGAATAATTGTAGTGAGTAATTTTGCAATTTCGCGGTTTAATTTAAAAATACAGATTTTTATTTTTCATGAGACAGCAAAATCATCACATCGCTTATTGAACCATACAATTATATATTTTTGAGTGAAAATACATATTTGGCTGTCAATGTTAGTATAAAAGTTATAATGAAAGTGGCCCATTACAATGGGGCATGCAAAACGACATTATTACTTTTACCAGACACCAGGTGGCAGCATGTCATTTTAAAGGATAGCTTTAAATTTGTGTTTCGATTTTACACTGTAATATATGGTTAAATTTAGGTGGATCTACTAAATTTATTCATTTTTATTATATTAAACGTTAAATTAATAACAGCACAGGAGAAAAATATACAAAATATTTGTTACTTTCCTGTTTATTAAAAAAATTGTTGTTCTTTCGTTTAATTTTATTGAAAAGAAGACTACAAAAATGGTTACAACCTGTTGTGATAATTAATTTTATTTAAATATGTTATCATTGAATGTTCTGTATAGTCGTGTGGTCGTGAAATATGTATTTTAAACTGGCGTTACGGCAATGTAATGCGGGCGACGAAATCCCAAAATTGATCAGCCCATTAGCGAAATCATCCGTTTTTGATGTAGAAGAAGAAGGTACACGAGTATGATTTCTGAATTTAACATTTCATCAACGGTTGTTTTTTTTCAAGCTTCGCCCAGCTTTAGGTTGCTGCCATGTTTGGAGTTGATCTGTACAAATTTTATTTAACTTAATCTCGCCAATTAAACCATATGATTCTATAGCATATAAGGTAGCACTTATATGCTTACAAGCTGAACTTATGCCAGAACCAGCAGGACAAGTGCATGAAGCCTTCATAATAATTCTGTCTGCTTTATTTACATGTAGGTGAATGTTATAGTCGACCAATTTTTTGGTCTCGGCGCTACAAGTAATTTTCAAAAAAATATCGAAACCAATTGAATAAAATGTTATTTTCTTACAGAAGCCTGAGTGGAATAGCCTTCTGCCTTACTGGTCACCTTTAACTGCCCCCCGTTCCTTAAAATATAATTGAATACCTGTCGGAGTCAACCATTCCACTTCTTTGTAGTTTAACAGTGAGAGGCCTTGATACGGCTCCTTATCAACTGGGAATGGCTGCTGACAGGCTGCAGGGACAACTTTTATTGGACATCGGCTCCTACTTAGGTCAAGACCTTGCCATAAGTTTAATCTAGAAAGTATTTGTTTATAATTTGATTTTTGATTAGGTAATAACAGAATAAAAATCACCTATTTAATAAATCTTTTTTATTTCCTGTGGTTTTCGCTCCTAAGAGATTTAATTTTTTTTGTTTAATTCAACAACATTTGCCATTTTCACTGCTATATGTACTCAAATATTCTGAAACTATTTTATATGATGAACAACACTAAACTACATGTATAAAACTTAATACTAAGCAAGCAATTAATATGCAACCAAAAACCCAACATGAAACAATTTTTAAATATGTATTTATAAGTAGTGCGATAGAAACGGAGGAAACAAAACTTTTTTAGGTTAAAGGTATTTCACTATATTAAATAGAATTTAATTAAAAACCCGAATGGTTTTTTTGTTTAAAACAGTTAACCATAAAACATTTCACTTATTTAAAACTATTCTCTTTATTGACACTACTTAGAAATATTTTAAAATATAAAAATTGTTCCATGTTATTTATTTTTACTATAGATTTTGATGGAAAACACAAATGACATTTTGATTCTATCCTGGAAACGAACGTGCTGCCACAAAAATAGCGGCAAGTATTTTTACTATATGCATGCCCCATTGTTCGGTAATTTCTAATAAAAATATTTAATAATTTAATCAAAAAATGTTTCAATGAAATTTTTGTATAACTTGCCATAAAACCAATCTACACCCTAAAAACAGCCTTCTTTTCATTATTACAACAAACAGCCTTATTTTCTTTATTACAACAAATTATATTTCTTTGGTTAAGAAACCTGTGATAAATATTTTTTAATACAAATTTTTGACATTTGAAAAAACCGCACACACCAAATTATCACAGTCAAAAATGATAATTGTTGACGTACTCAAAATAAATTCATTGTTTAATTAATATTGTCGCCTTAGCATTTTATTTCAAAGAAGTTGATTTTCCACTTTCGTTGCTTTAAGATGAATGTTTTCAACTGGGATGTGATATTAGTTTTCTTGCTGTAATTAAATATCATTGTCAGTGTAAAAGTGTCATGAACATCAATTATCTACATACTCTATTTTCATTTCATACACTTATTTACCACCGTACCCCTATTTTCAAAAAATATTACCTTTGTTTGCCGAGTATTGTTCCGGGAACGTAATTATTTAATAATTCCTGACAAACCTATAATAGCATACATTTGAAATTTAGAATTATTCATTAATCGTTCCTTTTAACTCGTAGATAAAAATAAACAACAACAACCTTCATGATTCTGTACATAAGCCATTATCTAGCCACAATACCAAAAAGTAAAGTAAATAATTAAACTTGGTATTACTTCTGGGTATATTAAATGGGGTCGATTGCCAAAAAGCTGGCCAAAAGTAGAAAAAAATCTTTGACGTTGTGTTGGCTTTAGATACCTTAAGAGTATTAAAACACTTATAAGAGGGTGGAACTATCTTTACCTGCTCTAGAAATTTAGTTGCAATGTACCTTCGCTCAAGCCGCAGTCGTTGTATTAAATTACCTAATAAACGTAGAAATTTAAAAATGTAGCTAATTTTAATCAAACAAAATGGAATTAACTCCTAGAGGTCTTTAGAATATAATAACATGTCTTAAAATATTAGTATTTTAAGCAATAAATATTAAGAAAGTATGTTTTTTAAACTTTATATTAAACAAAAAGTGTATTTATAATGAAAATGTAATGTAGTTCTGTAGAGTTCTGTCAGCAAACGCATAAGAGTTAGCATGCTCTGCGCAATTACCTATAAAATATACTAAAATCGAGTGTGTGTTAGTTGGTCCGCACATTCGGGCTCACGTTGATTTAATCATTCATTGTGTCAGGTTTTTAATTTCCATCTATTGTGAATGGTAAATGACCTGACATTAAATTAAATTAACATTAAATTAATATTGCTTCTTTTTGTTTATGTCATATTATAGGCTCATTCGAGCAAAACCAACAGGCTTTGTGAAACCTCCCAATGTGACCACCCCATCATTCTGACCACCTCCTTAAATAGGCCACTTTTCTACAGTCCCAACACATTAACCATACAAATTTGTTCCAGAAATTCTCTTTAACCTGACCACCTCCCTATTCCGTTTAGCGACCAGTGTATTTGGGGTTATGCGAATTAAATCAACTCCTTTAATATGACCAAAAATATTTTTTTTTTTTTTAAATGTAAACAGCGAAATATTTTTCCTTTGTTTTTCTTTTTAGTCTCTTCTCTCCACATGTTATGGATCATGTTTCCGAAAGAGGCAGCACGATTAAAGAAAAAGTCCGGAGCGTTTGCAACTAGATGTCACTACAAAATCAAAAAAGGATTACTGACGTTTTTCTAAAGGACGTTTAAAAAAGTTCTCAAAATCAATTTAATTATCACGTATTAATAATAATCACTTTTATAACACGAAAATATTTTTGCTTATGTTTACAAAATGCACACATAAAAATGTCTTACAATTTTTGGCAGCAAATATTTAGTGACACCTAGTGACATTATGTGAAAGTTGCTTATGCTTTCGGAGTTTTCCGAAAGATGCTAGCTCTTGCGGTTTAAGAAAATTTGACATTTAAACAGGATCTATTCAAATCGTCATTAAATATGTTGGTCCTCACTTACATATTTTTCTCTACACGGTTACTAAGTTACTAGCCACATATCCACCTTCATAATGTAGCTTGGCTTCTTTCTCTTGGTTTGTGATAATTATTCTAGCTATGACATTATTTTGTATGCAACCAAATTATCACAACCAGTACATGTTGTAAATTTGACACTTCTGTAATAATATTAATAAACAAAAGCACGCAATAACAATAACTAAGCCGTATTACGTTAATGCATTTCTAAAACAATAGTACAAATAAAACTTGTTACAAAATATAGAAGAGAAAATTATTTCACTCCTGTCAAAATTATTATAAAACCAAAATTATTACAAACTTCGAACACGTCCTTAGTTTTAGTATACGATGTTAAAAGTAATAAGAGTAAAATAACAAGCAATTCTATGGATATTAATTATTATTGGCATTGCCCCGACTTTAAATTTTGATTATATGTGTGTGTATATGTATTTTTATAAAATAGTAATTTTATTTTAAACGATTATAAAGTCCCATTTGTCAAATCTTCTATAAAAAGACCAAACTCCACAAATATAATTTTGGTCACTATTCAGAGAAGTCCCTTCATACCGACCACCTCCGTAAACTGACCAGAAATTTATATATATATATATATATATATATATATATATATATATATATATATATATATATACACATATTTAATGGAAACCAGCAGTCTTTTTAGAGACTAAAAGCTCATAGAGCAACTCACAACAGCCATTTTGAAAACTAAAAGCTGATAAGAGCAAAACCAACAATCTTCGAAAATGAAAAGCTCACAAGAGCCAAACAGACCATCTTTTCTTTTCATAGAAAATAAGCTCAGTACAGCAAACAAACCATTATGCCTGCTAAAAAGAGACCAGATATGACTGCAAAAGAGAGACATGCGGCCAATGCTTAAAAAAGAGTACGTAAATCGGAAAAAGGGCCACTCAAACAGAACAGCAAACACGAAGCGAACGTAAAAAAGTAGCAATTGGAATGACAACAAAAAGGGCCACTCGGTCTGAACAGCAAACAGAGGCGGAGCGTGAAAAAGCAGCAATAGGAATGGCCATAAAAAGAGCCGCTTAGTCTGATCAATAAAAGCAAAACGAACGTGCAAAAAATTTAAAAAGAATGGTAGAATCCCGTGCTATTCGCTCGCAACGAAACACAGCCAGGATTGCAAAGTCTGAACCATGCACGGTTTTACCGCACACATGGCACCAATCTCTATTGAGTGCATTGGTTGTGTAGATCTTTAAATTTTGAAGGGGATGGGCCCAAAAATAAATAATTCCAATACTGTTGCCATAAAGATGCTTCCAAGTTACCATAATAAAATTGGAACCTAACAGGTTTCTAAATGATTCAAAAATATTAATGGCCCCCGATTGCCGCAACGAATCGGAAAACCAATGGCCAACGCGTTCATCAAAGAAAAAATTGTATGGAGAACATTCACTTCTTTAGTAGTGCATTTGCATTTGCTTCCATGGGAGGCCCATACCAAAATAAAAATGGAGAAGAAATGGTTCCCACTAGTGGGATCTTCTGCTTTAAAGTCTTTGATATAATATATCATGCGACCTCTAAAAGCGAAAACCCAAGAGAAAGAGAAAAAGCGAAATACGCACAACTATATATGCTTGATTCTGTAGACGCGTACAATGAAAGAATAGGAGACAAGCATAATAAAAGTTGCGACAATCAAATAATGCAGAAGTTTTCTGACTTCATATAATGAATTGCAAGAAATAGAGAAAGGTTTAACTGAGCAGGGAATTGAGATACTATTTTTAACACTCTCCTTTCACAATGATCCAAAAAAGGATCAAAAAGGAGCAGCAAATGAAATTGTTGTCGTATTTGAAAATATCAATGGTAAACCACCATTTGAAAGAGACATTCGTGACGCCCACCTAAAAACGGAGGCAAGCAGATTGCATTTCATTCGGAATAATCAACGAAAACTTAGAGTTGAAAAATATAGTGGATTAATGGACCACTTAAATGAATGATTAAATAATGACAATGTTTCAAAAGAAAAAGTTGTAACACCAATTATTCTTCCTTCTTCCTTTACAGGAAGTAAAAGAAATATGCAACAACGTTACTAAGATGCTATGGCAGTAGTTAGAAAATTTGCGAAACCAGATCTTTTTATTACAATGAATTTTAATTCGAAATGGATCGAAATTGCTGAAAACCTGAATGGTTGTAAACCCGAAAATGGACCAGACTTTATTGCTAAAGTTTTCCGTTTAAAAATGAAAGCATTTTTAGCAAATGTCAGACAAGGACAAGTTTTTGGAAAAGTACGTGCAATGGTGTACGTAATTGAATTTCAGAAGCGAGGCTTATCTCATCTGCATAAGTTAGTCATATTAGGTGACGAAGATAAACCTCGAATAACGGAAGAGATTGATAAAATTGTTTGGGCAGAGATCCCAGACAAGGAAAAATACCCTGAGCTTTATGAAGTGGTTGTGAGGGATATAATTCACGGTCCATGTCGAGTGAGAAATGAAAATTCTCCTTGCATGGAAAATAGAAAATGTAAAAAGCAGTTTTCAAAACAATTTCAAGAGGAAACTAATGCAAACGTCAATGGATACCCCAAATATCAAAGACGACATTTGACACAAGAACCTGATTTACAATTAAAAGACATTAATGTGGAATTTTGCGCATCTGTAAGAAGCATCAAATACTTATACAAATATGTGCACAAAGGACATAATTATATGAATGTGGGGATAACACATGACGAAGTTTGGAATTTCCTTGATTCACGTTACATAAGTCCGCCTGAAGCTAAGTGGCGTACAAACGGTTATTTGATGCACTGGCAATCGCATGCCGTTATACGTTTGGCAGTACATTTGCCAGAGGAATAATCTGTTAAAGAGAAAATTAAAGATACTACTCATTTAGCTTGGTTTAAATTAAACCAAAAAACGCAAGAACTTGCAGTAATGGCAGAAAGCCAAGACAATCATCAGGAAGTTGTTAACAATGGCAATGCTTTTGATAATACCGAAAATATTGAACTTCCTGAACAAGTAAGGGAAAATCCTAACGAAGATGAAAACGACAACAAAGATGTTGTTAATGGTGATTTAGAAGAGAGTTATGCATATTGCAGTATTAAAGGACAAAACCCATTGTACACAGAAATTCCTAAACACTATATGTTTAAAAAGAGGATTGGATCCCCAGACAGCAGCGAGGAGAAAAAGTCATTAGTAGAATATATACAGTGGGGATGAATGACCCCGAACGATTTTATTTGAGTCTACTCTTGCTACAGGTGAAAGAAGCAACATCTTTTAAATGTCTACGAACTGTAGATGGTATGCTATATGGTACATGTAAAAAGGCTTGCAGAGCAAGAAAACTACTTGCTGATGATACTGAGTGGGATAATGCCCCCAAATCAGACTTATCTACGAAATGGTGATCTGAGCCATCGATGATAAGACAGAGCCGAACCGGTTATTCTTTATTGATGGACCAGGAGAAAGTGGCAAAACGTTTTTATATAACACTTTATTAAGTGTTTTAGCTTCCACTGGAATTGCTGGAACTCTTTTGTGTGGTGGAACAACATACCACTCTCAATTTAAATTACCAGTGCCCCTAACAGACACAAGCGCATCAAGAATCCGAATGAAATCAGCAGAGGCAGATATGATAAGAGCTGACAAACTCATTGTTTGGGATGAGGCTGGAATGACACCCGGAATCACACTTGAGGTAGTCAATAGACTTCTTAAGGAAGTTTTCATGGAATATGGTAATCCTTTTGGAGGAAATTTTAGGCAAATACTGTCAGTTGTTCAACATGGTAACTTAGTTACCATAATGGAAGAAACCATAAAAAGGTGTTCTATCTGGCCAACAATTATCCCAGTGAAATTGACTACAAATATGAGAACTGGGGAAGACAAAGAATTTGCTAATTGGTTAGTTGAGTTGGGTGACGGTAAATTAACCAACTCACATGATCTTGAAGAAGATATTTTTGAAATACCCGATGAGTTCATTTGCAAAGGATCAGTGATAGATGAAATTTTTTGCAAAAATGTTTACTACTGGGGAATCTAAATATTTTGCCAATAGAGCAATATTATGTCCTTTAAACGAGAACACACTTACAATGAATGACGACGTATTAAGTCGATTAGAAGGAGAAGAGAAAGTATATTACAGTATGGATTCTGTAGTTACTGATGATGAAGAGGAAAGAAAAATTTCCCAACGGAATTTTAAAATACAATAACTCCATCAGGCATGCTTGTATATGCTTTAAAGCTAAAAGTTGGAGTAATAGTAATATTTGCAGAAACAGAGCTTTGTGTAATGCAACACGACTCATTATAACTCAAATGAAAGCAATCGTTATATTTGCTAAAGTCTTGACAAGAAGATCAAAAGGAGATGAAATTGCAATTCCAAGAATTTAATTCCTCCTTCTGACAAAAATTTTCCCTTAACATTACGAAGGCGACAGTTTTCAATACAAGTCGCCTTTGTGACGACTATAAATAAATTTCAAGGGGCAAACCCTTGACAAAGTTGGACTGTATTTGTCACAACCAATTTTCTCTCATAGACAACTATATGTTGCTTTTTCCAGAATGACATCCAAATCAAATATAAATGCACAAATACTTAATACAAAAGAGCAGGGAAATCTTAAAGAAGGAAGTGACAAAGTTTTTACTCAAAATGTTGTGTACAAAGAAATTCTTTGAAACATAATATTTGACTTAAATTAAATAAATGATTAATACGATCTTTCAAATTTTGGTTAGTCTGATCAATATATTGGCCATACCCCGCTGGAAGTGGTCCAATAAGAGTAAATAATTTTTTCTGCACACGTATACAGCTTTCTAGCCTTCCCGCGTATACACCTCGCTTTTTTATGTTCATTTTAAAATAAACAATTTTTGGCCTTATTAAATAAACAAAACGAGAAAGAAATCAAAACTTCATTAAATTTAGGTTATTTGACGAATAAGGGTTGTTAATAAGGGATGGAGGGGTGAAACTTTGTAAATGTAGTAAAAACTCATGATAAGCGACACTAAAAACTCCCGAGTAGAAAACTTCAAAATTTTGACCAGCTTTTCGGCAATCGGCCCCACTGTGAACCGGTCGCAAGTCAGCAGTTTTAATATGAAAAAATAAATGATTTCCTTAAAATATTTTTCTTACTCTAGTCGCAAAAGCAAATAAAACTCGAAAAAAATGTCAATTAGCCATTTGCCAAATTCAATTTTTGGTTTCATCTTTGCTCACTTAGGCAGCGCTGCTGTGTACCACACCCACACAACAGTTCAATTTGCATGTGAAAATTTTCTTACAAAAAACACAAAAATTATTGTTTTTTATCTCAACATTTATGTGTAAAAACAACACGTCCATTTACATTTTATGGAATAAATATGATGTTTGTAGTATTTATTAAATTTAATTATTAGACACATATTGCGAAGTTTAAATTGAAGAAATATTAAACAAGCGGAATCAGAAACACGAATTTGGTTAAGGGGTTATATACTGTCGTAGCGGGCGAAATGATGACATTTTCTCGATTTTTTTTTTCGACAGTATATTAAATATTTATTTAAAAACTGTTAACACCATCGATTGGTACAAGTTTTGGCGTACTTGTTAAATTTTTTTCATAGAAAAATATTTGAAAATAGCGGAACTACAGCTGTATTCCAGGAGCGCCTGTTTTTGCGCATCACTTGCAGTGGACATGATAACTCGAGAACGGTTCATCTGAAATCAGAATTTCAAAAAAATTTCGTTAGTAAATTGTATTGTCTAGTCGCTGAACGATGAATTTGTCAAAATTCAAATTTTTTAAGAAATGGCGACTGATTCTAACAAAAAGTTTATTTTTTAATGTGTTAAATTTTCGATTTTATTGCTCTAAAAACAATTTTTTTTTAAAAATTGAAAATCCTTCGGTTAGCGACTAGCTGTTATCATAATAAATAATTAGTATAAATTTGGTGTTGAGCGGATTGATAGATTTTTAGTAATCGTATCCACCGCAAAGCTACTTTAAAAAAACACGATTCTGAGATAATCGCGTTTAAAGTTACACGTTTAAATATTGTTAAATAAAAAAAAATTAACAAGTACTCCAAAATACGTACTAATCGATTTTGTTAACAGTTTTTAAATAAATATTTACTATGCTGTCAAAAAAAAAATCGTCCCCTTAAAATAGTGAGGATATGTTTCGAAGTACAATATTTTGTTTTATACCCCTATCATGATTCTCGCCTCGCCGAACGATTCACCGTGATTCATAAGGTCGTGTGAGTTAATTTTTCTTATTATGGTTTTCGCCTTTATTTTGGCGAATGCATGTATGGTAATATTAGAATGCATAAAGCACCACTGATTATTTCTTATAATTTTTTTGACATTTTCTATCATTTGGCAGCTGTTGTGTTATATTTGTTTTCAGTTTGTTGTGTTTCAGTGAATTTAAATTTTTTAAACGTTTCAGAATTATGTATAATAAATATGTTATGCAGCGTTGATTTGTTATTTTTGATTTTCTACAAAAGCTACAAATAAAAATAATGTAAAAATACACGTAATAATAATAAAAAATCTTATAATTATTCTTATACCCTCCATTTTTTATGTTGCTAAAATAAAAACGAACATTTTTATATAGATTCGCCTAAAAATAGATGGCGAACAATTTTGACATTTAAGCTCGCTCACGGTGAAAACCATAATACGAAATTATAAATTCGCCAAATTCAACTCGCCGTGAAAGTCAAATGTGAAAACCATGATAGGGGTATTAGACTGAGTGCAATACAAAAGTAATAAACCATCTAACTGTAATTAACATATAAACAAGTATTCCGTTACTTTTTCATTAAAAGTGTTGGTATTCGACAAGCGACGTATTTACATTTTACATCCGTCCGTATGTTCACAGAGGGCTTTTTGACAGAAAATATCCGAAAATATTTCAGCATCACATTTTTTTTTTTTATTATTTTAATATTTTTTATTAATATCAATGTTCAAATTGACGCATTATAATATATTATAATTTATATTTCTTATCTAATCGCAGAAATTTTTGATTTTTTTACGCCGATAAAAGGTACAATTTACAGTTGTCAAAAAACTCCGAAAAAACCACAAAAAAATAGAGTTAAAAATATACTGATCTTTTGGATGTGCTCGTTTTTTAGAATAAAAAATATTCGGATATTTTTTATCCCTTGTCATCAGTGAACACTAGGCGTGTTGTACATGGCGCGTTTGTCATTTTTTCTTTCATTTCTGAGTCATTTCTTTGGGGTGTGGCGCCTCAAATTCCAAATACAAGAAATTAACTTTAGGAGAATCACTAATTGAAAAACTCTTGTTCAAAGTTCTCATATTTTGTAGCGCAAAGGCCAGAATCATACTCATAGTGTTCAGTCGGGCAAAAATGATAAAAATTGTCATGATATTTTTTATCACGTTTGTTTTTTTGATTTTAGCTGTTAAAATAAATTGATATTTGAAAATAAAATATTTCGCTTTGGATTGAGGTGTGGTGTCTTTAATATTACTTAGGAAGGGTATTGGTTTTCATATTGCTCAAATAAAGATGCTCTACCGAGGTTTGACGTTTAAAGTGAATTTATCATTTTTTTCATTTTGGTTCTTCAGTCGGTTAATAAAAAGTATTATGATACTTTTTATCAATTTTGCCCGACTGATCACGATTACTATAATTTTTCTATGTCAAAGATATTTAATAAAATATAAAAATACAATTTCTTTTATAAAAGATATTTGATCTTATATAGTCCAGTGTTTGACGGTAAAAATATAGGCCGATTGACGTGAAATTTGAACAGTAAGTAGGAAATGGCTCAGGGAACAAAACTTATTTATTGCCTATGTGTGTTTTTGTCCTCGGGGTGGATGCCAGCCCTTACCGGAGAAAATATTGTCGTACACTTAAAATAACCACAGAAATCGATAGAGGGATGAAATATAAGCAAAAAATGTTCTAAACTTCATATTAATCGGATAAGGAATAGGAAAGTTCCATCCTACTTGACCATTTTCCAGAGCTTTATCCAAAAATCATTTTAGAATCCCATTTCCAACGCCCATGTCAAATTTCATCATAATTGGTTAAGGAATAACCAAGTTCCATCCTACTTGGCCATATGTCAGAACTTCATCTAAAAATCATTTTAGAATCCCATTTCCATTGGAAATGCTGAATTTCATCAAAATGAGACAAGATACTACGTCATCCTAATAAAATTTAAAAAAAAAAAAATCACAAATCCTCTACAACGAACAACTTTTTTGGTCCCGTCGCTGTCCGTTATAGTGAGGTTCCCTGTATTGTAGATTGCTCAACTGCTCACTGTATCCTAATCCAACCTCAACTCAACTCCAATTCAACTTAAAAAAATATAAAAGATTCGTAAATATTTGTATAACCAGGTGTTTTGGGTTAATTCGTATGGCAGGTATCCCAGCCTCTTGACGTACAGTTTCCAAAAGCTGTTCAAATCTCCGCCTTGAACATAGAAACAGATTGGCAAAAAAAAAATTTCCAAATCAGACAAGTCGTTCTCGAGATAACATGGGTTCAGACATCCAGACAGACGGACGGGTATTTTTTTTCCTTTTTCAGACTCAGGGACTTTCAAAACGTTGAAAAAAGTGGTTTTGGACCAACCAAATTTTTCGTCATTTTTGGGAGGATTTCAATACTTTGGTCGTTTTAGACCGAAGTAATTACTCTCTTCTCTATATGAATTCAATCAATCAATTTTAGGACAGTAAAAAAATTTTAGGAAAATATCATTTTTTGAAATGTTACACATTAAATCCGGTGATAACTCAATAAACATTGTTGGAGATTATGCTTATGTTGCTAATTGTTATGATTTATTTATCTAGATTTGGTTTTTTGCCTTATACCCATAATTTATATGTATCGGGCGGTCCATCTAGCGTTCGCCATTTCAACTACCGGCTATTTCGAGTGTGGCAACACTTACGTCATTCGTGCTATGACAGAAAATTAGTTTAATATGTTTGACATTTAGCGTATTTCCTTGACAAATTTACAACAACAATTGCAAAGGATAAATCCCCGCAAGAATAACATTAACCCAAAAAAATTGGGTTTAATTAAACATAATTCTAATTCTTGGTTATGATACCTGCCACCAGAGTCATAATACATATTAAATTTATATTTTATTTGGAAAGGTTGGCTTTTGTCAATTAAATCAAATTGGCTATTTTCTTGGAAAACAAATAAACCCAAAAAAATTCGAATTCAATTTTTGTCAACAAAATACGCTTATTAACGAAATGGGTCGCTAGACTTGCGATGGTACGCTTGAACAAAATTGGGAAATATCGAAAACTTACTTTCAAAGTAGTTTTTTCTACCCTAACTGTAAGAAATTTGCGTCGAAAATTCATTAGAAATGAAATGCTTACAAGGCAATTTGTGGATAAACGAGTTCGTGAAACAGGATTATTATTGGATAAACCAACACGTGCACGTGCATTTACAGCGCGTACAGCCGAGAACATTCGTGCTCAAGAATTGAACGTTTCACGCAGTTCTGTGATGAGAATTTTGCATAAAGACTTCGGTATGGAGCCGTACAAAGTTCAATTAGTGCAGGAGCTGAAGCATAATGACCATCCGCAACGTTTTCGGTTCGCTAATTGGGCTGTGGAACGACGAAGCTCATTTTCACCTCTGAGGCTATGACAATAAGGAAAATTGTCGCGAGCCATGATAAACGAGTTTTTGTTACCCAGAATTCAAGAGAAAGACACACACGACATTTGGTTTCAATAGGACGGAGCAATTTGGCACACAGCAAATGAAACAATCGGTCTTTTGAACACTGTTTTCGGGGATCGAATAATCAGCCGTAGCGCAGATAAGTTGTCAATTGGCCACCACACAGCTGCGATTTGACTCTATTGGACTTAAAATTAAGTGTTACGCTAACCATCCAGAGAATATCTAAGACATGAAAGATCGAATCCTAGTTGCCATTAAAGAGATAGGAGTTGCCATACAATCGAAAATGTTCCGAAAAATTGGGTTGACAGAATGGAATACTGTAAAGCCAGCCGTGGAAGTCATTTGGATGAAATTGTGTTCCATACTTAATGGCAATGTATACTCTTTTTAGTAAAACAAACCGCTTTGAAAAATATTCATTCGTCTTTGAATAGAGTCAAATTAAATTGCAAACGTTAGATGGACCACTGATTCATTGTAAAATGTTTTAAATTTTATTCATATTTTGTAAAAGATTTTTCGTAAAATTTACCACAAGTTTAAATGTTACTGACTGAATATTTTTGTCTAGTCTAGACATATTAATTTTGGTTTCTACGGAAAAAGTTTCAATATTTTTGATTTTGTTTTTGATTTGTATATAAAGAAAAATTGTATTGAAAAATTTTAAAACGCTTTTGAATACACTTGAAGTGCCCAAAAGCTGAAGTTATTTTAAAAAATACAAATATTCTAGAGCCCTAAACTGCTAAAAAGTTTTTAATTACATAAGTATATTAGTTTTTCCGAGCAATTATTGAACACTCCATTGACAGATAGTTCTTGTACTACTTAATTGATTTTTATTTTTAATTTATATGAAGTTTATACAATTTCCGAAAATTGTAAGAGAATTTAATCCAGTTTCGAGCTGCCGATGAACCCTTGATTATTAAAAAATCAGCTCTCTTACAAGCCATAGCGACTGAACAGCTTGTACCGCAATTTACATTCTTTGTGTACAGGTTGTATTTTCGTATTATACTCTTGCAGCCAAATTCCCTTACACATTTTTTTCGTCACGTTCATACACCTTTGTTCCTGATTGGTGAATTTGTGTTAACAATTATCAATTTTTTTCTTTAATTTAAATTAATTAATTAATTTGTGTAATTTTTAATATGTAACGAGTCCCTAGACCATTTTAATGTGTTTACAAAAAAACACGTAGAGGTATATTGTGCATACATTAGTATTTACAAATAAATATGCAATATCCCATTAATAGATAGCTTCCGTTACTTGTTATTAGAAATTACACGAATTAATTAATTCAAATTATAGTAAAAAAAAAATGAAAATGAAATATGAAACTCGTCAAAAATAATGATATGGTTTTTTTGGTGGATGTATCATACATTTTAAACCTCTCATTTTTCAGCTGTTCCATAATTCGTTATTTTAGCATGAAATCTTTAAGATTTAGCAACATTGCTTCCAATTAGATCGTACTCATAGTTTGATTATAATGATTTTATTTTTTAGCTTTCCTAACTATTTTGCAAACATTCCATTGCCAATTTTACATCAAATGCTGCAACGAAGAACTATAAAAATAACTGATTTTTAATAATAATAATAATAGAAATTAAATTGTATTCATCTTAATGTACTTTTGACACAATAAACAATTTAATACGCAAAAAAAAAATCGATTTGATTTAATTACCCAAAAGGAAAATCAAGATTAATTAAAATGCTATGAGTAGTTAAAGTGTATCCAAGCCGCCGTGACTGACAAGATTTATCAAAAGTCAAAATTATATGAGCGATTTTGAAATTAAAAGGTTGGATAATAATGATATTTTTTTGTTTACAATAATGACCGCGTTAAAACAATAAGAAAATCTTAATTTTTCGTCACATTGAATCTTCGAAGCGTGAAGTCTGACATAGTCTTATACTCGTCAAATGTGATCCAAAATAAAAGTGATTGCACATAATTTTATGAATTTTGTTAAATAGTAAATAATGTAGAGGGGTATACTATATTCAAATTCCCATCACGAAAATATTAAAAAATACTTATATGAGAGTGTATATGTAGCTCACTAAAGGGATACGAATCTTGTGTTTGTACGATATTAATTTTCGTATCTATTGTAAAGTAAGTAATACAAACCTGTACTATATTCAATGTTTTAATTACCCACAATAAACTAATTAATTAATTATTTGGATTACATCGGCTTTATGCTTTCGTTGTTGTGATAATAAATGTTACTGACTGTTTCGCAAATTTGTTTTCGTTTTTTGATGATCGAAAACAAATTTTTGGTTACCTATAATAGTTGCCTAAACAATTAATTTTTACATTACGCCTTTCCTGCAATTGTTGTATATTGAATTAATTTAATCACTGATGGTAGCTTAACAAGTACAGAAATATACTCGACAGAACCACGTTTGACGTGATAATTGTTTAAAGTGGCATATTTTCTGATCAAAATATATAAACAAATATGCCATTTGAATTAAACGTAGTTACAAAATGTCATGTTGAAATTAAACTAACGAATAAAATCGGCTTCTCGGGAGAGGAATTTTCGAAAAAAATAAAAAAAGATTACCAACGTAAGGTATTAAAGTGTAAATCCAACTGTTGATCTAAGCTATTTCGCTTCGTAGATCGTTTTTAGGCGCCGCAGTGTGAAAAAACTTTTTTTTGCCGATGAAATACTTACCGGTCTAATGAAATTTAGATAGGCAGTCAGCAATAATGTTGGACAAAATTCTTCACAACAACTATCGAGAGTACATTCTAAAGACACCAAAACATATGCGTAATTTTAAATGATTATTGACTTGAAAATGATACTGCAAATAAATCAATTATCGGCAAAAAAGAAGCGATCAGATTAACCAATTTGTTCACTTTGGCTCCTCAAGCCAAATTTAGTTATCTTCTGCGTTGTAAAACTCGGGAAGTATTATTACTGAGCGTAAAAGCAAAGCACGTAGATATTTTACAACGAATTTCCAGAATTGAATCTAAGCTTGGTTCAGAACGAGCTACCTTAAGTTTCATTTTATTATAAAAACCCTCTTAAACTTGTCGCGGAAAGCTGAAACTAGATGGAACTCCAAATGGTGTTTGTTGTTTCTTATTTATACTGTCAAAATCTTATGCTTATTGACAATATTTTTTTCCAAGCACGTAGATATTTTACGACGAATTTCCAGAATTGAATCTAAACTTGGTTCAGAACAAGCTACCTTGAGTTTCATTTTAGATGGAACTCCAAATGGTGTTTGTTGTTTCTTATTTGTACTGTCAAAATCTTATGCTTATTGACAATATTTTTTTCGATTTATAAAATGAGCTTTTATTTTTGAAAGTGGTATAATTCCATTTTTGCAAAAAAATCAAGATAAATGACAGTATACTCTTTCTAACGGTAAACAATTTATAGTCAAAATAATAAAAAAATGAATCCCTAATACTTGTGCAATAAATAGAAAAATTCAAAATTCCATATATAGTATTTTTGCATTTATTGTTTCTCTATTCTTTCATTATCTCATTTTAACAAAATATGGACTTATAGTACACTCTGCGAAATAGCTATATGGGATAAAGTAATCTGTACTGTTTTTTTCAAAAGCATTTCGCTGATTTTGTTTTATATTGTATGGAAAATTTTGTCAATGCTTACTCAACATAATGAAGTTAAAATCTCCGTTCGTCTCTTTCTCGCAATACTGTTATGTTGATTTGTTGCTTTTAACAACCGCCAGTTAAAGGAAATAGCTATATGGGACAAGTGCGTTTTTGATTATAAAATCGTTTTATTTTTAATTTTAATATTATTCTTTTTGTTATTATTTTTTACCTAATAAAAAACAATAAGGTAAATTAATTATTGTTCACTTACATTAAAAATATAATTTTTTTAATGACTCAAAATCAATTTTTAAAGAATAATGCCGCGAGGAACGCAACTTTCGGTCGATGAACGTGCAAGGATCGAATGATATAGGGAATCTGGTGCTACCATTCGTCAGATAGCCACAAAACTAAATAGAAACAAAAATACAATCAACAACTTTTTAAAAAATCCCCAAGCATATGGCACAGTGTAAAGACCAGGACCAAAGCCTAAAGCGCTTTACTTAGCGAAGTAAAAGGGAAATAAGGCGCCTTGTAGTCAGGAAAAATTTCAGTCCCAAATAAAACGTGACTTGTGTCTAAACGTCACTAAACGAAGGATACAACAGATTTTAAAAGAGGATATTAATCTGAAATATCAGAAGCGGATGCGTAAACCTAAACTGCTGCCACGCCATAAATTAGCGAGAATGGAATTTGCTGAGAAATTTAAATTTTGGAATGAAGAGTGGCGATCAATAATAATGTTTTCGGATGAAAACAAATTTAATTTTGACGGACCAGATGGATGCCAGAATTATTGGCGAGATGCTCGTGAGTCACCTCAAATACGTCATTCCCGCAACTTTTAAGGAGGGCCACTTATGACATGGGGTGGTTTCTGCTATCGGGGCAAGACCCTAATTTGTTTTGTTTCCCATCAAATGAATGCGGAGAAGTATGTGCAGTTATTAGACGACACTTTAATAAATTTTGGGGAGGAAATGTACGGTGAAAGTTGGACATTTCAGCAGGATAATGCGCCTATTCATGCTGCTAAGTGCACCAAGAATTTTTTTCAATCACGAAATATTCCAGTATTGATGTGGCCTGCTGTTAGTCCGGACTCAAATCCAATGAAAAATCTGTGAGGCATTCTTAGCCAGGGAGTCTACAAAAATGGACGTTAATTTAATACTTTAGCGGAGCATAAAGCAGTTATTCAAGAAGAATGGGCAAAAATTGACGCATCTGTTCTCCAAACTTTAATAAACTCAATGCCACGTCGATTGATGGATATTATTAATAACAAGGGGAGTTATACAAACTATTAAAATTCACTTATTGTTAGTATTTTTGTATTACATAATAAAATAAATGCATTTTAAGTTTTGTCCCATATAGTTATTTCCTTCGACCAATGAGAATAAACTGCTATAAATAACGATACAGGTATAATGGAAACTAACCGAATTGAAATCTACATGCCCTCTGCATCGGCAAATATTTTGATGTAAATGAAAATAAAATAAGAGTTTGTTTATTAAAAAAATAAACAAAAATAATTGTCCCATATAGCTATTTCGCAGAGTGTATATCATTTTCAAAAATAACAGCTCAAATACAAATAACATTTTCCCCGTTAAATTCATGACAGTTATCGATGTGTACGTAACATAAGGAAAATTGTACCCTGATTCTCTAAAAAAATAAGATGATGTGTAAACATGATAACTTATAAAAAGCAAAGCTTACTTTTATAAACTTCCAGATTTTCGATATAATTTTAGTAGTAATCAAATCGAAAGATTTGCAAACTGATAAAAGTAGGCTTTGCTTTTTACAAAATTTCACGTTTATGCATAATTGAATTTGAAGTTAATAGTTCCTTAGTTAGTGATTTTTGGGAGACGGACCCTGGTTGGGTTTTATTAATTTATAATATTTATTTTTAGTTTTAATTTTAATTCCAAATTTGAATTTAAACAAATACGAATTTCTTTAGGTAAGTAAAGTTTATAATAACTAATTAATCTCGATTTCGAATTTCAGGAAGTTCCGTGGAACCTTTCTCAGCTTTCCAGAATCTTCAAGCATCCAGCGAATACCTAGTTTTTAGAAACTTTGTCCTATTTACATTTATCATACATATATAACACTAATAACATAAACTAATGACTACTTAGGTGTAATGTAACCGAGTCAAATCTATAATTGTAACATACCTTTTCTTCCCTTCCGTAACGTTATGTGTAAAAACGGAACATGGCAGGCCTGTCTACGCTGGGAGACTTGCTACAGGCTTGGTGGTGTATTGCAATCAATCAAAATTCGTCGATGATGTTTCGAAAACGTTACACCTTACATCTAGTTCCTATATGAATATTAGTGGAAGAATAATGAAAAAAGGAGAATCATTTAGTTTTGAGTTTTGTTCAAAATGTATTTTATGTTCAAACATTTTTTTTTCTAATAAACAAATAAACACGCATATAATTAAATCTCATTTGATTTAAATAATATAATTTGTGTGGCCCTAATGTTTTTTCTTTTTATAGTAACAACTGAAATACTTTTAAAATAATTAATTAATATTGAAAACATTACTTTATTCTGGTATTTTCTAGATAGATAAATATTTTACAAAGAACAGAAATTGTTAAGAGTTCTGCAATTCCGTTTCGATCTGACGAAAGTGAATTGCAGAACTCTTAATAATTTCTCCTCTTCATATTATTGAACATTTAGACAAAAAAAATGACCAAAGTCTCGCGAAAGGTTAGATTGATGTATCGCTAAAAATGTTACATTATTGTTTCACTAATTACGTAGCATAGATGTAACATCACAAGCGAACTGTTTACGAACTATTCACATATTGACAACTCCTAGCAAAAAATCTTATTATGTTAGGACGGGAACCAGATAACTGCTTCGTTTCTGCAATACTAAAATGTTACCTTTTCGTTGTGTGAAGTACATACATTCTTTGCTTGTGTAAAAAACATTTTTCGTTTGAGTGGAAATATTAAAGTAAAAGGTGTGATGTCACTGCCAGGAACCTCAAAACAATAGGGCTTTGATAAAAGGCGTGCCCGATTGAACTGCATTACTGAAGTAGTAGATGTATCTGAAGTAAGAGTACCCAAGACAAAATTCATAATCGAGCTACCATATTTTCCGTAAGGTAACTTCATTATATTTGTGATTAGTGTTGGTTTGTATAATATACTAACGTTAACTCGTTTGATGTTTTCCAAAAGTCATCGAGGTATAGTGGAGTAATGATGTTTAATGAAAACCCGCCATTAATTTCGGATGTCCTACCAATTGGTAATCAAATACCAACTGTTGATCACCCTCAAAGTAAAATCATAAGATCTCAACCGGGTGCAAAAAAAAAACGCTCTTTGGAAGGAATAGAAAGCAAATTGTTCTTGTTACTGCGCTAATATATGTAGTTGCAGATTGAAAAAGGTAATAAAACACTTGTTGTAGGTGGTAAACGACGACGTTTAGTGGTACTGGTAAGAGCAATTAATGGTGCTGCAACTGAAACCGTTTATGATACAATGCTTATCGTGAAGTCAAGGGTAACAGATTGCTGATCCAATGCTTACGCTACGCATAGCTTTCATATGGATAATAACAAATTATCTAATATTTATCTAAATGTTTCCATACATTTACAAAAATGAAATTGTTGAAATATGTAACAAACTACTTCTTTTAATAAAATCAGTATTAGGATTCGTTACTACTGGTAAGATGAAATCATCAATTGGCGTTGATAGAACATCATTATTTTCAACGCATAGTGGCGAAAACTCGGAAGTCATGTCAACTAAAGGTTTGGGTAAACAGTTGGAACGATTTTGGCAACGAAAAAATTTGCAAACCAAGATGTTGTCAATCGATGAAAAAATATACGAAACGTGTTGGTCTGGAAGGTCTTTGAGTTCCGAGTCAATACGTTCAAATTTATTTTTAGTTTTTTTTAATAATAAATATTTAAATTAAAAGAAATTTTGTACAAGTGCCCAAGCTGCAGTCATCTTAAAAAGACAAGATTTTTGAGATCTTTGGTAATGACAGATATATAAATTGAATCAGATGATTAATGCACGGCAGACTTTTAAATACTTTTTGAACATGGAATTATGCAAGCCACAAATGTCTTGATACAAAATAGGTGAACGAAGTCTAATGGATGTGCTGTAATATTGGCTAAAAAATCAATAGTTATTTTGAATTATTTATATTTTGAACACTAAATTCTATTAAGAATGAGCTATAGGCTCAAAATAGAATTACAAAATTTAATAAATAAATAAATAATCAAATAAAAAAAATAATAATTGACTTGATTTGATATAACATAGTGGACTTAAAAGATTTACATATGTTATTAAATTTTTTCCATAAATTCAAATTTTTTGTGTTTACAATGAATTGGCCACTGCAAAATTATTAATGTATAATGAGTGAAAACGACATCCAATTGAAATTTGGATTATCGCTCTTTTGGTCTAAAACAATTCAACTAAACCAATTTACCTAGAAACATTTTGTCTAAAAACAATTCATCTAAAGAAATTTATTAAACCTATTTTTAGATGGATTACACCAGTGAACCCTGTATTATATAGAGTCATAATCTAAAAATCTGAGCTTTTATAAAGGAATTAGAAACGATGAAAAAATCAAACTTTCCATAGTAAAATACATAAAGTATAGGGGAATCACTTTTTTTCAATGAACGATTTTTAAATAAAAATTCACAAACTCTTTATTACGGACTATGAAATAATTAGCAGAAATGTTTGAAATTCAACACACATCTCTTAAGAAAATGATTTTCATTTTCTTTTAATAATTGTTTTATTTAAAGAAACATTTTTACAACAACAACAATCTCCACTAAATTTAATGAAAGCTTGCTTACACGTTAAAAAATAAATTTAGCTACTTCAATACTCGCCAATAGATGGTAGCAAAGCTTTCCGCTGCTGTCAAAATTTTCGTTTCAAAAACAAAAATAATCAAAACAATAATGAGGTTCTCTTCAAAAAAAATGGATAAATTAAGTCGTAATAAGTGGTTCTGGGTACTGTGTAATTTCGTATAAGGCCCATAATTTCGTGCACAGAGCGAAGGAAACACCTTATTTACGATTTATAAAAAGCACGTTTGTAAAAAGACTTCGGATCTGCTCGGTATACATTGAGCGATCCATAATTCATCGTGCACTAACGATATGAGTCTACGACATTTTGCAACGTGATCACACTTACAACAAAATAACTATAATAAATATAAAAAATTACTATTAAATATTACCAAAACTAAAAAATATATCAAATAATACTTTTTGTGAAAAAATATAACCTATCCGGAAAAATATAACCTATCAGAAGTTTCTGTGGGTTTTTTCTGGAAAAATATAACTCACTGGTCTTATGGATTGAAAGATCTGCCTTAGCAAATTTAAAAACAACAAAGAAACAAACAATGAGGTTCAGCTAAAATTATTATGTATAATTTTAATAAATACTTACCTGGTAGCTATGAAAATAAAACAATAATAAACCTTTTATATATTCCTTATTACAGTGCTAACAAAAACCGTCGATCACGATTATGTTGACAGACAATTATTTTACGATCACATATTTTTGATTTTAGAAAAGTTACAATGAATTTACGTGGAAATTGTGTAATGCGATTGCACACATTTAATGGAAAATATTTACTTAATCATTTGGGCAGGAAAAAATGGCAGTTGTGTGTTTCAAATATAAAAGAGGCCACCGGTGTAGATGTCATTTTAACAGGAATGTCTAATGGGATATTAAAATTTTGTGCTGGAACATTTAACTTAGATTTATACGGGGTATGTATATCGAAGTCATTAGTTAAATATAATATTTTATAAAAATTAAGGAAATAAACTATTTGTATATTTCTGTTACAGTTTAACTTTGGTATTTTTACAACAACAATGACGTACAATTTCATTCCGGCTAGAAGTGAAGTAGGAATAGAATAATTATATTCTTAACATAGTATAATTTTTCACTATTTACCAAATTTGGTGAAAAATAAAAATTCGTCTCGTCGCTCTTCTCAATGTGTACCGACCTTAATAATTCGAAATGATATTTCATAATTTATGTCGTCTTCGATTCGCCGAATAAAATCAATCGGTCGAGCAAAATTTTTGCTCGGTTATAAATCTCGATTTTTTGCCAGATTTACCCCTCATTTACTAATACCAACAACAAATACTGTCATTTCGCTGTGTTTGAGGCTCAATTACCGAACGGATTTTGTCCAACACAAAATGATTCAGCGCTAGAAAGCTTGATTTGAGCAAAATACGAACATTAAGTAAAAAGTTTTATTAATGAATTTATTTTATTAAACAACATATTAATTGTTTGATACTTTTAGGTTAATTAGAACCAAGAAGTTGACGAGAAGATAGAACGCCAGAAAAGAAAGAAAAAATCGACTAACGGGCCTAAACCTAAAAAGAGTTCAAGTAATAAAACCCAATGGGATTTTATACATTCAATGGCTCTATGTCTGGTGGTTTTCCAGCAGCAAAAATGCAACAAATGCGGCAAAATCAGTTTGTCCAATGCCACGACAATATTCGGATACAATGCTGACGGGTGCAAATCTAATTGTGGGACACCAATTTAATTTAAGTGGTCTGAATTTAACAAATCAAATATACCATCGATGGAACAAAATTCAGATATTCCAATCATTCCTTAACAAAATATGTTCAATTTGAGAATCAATGATGACGGGACAAATCCAATTTCATTTCCAGCACATACAAATACCACCGTATCAGCAACAATTTGCACAATTTCCAAGTGCTACAAATTTTGTCCAACCGACAAAACGAAATCAATCAACGATGAGTTACGTGTGGCAATAAACTACTAATGGGTATTCTCGTATTACTGAGATACATAAAATATAATAAATTTAAAATTTAAATCTAAGTAGTTAAAACTTTATTTTAATTTTAAAAACAAAAATTGAAATAAGATAAACTTAGTATAAATAAAAAATGTTCAAGTAAAAATTAAACGGGGTCAATCCGGCCGATAAGATAAAAGAATGATGCTGGCTGATGTTGCACCAACACTCATCGGAACTGGCTATCCGCAAGTATGTTTTAGAACTGATTGGATTTAAAATTGTAAATCTTATCATTTATTTTTCAGCGTTTCCTGGAATGATAAACTCGCAACAAAGGCTATGGTTCACGATCAATGACTTTCAAACACGTCGAAATACACTTGACGCAAATGTTCGTGAAGCGTTGCTCGCAAATCCCGAATTTAAGGAAAATTAAGGAAAAAATGAACGATTCTACAAATTACTACATTAAAGGGGTCACGTTCAATTTGGCATTTCAAAAATGCAAGGCCTTACGAATTCATTCCTAATTTAGTGGAGACTATGAGCAGGCATTAGGCAGTCAAATAATTATGTTGGAACCTGTGGCACAACATTTTGCGCCATAATTGTTCTTAATAAAAATAATTTCGAGCAGTCAATTTATAAAATTAGTTACAGTTCGAATGTGAGGAGACTTTAAATTTCGAAAGTATTCGAATGTATATTGCAATAAAAAGATTCGTAAGTGTGAATTTGGTACTTTATCCAGGCTACGAAGCTCAATTGATGATTTATTTGGTCCAAAGCGATCGAAAAGTCGCAAATAAAGAATAAAAAAATTGAAGGATGGTGCTAGAAAAGGATAAATTATAAGATAACAACACTTATTTTATAATAATAAGAAAACTTAGGGCCTTTGTTCCATTTTATAATGTCATGCGCATACATATTTTTTCAAGCCATTTTAATTTAAATTATGACTACTATATTCCACACGACAATTTCTATGTAAAAAAGTATATTTCATTTAAAAATGAGCTTACTGCATTGTTTTACCTGAAGCAAGTTTAAAGTAACTAAAATATTATTTAATTCAAAATAAATAATACAGAAAACGTCCTCACTATTTTTTTGTAGGTACACTGTTACTATTTGGAAAGTAAACTTGAGACATATTTTTATTTTATTATTTCAGCGATTAATAATTAGTACTACCACATAGGATTCATATATGTTTTTGTTCAAGATATTTAGAATAGTTTTGTTATTCTTTTTTATAAAATTTGGGCGTTTATCATTCAAAACTTTGAAGCAGAAAAACATCCTTTTTACTATGGATTGCTATGGAAATCAGTGAAAAGTTATACCATTAAAAAATCTTCTAAAAAATACATCATTATGATTATGGCTCTATACTCTAGTAGGCTCTGATTACACTCGATATCTCAAACAAAAGAATCTAAAAAAAATCAAGTTTTTTAATTAGAACAAATTTTTAAAAGATTATTTTAATTCGTTTAATACCTTAGATTAGAGGGTGGGACTTCGGCCTCCAGCCCCCGCTTTGACGATTTATTAAAATTTCAACTCACAGAAGAATTATGTGAAAATCTGTATATATAAGTATGTATTGAACCATTTCAAGCCTCTTTTATGGGCCTGAGAAACCAATGCAAATAGACGGCTGCTGTTATTGGCTACAGTAATTAAATTACGTTATATTTTCGAACCTTCCCTACATTATTAAATTTTTCATAATTGAAATTTTTAATTTATTTGTTGACAACGAGAAATGCAAACGACAATATTTCAGTATATAGGCATGTCTTGGTCAGGTTGAGCAAAGTACACTTCTGTTAACTTAAATATCTAAACCTGCCCTATATGCTTTAAAATCCATTACTCATACACGGCCAACTTTCGGTGAACAAAGCAAAGTGGCATCGCTGATTTGATCAGTTCGAACTAAATGAAATACGGCTGTTCTATTAGACCACCAGCGCTATTTTGACTGTAAAATCATAGCAGCTGAAGAGACGATAGCATGTCTCGCTGCGGCTTCTTCTTTAATCCCATCTAAAGGAAATGTCAATTGAATCTGTTTACCACTTTTATAGTTTTTGTTTTCATAAACCCAGCAACATCACGAGCAATACTAAACATAGCATACCGATTAAAAAATTTCAAATTTATTATTTTATTATGTATCAATGTATAAGTGCCATTTTCACAGCTCGCTAAGATGTACATATAATATTTAATAATTGAAGTTTGCATGGACCTTCTCTTTGTTCAAATGTATTTCTTTTTTGTTTTTTTTTTTGAGTCACTTGCACTACACATGCCCTGTGTTCCTCCTGCATTGACTTCTTTCAACTCAGAATAGGTATCACATAACTTCATCCTGAAGAATATATCTTTGAAGCAGGATTCCAGTATTTTAGTAAATTGCATTGGTAGGAGATTTCTTTATTTGCGGTCAATTCCTTCATGCCATACTTTATTAAATGCTTGTGCAACGTATAAAAATATCGTTGAACATACTTTATTCTCTTCTAGTGCTTTCTCGATTATATGGGTTATTCTGTGTACTTGATCAATTGTTATGTGTTGGTTATGGAAACCGAACTGATGATTTGGGATCAAGTTTTTTCTCGATTATTGGATTTATCCTTTTAAACAATAGTTATAAGACGAAGTTTCGCATGGTGGTTTCCCAGATTTTGGGATCATAATTACTTCTGCAATTTTTCACAAATTTGGTAGACATTCTATTCTAAATGCTACATTTGTAATATTGATGAGCTTTCCCAGAACTGCCCTTGGCAGTTCTTTTAAAATTTCGGAAGTAATAAGATCGTAACCAGTAACACCGCTTTGGTGTAGTCGATAGGATTTCTTTACTTTCTTGCACAGCTTGTTCAGCTCTTATTTTGGCTTCCAATGTTTGGTTGTCATGCGGCTGAAATATTTTTTTAAGGTGTTCAGCAAACCTTCGAGCTTTACCTTCATTATTTCTAACCCATTTCTCACCACCTATTCTTATTGGAGGAATCTGCATTATTGGTCTTTTAATTCTTTTGGTTGCTTTCCAAGAGTTGCTTGTATTTCTTGTATTTCTTCTGTTTCTTATTTTAACTCTTCAAAGTGATGAATGTTGTTTTTAAATTTAACAGCTACCTCAATGTTATCAGGGTGAATAGTGTGATATATCTGATAATTTTTAAATTTAATAATTGATTGTAGACTAAACAAATTAAAATTTATTTTATAGAACTTATAGGCTGCGAAGCAATTCCCAGGTAAATCAATTTTTAAGAAAAAGTCAGGAAAAACAAATTGGACCCTTAAATCCAATTTGTTTTAAAAATACTCATTTTGATATTTTTCAGTAAACCACACACAACTTACCGGGTGAAAACACAAAATGGAACTATTTATACCCCGTCGTTTTGCTCACTAGTACTATAAATAACTATTACTTAATTTAAATGGCTTCACATGAACAACAAAAAAAATAATCATAACTCTAAACACAAAAAATATATAATTCTATGGAATCCACTTTCGATCCAAACTATTGTTTTGATGCTCCGTATACTATTGGTAATATGCAGTAAACTGCAAATAAAATAAACTCCACCGAGCCAACACAGAACAAGGCGCATCATCTTACAATTTGTATGTTCCTCCTCCGAACTCATTGGAAGTGGAACCACGCTCGAGTGTCATAATAAAATCACCGCTTTATAGGTGTAGAGGCACACTTTTTGAAAATTACAGAATTACTAATTGATGACACGAGATCTAGAATTTTGAAATTTGGTATTTAAGTGTTGTATTATGTGAACCTTCTATTTTTGGTTAAGATCGCAATAGAGGCAATTTTTTTAAAAGTGACGTGAACAATGACATCACTTACGTATTTTGAAACTGAAAATGTATGCAACTTCCTAGAGCTTGGGTTGTAACTCTTTCTGTTAAATTTTCAAAGTGACTAGGCAAATCGAATAAGACAAATCGACAGTAAGGGGGCGACTTCTACACCAAATAAATAAATGAGAATATTCATTTATCTTTAAAATGAGCAAAACTTTATAAATTTTAATAAATGCCCATATCATCTATAGGATCTTTTGGAACTTTTAATATGAATTTTTCGTAAAATTGTTGTTCACAGAATTGTGCTTCGATGAATTTTCGGGGAATTGATTTACGACACTCGCCTATCGCCTCGTATCGGTAAACTTCTTCTTCGTGAATAACAGCTATCATTATATGCTTGTTGAATACTATACTATAAGAGAGTTGCTGATATCGAACATTTGTTTAAAATCACAGCACATAAGGTTATTATCTAACAGAACAATTCCAGATTGATGTTTTACATTTAAAGGCAACATACAATTTAAGCTGTTGTCATCCTCTCAGTTGATGGTTGGCATCATGATTTGATATTTCATATACTGTATACATGTCGTGGCAATGGTTATTGTAGGTTGGCGTATCTGGTAGTATAAATGCAGCACAAATAAACATTTTAACTCGATCCAGATACAGCTTAACACAAAATTGCTCACTTGCATGTTGAAGCCAGTAATTTGAAATTGATCGGAAGTCATTAAACTGATATACGTATTGAGCAGTGCCGATCCTTAATGGGTCATTCGAACAAAGTTCATGATAAAAAAGTGGGACTGTTGCTCGTGCCTTCATCTTGCCGACATTATTTCAGGGATCACCAAAAACCATGAGTTAAAAATACCACGATTCCATAACAATCAACACAAAACCCGATTTTTTCATCACAAAGACATGCAACCAGAATAGGGAAGCTAGCTAGAAGCCATTCACCCTAATTTTTGATAGTATATTTTTGGACGTACGAGTATATATAAAATTATGTCATGTTATTAAAAAAATTGTGATCTTAGTCTGACCAGTCGCCAGTGACTGATTAGAAGATTAAGTTTTTCAATAATCATATGCTCTTATAAGTTCAAAACTGGGCATTTCTCCGTTACATTTCATTGAAAGGTGATGAGAACGCAATCTTGCATTAGGAAATGGCTGCTATAAATATTTAGCTTTAATAATTTTCACTTATGTAATATCCACCAAAAAAAAAGAGGTAAAGCCCCTGGCACCACATATAAAAAACCTACAGAGGCTCAAAGCTAGTATATCAACGCGTCTTCGATTGATTTCTTTTGTAAATGTTATTAAGAGTGTAATGTATTAAGAATTGGGCAAGGATACGTTGTGCTATTTCGATAAGCATCTGTGTGAATGTTTTCTTTTAGAGTTTTTTTTATGTTTAATAGATACGAGTAATGCATAAAACTCGTGCTTAGATTGGTTTCTTTCCCTAAATTTTCTTTTAATATTTTGTTATTAGCTCTCAAACTTGAATAGGTTGTGCAAGTTTGATGCGATTACACAACAACAATAGTGGCAACATTTTCTGGAATGGGTACGAAGGGCCGAATTTCAAAGGGCGGAATATCGAAGGGCCGAATGTCGGAGGGCGGAATGTGACATTCGGCCCTTTCATATCATTCCCATTTTTCCACAATAATAAAGTGAAATCCATAGTCCATAATTATTAGTTTTGTTTTTTTTTATAAATATTTTACTTTTATATTATAGAAATAATTAAAATAAAAACAATTTACGCATAAACACCAAATTTTTTCGTGAGAATAAGTTTAGCAAACTACCGATAGGCGGCCATTTGTTGTTTGGTACACACATACTAATTATATAAGATACGATGGAGAGGTGGTAAAGGGTAAAAATGTAGGGATCGAAACGAAATTTAATTTTAGTAAGGGAGCGTCCTAAGCCGCCACGTTGTGGTTGAATTTAAATACCATAATACAAAAATGTGTTTATGTTTAATAAAAGCAAATATACGATTTTCATGGAACTTTTTCGAAATTAAGCTAATGGTATCCCCATCTCAAAAACACACAGCACTTATCTGAGACATTTTTTATGTTTGGTAATATATGTAGATCAATATATTTCACACCATAAACACATTTTATATATATTTTATTCATCCAGAGCCGAGATTCTGATCAAGTACAAATGTCAATTTTTTGTGACTTTGTACTAAAATTTTAACTGCTATATATTGTCATTTTATAGCAATTAAAATTTTAGTACAAAGTCACAAAAAATTGTCATTTGTCATTTGATCAGAATCTAGGCTCTCTGGTTCATACAAAAATCATTGATGATTTAAATTTTATTAATTGTTTATGTGGGTTTTATTTTATAGAATATTGAATTTTGGTACTACATATTATTAAATATGGCTTTAGTTTTATTAGGGTCATTTGATTAAATTTTTTTATTTACTGGGATGAAAACCTGGGATAACTTCGCATACATACGAATTACGTTAATATACGTTTTTAAAATCACGCGCTTACATCAAACCAGAAATTGTTCGAAACGTGAGAACATCTTTAGCTTAACCGAATCCCGAATTCCCTTTTTATCGACTTGGCCCTTGCTTAAAAAAACTTTGTCAGGGCACCGCATACAGGCGATCGATTCCAAAAAGCGGCCGAAAACTAATTCTTTTTTACCTATTATTTTAAATTATTAACTGAAAATGGGCATTAGTTGAAAATTGAAAATAAACAAAGGTTTTTTCTTTAATTTTTCTAAAATCCAAAGACATTTGTACAATTCTAATTGTATGAAAGCAACCCTTTAATTCTTTAACAAGTCTTGTAGTACATGTACTGCATTTGGATTAGTGCCCAAGGAATAATATAAAAATATATTGTTGTGTCGGTTTTATCAAATATTTACGCCGTATTGATACTTAGCTTAACACATATTGGGCTAGATACTCGGTTATCGAGCAAGCACATAACCAGTCAGTTTTTGCTAATTTGTTAGAAATGATATACGCGATAATTTAGCAACCCAATTTGTTGCTGAATTTCAAAAAACGGGATGCTCGATAATTTTTGGTGTTTACCAAGCAAGCAACTTGTAGACATTTTGCGAACTATTTAATGTATCCGCATCTATTGTTCGATATCAATTTTTTTAGTTTAGATCAACCATTTCTAAATTGGATTATTATGTAAAACAAATATTGTGACGATTATGGCCATCATATAACGAGTTCACATTAAGAACAGCGATAGCTCAGACGGTTGGCGCGTAGTATAAACATAAAGTTCGATGGTTCGAAACATGTCTGTACACCAAAGCACAAATGCATAATGATCTAGTAAAAACAAGAACCTCCGAGATATAGCGTACAAAGGGAGGAGTGGTTTAATGAGTGATGAATAAAATGAACAACAACACAAATCCATACACACGGCCCGTCGACAATAATGAATGATGATGATTATGACAAGTCACAAACGATATTTCCAGTTGATTATGGGTCATAAACAGAATACACAAGAATGAAGGTGATTTGTGACACGCAATAAAGGAAATTTCGAGAGAAGTACCAAACTGGGGTATTAAACACGACCGATAGCAAACAGGGAACAGTTTTTGGTTTACTTTAAATCGTGTAACAAGTGAAATAAATCTGTTGTCATAGCCCCAAGTGCCAAGTACCAAGAATATGGGCACACTAGAGCCTATTGCACTTTGAACGATGTTTGTGTTACATGTGGTGAACTCCATAATTCAAAGGTTTGCAATAAAGCAAAAAATGAAGCATCAGTGAAAAAATGCAGCAACTGCAATGGAAATCATACGAGGGTGTCCAATTTATCTAGAATTGAAAAGGAGAATCAATCCGAAGCAGCTAGCAGAACAGCGAATCCTTAATCTTCATTCTTCAGTTAGAAAAGAAGCACGGCCTGAAATTGTAAACAGAAACGATCGAAATGGAAATCAGTACGCAACTGAAAATGGCAGCGTGCACCAAAGGGTTTCATAGGCAAGTGTTCTTAAAGGTACCGCTCCCAAGGTTCAAGCAAGTGAAGAGGGAAACATCACAACAGCTTTAAACAAATTGACTAATACGATACAAAGCTTCATGGCGATGATGGAGAGAACCTTGGATCTAATGATGCAGAATATGAGCATGCTGACGCAGATAGTCGTAACAAGCCAAAAATGACCATCATCAAAATAGCCATATGGAATGCAAAAGGCCTAGCACAACATAAAGCGGAGGTACATGCATTTCCCAATGAGCACAATATTGACGTAATGTTAATATCAGAAACACGCTTCACCAAAAATAGTTATTTCAAAATTAATGGGTACTCTATTTATGACACCAAGCACCCAGAGATGGTAAAGCACATGGAGGCACTGCTGTATTGATTAAGCGAAGATTAAAACACTACGAACTTCAACGAGCATCTGTCAACGAGCAACAATCAACGAGCAACAATCAACGAGCATCTGTCTGCAGGAGTGGTCTGGAAACTGTGTCATATCGGCAATGTAATGTCCTCCAAAACATGCTATAAAAAAACACAAGTTCTTGGATTATTTCAGCCAGCTGGGTAATAAATTTCTTGCGGGGGTGATTACAATGCTAAACATACTCATTGGGGTTCCAGATTAACATCGCCGAAAGGCAAACAACTTTATGATGCTATAGAGGAACAGTCCCTGGATTATTTATCTGCCGGTAACCCAACTTACTGGCCCACGGATAGAAAAAAAATCTTGATTTAATTGATTTTTGTGTAACTAAGGGCATTCCACGTACATATGCTAAGGCCACCGATTGCTATGATCTGTCTTCTGATCACTCGCCGGTAATAGTAACAGTGAGTACCGATGTCTTAAGAAATGAAATGCCGAACCGTCATACAAACAAGCAAACTACACACCAGCTGATATTGATGCGGCGGTAGAAAATCTAAAAGATGTCATCACATTATCCGCTGAAAGGGCTACACCCAGCATAAGCAGTTCTGAAAAAGTTAATAAACTGTCACGTAATATACAGGAACTAATCCACGAAAAGCGACAAATTAATCGTCAATGACAGCAAACAAAATCACCGTTATTGAAATGGAAATTGAATCGAGCTATTAAGGCCCTAAGATTTGCTATGCGGGAAGAAGGAAACCAGCGCATAAAGAACTATTTAAGTAATCTCTCGGCAATCGAGAGGACAGATTATTCCTTGTAGAAGGTAACAAACAATTTAAAAAGGCCAACAAATTCGAATCCACCGATTAGACTACCAACTGGAAATTGGGCGAGAAGTGATGAAGAAAAAGCTAATGCTTTTGCTGCTCATCTAACAACAGTATTCGTCCCACATGAAGAAGATAATTATTTCGTGCCACCCCAGCAAATGGATGATGTTTTATCCTACAAACCTATAAAGTATAATTGGAAGAAGGTTAAGAATACAATTAAAACTTACATAAGCCCGTAAAAGGCACCAGGGGTGCTATTCTTGAACCATTACGAAAACTTTCGTATTGCGAGTTAGTGTCAAAGTATTTGTAACGGAGCGACTTAACCAACTAAGGTGCGACGGAGACACAACTACTCAGATGGTTAATTTTCATTCCGTTAAAGAATTTTTTTCTGTAGTTCTACACATCGGAGACTCGCAGCACATTTGCCTGCTAGGTAAAGAAGGTGGGCGTAGTTCTTGTCTCCAACTACAGAAAACTTGAAGTGCTGCTAATATTTAAACCACAGTGAGGATGCGTGAAATATGGTATACAAATATGGAGGATGTCTATTTAACTATATGAATACTATAATCCGAGAGAATGTAAAGCTTTACTATGAAATTTAATTAAGCATAAATTAATTAATATAAAATTAATGAGCACAACGCCATGTTCTATTTTTCTATTGTGGTCAGGTTAATAGACCACGTGCTCACCGCCCTCCCTGTTGACAATCCAATGCACCTGAATTTGGGATTGCCCCTATAGTATAATACGTTAGTCCATGCTATTAATATATTTATTTACACATAGTGATATCCTGCTAGGCTAAGCTCATAAATTACGCAATTCATTTTAAATTATGTATAGAATAAAAATTTTAGATGATGAAATCTTGAATGCAAACGGACAAAATAAGATATTTGAATAAATAAAACAGGTGAATTTCAGAAATCGTAACATATAATTATTGATGTAATTAATAAAGGAAAATTGCTTAAACTTAATATGAATAAAAATAAATAAATATGTATATATCCATAAACATTAATATAAATATAATTTGTATGATTAAGTGCCAATATAGTAACACTCAATTAAAAAAAAAAAAAAAAAAGGTTAATAGTAAATATTAAATATTAAATATTTGTCTTAATTCGGATCCGCGGTCCATAAGTTATAGGGTGATAACATTATTTAGTATAAATAGATAGATATATAATTTGGATAAATAAATAAATATAATATAAATATAAATAAATAAATAAATAGTTAATAATAATAGTGGTCTAACCACGTAAAAAAAAAACTTATCTTCATTTATGATGCGATGGTGATGATACAGAAATGGCGGCTTAATTACGCTTGCGCCATGATGACTTTGTTTTTTCCGGGTTGTTAAGTTGATAAAAATCGTAATGGAGGATCTTCGTTTGGTTTATATTTCACCCAGGTAACACAAACTTTAATGTACTAATGGTGTATGTAATTAAATGTGGTTCAATCCAATTTAGGAAGCCAAAGTTTAAAAGAAAATATCGCGGAAATCTTTTGTTTTTTTCCTTTTTCGTTTCTTGCCCGTAACTGGCAGCCTATTTTCGCCCGCTTATACACTTGCGTTTTACTGTGGCTTTATTGAAACTATAACAAGAAAGGAAACAAATGTCCATAAAAAAAAAAAAATCGAACTCACATACAATAGCACAAGTACAAGAAAATATAAAGGAGAAAATTAATAAAATACCTTAGTTTTTCTTTTTAATTTCCGCGACGATAATAACAAAAATATATGTACAAATTTCACGTATGAGGTACATACACACTAAACAAACAAAATTACGATAATTTCTTTAAATTTGTTTCTTTGTTTTAGTGTCACTAACTAGCACACAACAAAAAAAACAATTCAGCTATGGCGGCTGTCTAATTGCTCGCGTTTTATTTAAGAATTTTTATTTTTATTTTTTTTATTTTTTTTTTTAGTAATGACACACTTTACTGGTTCACTGTATATCACCATCTACTGCTTGTATGAAAAATGAAATGACAGATTGCATTTTGATGTTTTATTTGCAATTTTATTTTATTTTCTTCTTGTTGTGAGAGGGGAAAGAAACAATAACAAAACGACACGATCGTCATCACCATCTATCATATTACAATTAAATTATTCAATTATATCAATAATTACTATGTTCACTGGCGGTGTCATTTATGGCAAAAATAGAAAAAAACAATGCCACATTTATGAATCCGAATTCTGCATGATAAGACCTCATCAACCATATAAAATAAGGAAAAATGAAAATTTAACCATAAGTGTACTGTCACAGCCCAACAGGAACATCTCAAATGTTACATATTACGAAAACACTAAAATCGTATTCTTGAAATAGGATTACGAAAATATTCGCAACGGAACGTTACTAAAATTTTCGTAATGGTTTTTTCGTTTCCCATTGCATTTCGTAATGAAATCATTTGGATTTTTGTGTTAATTATATTGATAAGTATGTTCATAAAACTCAATATTTTGTATTCTCAATATTTTATAAAAAAGTGAAAACAAAATCATACCTTTTTTTCTTTGTTTCACGTGTTCTTAAAAATATGTATTATTTATTTCGAGATAACACGGTACATAACTATATGCATTCGGTTTTGTTTACTACCTAACTAGACAAAAGGATATTTTTTTTAAATTTTTGTATTTACATGCCGTCCTAAACCTTGAGATACCTTTTTTAATACTTGACCATCTTTTAATTTTAAACAATACGTGTAAGGGTATGAGATTTTTTGCATATGAAATAAAAATATGTTATTTAAAGCCATATTGCCTATTTAACTTTTATATTTATTTGTTAAAATTGTAATGATTGGAAATTAATTAATGCAATGTGTAATATAAAGTGTGATTTTTATCATTCATTAATTCATTTGGAACAATTTTGTTTCATCATTTTAAATGCCCTGTCTTCAAACATTACGAAAATTTTCGTAATGCACAATATTTTCGTAATCGTAATGGTGAAATTATAAATTAGTATTCTTGAAGCCATTACGAAAATTACGAAGAGAGGAATAAAAAACTAAGAAGATTTCGAAAGAGATTATTAAAAATGTTAGTATAACTGAGGATATTAAGCGAAGCGGACGCTTTCTTTACTTAAAATTATAAATTGTTGTGAATTTTTGTCAATAATGGCTTATTTATTTAATATTAAATTAAATATATTAAAAATGATTGTGTATGCTACTTTTTCTTTTAAAGGGAAAATTAATTCGGTCTAACTAGACCAATGTATTGAAATCTTCTTAAAAATGGCCAAAAATTTGTTTGATCCAAAACCACTTTTCTCGACGTTTTGGAAGTTCTTGAGTCCGCGAAAAAGAAAAAAATAATAATAATATGTCTGTCCGTCTTTCTGGACGTCTAGATGTCTGTACCCATGATATCTCGAGAATCGCTTATCCGATTTAGAATTTTTTTTTCCACCAATCGGTTTTTATGGTACGACGGTACATATGATTGTATGATGGTACGATTGCACGATGATATAATGTTATGTCGTGTATGATGGCATGATGGTTTGATGGTATGGTAGTACGGTAATATGATCCTGTGCAATGCCACTACATAAAAAGCCATGAAAAAAGCTTGTAATGGTGTTAAGGGAATAAAGATTTTTATTTTCCTATGGAACGTAAACACAATCATATGGGATTTTGTGTTGCCTTTATTTTCAATTTAAATGAAAATTTTTATTGATAAATAGAAATAATTTTAAATTAAATACAATCTGTTTCGTCGGCAAGTGACCCCTTGTGTATTGGTGATAGCTTTTCACATTTTTCTTCATATCTTCCAAGTTATGGGCTCGATTTTAATTCTGTTTGCGGTTTTTGAAAGCTTATGAGTCACTTTATTGGTTAATTTGCACAATAAGCCAGGTTTTTGTAAAGAATGTAACAAATTATGGGAAAATCACATTTTTTTACTTAAACAACTTTTTTGTTTAAAAAAACCTCTACTTTTTAAAAAAATGAACTGTAAGTCGAAAAAATGTCCCATGACATGGTTATTTTATTTATAATTATTAAAACATTGTTACTACCTAACTCATAAAATATACGAACACCAATTTGTCGAAAAAATGTCGTTTGTAGCCGTTTAGGTATAGTGATGTTATCTAACTAAATCTTTTAAATCGATCATTTTCACTCAAATTGGTAGTAATAATAAATAGTTCAGTTGTTCGCTAACCGATAGTGTGAAACTATGTACTATCAGTGTTTTGTGTTTTAACAATTTTAAGTTTATGTGATAATTAAAAGGACAGTTTGTGTTAAGTTAACGCTTAATTATTACAGTGACACATTTGCGTGATCTACCACCTTCTCATGTAGCCGATATGCATTTTGTAAACCTGTTCTGCTGTCGAAAAATACAGGCGTCGATATCCAGCAGGCCAGCACTTGGTATAGGACTTTCATTGCAATACATCGACGTTTTTCCGAACAAGGATTATTCAACAACAACACGAGTCCAGCGTGAATATTAACATACACATTGGAAGAGGATTTATTACGATTAATACGCGCTGACTCTACGACAAGTATCAGTCGCCTGTCGATAATGTTAGGCATATCGAGGTCAAGAAGGCCTTAATCCTTATCACTTCCGTCGTGCTCAACATCTAGGAGATGTGAACCATCGTGCCAGATCAGTTTTTTGTAACTGGATAATTTCACAGCAAAGAAGTGATGTCAATTTTATAAGGAGAATATTGTGAACAGATGAAGCTACTTTCACCAGGGCGGGTATAATAAATTATAGAAACCTCCATGTTTGCGCCGTCGAAAACCCACACGTCGTAAAGGAGACAGCTTTCCAGAGCCAATTTTCTATAAATGTATGGGCGGGAATGATCTACGATTAACTTATCGGACCTTACGTGCTACCAAACAGGCTTGATTAACACGTATTATTAGAATTTTCAGGAATCACGTTGTCTTTGCTCATGGAAAAAGTGCCATTGTTGAGGGGAAGGCGAATGCAGCTGCAATTAGATGGAGCTCCAGCACATTTTGCAAAGATGAGACGTGATCATTTGAATAAAAATTATCCACGGTGGATCGGTAGAGGAGGTCCTGTACCCTGGCCGCCAAGGTCCCTTGATCTTATGCCCCTAGATTTTTATTTCTGAGAGCAAGAATTTTCGCAGCTGCAGCAGAAACAAGAGGCAACCCCTAACAATTGCGTTGGACAACAACTAGTGTGATCAGGAGAGCCTTGTTTGATTACAAGAGGGTGGAGAGCATTTCGAACATGTCATTTAATTAAAAATGTTTAATAATTTGTAATAAAAATTGTTTTTATTGATTATTAATAAAACAGTATTATTTTGTTTCTTTGACTTTAATTTAAATGTCTTTTTTGTTTAATTTCCCTACTTTCTCTAGGTGATTTTTGCGCGGTATTTTTAAGAAATAGCTAGTAACAAAGTTTTGTCAATTTGTAGATATTATGCTGTAGATTAATAATAATAATTAAAATAATTAACTTAATGGGACATTTTCTCGACTGACAGTTCAGTTTTTTAAAAAGTAGAGGTTTTCTTTAGTAAAAAAAATGTTATTTTCCCGTAATTTTTTACATTCTTTAAATAAACCTGGCTAAGTGCACAAACTATCAAATAAAATGACTCATAAACTTTCAAAAACCGCAAACAGAATTAAAATCGAGCCCATAACTTGAAAAAGAGACTCCCACTTTAAAGGATTTTTTGTGATAATTTTAATTAAGTATTCCGAATTTACCGGCCGGCCACTTGCCGACGAAACACATTGTATATCTTGCAGCTTCTACAGAATTTTAATTGAAATTAATAAAATTTTAATTAACAATTTTGCATTTTAGTAAATTGATATTTAGGGAAATTTAGAGAAATCGTTAGGCTTCGTGTTTTTTTTAAATTTCTTTTCGTATATTACTAGATTAGTTTTATTATAAATCATGGCTGTTTATGTAGTAGCATTGGTAAAGTAATAAAACTAATCTAGTAATCTACGAAATGAAATTGTAAAAAAAAGCACGGAGCCTGACGATGTTTGAGAATAAAAATCAATTTACTAAAACGCAAAATTGTGAATTAGAATTTTATAAATTTGAATTAAAATTGTGGACAAGCTGCAATTCGATATATTTAATTTAAAATTATTTATATTTATCAATAAAAATGCTCATTTAAATTGAAAATAAAGGCAACACAAAATAATTCCCATATGATTTTGTTTACGTTTCATAGGAAAATAAAAATCATTATTCGCCTGGGGATTTGTCTTTTTAGACCGATGTCGCGGCTGTTTATGTAGTGGCATTGTCCTATGATTCTATGACGATATGATTTTCGATCGTATTGTCTACGATACTATTATGGTATGATGGTATGATTGAATGACTTTACGTACCATTAGTATTAGCCACATGTGACATTATATGAATCCAATTCCAATTACAGCATGTGTCATTTAAAAATACATCCCAAATTGTCAATTAGTATTGTAGCTATTACCCTTATTTTTAAGAAAATAATAAACATACCACAAGCAAATAGGTTTTTTGGTGGTAATAAAATAATAAATATTTAGCGAAATGTAAATACATATTATTTTTAACCATCAACAGAAATTATTGAGTTTTATAAACATCCTTATATGAATATAATTAAAACAAAAACCTAAATGATTTCATTACGAAATGCAATAAGGAACAAAAAAACCATCCGAAAATTTTAGTAACGTTCCGTTGCGAAAATTTTCGTAATCCGGATTTCAAGAATACCATTTTAAGAACTTACATTTTCATCTTCTCTCTCGAAATTTTATTATTTCTTTTCTCCTCTCTTCGCTGTATTCGTAATGGTTTCAAGAATACTAAATTATGATTTCACCATTACTATTACGAAAATAGCATTACGAAAATTTTCGGTTACGGTTGTTATTTATTCTCTTTTTCTTGTTCGGTAGGAAATTTCTGATTAGTTTTAAGTAAAATTTTATGTTTAAAATGGTTTTTAACGTTGATTTTAATTCATGTTGCAGTACGTAATAATTAATTAATTAGATATAGAAGGACCATGAAAAATGAAATAAGCGCTGTTTTTGTAATCTTAGCTTAGTAATTTTAATTTTTCTTAAATATTTTATCAGGTAAATTAATGAAAGGCGGACAGGGGGAAATTACAACATTAATAATTTTTTAAGTCCTAATTTAAATTTAGGGAGTCTTGATAATCCGACCCTGGATTCCAGAGAAATGATCATCTAATAATGTAGTTAGATTGTGCTGTCTTGTGCTAACCTATTTATTATAAATAATACTAATAATTTACTAACTATCGATCGCTTTGGTGTCTGTAACCGGGTCGAGTCTGCCCCTACTAATAATCCTATCCAATCCTTCGGTTTTGTTATATGTGAACGGGTGTACGGCATGGGCCCGGGAGTCCGGGAGTTCCTGCTATTTTGCTTGGTCGTACACTCATAATCAATCATAAAACTTTAATTTAAACTTTATTTTATTTAATTTTATCTTTATTTTCTTATAATGATGTTTTTTATAATACAGTAGAATCCGTTTATACCAAACCAAGTATATAATGAACAAACGCTTATAATGATCATATGGTTTTGTCATATAGTTGTGTGCCTTGAATTTGCACGAACACTTATTTTTTCTTATACACTACAAACAAAGAACTACGTTTATAAACGTAAACGAATATTTGATTAAAATGAACAGCCGGATATAGTGAACAAAATTATGTCCCTTGAGTGTTTGCTATAAGCGAATTCTACTGTAGTTATAATTATAATTTTAGCTTAGTAATTTTAGATTTTCTTAAATATTTTATCAGGTAAATTATTGAAAGGCGAACAGGGGGAAATTACAACATTAATAATTTTTAATTTAAGTTTAGGGAGACCTGAGTATCCGGCCCTGGATTCCAGAGAAATGATCATCTAAAAATGTAGTTAGATTGTGTTGTCTTTTGCGCCGTTAATTTACTAACTATCGATCGCATTGGTGTCTGTAACCGGGTCGAGTCTGTTCCAACTAATAATCCTATCCTATCCTTCGGTTTTGTTGTGTGTAAACGGGTGTACGGTGTGTGCCCGGGAATCCGGGAGACTTGCTATAATGCTTGGCCGTACACTCACAATTAATCAACGCGATCATGCGAACCAGTTATATTCCTCAAAAATGAAAGATATCTTCGACCACAATGATACATAAGCCAGGGGAAAATGAAACGCAAATCTCATCGGAGAGACGAACGGCGCATTATTCCAGACCATCAATTTGGATTCCGAAACCAACATGGTACCTCAGAGCAAGTACACAGAATTGTAAATGCAATCAAAATCACCTTCGAGGAAAAGAAATATTGTTCTGCTGCCTTTTTGGATATCGCCCAAGCTTTTGATAAAGTTTGGCACGATGGACTAATTTACAAAATTAAAGAGCTTCTACCGAAAAAATTTCACTCAGTTTTGGGAAACTATCTTCTTCAAAGGCAATATGGCAATATATGGTCAAACAAAACAGCGCAACTACTTGCTTAAATGATATTAATGCAGGTGTCCCGCAAGGTAGCGTTCTAGGACCAATATTATACATGTTGTACACAGCTGATATACCTGTAACCAACAAAGTAATAACATCAACATTTGCCGATGACACACTAATCCTGAAATTGCCTCAAAGGTATTACAGAATTATTTAAACAAGGTCGCGGACTGGCTAAAGGCATGGTGAATAAAAGTGAACGAAAACAAATCAACTCACGTCACATTCACGCTAAACAAACGCACCTGCCCAATAGTGAAATTAAACGATAAAAATATTCCTCAACAAACGAAGGTCAAATACTTAGGTTTGCACCTGGATAGAAGATTAACGTGGAAAAATCATATTGAAACAAAGCGCAATCAAATAAAAATTACAATTTCCAAAATGTATTGGCTGATGGGAAGAAAATCTCAGTTGTCATTAGCCAATAAAGTTTTACTGTACAAAGCGATAATTAAACCCATATGGACATATGGTATTCAGTTATGGGGATCCACCAGCGCTTCAAACAGAGAACTACTGCAACGAACCCAAGCGAAAATACTTCGCAGTATTACCAATGCTCCTTGGTACATTCGAAATAGTAATATACATCACGACCTTGGGATTAAAACCGTTAAAGAAACAATTAAAGAATTCAGTTCGAAATATTACTCAAAACTAGAAGCACATCCCAACGAATTGGCCAGGGAGATCCTAAAACAGCCGCGATTTAGACGTCTGAGAAGAACAGATCCACTCGAACTGATGAACTTGTGGACCTGTAAATTTAATTCGAAATATACATATCAGTATAGTCTAAATTAATTAAATTGTGAGCCCTAACCTAATTTTAGCTTAAGATTTGATTACTTCTTGTGAGTTTCTTATGTAGAAAGATTCAAGAATAAAGCCATTGGCAACATTAAAAAAAATAATAAAAAAAATAGGATGTATTCTACAATATTTATCTAGACAATGTATTGCATTTAGAGGTTCATCGAATAAGTTAGACAGAACATATTAATCGTACTGAAAAATCTGCAAATCAACTAAACCGAATGCCACAATATTTTGGTGAAAAATAAGAGATAATTTACTGTACCTTGATTCGTAAATCTAAATATTTTTCTATAATATAGGGTTGTTCACCAGACGTGAGCCACACTGAACAACTTACTATTGTAATTCGCTTTGTTGTACTAGATACAAAAAAAGTAGGAATTTGGGAGCATTTTCTTGGGTTAGCCCTATAATAAATACGACTGGCGAATGCTTAAGTCAATTTCTTATTGAAAAACTCTCTGAACATACGTAGCCAGGAGTATTTTTTCCTAGTTCAATCAAAAGATGGTCTTTTATGGCCTGGCTAACAAATTGGCCGTGGCACCTGCTTTTCTTGCTATTGGTGAGAAAAAACAAGCCGAAAAACCCAAAATTTGAAGCCTAGCCCCTTTTTTGCCTAAGATTCGAAGTACTTTGGGGAAATAATGATGATTCATTTACGATATTGGAGAACAATTAGATGAGCCGTTACTGCAAAACTGTAAAGGTTTACACTTGAAACTTTTAGACGAACAAAGAAGTAAATTTCACATAAATGGTATGTTGATTTGTTTGACGAAATTAAAATTGTGCAGGTATTCTTTGAGTCTATAAGAAAATACATATTGGAAAACAATATGCAGCCTACGGTCCCAAATTTGTGCGTAGTTTTACGCATTTTAATAACATTACCGCAGTGTCCGATGCGTCCGGAGAAAGATCGTTCTCAAAGTTAAAAATTATTAAAAATTTATTTAAGATCAGCGATGTTAGAGGAACAACTTGGAAATTTAGCTTTAATACCAATAGAACATCAGATGGTTGACAATTTGAATATGGATAATTGCTTGGTTTTTATTTCCCAGTAAGTTAGTTTTCTTTACCTCAAGGGACGGTCGATACAATTTTTGCACATTAGCGGCCGTATACTCAGGCGCAGGCGTGAACTTTGTTGTTCGATGTTAGTTATTTATCGAACTTATTGAGAGATAGTAATCTCGCAGATAAATTGTCAAATACCATTGCTTTTGATTTCTGTTAATTTTATGTGGTTTTATTTAGAAAGAACTGTTAAACAAATACTATGTAACTTTATGTGATAAATTTCATGTTTATCGGATGAAAACTTTATTTGGTATAAAACCCGGGTAAAAGTTTAGGTTGAAAAAGCAACATTGTATTTACCTCAGTAAGAAAGACACTGTAAGAAAATTACAAAATATTTCTATATACATAAATTTACTACGCTCGAAATTTTTCAAGATGTTTAATAATATGATTTTACTTGCGGTTTCTTTTCGTCATCATCTTAAAATGAACTTATTAACCATTCAAATACATACGTTTGTGTATTTATAAAAAACAATAATTAAACGTCATTTTTTTATGGTGTGTTTATTGAAGCTTCGTGTTTATGTGTTGGAGTATGTTTTGGTAACTTTTGGTTTTTGCGGTATAAATCAAGATATTAGACTATAAAACTTGTTAAAATGATTGCAACAGTAAATAAACCTAAATAGCAAAAATATTTTAATTCTTAATTTTACGATAGTGCAACTTTACGATAGTGTAATTACAACGGTGCAAGGGCAAACTTTGTTATATTTAATAAGAATATTGGTAATGTTAATGCACTAAAGAAAAAAATATGTATATGTGCAATTACATGTACAAACTCATACAAATGCCTTATTTTAAATTATGACGATATACTCGTACCTACATTAAGCACAAGAACAAACATACTAACTCAACGCTTAGATCTATGATTTACTTCACGTAAGCAAAATTTTTAAAGAGTTTGAGCATTTTTCATAAGTGAATTTTAATTATAAATAATTATGTTGTAAAGAAGTCAATATAACCGGTACACGATGTAAAATATATAATTTTATCTTAGAATTTTTAACTCACTGTCAACTTTAAAAAATAAAACTTTTTACAATTTTACATTATTTATGTGTTCTGGTTATTTTTAGTCTTGACCTAGTGAAGCAAGAATATAACATACAATTTAACCACTTAAGAAATATTAAGCAATTCAATTCGGATTTGATTATAAGGCATACCCATCTTATTGTACTTTATATTATTAAGCGATTTCCTTCTTCCACGATTCTATGATGTTTATTGTATGTAACAATGGGTTATTTTATATGTTATTTATTTAAAATCAGTATACCCGGAATGCTATTTTATGTGGGCCATAATGTTATGGTAAATGGCCACCATTAGCGTCGATGGAAAGTTCGTCTCGTTTTCTTGTCATATGTTTGTAGATCGTTGCCATATAATATAGCTGAATTTCGATATTACCCATTCGCGAAACATTTGATGCAAAATAGTCATTGTCTAACCGGCACCTTCCCATGAAAGTAAAGGAGTTCTACTTCTTGGACCAAAACTTTGCAAATAGCATACTCATAGCTCTGTACTGATCATTATTGACTGTAGGACAGCCCTGCCCTCCTTCAAAAAAGTATGGTTCAATAATTCGTTCCGAGCAAATCCCACCAGTCTTGGCCAGTTCTTTACCGCTGTGATCTTTTCTTCGTCGGTGTGAATTCCATTGGTCGTTATCAGATGACCCAAATATTTTACTTCAGTTCTGAACAGCTTACACTTCTTTGGACTTATCTTTAATTCGGCGGCCTGTATCCGAACTAAAACTTCTGCCAAGTTCCTTAGATGTTCGTCGAGATCCTTGCCCATGACAATGATGTCATCCAGATATATTAGGTACATCTTCCAATGTAATCCCGTTAACACGCGCTCCATTAATCGTTCTAAAGTCGCAGAGGCATTACATAATCCGAACGGCATAACATTTAATTGCCAAAGCCCATTACGCATACTGAACGCTGTTGTCTCGCGCTCTTCCTCATGGACTTCCACCTGCCAATAGTCCCTTTGTAGATATAATGTAGAAAATATTCGAGCACCCGATAATGTGTCTAATGTATCGTCGATCCTTGGCAGTGGGTAGCTATCTTCTTAAGTCACAGCATTGAGTTTTCGGGAATCAACGCAGAATCGACCAATTATGCTACCTGCTGCCTGCATATCTGTTACCATTCGATTGACTTCTTCTTGTTTTGCCAATGGTAACCTCCTAAGTGGTTGACGAATCGGTTTGAGTAGTTGATGTGCAGAATTTTACGGTTTGAGTAGTTGATGTGCAGAATTTTTCTGTGCCACGGTAAGATCTTCGGTATATTTCTGCATAAGTTGTTCTACGATTTCTTTCTGCCCTTGCATGTCGGCAATTTCCAATCGGACTTTTCTGTTCACACTTTACTATAGTCGAAACCTCATTACATTTGCCGATGACTATTCCTTTCTTGATGGTTTTTGTCTTATCCGAGAGATTTAGAGTCCTAATTGGTACTCTATGGTCGTTGTCTGGTTTAACTAGTACTTTCCCGATTATAATTTCCTTGGCTCCGTTCTCCTTTTCATTAGCTTCCACAACCCACAACCTAGGTGACCCAGAACCTGCCTCCAATCTTCCCCACACGATTGTTTCAGAGTTCGGTGGCAGCTTCTCCCGATGATCAATAATAATTCGCTCTTGCACTGCTAGATTGAAGTTTTGCCTTTTATTATTGATGTCAGTTGACGTTTGTAACTTCAATACATTAGCTGGTGCGTGCGGTTTGCTCCCGTATCCAGGGTAACGATGCAGTCCGTGCCATCAATTTCGCCTTTGATTGTTAAGCTATTATCGCCGACGTACTTGTATGTGCTAGATGCACTAGACGCTCGATTGCTGATGACAATTCCTGAAGCCATTCTCCTCCCTTTTGCTACTAGCGGCTTTTCAGTTCCATGCGATAAATTTCCCGCTTACGGTTAATGTCGTACTTCCGATCTAGCGCCTTCATAATTTCGAGATAACTGTTGCGATCTTTTTTCGGAATTGTTGGTAAGGCCTCCGCTGCTTCACTCACCTTTAAGGGCCACTATTAACGCTGCAACAAGATGTTCATCATTCCAATGGTTTTGATTGGCTGCGGTTTAAATTTGAAAATGCCGAAAGATGGTTCTCTTCAATCTGTTGAACTTCCGTTTTGACAAGTTGAACTTGGTAAGGCCTCCGCTGCTTCACCTTTAGGGGCCACTATTAACGCTGCGACAAGATGTTCATCATTCCAATGGTTTTGATTGGCTGCGGTTTAAATTTGAAAATGCCGAAAGATGGTTCTCTTCAATCTGTTGAACTTCCGTTTGCAGTTTCTCTATTTCGCCTTGCACATTTGTAGACAATTCTAGAATTTTGGTCGTCCATTTTCTTTCGCTCTTCGGCGATTTCCCCCATCTGACGCTCTATAATTTAGTTTGACTGTATTTCGAGTTTAATTTCTCGGTTTGACTGGTTTATAGTCTCCAACTGTCGCTCATTTTGTTGTTCCATTTTGTTTGACTGCTTTCCTTGTTGCGCCATCATCTGCTTCATAGCAGCCATTAACTGCGACAAATGGAACTTCCAGATGGCAGTTGTGTTGTTTATCGACCGGCGGTTGTTTGTCTCCTGTCTTCTCTACGGTTGCCGTATCCGTAACTTCCGTGCCAAAATCATGATGGTCAGCGTTTAACTATTCTTTCTCCATGGCGTCACGTAGTCGTGCTTGTAAAGCTGCTTTACTACCATCAATGGCCAAACCCCACTAATATCGGGATATTCTTAAGAGGCTGCACTATTTAGCTACTTACATTTTTTTGGTTTTTTATTCAATGAAAACTTCTTTATTTTAACGAAATATTTGTCACGAAATGTGTGCAATGCACGTATGGTTTTGTTTAAAAAATTTGAATCGTAATGATACAATGTACTAATTTTGGTTTTTATTCAAGATATGCAAGTTATTTTTCATATCTTTTCTTGATCGGCTGGCTGTCTTTCTAAGAAGAAGTTTTCCCTAAAGAACCATTCCTTATTAGTCTATATCTTTTGCTAGCTCCATCAGAATAATAAATGCCGCTGATAGTCGCTTGTTATTAACAATTAATCTTTGAAATATATACATCTTTGAAAATTGTTGAGGTAGAAAAAATCCATGAAACGCCAATTTAGATATTGCCCGAAAATGTAGGATCTCAAATGGAAGTACAAAAAAGTTATCAAACATTCTGATACGATACGCCAATATGTATTTAAAATTAGTAGTATTCGTGTAAATTCTTTCTCGATACTATCATCTCATTACTGATTTTTATTTTTACAAAAAAAATTAATTTTACAATACATGGAAATTACAGTAATAAAGAGAACATAATTATATATGCACACGATGAGTATAATATAAAAAAACATTTAAGATAATAATTATAATAAATATTAATGGTAATTATAATCGAAGTATTGAAAATGGATTGCAGAAATAATAATTTAATAAAATTACATGTTATTGTTAAATCAGTGAAATAACCAAGTTCACAATACATGGCTTAAACTGTACTCCGTTAAGTACCTCTTCACTAAAAAGTTTTTTTCTTTACGTACATTTTAAATGAAGCTATTGAGCCTTCTTTAATTATATTGGGTAGGGTATTAAATAATTGTTGCCTTCTATAGAATAAACCATCTTGTGAATTTTTTAATTTATAATTAGGTAATCTAAAGTTGAGAGCATTTCTAGTATTTCGGTTAGTGACATTGACGTTTTAATGTGCATTAATTTTAGAAATGGTCAATAAGTATGTATAATTAGTTAGTTGTTTTATCGGTAAAATATGTTTGTTGTAAAGTAAATATGACGTCAATGGTATGATATATGATTCAGGAGCAGAACCCCAAAATATATAGATTGTTTGAAAGCTTCCAAATTTAAATATTTGCCTACAATATTAGTCTATTTTTTTTTTTAACACTGCAATGTAAGGTGCTACTTTGTGTTGAATGGCGTTGAGATGACTAACAAATTTTAATTTTGGGTCCAAACGGAGACCTAAATAAGTAACACATTCTACCCGTTTTATAATTTGACCATTATACGATATTTCTCTCAATGTACTATCATGAATCATGATGGTGTAAATGATCTAAATAAAATTTTAAAAGTTCCAAATCATCTTCCATTTGAACTTGTAATTCATCGTTAGAAAGGGAACTATAAACTAGTGCAGCATCATCGGCAAAGATTTACAAAGCCGCATTGAAATTTACTTCGAATAAATCGTTAACATATATAATAAAAAAAACAATGGTCCTAAAATGAAACCTTGCGGAACACCCGATGTTACATTTAGAAAAGATGGCGAGTTTGATTTATATTTGGTATCTTGTTTACGATTTTCTAAATAACTGTTGATCAATTTTAAGCAGTTCCCGCCAATACCAACACTAATTAGTTTTTCTGTTATAATTATGAAATTAACACAGTCTAATGCCTTTTGCAAATCATTGAACAATACTGCTGTGCATTTTTTGCTTTAAAGACTATTGTACAAGTTCCCTGTTAATTTCAGTGATGCCGACGTGCTACTTTTTGGCAGGAATCCATATTGGTCTTTATTTAATAAACTATTTTGAATTAAATGCTCTAAAAGATGATTATGAATAACTCTTTCAAAAATGTTGGAGATACCGGCAAGACTGAGATTGGCCTGTGGTTCGACGGACTTGTTTTTTCCTCTGATTTGAAAATCGGAGTAACACGAGTTATCTTTAGTGAATTGGGAAATAATCCATTAAAAAAAGACAAGTTTATGTATAGGTCGACAGAGAAATGGACACCTTAATTTGCAATAATTTCAGCATAGTAATCGAAATTTTATCTTACCCTTTAGCACATGAACTATCTAAAATATCAATGAGCTTCGAAATTCATTTTCAACAGTAAGATCAAAATTCATTTAAAAATTCTAGGAAATATTTTTATAGAAATGTAATTTGGGCGGTTTGTGACTATTTTTAACTAGTAAGTACAGAATCGAACAGAAATATGTACTTAGTTCCTGTACTACAATTTTGGGATCAGTAATTATGGCATTATCTTTAAAATTTTTAATTTCAGGAACTGCATGATTTTCTGTGCGGGATGTACGAGTATTTGTTAGAAGTTCTTTTATATGTGACCACATTATTTTTTGATTTGTTTGACTAATTAAAAATTGATTTGAATAGTATTCCTTTTACAATTTAAAAATCTTTTCCGAATTAGTCTTTTGTAGAAAAATATCCCCTTGAAATAAATATTGTCTGAGTAACTTTTATAAGGTTTGTAACATTTATTTCGCGCTTTTATAACTATTATAAGATAATTATTAAACCAAGGTTTTTCGAAGCTGTAATTTTTCGGTGACAGAACTTTTATTTTTGAATTAGCCACAATCAATTCCTGTATTTCGCTAAAAAATGTATCAAAATCAATATTGCCTTATCCTGTATGCGACAGCCCTTTCATAAATAATTTCTATTTTAGTCTAGTTGTTAGGTGGTTTATTTTTTAATATTTTCATCAAAATAAATCTGTGATCACTTCATAAAATGTCATCTAACAGCATATACATTTTACTATTCAAATCAGAAATCACGTGATCTAATAGTGAAATTATGGTTGATTTTCTTTTGTAATATTCTGAGCTAATATTATTTACAAAATGAAAACCATTTATAGCGAGGACGCGATTATAACAACATTTTCCTTTTCAAATAAATTAACATTAAGATCTCCTATAATTAGTGCTTTATGATATCTTTCTAGGATTGTATTAAAATAATTTAAGAAATTGTCTAGATCAGTATGACACGGTCTGTAAACACCTATTATTGAAAATTTTAGTAGTTTAGATTTTAAAATAATAATATCATTTTCTAAATATGATTCAGAGTAAAACAACTCAAATGACAATTCGCTTTTACAATAAATTTGGGATCTTGTTCCCTGATTTTCCTGAGGTTATCCTCACCAAACTATAAGTTTGGGACTGTCCAACTGCATCCCAAGGGTGGTCAGGATGGTGCCAAACCGGTTTCTGTGGGCGGAACCCAAGTGGTCAACCCTGTGGAGGCTACGGTGGCGGCACCTGTAGCCAAGACCACTGGGGTGGCGGCCCTCTCCAAAAGACAGGTGAGGAGAAGGCGGCAAAGAGAGAAGAAGGCGCCAGGGGTTCCACGGGGGAAGCCACTGATGAGGCATGGCAGCCCTCAGGCAGCGGGGGCCAAGAGAATGGAGATGCAGGACATTGGTCAGCCATCGACCGGACAAAAGCAACATGAGTTAGATTGTGTTATCTTTTGTGCCGTTAGTTTACTAATTATCGATCGCATTGGTGTCTTTAACCGGGTCGAGTCTGTCCCAACTAATAATCCTATCCTATCCTTCGGTTTTGTTGTGTATAAACGGGTGTACGGTGTGTGCCCGGGAGTCCGCGAGACTTGCTATAATGCTTGGCCGTACACTCACAATCAATCAATCAATCAATTCTTTTAGTATTTTAGCTTAGAAGTGGGAGAGTTTATATAGGCAATTTCATAAAATGTTAATTTTTGTAATACTTTTATGTAATATATTGTGTTTTGCTCATTAATATATTATATATTAATTAATTTAGTTTAAAAATATTTAAAGGTTTCTCTTCCGCAATTTGCTAATAAATAATTCAATTTTCAGAATATAACATAGTTCCAGAATCAATCTTTAATATGGGGATTAAATTAATCCTAAATTTCAGAATTAGATTTTACTTTGATATTATGGTGATTTATTAATTAAAATTAGTTTTCAGAGTTGCCTGGCACATTATATATTGATTTTATTTGTTGATTCTTGAGATACTTATAGTACTAACTGAATTATTGATGATTTTAGGCTGTTGTGGTGCTGGAACATTATCATTTTTAAATTATTTATTATACATTTTATAAAATAATTGAATTTTTAATTATTTATTCTGTTTCTCTTGATCGGTAGGAAATTTCTGATTAGCTTTAAGTAAAATTTTATGTTTAAAATGGTTTTAACGTTTATTTTTATTCTTGTTGCAGTATGTAATATTTAATTAATTAGATATAGAAGGACCATGAAAAATAAAATAAGCGCTGTTTTTGTAATCTTAGCTTAGTAATTTTAAATTTTCTTAAATATTTTATCAGGTAAATTAATGAAAGGCGGACAGGGAGACATTACAACATTAATAATTTTTTAAGTCCTGATTTAGATTTATGGAGTCCTGAGTATGCGGCCCTGGACTCCAGAGAAATGATCATCAAATAATGTAGTTAGATTGTGCTGTCTTGTGATAACCTATTTATTATATATGGTACTAATAATTAACTAACTTTCGATCGCTTTGGTATCTGTAACCGGGTCGAGTCTGTCCCTACTAATAATCCTATCCAATCCTTCGGTTTTGTTATATGTAAAAAAGGTGTACGATGGCTGCCTGGCCAGGGGCGGATATCACACTATTAGACTTATGTGGTTATCGATGAGGCGCCTTCCTTTACTGGGTGAATATTGTTATGTTGGGCTTCATGAAAAGCTGAGTATAATGGTACATATTTCCTTGGTGAGGGAGAGTTATGGTGTCATGTTTTAACATGGGTATAGTGGTGTGGTATTTGCATTTATAATACGGGAGACTTGCTTAATGCTTGATCCTACATTCAGATCAATCAATCAATCAATCAATTTCAGAGTTCATCTCCAGGGACTTCGTTGCAGTACTGTTGGAGGTTCTGGGTGAAAAAGGAAAACAGGAGGCTATAAAGGCCTCCGCCTACTTTCCTGGAGACTCAGAGTTGATACCTCCACTTGAAGTTAGGCGGCTCATAGCTCATTGCAAACGCAATGGGCTGGCTTACCTGATAGGATGCGATGCAAAAGCGCATCATACGGTGTGGGGTAGCACGGACATCAATCACAGGAGAGAGTACCTTTTTGAATTTCTGATTTCAAATAATGTAGACATTGTCAATAGGGGAAGGGAACCTACGTTTATAAATGCGATTAGGCACAAGGTCCTAGATTTGACACTTGCTAGTCCGCATTTCAGCGATTTGGTCAAAAACTGGCATGTTTCTGAAGAGGCCTCATTATCGGATCACTTGCACATCAGATTCGATTTGCCGACCGAGACCATGCAGCGGAAGGAAATCAGAATTCCAAAACTGACCGACTGGGACTCTTATAGAGTCTCTCTCAAATCAGAAATGCCCTCGGTTGTGGGGAACATAGAGTCTCCAAAGGGTTTGGAGATATGTTCAAACCCGCTGCATAATTCTATACACTTGGCTTACGAGAACAGCTGCCCGGTTAAGCGAAGAGAGTCCACAAAGATCCAAAAGGGCTACCTGGAGGAATTTCTGTGAGGGAATCAATGAATGGCCCTCTGCAGCTCGTCTCCAGAAATTCCTTTCCATGGATCATTCAAATGGTTTAAGACATCTCCAGAAGCAAGATGGGAGATTCATTGGTAACCGGAAGGAAATCTTAGAGGTATTGCTAGAGACCCACTTTCCGGACTCAGTAGTGGCAGGAGCCCAAGAGGACCCGCAAGATCCTTCAAATTAGGTGGCCTATGCGCCTCACAGTAGGATCTGGAGTCTCTCTGGGAAAATATTCACACCCAGCAAGGTGTGATGGGCTATTGGGTCTTTCAAACCTTTCAAACTCACTGGAGGGGATGGTATCATTCCAGCTTTACTTCAAAAGGGTATTGAGGAAATACTCCGCAGCTTGATCCAGATGTTTCGGGCAACTTATGCTTTTAACTATATTGCGAAACTGTGGAGGAAGGTGAATGTGGTCTTTATGGGGGAGGCCTAAAGGCGGGGGGTGAAGGGGGTCGTCCAGACACCCAGGCCAAGGCATATCGGCCAATTAGCCTCACATTGTTTCTATTGAAGATGATGGCAAAAATCCTGGACTAGCAAATAAGAAGTGAGATCCTTGGAAAAAATCCGCTGCATCGGGACCAGTTTGCGTATAAAACTGGTAAATCCACTGTGATGGCCCTTAGCGGTCTAGTCACGAGGATTGAAAAAGCAGTGATATATAAAGAAATTGCCCTTTGTGCCTTTGTGGACATTGAGGGGGCGTTTGATAATACCTCCTATGGATCTAAAGAGAGGGCAGCAATGGAAAAAAGGGTTCCGCTTTCTATAATTAGGTGGATCCGTTCCATGCTGGAACATCGTGAGATTACTGCCAGACTAGGTGGCCAGTCAGTAACCATCAGGGCCGTAAAGGACTGTCCCCTTGGAGACGTACTATCTCCTCTTCTTAGTAGCCATGGGTTTGATGTCCAGGGCTATGCGGATGATGTGGCTATCATAATCAGAGGTAAGTTTGATGAGGTCATTTCTGATCGCATGCAAAATGCACTCAATATAATATGGCAGTGGTGTTACCAGGAAGGACTCAGTCTCAAGCCAAACAAAACTGTCATTGTTTTTTTTACGAGGAGAAAAAGCTCGCTCCTACAGCTGGCGGTACTACTGTTCCTTTTTCCAGCGAGGTTAAATCAGAGGTTATCCTAGATCAAAAACTGAACTAGAACCAACATTTGTTGAAAGTTCAAGATAGAGCCACCAAGGCTTTCTAGGCCTGTCAGAGACTCTATGGGCGTACTTGGCGACTACAACCAAAAAAGATCTATTGGTCATTTCTTACAATCTACTGGTCATTTCTTACAATGGTGGCCTAAAACTGAGCAGAAGGCAACGCAACACTTATTGAATAAGGTTCAGCGTATAGCCTGCATCGGTGTTACGGGCAGTAACTCTCAAAGAATTAAAAGAAGAAGTGAAAAAGCAGAAGTAATCATGACAACACCTGATAAACTACCTAATGATAAAAAATCATACAGGCCAATTTCCTTGCTGCCAATTATGTCAAAACTTTTTGAAAAATTATTACTAAAGTCTCTTTACCAATGATTGAGGACCGACAACTAATTCCTCCACATCAATTTGGATTCAGTTGATCAATTCCATAGAATTACAATTGAATAAAAAAACGTTAGAACGTAAAAAGTATGCTCAAGCATATTCCTGAACGTCTCTCAAGCATTCAATACAAGCTGCGTAGAGATCTAGATATTTGCCGAAAATTCATAGAAAAACAATTCGTCTAAAAACAATTCATATAAACACAATTCATAGAACAACAATTCAACGAAGAACAATTTTACGAAATCACAATTCTTCGCAATAACAATTCATCGAAAACACAATTCATCGAAATATTCATATTAAAAGTTCCAAAAGATCCATAATAAAATGATTTTAGTGTGAGTCTTCGTTTATTTGTATTTTTACTTTCTTTTACTCTAGTAAAATAAAGTATAGTAATCATGAAAATTTTGGACCTTGAGATTTTTAGTGATTTATCTGTTTTGAGGTCCCCTGAGTCCGAAAAAGTGGGTTTCGAAATGGTGTCTGTCTGTCTGTCTGTCAGTCTGTCAGTCTGTCTGTATCCTCTCTACAGCCCAGATGGTTTAACCAATCGAACTGAAACTTCAGATTTAAGCTTTTTTGATAAATTGGGAGGTCCCAGTGAATTTTACTCCAAATTGGCTAACCGGAAGTGGCCACTCCCTTGGTCCAGAAAATTTATTTTGCAAATATCTTAAAAAGTATAAGGTTTACAAAAAACTAAACAAAACAAAATGTTTCCAAAAATTAAAAACAAATAAAATTAAAAAAAAAAAAATAAAAAAAAAAATTTAAAAATTTAAACATTTAAAAAAAAAATTTAAATAATTATAAAAAAAAATTAAAATTTCTCAAAATTCTCTGTTCGTAAAAGAAAGTCGTGTGTTGGCCACACCTCCATTTTTTTTTTGAATTGATTACTTATTCTTAACAAGAATAATTGTGATGAAATTATTTATTTATAATAAACAAATTAACAATAAAATTATTTAAACATTTTAAGTTTAATTTACTATGAGGGGGCGAGTAGCAGGGACAGCAGAGACGCAACGATTTCAACAACAACGACAAGCAACACTACCTACAGTTAGTACAAATTTGGGTGACCGCATGGGAACATGATGATGGAACGAAATCTCGCCCCCCCTCACAACCACCGATGGAAAAAATGGTGGAGGGAATAATAATAGTTGTTTACAGCTTTCCAGAAAAAAGAGTTTGCGGCACTAGGATATTTGTGTTGTGTCCATTGGTGTCTTCTTACAGGTTTGGAGCAGTAGATGAACTTTAAAAATTGTATTGTCATGTGCTTAAAATAAATTACTAAAAATTATATTACTAACAAATTTACTAACTATCAACTACTTAGGTGTCTGGAACCGAGTTGAGTCTTTGTTGCTAAACATTCCTTTCCCATCCCTCGATCTTGTTATATGTAAAAAGGTGTACGACGGCGGCCTGGCCAGGGGCAGATATCACAACTATTAATTAGACTTATGTGGTTGGTTATCGATGTGGCGGCGCCTTTCTTTACGGGGTGAATATTGCTTATTTGGGATTCATGAAGAATGGTGTCGTGTTGTGTTGTAACATGGGTATAGTGGTTGTGGTATTCGCATTTATAATACGGGAGACTTGCTTTAATGCTTGATCGTCGTACATCGCAATCAATCAATCAATCAATTTTAATTTTAATTTGTTATTAACAATACTCATCACAAATACAAATAATAAGAAGAAGAAAATTATAAACCATACATTTTTTATAAATAATTTTTTTGGGAGCGGCTCGAAATCTTGTTTTCCAAAATCTTGTTTTTTATTTATACTTTATAAAAGAGAATAGATTCTATATAATCCGCTCCTACGTGCGGCACGCAGTGCGACATGTTTGCTGATCCCGGCTCCTACGTCCGCCGAAGTTCAAATCTAAAGCCTCTCGGAGGGCTAAGCGGGAGGGAGCGCAGCGACGTGAGAGTTACCGAAGCCGTGCCCGTGAGAGTTACCGAAGCCGTTAGCCTCTAAAATTCTATTTATATTTTTGGTTATTTTCGTTTCGTAACCGAAATCCCCATTTTCCAGAATTTATAAAAACAAATTATTTATAAAAAATGTATTGTTTATAATTTTCTTTTTATTATTATTTGTATTTTTGATGACCATGGTTAATTACAAATTAAAATTGAAATGTTTAAATAATTTTATTGTTAATTGGTTTATTATAAATAAATCCATGAATTTTCGGGATACCATAAAAATGTTCTAATGATCTTTTGCTTCTAAACCTACTACGGCCATTGGCAACATATTCAATTAAAATTGAATAATCTTTTGTACATAATTTAAAAGTTAAAGTGAAAAAATCCTTAGTGAGTTAATAATTTTGAATAATGACACATGCCTGCAAAAAAAGGGGGATCTGTATATAATTCTGTTTTACAAAATTCTGTTTTGAAAAAATTCTGTTTTTTCGAAATTTTATTTTTTTCAAAAATTCGGTTTTACAAAATTCTGTTTTTACAAAATTCTGTTTTGAAAAAATTCTGTTTTTTTTAATTCTGTTTTATAAAATCAACATACACATTCCCACAAGCACAGCATTATACTCGCCCACATACCTTCATACACATACAAATACGCACACATATATACATACAGACACAAACCCAGGCATACACACAAAATCCACATCAAAACATACACACGCAGTGATAAATAGCCAACAAATAAATTTAATATTTTTTATTTAATTCAATTTTAACAAAATTATCAATTTAAAAATTTTAAGCAGTTTTATATACTAATTTTTTGGGTTTATAAGGATAAACTTATTGCAATCCTTTTAAGAAAATCAAGTTTCCCCATCATCCGACGTTTTTTTATAATTTTTTCAATTTTTTTGTTCTTTTGTATGATCGATATTTTCTTTCTAATGTGATTCCCCGATTTTATTTTTTCCACCTGCATTTTAGACATTACCATTTCCTTTGATAAATCTCCTATCAATTTATAAAGCCCCGCATGGCGTTTCCCGACTACCACTTTCAAACGTCGGTGCCACGCTTCAACGCTATTTTGCGTTCTTAGGAAATACTCCGTTCCGGGTTTGTTTTGGTTCACTGTCCAAAATACTGGAGAATATAAAGACTGATTTCTTGTCATTAAATAATTTTTTTCAAACCAGTTTCCAAATTTTTTAGATTCCCTGTGCTCAAAGTTTTCTTTTAGTTCCAAGTAATATGAATTTACTTCATCTTCCGGAACAAAGGCTAGGCTCTTTATCATCCTAATTTCCAACGAGAATGATACGGAATTTCCATAAAGTTTCTTCATACCTACCTTTTGGATTTTACGCCATAAAATTTGGCCGAAGTGGAACAAGCATCCCTTCACATTTGTGTTTGGAAAAAAAAATTTAGTCGATGAGATAATGGCTTTTTCAAAATCACACACGATTCTTTGTAAATTTGCTTTAATTTCAAATTTTAAAAATAATTTTTTTAATTCAAAAAAGAAGTGGTCGTATAATTTTAAAGTTTTTCTGCTCATTAAACAAAAAATTAATGGAATAATTTCACCTTCAATGTTGCCATGGATGGAAAATAATTGCCGCATTATGGACGGTACCACTTCAAATGTACCATCCATTATCCAGCATGTTGACTCTGCTAAGAGTTGTAGAGATGATTTGGTACCCATTATGATAATCTTTTCACTGTCGACCTCAGACTCACACAAGACAAACAATTCCCCTTCTAATTGCCGTAATTCTTCAGGGATGTCAATAAGGGCCAGATTTTGTGGCTCAGTAATTATATCTTTTCTTACCCGATGTATCTTCATTTTTTGGGCTTCCTTTGTTGGTAAATAAACTCAGGACAACATCCGCAGGACATTGAACAACTGAATTCCTTATAATTTGGGATGGTTTGTTTTCTGATATTGTGGCTAAAGTTTTAATATTGTTGTTTGCAATGCAAACTTCCAGATCACTGGCCACTGGTGGATGCGTATGCTTTTCACATTGTTCTTTTACAACTTTGTGTATGCCATTTTCTATTACAGTGGTAACTCTGTCCTTACAGTGCAAGGGAATTCTTTTAGCACAAGCCCAGCTAAAAGTTCCTTTTTTGTGCTTCCTTTCACAATAATAAAAAAAACCGTTAACGTTAAGTTTTTCTTGGCCTTTATTACTTTTGATGATGTTAACGTTCATTTTGAATTAATTTTTTACTTTTGTTTTACTATCTGTTCAGTATAATATGTACAACGAAAATAATTAATCTTTTATTTTTTCAACAAAGACAAAATCAGCAAAGATACTGCGTTAATACAATATTCCATACAGTATATACCTATGTACGAGTATATAAACACTTTTTATTTATATAAGAATTATAAACATTTCATATAATTCTGCTAAAAATTAATTTTGCAATTAATTTTTTTGCGGCAAAAAAATTAATTGCAAAATTAATTTTTAGCAGAATTATATGAAACAGAATTTTGTGAACCAGAATTATATGAAACAGAATTATGTGAAACAGAATTTAGAAAAAACAGAATTTTGTAAAAACAGAATTATGTAAAACAGAATTTTGAAAAGCAGAATTATAACAAGAAGAATTTCGTACCCAACCCAAAAAAAGGGTTAAACATTTTTTTTTTTTTTTTTTGATTAAACAGTCGTATCCGAAGTAATTTTTTACACTGAATCTGGCCCATCTTATTATTTATGCATCTATGCCAAATACAAGAATTAAGTTTGGGAAAATCACTAATTAAATAATAAAAATTAATAAATAAAAATAATAATTTTGCATTGGAAATTTGTTTAATTGAAAATACCTTTAAGGGATAAAAAATACAAAGAAAAAAATCAACAAGTTTTTACTTTTTTATTATTTATTACTACGTTTTTCTTAACTTGCTTTCTTGTCTATCTGTCTGTCTGTTTGGGTCAAAATTTGAGATCGAAATTTGAAGCACTTCTCATCTTTCGATTTCGCTCAAATTTTGTTCACTTGGTTGTTTCACCTGACAATCTCATATTTTCAAACATTCGAAACAAAAATCTAAGAAAATGTGTATGTGTTAGTGCAAAAACTGTTAGTGAAATGTGTTAGTGAAAAATGTTTCGCGTTGCAGGAGGTGCAATATACATTCATTTCCCCACATTTTGGCAATGAGAATATTCAACTTATCGAGCCGAAAGCTATACAATTTCCTGCTAAATATAATTATGAAACAATTGATCGTAGACAATTATCAATAATTTTGTATTTGGCATGTACAGTCCACAAAATGAAGGGATGTACCGTCGATCATGCAGTCGTTTACTTAAGAAGATCACTTTTCAAGACGGCTAAGCTTACGTCGCATTAAGCAGATTGAGATCTTTAAATGGACTGCAAATTGAGGAATTGGACTGTAGCAAATTGTCAGGAAAGAAGCCTTGTAACGAAAGTGCAATCAGAGAAATGGAAAGAATGCGACAATATCGACCTCCATAAGACCCTTAACTTCTTTTTATTAACTTTAAGTGTTCGTTATTGATTGTCTGTTTGGAAATTAATGTTAAATGTTTATGATAAATTGTATAAATTTACTTGAATAAAGAGATGAAATTTATTTTAAAAAAAAATTGTTTCAATTGATAACAAGATTCAAAATTCGTACAATTAAAAAGAGTAAAATAATACATATAAAAAAAAAAATTTTAAAATACCACGTTTTTCTAATGCACTAGAAAGAAGAAAATAATTTTTTTCTGGGCATTTATACTTAAAACTAGCACCAATTTTTAATAACTAAAAACGTGGGGCGCATTTTAGAAAAGAAATTTGATATCATATAAGAAATTGCTAATAATTTTAAAAAAAAGTAAAAGTTCCGTAAATCAATATTTTATAAAAAAATAAAAATAAGTTCTTGGTGTACTTAATGTGAAAATTTAGGGCTTTGATACTAGCATCTTATATTTGTCAACTCTCGTCAAAATCTCTCGTATACCCTGCACATTTCGTACAAGATTGAATATCGAGACGACTGAAAAATATTTAGAAGCAAAGCTTAAAAAAAATTATAATTCCCTAATTTATTTTATCATACACCCGAGTGGACACTGGATGAATTTGTTTAGTAAATGTCTAATTGTAAGGAAGACTAATGACATGTAGACGTAAAGCGTGTCAATAGCCGTTCTTACAACTAGATATTTATTAGACAAATACGTCTAGTTTCCACTTGGCACTCATACACCTTAATCATAAATTAGGTACAGGAAGGTTCTAAGCTAGCAAAATGTTCTAAAAATACCATAAGAAGTTATTCAAATCACATTTATCAATTTGCTTTTCTAAAATGCGCCCCACGTTTTTAGTTGTTGAAAATTGGTGCTAGTTTTAAGTATAAATGCCCAGATAATTCTATATGCTCAGAAAAAAATTATTTTCTTCTTTTTAGTGCATTAGAAAAACGTGGTATTTTAAAAAGTTTTTTATATATATATTTTTAAATGCACTTTGTTATAGTTTATTATATATGTTTAGTAAGTTTTGGATTTATTTGATTTGATATCATACAAAACACGAAAACAAAACAATCAGAGACGAAATTATTTTGATTTTTGGAATTTTTCTTATTTTGATATAATTTTTTTTTATCTTATATATTTGGTTAATACTATACTATATATACGATTTTAAACGCAGCATGTATTTCATAGTTTCATAAATTTAGTTCAACCCTTCTAATAACCTTAATTATTTACAAACATAAATTGATGCTTTGCATTATTTATCGAACACCTAATTTTCTTAACCTGAAAAAAATTAACAAGTAGGTTGACATTAAAAACATATGTAAAACCACGTGTTTATACGCGCTCCACACCAAAATTTTCCCACCCAACCCAGTATTTTACTCAAAAGCTTAGTAATATAAATGGGAAAATATCGACATAATAAAATTAATACATATGTATAAGTTTATTGTATTATACCAACCTGCAGAAATTCCTTATGGCAATTAATCCAATTATGAAATTAATTCTACAACACACACTCAAGCAATATGTTATTAACTTACAAATCAATAAGAAACATTTTTTATTATTAAATGCACGTTGTATTTTCAGCCAGACTAATATGTTTTTGGTTTCTATCAGATGGAATTTATGTAGGTGCATGCGCAATACAGGAAATGAATGATTTTTGTTGACAAGCTCTTATTGGTACAAGGAAAACGAAATATGAGAGAACGATTTTCAAATGGACCCTAATTTTAATATTTTATTATTATAGGGAATAAAACGTTAACGTATTAGATTGATTCCTTACAGAAAGGAAAGCGCTAATTTTGAATAATATTGAAAGCTATATTTCAAGTGGCCATATTTCTAAAAATCGTTAGCCCCTCGTTGCTTGTAAAAACCTATCTATGGCAGAGAAAGGAAAGAAGCGCTAAAGTTTTTATCTAAATTCAAGTTTCTAATGAAAAAATCAAATAGACCTTCTTCGCAAAACAAAGATTCATTGTATTCCTCCATATAAACTATTTTTCCATAAAATTTGTGTTGTTTATGTTATGTAAAAAGATTAAACTTCTGTTCTTGTTATCTTGAAAAGATAACACGAAAAGTCGATTTTAGGGGTTGATTCTTTGGTTTCATCTGTTTATTCTTTTTTTTTAGTTTTTTCTCTTCTATTTTAATGAGTTTTCAGTATTGTTTCGCAATTTTTTTCTAGAAAGCTTTATCTTCAAACTTTCGTTGAATGTTCGATAAATTTCTTCAAATGAATTATATTCTCTAATAAACATTTATCATCATCAATTAATCACCAAATTCGTCGGGTGAGCCGCTTTTGATAAAGCTTTCACAATTAGATAGGATTTACGGCTAAGAGTGACATATTTAGTCTAAAATCCCTTTATGTTGTTTTAAAAGCATTGTAGATGCATGCAGCATTTCTATAGCGAAGATAATTTCGGTTTGAAATAAAACGAAACAATGACTCATTTTAAATAATTTTCAGGAGCTGAAGCATTATGAAGCAAATTATAGCAGTAAAGGTCTCAAGTTCGATTTCAGCAAAGGCCGACTTTTTTTAAATAGAATATCTTTTTTTTTTTGCATGCGAACAATTTTTTTAAACAGACATAGATACCTATTACCTATATAATAAATAAAAGTAACGACAGAAATCTATCAAACAGAATAAATCTTTCTAATTATAATACAAATAAGTGGTACAAAATAGGTATAGAACAAGTTTTTTCTAAAGAAAAGATCTAAAAGACATTGATCGCTTGGAATAAGATTATTCTTTGATAATAAATCAGAAAAATGTCTTTTATATCCCTCCATTCTCAGGATCCCACAAACTACCGATCCAAACATCGCAGCGTTAACAACTGTACTATTTCACCGGAGTGACCAAACTTCGAGCGGCTCGATTTCAGATTTCTTAATCGTTTCGGGCGCTAAATGATAGTTGTTTGTCTTAGTGTTTACCTTAAAAAATGTCAAACAGTCTTCTTCAATTTAAAACTTGAAGCAGTAACTTCAAGCGCTACCGAAGACAATACGGCAAGCTTCCTTTATACTAGAATGATTCTTTTCACAAAACCATTTCTGTTGTTGATCCTCGGCGAATCCCTCACCGAGTTTATACAGTTCAATCAACAAATATTGAATGCTTATTTTTGCCCTTATTTCGTTAACCAAAAAATGGTGAATAATCAAGTTTGTGAAACCTTTAGAGAGGTAAGCAAATGAAAGATATATTAGAGAATTGTTGAAGAACCTCTTTTTCTCAAATCCTTTTCAATTATGATCAAAATTAGCTGGATAGTTTTTCTGACCTTTAATCAGAAGGGAAAACAAACCTTGCAAATTGATTTACTTTACAAGAACAATACCAGCCAGCATAACCCCTTGGGAGATGAATTAGAATGCTAATAAAAATTGAATGGACCGCTCTTGAATACTGAACAAAGAGTGGTCTGTTTCGGTGAAAAATGATAATGATGTTGCCTATAGTAGCGTCTTTTAGCATCGCTGGCCAACATTGCTGGAAGGTGGTTAGAAGTGAGATATTTTTCCCATTGGATTTGAAATTGCGTTTTGATGATTTTCCAGCAAAGTACGAAAATAATGCAGTCATAGTTTGAAATGCGTTTTCGCAAACGAAACTAACTTCAATACGAAACTCTAAACAAGGCACTTTACGAACAAAGCAGCCTCTCATGAAAGAACTGTTATTGTGTTGGCTACAGACTTTCATCAGGCCCGCCAATTCTTCCAAAATAATTTGCTCCGTCAAAAACGGGACTGCACGCTCGGGAAAAGTACGAAAATAATGCAGTCATAGTTTGAAATGCGTTTTCGCAAATGAAACTAACTTCAATACGAAACTCTAAACAAGGCACTTTACGAACAAAGCAGCCTCTTATGAAAGAACTGTTATTGTGTTGGCTACAGACTTTCATCAGGCCCGCCAATTCTTCCAAAATGATTTGCTCCGTCAAAAACGGGACTGCTTTTTTTTCCTTAATTTTGCAATGTTTATAAGACGGTTGAAGAACTGGAAGGAAGCGCTTTTCAAGCTCTCCATGAAATAACCAACGAACCAGATACCCACAATCTAGATTGAATTTCTGGACCCGCCTTATACTAGAAATCAATTGATACTATCAAAAAAGACGCAAATATAGTTTTCTATCTGATAGGGCTCCTTAATTTATTGGAGACACCGGTTATGCGACTCAAAGATTGGCAATCGTAAAAATCTCCGTATTTTACTCCAAATGAAAAACCAAAACAATTCTTTACCAAAAACTGGTAAAGCTACAGGAAATAATAACCAAAGCCATATATGAACTAAGTTCCTAATATTTGGGGATTGGTTTCATTACAATTGGGGACTTAGTTCACTTGCTGAGTAAGGAACTTATTTTATTATGAAAGTATTCCCCAAATATCGAATATGAAATAACACCCCGAAAATTATTTTGAAGACTGCAATTGAGATTTAATTTTAAAATTAGAATCGAAATCTCCATTTTAGAGAATATTTCAAAATTAAATTTCCCTTTTCCAGAATACCACATTAGTGGTAAATTATGTTCAACGGGCGGGAAATATTTCCCATGTTAAACTACTAAATAGATCGTTTGGTGATGTTAGTTCTTGCGCCTCGTGACTCGTTCGGAATTGATTTCTTTAAGGTACGGTCAGCTAGGTGATTAATAAACGCTTACCCTCTTTGGTGAAAGTTATATAATTTGTGTTGTCTGGAATTGGTAGTGCTGCGATATTTGGTGGTAATTTGAACAATTCCTTTGATAGATCAATATGGTTCTTAGTGCTGATGTCTGAATAATAATATTCTTTTAGTGCTAGCGTAACATCAATAGGGCATCTATGTACATATATGTAAAATGTAATTGCTCAGAATTCTTTATAAATTTATTAGCATCATAAAATTGCAAATTAACTTTATGTAATCTGTCAATATTGTTGCTTTTGAGCTTCGTGGAAATTATGAATTTTAAATTATGTACAAAAATAAAAAACACTTTTATATTTTTCACTTTATTTTTATTTATATAGATCCAGATTTCGAAAGCTACATTGCTTACATTATCAATACTAATTAAATTTGTTTGTACTAACTATTCTTTTGAATTGTGCTTGAATTTAAATGGTTTTTCATTTTTCTGTGGGGGTAATTTACAAATAAAAAAAAAACGATGTTAATCTACAGGGTGGCGCAAAATGGACGATATGGCTTAAATTTTTCATACCTTTTTTATTTCAATGATAATTGTAATTTTTATTTTTGAAAATATAATCATATAAATGGCCAATTTTTTGGCTTAAACATGAAAAATTATATCGCGCAAGTGGTGGCCATTTTCTGCTTCGTAGATACGTACTCTTTCCAATACATTTTTCATAACTTTTCGCAGAATTCCAGGTGTTATGGCTTGGATTTCTTCGCGAATATAGTTTTTTAGCTGAAATATGGTCGCTGGTTTATTCACATACACCCTTTCTTTTAAATAACCCCAAAGAAAACAGTCAGGAGCGGTTAAATCCGATGAACGTGGAGGCCAATTAAAAGCGCTTGTGCGCGAAATAATGCGTTCACCAAAAATGTCCGATAAAAGAGTCATTGTGTCCCTTGAAGTATGAGCTATAACTCCATATTGTTGAAACCACAACTGTGTATGGTTTTGCACTGCTTTCCTCAAAAAATGTTCCAACATCGTTCTATACTGTGCACTATTAAGAGAAATTAATAGGCCAATATATGGGCCAATGATCCGAAACAGTACATTTAAGTAGGTGTATTTGTCGCTCATGCACTACTCTTGGGTTCTCCGTCACCTATATTCTGCAGTTTGGTTTATTAACGAAACCATTTAATTGGAAGTGAGCTTCATCGCTCATTAACAAATTGGGTATGAAATCTGGATTTTATTCTGCTTTTTGTTGGAAATAAATTACATAATCAAGCCTTTGTTGATAGTCTATTGGCTTCAATTGTTGCACAAGCTGAATTTTATATGGGAACATTCGTATTGAGGGCAATATCCTCTGAAGGGACCTTCGCGATAGCCCCAGCTGTGCCAAACGTCTTCTTGTTGATGTTCCTGTACTCTTTTGCACACTGTTCACTACACGTTTAATATTTTCTTCCGTATGGGCCGTACGTGCCGTTCCGGTACCTCTAGCGTTTCTTACTGTATCATGTTACTGTGACATGTTGTTGGAAATGTCCAGCCAGACGGTTTATTGTTGCTGCAGAGGGCAGATTCCGCATATTAAAATATCGTCGATATGCTCGCCGAGTTAAAACAATTGACAACAAATTCTACTATTTTTGTTCGCTGTTCCGTTGTGTATTGTTCCATTATAAATTTGCCAAGCCTTCTTTACAAAATTCTGAAAAAAAAAAACTATAAAAAAAACAAATTAATATAAAAGTTATTGAGCATTTAAACCATATCGTCCATTTTGCGCCACCCTCTATATGTTGACTAAACTAATTAGGGTTTTGTTTTGAACCGGTCCGCCATCTCTGTTTATTGTTTTATATCTTGTTTTTATAAGCTGAATGGATTCTGCTGCGTCTAGTTTTTTGTGATGTATGAACATTTTTTATTAATTGTTAACTGGAAATTCAAAATCTATGGTTGTTTGTTACCATATGTTCTGCTATCGCTAATTCAGTGATCTGGTGACTCTCAAATGTCCGGAAAAAATAATCTGTCAATACAGGGTGTCCGGGTTTGGGATGCTGATCCGTCATGGGGTGATTCCTTGGTTCATTCTGAGAAACAAATCGTAAATGGAGGGGGGATCCATTTTTGATATCCTTTGAGATACAGGGTGTTTAAAAAATTTGGTTCAGAAAAAAAGTACACCCAAATATTAAACTGTAACTTCCAAAATATTTATCGGAGAGCAACCAACTTAGTCTTATTTGGTTGGTAATCGTATAGGCTATTATTAAGGTTTAAGTGGTTATCTTGTATCTGCATCCGTCTGAGAGCTATGGTGATTTAAAGTAAAAAAAAAATATTTGTTTTTTATAAAATCGAGTTTTTCTCAAAAAAACCGTTATAACTTTTTCTTTTGTTTATTTAATTTTAATTTGTCATGATCTCCTCTACAATCCCCCAATACATTACTAACTTGTACCCACGTGCCATAGTTTTCTTCGTATTCCGTTTATTCTCAATCTAATTAAGAGATGTTATAGTGTTAATATTTTACCAATTTTATTTTGATCTGTAAAACAGTAGGCGATGATTATCAACTCATTTGTTTAAATGTTGAAAAAATAAAAAATAAATATTTTCAGATTCAGTCATTAGTTTCGAGATATTATCTAGTGTTGTATCAGTGTTGTGAATCAAAATTTTAATTAATTTAATAAAATTAATATTATAATGGCACAATTCTCAGGTGAGAAGTACATTGATACCCATTTTGTTTACGGATTTTGCGATGGTAATGCAGCACGAGCTCGCAATGAATATCAACTCAGATTTCCAACACGTCGCATTCCTGACGCAAGAGTATTTATAAATATTCATAGGAGACTGCCAAATATCGTAACAAGAACGAATACCCGGGCGGAGCCCCATTCAGTCTCACCAAACCATTTAGATGTCGACGAAGGTATAATCCGTAATGTAACAGCAAATCCTTCTATTAGCATAAGGAGGCTCGCTTTACAATTAAACGTCTCTCGCTATCGAATTCATCAAGTATTGCACAAGGAGAATCTTCATCCATACCATACAACACCCGTTCAACAACTATTACCGATAGTCCGCACTACAAGATTGGAGTTTTGTAATTTGTTAATGGAAAGGAATTTGGACAATGCAAGTTTTGTGAAACGTATCCTATGGACGGATGAATCTCAATTCACAAGAGATGGCATAACAAACTTTCACAATCTACACACGTTGGCTGCTGAAAATCCTCATTCGAAAAAACAAATATCATTTCAGCACCGATTCAGTGTAAACGTATAGGCTGGTGTAATTGGCGATAAATTAATTGGACCATTCATATTACCACCTAGATTAAGTGGTGAACGTTATTTACAATTTTTACAAAACGATTTGCCACTCCTTTTTGATGATGTTCCCATTTTAAGTAGATTCTCGCATACATACCAACATGATGGTGCACCTTGTCACTACCATAATAATGTTAGGAATTTTTTAAAATTATCCAAATAATTGGATTGGAAGAAATGGTCCATTGTATTGGATTTTTATGTATGGGGAAGGATGAAGGCGCTTGTTTACTCCAAAGAAATTGAAACAAAAGAAGAACTTATTCAACGAATACACACAGCAGCACAACAGATAAGGGAAGAATTACCAAGAATTGAAATAACCAAAGGCATACTTAAACGAATATTAGCATGTATTCAATCACAAGGAGGACATTTTGAGCACCTTTTATAACTCCTCGACCCAAACTTTGTATTGAGGGATTGTAGAGGCGATCATGACAAATTAAAATTAAATAAACAAAAGAAAAAATTATAACGGTTTTTTTTTGAGAAAAACTCGATTTTATAAAAAACAAATATTTTTTTTTTACTTTAAATCACCATAGCTCTCAAACGGATGCAGATACAAGATAACCACTTAAACCTTAATAATAGCCTATACGATTACCAACCAAATAAGACTAAGTTGGTTGCTCTCCGATAAATATTTTGGAAGTTACAGTTTAATATTTGGGTGTATTTTTTTTCTGAACCAAATTTTTTAAACGTATCTCAAAGGATATCAAAAATGGATCCCCCCTCCACATACGATTTGTTTCTCAGAATGAACCAAGGAATCACCCCATGACGGATCAGCATCCCAAATCCGGACACCCTGTATATGGAATTTGATTTGTATCCCCAAGAAGATATATTTTAGAACATTTACTGAACATGAGGACAAGAACTTATTAATAATTTATTTAATTTAAAATAATGGTAAACTCGCAAAAATTTAAGCAAACAAATTTCCAAAATTGGAGAAAAACTATATTTACCAAAGGTACACAGGAAATATGCCCATTTACCGGGAAACTTAAGAAATATACACTATGGTGGCCATATCTGTCGCGTTCCCCAGTCACAGGTACAGCAGCATTCTGTAAGAATGCTTAGAATATGTATTTATGAATGTTCTGCTCTAGTTAATTGCATTTGAATAAAGCTCTGTTCGTTATATTTATCGGATGAAGATAAGAATATAATATGCAACAGTGGAACGTGGAAAGCGAGCGGTCTTTTTTGCAGTCATATCTAGAGAATTGTGTTCTATTAGATTCTCGATTAAATCAATATCAGTGTTGTTTGTTGTAAGATAAAGAAATATTAGTTATTTGAAATAAATTACAGAATAAATAACAAAAATTTAATTAATATATAAAATATAAATACATGATGGAAATCGACAATCAAGCAGATATGCCTACGCAAGTATGTATTAAAGTGAGTCTGTGATACCAAACATCTCTTTGCAGATTTCTTAAAAAGTGCGGTTCTACATTTCCTGTTCCCATTAATGTAATTTTTAATCACGAATTTATGGGGCTTTAAAGTTCAAAATGAAGAGTAATGTAAAAATTGTGATTGAACATAAAACTATACAAACCACAAAACTAACAAAGGTAGATTGAAAATTGTGATTGACGGGTACCCATATAACCTTGAGAGAAAAACTAATTATCTATTTCGTTAGGCTTGCGAGTAAAAGTTAGAACAATCCTGTAGAGGTCTTTTGACACCGTTATGACAGCTAACCAGCAAAAAAGGTTGCAATGTAACCAACAAGTAAACAATCTCAAATTATTAGGCAAAGCGAATATTTGCCAAATAAGGATGCACAATTGAAAAAAATTAATTATTAGCATCTACGCTAAATCGAAGGTATTGAATTTGTGTAATTTTGTTTTTACGTTTACATTTACAATTAATTCAGCTTTTGTTTTACAAAAGGCGAACCATTTATATTAGCAGAATCCAGTGTTGAGAAACATAAAATTATTATATTGTGTCCACTTTATAGTCTTAAGCTGTAAGGAAAATTCCAACTTTAACTAATGGATGGGACATTTGATGTTGTCCCATCCATTACGGCGCAAATGTTTACATATACGCATTAATAAAGGTGGCCGAATGTCGAAAGGCCGAATGTGTCGAAAGGCCGAATGTATCGAAAGGCCGAATATAGAAAAGCCGAATTCCGAAAGGCCGAATGTGTCGAAAGGCCGAATGTCGAAAAAAGGCCGATTGTGTCAAAAGGCCGTTTATGTTGAAATTGATTTTAATTTTTCATCTTTTTATGAATGAAAATTTTCAAAATTTATATTTTTATGAAAACTAAAATTTATATTTTTTTTTAAATTTATTTTTTTTTAAATTTTTGTATAAAAATGTTTAATAGTAAATCGCCTTAAATATTAAAATCTTCTTACATACACAGGATTTATTAGCACGTATTTTCAATTTATTTAAATCATTTTACATTAAGAAATAAATTCAATGGTTTTAAATCAGGGTTTCGAACCGAACCCCAACCCGAACCTCGAACCCGCTCCGGTTCAAAGATTTTTAGTAATTTTTTCGAACCCGAACCTGAACCCGAACCCAACATTTCGCGGGTTCGATTCAACCGGGTTCCAGGTTGACAAAAAAAATCGCTTGTCATATATATTATTATCATAATCCAACAATTTAGACGGCTGGGCTAATTTTGAACTAAACGTATAACAGGAGTTTACTGTTTATGAATCCTTTTCACGGGTCCACAAGGAGAAAAATATTATGGATTAGTGGGGAAACCATAAAACTAAAATTCCACTTTTATACGAAGCTGCAATAGTTGTGTTAGTGATTCCTGCAACGCAAGTCAGTGTGGAATGGGCATTTTCGGCTTTAAAGTTTATTTTACCACCACAAAGGGTACAACTTCAAGAAGAATCATTAAGAGATATCCTATTCATCAAACAAAACGAAATGTTTCTAATGAAATAAATAAATATCGTCATCTCAGTATTTAAGTGATACAAATGCATTTTGGTAATTTTGGAGTTAGAACTGCCATTTTACATAAAAATGTAGACTGGATCATCAAATCAGTTTCCAACGTAGTTATTATCCCACTTCGTCAGTCCAGTATTTAAGTAACAACATCAATTTGCAGTTAGGGCTGTCACATTACATAATGGCAAACCTAACTTCAAAATGATCAGAATGCGTTTGTAACACTTAAATACTGAGTACACTTATATACCTGTGAAGTTTTATTTTTTTTACTAACTTGAACCTGAACCCGAACACAATTACTTTCTTGCTTTGAACCTGAACCCGAATCCGAACCCAAAATTTTGCGGGTTCGAAACCCTGTTTTAAATATTGATTTCAATCAATTAAGTGAAGGAAAATTTAATGAAAATTCGGCCTTTCCATACGTTCGGCCGTTCGACCCATTCCGGCCATTAAACATTCGCCCTTTCGACATTCGGCCTACCGACCCATTCGGCCTTTCGACCAAAATTATCAATAATTTTTAGAGAAGTAAAACAAAAATAATAAAAATGTATGACTGGAACGACGGAAGGACGGACACGACACTTTTCTAATCGATGTTTTGGAGTCCTGTGGCCCTATTCTGACTATTCCCTGGGAATTGCGAATTGAAATATTTTGACAGTATTCTAGCAGTTGGGAATTATGGGAATTTTTCAATGTAGAAGTTTGAACGCGAAGTTTGAATATAGAAAATTTTGAAGTTTTGACGCTTATTTTTCCCTAAATTTGTTTTTGGGAATTAGAAGAAATTGGTTGTTTTATGTATTTTCACTATTTTATTTACAACGTAGTATCGGTAAAGTTTTTATTTTATATGTATAAAATAAAATTTTTAAATAATGGCGGCTGCAAAATTTGAACTAGTGTTGTTTCCCAGCGGAAATTATTTCCAATTACGCCAGAATACACTTTTGCGAATTGGGGAATAAAAAATTGGAAATTATTGAAGTTTGGAAATATTGCAATAGCTTTCTCAATTCCCAATTCCCGGCGAATAGCCGGAATAGGGCCACTGGTAACCTAATTAATCGAAAAATATAAAAATTGGGACAAATTTTTTTTTCGTGATTACAATACTTACCCAATATAACGTCATTATAGTGGGAAAGGTAAAAAATAATAAATTTTACTAAAAAATTGTATAGAAGAAAAAAATAAATATTTTATTAACGTTCATTATTTTAAATTAAAAATAAAATATTTTGAAATTTGAAAAGAGTTTCCTTTTTAGTAAACATAATCAATTTTTATTATTGCCGCAATAGCCTTCGTGGTAATGTAAGCGATCATAATTATTTATTATATGTCCAATCCAAGACAAATGTTATGACAAGTTTTTGTATTGTTTCGTACTCGGTAGTAACTTTTCCAATACTTGTAGCAGTTCCTTTCGAAGTGATTAATAATTTCAGTACAGTAGTTGCTTTCGAAATAATTAATACCTTCTCCCTTGTCTCTTGAGCATATTTCGTAATATTTATCGTGATTGCAAAGACTATATTCGTTTCTTTTTTAATTTTGTATCTGAGCTACCCAAGTCACCCGTCCAAGTTATTTTGCCCAAGTTAAATTGTGCAATGTTAAAATGTACAATATATGTATATGTGTGAATTATACCAGTGGAATTGTCCCAGTCGAATGTGTCCAGTCAAATTGTTTTGTTTAGTTGAATTGTGCTAGTCGCATCGCCCACATACGATTTGTTTAAAGGTGAGGTAAGAAATGTGGGCCGATCTATATCTTCAAAATTCCCAGGCCAAACTATTTGCCCAGCACTGATACATAGTACAAAATACACCTTACAATAATTTTACACCAAGTATCCTAGGATAATCAATTCGAAATATTTAATTTTTGAAATAGGAAGTATTTTTCACAAATCAATTTGAAAGATATTAAACATACTTAAATATTGGTACATATTATGCGTACTTCGTAATTATGCGGTTACGTTCAAAAACGTTTTATTATAATCACTTTAAAATTATTATTATTAAAAATATTTTAAAAAAATCACTTAAATGCTATATAATTTTCCTCCGAGTTGAGTAAACTGATACCTTCATTTCCGTTTTCCGTATAATGTTCATATTTTCATTGAAAAATAAAAACATTAGCAAAAAAGGTAAAATGATTCCACATTAACATAACTTCTATAAATTTTTGATTTCTTGATTGAAGATAAAACCAGATCGAAGGATTTCTTTTTTGCTTTAAATTCTCCGTTGTACAATTAATTACTTATCTTATTAGTTTATGGTAAAAAATGTGTAAAACGTAGAAAGAAAAAAATGAAGATTATACGAGTATGTGTAGTATTGGCTAAAAATAAATAATGAATTTTAATTTAATACGCAACATAAGCGCAGCATACATGTTTAAAGCGACTTAATTTAAAAAACAATTCGTGTACCTGTACACATCGATGCATATCGATAATGAAATTTAATTACCATTAATAAAATTGTAATTTGTCATCTTTGTCCTTTACAATAAAATGCAGAGAATACATTTGACCTGCAAAACAATTCTCTCCGACATCTTAAATATGTATAAATAACTAAGCCTTATAAATTATACTAAAGTCTTGATGCGTTATTGTGAATATTGTAATTATTATTGTTAAAACATAAACTTTGTTAATTATTTAATTAAATATTTATTCATTCATATTACTTTATTTGTTAGTTGTTACCATTGGTTTAAATTTAATTGAACATATAAGTTTTGGAATTGAAGACATGGGATATGTTTGTACAATATAAATATGTATGTATGTATATATCATTATGTGTATTTGTTTTTTTTTTTTTTTAAATAAATATTTATCGTAGATTACAAATTATTTAATTATTAAGTTTTTTGTCTTTTGTTTTAGAGAAATCTACATAGGTATGAAATTTATGAATATTGATTTTTTGTTGACTAAACAAGTAACCTTTATTAGTTACGTACTTGGAATTTTTCGCATCACTTTAGTAGATCTTAGGTAACGCATTAGTAACCTTGTAAGGGTGTAAAAACGTCCTTTCGTGAGCTAAACTCAATTATAATTACTTCGAATTATTTCGAATATTGTGCCGGCAGCAAGAGACTTTCACAGGGGAGTTTTAATATAGTAAAAAAGGTTGTTGTTTATTATTTTTAATTATATCAGATATTCAGCAACTACGAAAAAATATTTTATTTTTACCCCCTTGGATCATCTTAATTCTGCAAAATCGGATACAAATTTTAAAATATCCAAAAGGATGAAACAAAATAAATTTTTCACCGTTCAGTATAAAGATAGTAGTACTTAGACGTAATATTGAAAATTTATTAGGGATTTTTTTATGAATAGTAATACTTATGTATTATAATATTTAAAGGACGTTAAAATTATTTATTGCCCCATATTTTGATATTTTGCGATAAGGTAAGAGTAAAAATTATTATAATTATTATAAAGTAAAACAAATTCAATACATATTTAATTTTACCTTTAACGTGATAAATCCATCCCGCTAAACAATTTAAACGAATTCGCAAAATATGCCTCATAACCACACTAAAAGTCAATAATTTTTTTCAACTTTGCACGAATACATTCTCAAACTTATGTAATTACATAGTACATACTTATTTTGCAAACAAATTTAATTAAACGTTTTGTTGGCGATGAATTGTACGAAAAAAGTTCTCCGCTGATGTTTCGCAATCATAACACCTAGTTCCAATGCGAATATTAATGGAACAAAGCACAATTGTCAGTCATTTACTTTTGACTTTTTGAGTCTTTGACCGCCCATACTAGTTTTTTGTAATGATCATTTTTTCTTCTAATAAATAAATAATGGTTTGACATATGACTTAATGTTTTTTTCTTTTTATAGTAGAACTAAAACGCTTTAGAAATTATAAGATTAATTATTGCTGAAATTAGTAAAAAATATTACAACTCTATGGGAACTTTCTACGAACTACTCACACATTGACAACTCGCAAAAACTCTAATTATCATAAGATGGGAACGACATAAAAGCTTCCTTTTTAAAACACCGAAGTGTTACTACCTTTTCGAAGAGTTGTAAGAACAACATTCTTTCCTTTTGCTGAATAAAAGTAATAGGGGTAGAAGTGGAAACATAGTACTGAAGTTGGTTAGTATAAAAAACACACTTAAACTCATTCAATTCGCCCGCCATTTAAGGTATATTAAGCTTAGTTATTACTGTTCATATGACATAAGGTCAGTCAGTCATTTACAAGCCGTCGTTCAGTATACATAAAATATTTAAGAGATGGATATTTCAACGCAAAACTTAAGAGTGTTAATGTTATTCTGTTTTAAACTGGGCTTAAAGATCCTTGTGCAGCTACGGGAATGATTAATTCGGCTTGGGGACATAATTTTGTTGGTACTTCAACTGTTAGAAAAAGGTTTACGAAATTCTTGGTGTAAATTTTAACATTGAAGACAATCCACTTCCAGGTCCTAAAAAACAGTTCGAAAATGTAGAACTTACATACATCTTTACTTGATGAAAGCCCATGACAAACTCAACAAGAACTTATAAAACAGTTAGGAGTTAGGTTAGGTTTGGGTGGTGGTCCACTAGGACCAGGCATAGATACAAAAATGGTCCGTAGCCATACCACTAATAATTGTTTCCTCTTGACGTCCATCCTACAGAGGTCCGTCAGGTCTTTGAAGAGGGGTGCCCCTAGAAACTTTAGTCTGTTTCGTGCCAGACGAGGGCAGGTGCAAAAAGATGAAGTACTGTCTCTCCTTCCAAGTCTACTCGCATGTCCCCCAGTGCCCCGTAATCACTCCAACAACCACACTGATCTGACTTCGCTGAAGTGAGATCAGCTGTTTGGAGTTCGCCAAGTCTAACTTTGGCCAGACCTGCCGAGTTATTACGCAAGAGGTGTTACTTGACCATCGGTCATTCGTCAGCTTGCTAGCTTCTTCCTGAAGCAGCAGTTTTTGCATACCGCAAGAGGCATTTCAATATACTTTCTGCTTTCTGAGAAGTGGGACATTGTACCACGTCGAGCCAGTTCATCGGCGTTTATATTCCCTGTACTTATGAAATGTCCTGGCACCCATAAAATGTGAACGTTGAACTGATCTGCCATCTCGTTAAGAGATGAGAGACAGTTCTGGACTACTTTTGACGTGAGGAGTTGTGATTGAAGCGCTTTAATGGCAGCCTGACTGTCCGTATATATGCGAATATTACAAAGCGATATTACATTATACCTCAACCAGTCTACGACTTCCTTTATGGCAGTTACTTCAGCTTGAAAAATGCTACAATAGTCGGGGAGACGGAAGGAGAGATTTAACAGAAGTTCCTCGCAGAACACTCCAGACTTTCCCGTCCCGTTTTGAACCATCAGTGAAGAAGTTTATAACTCCTGGTTCCAAAACTGCACCCATCATCCAGTCCTCTCTGGATGTGATCCTAGTCCGGAACTTTGCAGTTATGAGTTACTCAGTACTAAATAGCAATTTAAAATCGATTGCAAGCAATGGGGAAGATCCACAAGGAATGAAAATGTTTTCCTCATGAGCCAATCGCAGAGTCGTCATTTGTTTGAATTTGCTTTCTGTTTGAAAAGTGGATTCTATATAAAAGCCTTAAACGAAGAAAAACATGGATTGATCCAGCCCATCCATTTCCATCCGTTGCAAAGCCAATATTCATGCGAAGAAAATCTTATTGTGTGTCTGCCGTACTACGAATTTAACTGAACAAATAAGCTAATATGTACATTAGAGGAAAAAAGACCATTCACGGGCCAATCAATGCGATGTGTCATATTGCTTCGTGACAACGACCGTCCATAGACAGCAAAAGCAACCTGCGAAGTGATCTTCAACTTTGTGTGGGAAGTCCTCCCGCATGTGGCGTATTCTCTTGACTTGTCCACTACCAACTACTATTTGTTTAGATCGATGCAGTCTTATTTGGCTGATCAGCGGTTCTCGAAAGTTGAAGAGTTCCGAACCATACATAGATAATAATAGTGAATATTTTGATTATTAACGTACAAGTAAGTTTTAACGCTTTGTTTCCACTTATACACCCAATAACATCTTGTTTTACATTGTTTATCAAAACCTGCGAGAATTCCCTCTTGAAAGCGTGCTTGTTATGCAACTATTAGCCTTATTGGTTATTAGAAAAAAGCATATACAAAAAATTTAAATTATTTTGATTCTCACGATAACCCCTTCCATTCATCGATCCATTTTTTAACTTCTTCATATTGTTACGTTTTTGCCTTGTCAATCAAGATTCGTATCACTGGATTGTGAATAAAACAAAATACTTCAGTTTAATACAAACGAATTTATTTATTTAGCACCAAAATAAGTTCAACACAATTATAATAATAATAATTCACAAAGTCACTTCTTTATAATTTTTTTTATCATAGTGAGATGTTTGCCGATCGGTGAAAATCTCAAGATATTGATTTTCTTAGACATTCTGTTAAGATAAAAATTGGTCACATTTTCGAAAAATCTAGGATTATCTAGGTAAACCCCAATAACTTTTCAAACGGGTTGGCATGATTATAGCATACACATAGGCCTAACGAAATATCATAGTGAGATGTTTGCCGATCGGTGAAAATCTCAAGATATTGATTTTCTTAGACATGCTTAAGACAAAACTTTTCACGTTTTTAAATAATCTAGGATTTTTAATAATAATAATAATAATAATAATGCTTTATTGAATGTATAAACCGTGGCTTTTGTACATCACACATATTTACAACAGCAGAAAATAACTTAAAATTAACAATAAATATTTCAATATCAATTTAACAATAATTAGCAAATATACAACAATGGACATACATATATACATAATTAATTACAATATGTACAAGAACTTTGATATTAAGTTACTAATTTAAACATAACCTTTTTAAATCCGTTAATGGAACTTATATTTTTTAATTCTGTAGGCAAACTGTTCCAAGTGATAATCGCATTTATTAATCCAGAGTTATTGTAAACATTAGTTCTACTAACTGGCAAATTAACGTTCCTAGTTCTCAATGACCTAGAAAAATGTAATTTATCATGCAAGTACAATGGTACACCCGATTTAATTATTCGAAAAATAAAGACAGCAGTTCTATAACAGTAAAACTCAAACAAGTCACATCCAAGGATTGAATCTTTAAATTCGGAAACATGATCAAACTTTCTAAGGTCATGAACATATCTCACACAATTATTAAACGTAACCTCAAGTAACCGCTTTGAAGAACTATCACAATTAGAAAATATCACATCACAATAGCTGAAAATAGGTATAATTAAACTTTTCACAAAATATATGCGTAAGTCAACTGGACAAAACTTTTTTATTAGTCTGAGTGAATATAAACCGTAATTAACACGCTGGCACATAGAACTTACATGATCATTCCAAGTAAGATTTGAATTCAATAGTAATCCTAGGTTATTAACCGTTGGAACAAATGAGATTGTATCATTGTTCAAAAATAGCACAGGTGCAATATTATGCGAATTATTTCTAGTGAGCAATAAAGCTTTACTTTTAGTTGGATTAATGGAAAGTGAATTATTTTTGGCCCATGACGAAATATTCCTAAGATCTGCATTAAGTTGGATAACGATTTCCCCCAATTTTAACAAGTCACCACCAATATACAGTTGTAAATCATCAGCATAAAGATGAAATCGGCAATTTAAAATATGCCAAGGTAGGTCATTTATATAAATGGAAAAAAGTAAAGGGCCTAAAATTGATCCTTGAGGCACCCCAGCAATTACATTACTTATACCAGAATGATCATCACCAAGCTTTACGAATGGTTTACGATTACTCAAATAAGAAAGAAGCAACAAAATAGCAGAATCTGAAAAATTATAATATAACTTTAACTTTTGAAGCAAAAGGATATGATTAACACAATCAAACGCTTTAGAAAAGACTAATAGGACTAAAATTGCAAATGAATTACCTTTATCTAAAATAGCAGATAAATCATCAACAATATGCACAAGTGCAGTAGTAGTACTATGGCCAGATTTGTATCCAGATTGGAATTTGCATAGATAATTAAAGCTATTGAGATGCTGAAGAATTTGAAGTTGTATAATTTTTTCCAGGACCTTGGATAGGGCAGGCAAAATCCTAATCGGGCGAATGTCACAAATATTCGAAATTACATCCTTTATAGGTAGAGGAATACTCGATGCCACTTTCCACAAATTAGGAAATACTGATTTGGTCAAACTCTGGTTAATGATAAATGTAATTTGGGACAGAAACAAATCAATAAATAATTTTATTACTCTGAAGTTTACCATGTCATATGCCATCGAATCAGACTTAACAGTACGAATTGCATTCAATACCATAAGTTCATCGACACAATCAAAAACAAACCCATAACTACCAGAACTAATAAAATCAAAATCGGGTAAAGGCAAAACACCTATAGATTCGTTAAGTTTACTGATCCCTACCAAAATTTCATCAGCAGAAAAGTCAATGACTGCTTCAGTCGACTTACATGAAATACCTAGTTTCTTCAAATTGCTCCAGGTTGTTTTAGGTTTGTGCAAATTCCCAAAATAAAATATATTTTTAGCTTGATTGATGCATTTGTTGGTTTTATTTCTAAAAGATTTAAATGATTCAAAATCAAGCTCTAATCCAAATCTTTTATATTTTTTGTAAGCCAAATCTCTTCGTTGCATTAAATTCAAAATATGTGCATTTAACCACGGAGCAGTGATTGATTGATTTGATTTGATTGCGATGTACGATCAAGCATTAAGCAAGTCTCCCGTATTATAAATGCGAATACCACACCACTATACCCATGTTACACAACACGACACCATTCTTCATGAAGCCAAACTCCGTAAAGAAAGGCGCCACATCGATAATTACATAAGTCCTAATATAGTTGTGATATCCGCCCCTGGCCAGGCCGCCGTCGTTCACCTTTTTACATATAACAAGATCGAGGGATGGGAAAGGAATGTTAGCAACAAAGACTCACCCGGTTCCAGACACCTAAGTAGTTGATAGTTAGTAAAATTTTTTAGTAATATATTTTTTAGTAATTTATTTAGCACAAGACAATACAATTTTAAAGTTCATCTACTGCTCCAACCTGTAAGAAGACACAATGACAACACAAATTTCCTGGTACCGCAAACTCTTTTTCTGAAAAGCTGTAAACAACTATTATTATTCCCCTCCACCATTTTTTCCATCGGCGGTTGTGAGAGGGGGCGAGATTTCGTTCCATCAATCATGTTCCCATGCGGTCACCCAAATTTGTACTAACTGTAGGTAGTGTTGCTTGACGTTGTTGTTGAAATCGTTGCGTCTCTGCTGTCCCTGCTACTCGCCCCCCTCATGCATTTAACCGCGGAGCAGTGGGACATTTATTTATACTCGTTTTACGAGGCACACAATTAGTATCTAATTTTAAGAATTTTGAATTGAATTCTTCAACTATATCATTCACATCAGCATAAAAATAAAGATTTGACCAGTCTAACGAAAAGAAACAATTTACAAAATACTCATGATTGATTGCTTTATAATCAGGAACAACCGTATATGAAATTTTATCCCTGGTACGACTGAACTTATAGCAGGCAAAAATCAAGTCATGATCAGAAATGGCAGGAACAGCAAGCTGCCCAAAAGAAATAATATTATGCTTATCAGCCTCATACAAAATTATCAAATCCAATAGGCTTTTATCCAATCTAGTCGGTTGTAAAGGTAAATAAAATAAATTATGTAAACTCAAGCAAGCACTTAGTTTATTGGTAATCAACATATTAAAGTTTAAATCACCACAACAAATAATTTTTTCATACTGAGATAAATATTCAGAAAAAATTGTTTGTAAATTATTAATATCATCAGTACAAGCAGGAGGCGAGTTATAAATAACCAAAATAAGAATTTTACCAAATCGCCCGACCAGCTCAGACGCCAAAACTTCAACCTTACCAAAGGCACCCGAGAACAATTTACTAACCCTCAAAGTAGACCTAAAATAAATACCAACCCCACCCCATCGCTTATTATTAATACGATCAAAACGTATTAGTTTATAATTATTGATAAGGAGCGACTTGTTTGTAATTTTGCTGTTAAGAAGAGTTTCAGTTAAAGCAAGAAAATCAAATTTGTATAACTCTAACAGAATAGTAATTTCATTAAAATGTTTAACCAAACTACGGACATTTAAATGGCCAAATTTGTGTTGTACTGTTGGCTGCAGTGGTTGCCCGAAACTTCACCCGTGGAGGCAATGCTGTCCGAAAATTTGTATTACTAAATTCCCGAATGTGTACACCAGTCGGCCAAGTATTTGGATCAAGAGCCTTTACCCGTAAATCTGCTTTTATGCCCAATTTGTAGCAAACAAACTCCAGCGATTCAATATTGCGTTCTTTGGGAATAAGTTTAAATATTTTGCAGTCCTCAACCTCCAAGCATGTTTTAGCCATAATAGATATATCATTTTCATTAGTATGAGGATCAAATTTGGAAAGGTGTAACCATACTGTCGGTTCAATGACCTTTACCCCAAAATTTTCGGAAAACTGTCTGGTACCACAAATCGATTTTCTGTCCCGATGTTGAGGATTTTTATTTTCAACGGCCGGCACAGCAACACTGGAACTCATTTTGGATGATGTCACCTCAGCAAAGGTTCTCGTAGAGGACAAATGATTTTGCATGGACGAATGATTTTGCATGACCGCAGGTACAGTAGATGTAACAAATATATCCCCAGTTTCCATACATGTTTCTTGGTTCAATTTGGCACAATTTGTTCGTGTTTGATCGGCAACAGGCATAGCAATCGCATCTGAACAATCATCGGTAATGATGCAATCGGAAATGTGAGATTCCGCTGGTCTATTAATATTATCCTGTGCTTTCTCCTCGAATCTTTTCATTGGGATTTCAATTTTTTTTAATGATCCCATTACTTGACATAAAATTTTCAATTGTTCACTGTAAATGTTTTTACAGCTTTCACAAAACCAAAAAATGCTGTCTGAACCACAAATTACATCGAAAACGTTTTTCCTTAATCCAACACATTTATAGTGGGCCACTTTTTTACATAATCCACTGCACACTAACACGTTCTCAGATACACCTGGAACAGCACACGTCATACAAATGTTCGACTCCATATGATTATATAAATAAACCACACAATAACACAATAACAAGGGAACAATGAACAAGGAAACCGAATCACACTAAAGCTTATGTTACACACTATATACACAAAATATTTACAGACACATACTATTAAATTATTATTTGTACAAATCATACAATTTTATTTTATATTAAATATTTTTTTTTTTAAATTGCAAAATTATACACAGAAAAAAAACAAACGTCCATTCAGTTCAAAGCTGGCTTGAGATTCAGGTAAACCCCAATAACTTTTTAAACGGGTTGGCATGGTTAATGTAGACACACAAGCTTACCGACGACATGTGTGCCGATCGTTGAAAATCGTGAAATATCGATTTTCTTATGTATTACATAAATATATTTCATTCGGATATTATTATAAAAAATATTTTATATTTTTCGTCCGAATGTATACTTTTTAAAACGATACTATGTAAATTTGTTGTTGTTGTTAATTCTAGTTTTATTTTAGGATAAACTTCATTCGCATTATAACCCCCTGTTGAGAGAGCGAAATCCATGGGCCGACCAACCTTTCATGTCAGCACTATAGGTTGGTATGAAGCAATGCAATGTGCAGGTGGTTTCAACGAAAACTGGTCTATAGCCGTACGTCCTCGATTTGGCGAAATAGTTGGGAGTGCCTTGAGCCTTTTTATATACTCAAACCAAACCTCTAGAAAGTTCACGACCTTTCGAGCAAGAATAGTGTAGAAACATTTAGAACAGTTTTATCATGGAAAATTCCATTTTAGTACAGTAAAACATTGAGCTATTAATTTAACTTATTCTATTACACCCTAGGTGTTACCGTAACAATATGCTTGAAGTGTTCATCAACTAAGCAATGTCTGTGTGAATATGCGAGGTGGGCTAATATTTCCCAACCAAGTGACAATAACCTATCGTTAATAGATTTCGCTACATGAAGTCGAGCGTTGTCGACCTGGAAAATCACTTTGCATCGTTTATTAGCAACTGTTGGTCGTTTTAAGTTCAATGCATGCTTTAAATCGAGTAGTTGTCGTTGATAATGTTGACGGAGGTTTAAGAGCTCATGATGAATAAAACGTTTTTCATTCCACCAAATACATGGAAGGTCTTTCTGTGAATATTCCGTTTTATCTGTGATGTTGAGGTTGGCTAGGACCTATCCGCCATTTTGACCTTTTAGATTGTCAAAATAGTTCCACTATTCATCTCCATTGACAATCTGATAAAGAAACCATTTTTTTGTACTGAGAACAAATAAAAAACACGTATTGAAGCGATTTTCGATGTCTATTTTCTTTTAACTCATATGGAATCTATTTTCTTTCCTTTTGAAACTTTCCCATTTTATGTAAGCATTTGCTATGCTACTGCAAATTGGTTATAATGCTCCAGCAGATGGCTTTCAGTTTGAGTGTTGTCTGCATCCAATTTTAGCAATATATTTTTGATGATCCTAAAAATTGCCTAACTCAAAGAAATTTATATTTGTAATACATATATTTGCTTCATCTGGAAAATTTAAAGAAAATATAAAACGTGTACCATTTGGTAGAGTTCAAAAGGAAATGTTCAACAAAAATATGGAGGCCAAAAGAAAATTTTTGATGAGTTTTGGAAACTTAATTATTTTTAATATAGTTAAGCTTTTGATTATTTTTTATATAGTTAAGTTCAACTACCGGTCTTTTCTATGGAGAAGGGAGATTTCTAGAATTTTAAGAATCGAATTAAAGTTTGCGTATAATGGACCAAATTTAACCAATTCTAGGAAGAAAAATCATATTGTTGTAGAATCGTTACCTTTTTTATCTCCACAATGCCGTAATTTTTACAAAAAACCTTGAAACTTACAAAGATAGTCACTAGAGATTTTTCTACGATGCCGGTAATCTTTATTTAAATACTCGAAAATATTTACTTTATTTCATCTCTTTCTAATGAGTTTTTTAATAAGTTTAAGGATCTGAAGTCCAAAAATGTATCTGGAAAATCTCGCTCAGTCATGATTTTTTCTATCCGTCGAGTGTGTGGGCGGGACAAAATAGTGATTTGTGTTTTTTTATCGTAAATATTTTTATCCGATAAAGTAAATCACCCGAAGTTTTTGACATCGATTCTTTATGAGTGAAACTCCGTTTTTTCTGAGTGCTAAGAGGTACAATATTATCTCAATGAACTCATAGTGACTGAAGCAACAGATTACTCTCTGTGTAAAGTCACTCACAAGCTGAAAAAAATTACACTTTCATGTCCTTCCATTTGTCTCCTGACAAAAACTGGACAAGAAGCGATGCAGAAAAAGCAAATATATTTGCTTAACATCCTACAGTAACTACAGTAAAGTCTCTCTTTATGCGGTAGATACGTTCCACGATCGTACCAAAAAAATCGCACAAAAAAGATACTTACTACGTAATTTAGTGGATATTTTGTAGCAACGCGCGCGCGATTTACCACCCTAAATGCCTTTAATTATCAAAAAGTTAAATTGTGCAAGTTGAATTGTGCCAAGTGGAAATTTGCCCAGTAGAATTGTGCCAAATGGAATTATGCTAGTGGAATTGTGTGCAGTGGAATTGTGTCTAGTAAAATTGTGTTGGTGGAATAGGCCGAGAATCGTCTAAACAAAGAAACAATCCATTGTTGGGTACCATAATTTGTAAAATAAAAATAACTCTATAGATAATTTTGGAACTCCTTCAGTTACAATAAATAAGAATTATAATAAAAGGCTAATATAATTAAAAACCCGGTATAATCTTTTGGGTATAAATTAGTGTCACAATTAATATTTCAAGTACATAGTTTAATTTTTCAAGTTGTGTGTGAAGATATTGATTTAAACAAAAAATAAACAATAATTTAAGTTTATTTTAATGAGTGTTAGTGTAATAATGAGTAGCTTTAGAAAGTATTGTAAGCCGTTTCCTGAGTCGAACTGTTCGAAAAATTGAATTAAAGTTACTGATATTATTAAAATTCTTGTGCAAGACAATTACAAATTTTGAAAACTTACAAAACTTCGAAAAATAGAAATCGAGGCATCACCGATTCCTAATTTATCTAATTCACCTGTTACCCCGGAAACGTCATCAACGCTCAAAACAGACGGTACTTCGAGTAGAAGTGAAAGAAAGCAGTGCGAGTTAAAAAATGCGATTGGCAAATCCCCCATACATCTGAGTAAATTGGAATCCAGGAAATATCATCAACAGCAGAAATTATTCAATTTAACTGCCATAGTCTTTGGTACCTAGAATCGAGTCCCTTGCGTTTCCCTCACTGGAGAAGTAGGACCATCTAAATCGATTGAAAAGGAAGTTTAAACAATTGGAAACAAATTGTGATAAGATACAACTAATGAAATCACTAACCATACAACAAATCATGAAAGAGTTCAATACTACTCAACATATGATGCTAAAAGCTAAACAAATTCGAGACAAGAACGGCCCATTGAGCCTGTTACCAAACGTTTTTTCTTTGTTTCTCGGGTTAACTTTCCGTTATTTCAATAGCATGTGAAGTTAGCCTAGGATTTTATCCCAGAAAATAAAAAAAATTAAATCAGGCAATACTAATAAAATTATGCAACATATTCTCATGCGTCAAGTTATCCCAGTCCAGGATTTTATTATATTTAATTGAAATATAATTTCATTAAAATCAAATCAATGAAAAACAAAAAAAATTGAAAATAAAATATTTTAGTTATGTACTTCTAAAAAACAAATTGATTTAAGTATTGAAAATAAATCGCAGTATTCTCATTTTTTATTATGGTGTGCCAAAACTAAAAATCTTTCGGGTTGGGCCTATATAGTTTTTAAATGGGCCTACAAGGGGCTAAATATTATGCTGTTTTCACGGTGATCGGTATGTTGCAAGTTGCCGAAATATGGCCTTTGTCTTGCAACTCAATAGCATTCACCCAGTTTTAATTAGTTTTTACTGTGGTGTGCCAAAACTAAAAATCTCTCGGATTGGGGCTATATAGTTTTTAAATCGGCATACAGGAGACTAAATAATGTGCTATTTTCACGATGATCGGTACGTTGGAAGTTTATTGTTAATTATTAATTGTTGATTATTAATTGATTATTATTAATTATTAATTATAAGAGCCGAAGGAGCATCAAATTCTTTAACCAACTGACTACTGGCAAACCAGACGTTTCGTTTCTCGTGAAATAGGATTTCTATAAACGGGCTCTCCATCGTGAGTGAAATGGATCCCATTGGATTGGGCGGTCCTCATGATGTGTGAGTAGTACTTCTGGGTCTAGTTCGTCACGAGTGATCAGTGATCAGTTTTCGTGTTCAAGCATTTTTCCACTAGTTTCTGGCGGTCTTGGTTTCCCATGGCGCTACAGTTGAGATATCGACATGGCACCTTGTTTTGGGCTCTTCTACCTATCTAGTACCTATCACTTTACAAAATTTTGCTAAGCGAAAATCTATTTTGATAAGTTTAAAGATTTTGTTCCGTAAAGAGAAAATTACATATGATGTTCTATAAAAATTATATGTTTAGTTTCGAATACACATTAAACAAACTTCGATGCGATTTAGATATTATTGTTATATGTTTAATGTGATTTATATAATTAAATATTAATAACGCTGTACAAAAACCTCTTTGCAATCAATATTATTTGCGCTAAGTGATAATCATTTCTGTACATTGAACATTTAGGAAATTTTCAGTAAAATTCAAAGCAAATATACACTTGCACGTTAATGTGTTTTTTTTTCATGACCAACTAGATAAAATTTACTTTGTTCGATTCATTCGCTTGTTTCATGTTACAGAATTCGTTTAATGTGATTGGGCGCTTTCAGGTCCGCCAACTGTTGGCAACATGTTGTATAAGATCAACATGTTTAGTTCTGAATGTAATTGATAGATTAACTTTTTTATGGCAACACTGATGGGTTAAATATCATTTTTGCCATGATTATTTTTTATGATACATTCAGCCAACGGCATTTTAGCTAAGATAAAATATCTGGTGTAAAATTTTAAAATATCTGCTGTAAATTAAACGTTAAAAGCAATTAACTAAAATAAATATAAAAACGAATAAATGGAAGGTAAGTAATGTAAAGTTATATATGAAAAACATAACCTCAAATTTATTTAATCTAGTTTAATTTTTTCTAGGCACATTCAAATGGGCTAAGGAGACTACCCTATTAATTATTGAGCAATACAGCAACAAAAAACACAAATTTAGAGATCCAAAAATAAAAAAAAAGATATATGGGTCGAAATAAAAAGTGAGTTCGAGAAAAGAGGTTACGATATTACAGTAGATTTACTGGAAAGAAAATTCCGTAATCTAAAAAAAACCTTTACAGATATAAAGAAAAAAAATAGCCACACGGGGAATGGACGGATTGTTTGGGAACACTATGAGGCATTCAATGAAACTTTCTCGGATGACCGAGCTATTAATAGCAACAATACGATTACTAGAGATGTGCAGTTTCGTTACTTTTAGGTAATCACGGGTACTCGTTACTTTTGACGTAATACTCGTTACTTTTTATTCGTTACAAAGTAATCACTACTATAAACAAAAAAATGTTTTTTCATTGTTTGTATGTAAAAACACAAACGTAAGGAGAAAAAAAGACAGAACTAGATTATATACGTTGGATTCAACTCAATGAAGCGAACCATTTTTTGTTTTGTTTTTTGTTTTCATTTTAGTAGGTATAAAGTAACGAATATTTTTTAACCGAAGGAATCGTTACTTCGGGTAGTTAAAAGTAACGAGTATTAAATAACGAATAGTTTCTGCCCGCACATCTCTAACGATTTCATCGATCGATGAAGAAAGCGGCGAATTATTTGATGACGTTTTGGAAGTTGCCCAAAGTTCTACTTCTACGGCTTTGGGAAATATTGTCAATCGCAAAAGGGCATTGAAGGACTATCGTCAACAACATTTGGATATTGAAAGGTCAAAACTGGCGAAGATGAACCAACTGCTGAAGGATATTGAGAAAAATACCCGCGTTCACGAACAGCGGAACAATTTGCTTCAACAGATTATAGATCTTGGCAGTTTTTCATCGATGGATAATGAGCTGGATATTTGATTTATAACTGAATGATATTATAATAACTGATTTTAGTAATTTTTTAGGTACCTGAATTCTATTGCATAGTGAATACTATTATTTTTTATTATTATAAGTTTAATAAGTTTGAAATTCTTGATTGGATTTTTTGTACTCACAAACTGAAAATTAATGTGAATTATTGAAAATCTTTATTTAAGTGTACAATTACATATTTAATTACCAAATAAACTTAATAACTCGTTCCTTTTATTATTCGAGGCTGGTTGGACATCAGAACCGCTTATATCATGACCGCTTTCATCTTCATCCGTTTCGAGATATTCGATGAATTCAAAGCCTGCGTTGTTTTCGTTTTGCAAAATAAAGTTGTGTAACACCCAAGCCGCTGTTATAGTCTCGTTTATTCTGTGGTGGTTCGACATATCAAGGTATTTTAGTTTTCTAAATTTTCCTTTTAATAAAGCGAATGCTCTTTCAATACATGATCTCATTGAACTTATCTTAACTTTGAAACTTTCCTGTGCCGCAGTAAGTTGTCCATTTTGCTTAAACGGCGTAACCAAAAAAGTACTGTTGGGATACGCAGTGTCACCAATGGTTCTTACACGGCGCTTTTCTTAAAAACGCGTGCATCATGCATTCGACCGGGACTGCCGACGTATATATCGGTAAATTGTAAGTAGTGTTCGCATATACCTAAAATTAACAAAACGTATAAACAAAAATTATAAATAAAAACCTTGTAGAATAACTGAGTGGAAAGATTTTCTGTTGTAAAAATCTATAGCATTTCTGATTGGCTGATTTATTTGGATATGTGATCCGTCAATAGCTCCAACGATCCCTGGAATACCCGATTGTGACTTAAATTCCTATAATATACATGTAATTATTTGGATGAATATTAAGTGAGCCGTGCTCAAAGTTAACCCAAACCTGTCACCGGTAGATAAGAAGCATTCCTGTTTGGCTAAAAACCACAATGTAAATAAAAGTTTTTTTTTTTTTTTTCAAATGCACTTCGCCGTTGTCTCCTAACTGTTCTCTTATAATATCGTGAAGTTTCTAAAATATAAAAAATCTTGTAAAAAAAAGTATGTCACAAAAGAGAATATGTAGCATATTACCTCAAATGATGATCTTGACATACGAAAATGGTCAAAGAAATCATCAAGATTATACTGAGGTATTTTAACTTCAAAATATTTTTTATTGCGCAAGGGCGTAAACTGGCTTCGTACTTGGATTAACATCCCCGTGTTTAAGGCACTTTCAACCACATTTGAAATCGAACTCATGCATATAGCATTATCGTCACATTCGCTGAATTTTAAGAACGTTAATAACTTTTTGTTAAAATTCATGTTGAACTACTTTTAAAAAAAAACAAATGAAATTTTAAATACGAGTATGTATGTCTAATCAGTTGCATTCAGGTCACAACTATGATGGTAACATGTATCATTAAAATATGATACCGATTAATATACACAACATGTTGGCGGACCTGAAAGCGCCCATTGATTGTTTATTAGTAGTCGATAAAATAGATCGATTATTTGACAGCTAAAATATGTCAGTTTTTTTTTAGTGTTAAGGAAAACCAACAGCAGTTTATTTGAAACTATTGTTAAATGTTTTAGAATAACCTAGTTTTAATAAAAATGAATGCTAGAAAAAACTCAAACGGCAAAACGTTTAGCCTAAAGATTACGAAATTGCCTTCTCTTTATGCTTTTATTTTGTGCTTAACTTTCACAAAAAAAAATTACCGGCTTAGCTTGAAATGAGTTTAAATGAAAACATTTCAATTAAATTTTTATTATAAAATATTTGACAAATATATGAACAATATTTTGACGTTCGATTTGTTTTCCTTAACACAAAAAATTACAATGAAGTTGTCTAGTATTCAATCTATACTGTGAAACTTACACGTGGATAGGATTATGTGGTCTACTTGAGTACCGTTAGCAAACCATAAATCATCTCTCCTATCTTCTCGAAATATCGTACAAGCAATATTATGTATTCAATACAAGCAAGTACAACTTTTGCTGCAATTCTGAGATTTAGCCTTAAATGCTTTAAGCAAGGGAACTTTTCATACAAAATTCCAAAACTGTCTTCAACGACGAGTTTTTTTGTGTGCATTATTAAACTTTTGGACAAGGGAATCTTCAGAATTTCGATTTATAGGTGGAATCAACCAATTTTTGAGTGGATATGCAATATCGCCTAAACTAACTGCATCTTCAAAAGGTCTTCAACCACTTTCAAATCTGTAAATCCAAGGAATCAATATAAATAAGTTCACAATAATTTTCTTTTAAATTAGTCACTTGTTAAATATTGATGTGTTAGTTTTCATGTCTATTCACAAACATTGCTTCATTATTTGATGGTGTATCAATATTGATGGTTGTACCATCAACACAGCCACAAACATTTGGAAACCCGCCTTTATTAAAAAAATTAGGAGCAATATCCGTCACGTTTTCTGGCCAACACACAATATTTGGAAATAAATGTTTCACTATTGCATAACAAACGCGATATATCGTGATACATACTGTCCACTTTGTAACGCCATGCATGATACCCACAGCATGATATTGATATCCATTGCCAAGCCAATGAAGGCATAGTAAAATTGGTTGTATTGGGTTTAGCGCTTTATTTTTTGTGGTTTTGCGCCTATACATCCCCGATATTTTGTAAAATATATTTTGCTTGATTATAATTTATTCGGAACGTATCTTTAAACGAAAATTCGTTAGAAATATTAAAATTTATCCTGTTACAGCAAACATTTTCAATTATTATATAGTGTTCGAATAATAATTCACATCGAATCATTTTTACGACCTTTACAGTCCGTTACAGCAAATTAAATCCATTAAATAAAAAAAATGGAAATTCCCGAATTCATCTCTTTTGGATTCTATCGCTATGGATTTTTTTGTACTGAAAGGTAGATGATTTCATCACTAATCAAATTGATTGATTAATTGTGAGTGTACGGCCAAGCATTATAGCAAGTCTCCCGGACTCCCGAGCACACACCGTACACCCGTTTACACACAACAAAACCGAAGGATAGGATAGGATTATTAGTTGGGACAGACTCGACCCGGTTACAGACACCAATGCGATCGATAGTTAGTAAATTAACGGCACAAAAGACAACACAATCTAACTACATTTTTAGATGATCATTTCTCTGGAATCCAGGACCGGATACTCAGCTCTCCTTAATTTCCCCCTGTTCGCCTTTCATTAATATACCTGATAAAATATTTAAGAAAATCTAAAATTACTAAGCTAAAATTATAATTATAATTACAGTAGAATTCGCTTATAGCAAACACTCAAGGGACATAATTTTGTTCACTATAGCCGGCTGTACATTTTAATCAAATATTGGTTTAAGTTTATAAACGTAGTTCTTTGTTTGTAGTGTATAAGATAAAATAAGTGTTCGTGCAAATTCAAGGCACCCAACTATATGACAAAACCATATGATCATTATAAGCGTTTGTACGTTAAATACATGGTTTGCTATAAACGGATTCTACTGTATTATAAAAAACATCATTATAACAAAATAAAGATAAAATTAAATAAAATAAAGTTGAAATTAAATTTTATGATTGATTATTATAAAGACGGAAAAATTCCATTTTTAATAAATTTTTAAACTGTGGCTTATATCACTTATTTTATTAGATGAAAACACATATATAAATGATTTATCATGATTTATGATTGATTATGAGTGTACGACCAAGCATAATAGCAGGATCTCCCGGACTCCCGGGCCCATGCGTACACCCGTTCACATATAACAAAACCGAAGGATTGGATAGGATTATTAGTTGGGACAGACTCGACTCGGTTACAGACACCAATGCGATTGATAGTTAGTAAATTATTAGTACAATATATAATAAATAGATTAGCACAAGACAGCACAATCTAACTATATTATTAGATGATCATTTCTCTGGAATCCAGAGCCGGATACTCAGGACTCCCTAAATCCTAAATCTAGAACAGGGCTTAAAAATTATTAATGTTGTAATTTCACCCTTGTCCGTCTTTTATTAATTTACCTGATAAAATAATTAATAAAAATTTAAAATAACAGCGCTAATTTCCTTATTAATGGTCCTTATATATCCAATTAAAAATTATTACTTACTGCAACAAGAATTAACATAAACATTAAACCGTTTAAACATAAAATTTTACTTAAAACTAATCAGAAATTTCCTACCGATCCAGAAAAGAAAATATATAATTATGAATTCAATTATTTTATAAAATTTATATAAAATGATTTAAATGATAATATTACAGCACCACAATACCTAGATTTATTAAAAATTCAATAATTCAATTAGGTACTATAAGTATATTAAGAATCAACAAATAAAATCAATATATAATTTCCCAGGCAACTCTGAAAACTAATTTGAATTAATAAATCACCATAACATCAAATTTTATTACTTAAATGAATAATTATTATAACCGGATCTTCAGTATTCCCGAGCACACATCGTACACCCATTTATCCATCCCCAGCCGAAGGATAAGAGTAAATTGTTAGTAATTATATAGTAAAAATAGTTAGCACAGGACAACACAATTTCTAAACTACAGCTTATTCACTACTTGTTAATCCTGGAGGGTTGATTCAAACTAAAATTTAAATTTGAAATTCGGGATTAATTTTGATCCCTATAGTAATGATTAATTCTAGAACTATGTTTATTCTGAAAATTGGATCATTTATTAGTAAATTAAAAAAGAGATCCCTTTAAATATTTTAAAACTAAATTAATTAAAATATATTAATGGACAAAACAGAATATATTACACATTAAAAAAATTAACATTTTATTGATTGATTGTTTGAGAGTGTACGGCCAAGCATTATAGCAGGATCTCCCGGCCTCCCGGGCACACACAGTACACCCATATATATAACAAAACCGAAGGATTGGATAGGATTATTAGTTGGGCCAGACTCGACCCGGTTACAGACACCAATGTGATCGATAGTTAGTAAATTATTAGTACAATATATAATAAATAGATTAGCACAAGACAGCACAATCTAACTATATTATTAGATGATCATTTCTCTGAAATCCAGGGCCAAATACTCAAGACTCCCTAAATTTAAATTAGGACTAAAATTATTAATGTTGTAATTTCCCCCTGTCCGCCTTTCATTAATTTACCTGATAAAATATTTAAGAAAAATTAAAATTACTAAGCTAAGATTACAAAAACAGCGCTTATTTCATTTTTCATGGTCCTTCTATATCTAATTAATTAATTAATTATTACGTACTGCAACATGAATTAGAATAAACGTTAAAATCCAGTTTAAACATAAAATTTTACTTAAAACTAATCAAAAATTTTCTACCAATCAAGAAAAAGAGAATAAATAATTAAAAATTCAATTATTTTATAAAATTTATAATCAATAAATTAAAAATGATAATGTTACAGCACCACAACAGCCTAAAATCATCAATAATTCAGTTAGGTACTTACTATAAGTATGTATGTATATCAAGAATCAACAAATAAAATCAATATATAATTTCCCAGGCAACTCTGAAAACTAATTTTAATTAATAAATCATCATAATATCAAAGTCAAATCTAATTCTGAAATTCAGGATTAATTTAATCCCCTTATTAAAGATTGATTCTGGAACTATGTTATATTCTGAAAATTGAATTATTTATTAGCAAATTAAGGAAGATAAACCTCTAAATATTTTTAAACTAAATTAATTAATATATATTAATGAGCAAAACACAATATATTACATACAAGTATTACAAAAATTAACATTTTATGAAATTGCCTATGTAAACTCTCCCACTTCTAAGCTAAAATTCTAAAAGAATGTTTAAAAATTTTAAATTGTTAAGTTATAATTTAAATTCACAGCACTTGTTCCGTTAGTTACCATTCTCCTGTAAATAGTTAATTAATTGTTTACCTACTGCAACTAGATTTAAAAATAAAAAGTTGAAAATATATATTTAACCATACTATTAAATTTAAACTCATCGGCAATTTCCTACAAATCTAGAAAAAAGGAAATTAATAATGTTCAAATTAATTATTTATTTATAAAAGTTTATAATATAATTTAAATGCCAGAACTCAGGATTTTATAAATCTAAATTAGGACATCAAAAAATTATTATTATTATAGATGTTTTAATTTACTAATCTAGTTGACATAATTAAAATAAAACAAAAAATCAAAAACTACGAAATTTATTATTTATTATAAAACTTTTACTCCGTTTATGGACATATTACCCTGAAAAATAAAGCCTGCAAAGTAAGTAAAATAATAAATCCAAGAAATAAAATTGAAACATTATTCTCCTACAAAACTAATCGGTGTACTAAACACATACAAGCAAAATTGACGTTTATGTGTGAAAAACTGCAACCTAAAACTTCAATCATATTCTATTAAGTTAATATTTAAGTTCAATACATTTAGCCTTTCGAAAATTTTTTCACATAATTCCACCTCGTTCACCATCTTTTAATCGAAATTTGGCATGCATAAATGAATACGTCATTATGTGATGCAAACCAAATCACAACTCAACTCAAATCAACACTTCCAAGTTAGCATTTTATTTATATGGTTTAGTTAATTTATAGCCTTTTCACATTAATTAAATAAATTTAATAATTTAAATGGATTTTATAATACCCTGTGAAAAATAAAATAACTCATATCTAAAATAAATCCATCCTATATGAATTATATAAGACGGATTCCAATTCGACTCAAAAACCATTTGATCTTACAAAAATATAAGAAACCTATTTGAGTCGAATACCCTAAAAAATTTCGTTGTGTTTGTACAGTTCATGTTTTATTAAGAACATCATAGTTGTAAAATGAATACAAAAACAAAAAGGGGGGAAATAACAAAATTAAATAAAAACAACAGATTCTTATATACTAAACCACCAACACACATTAAAAGCAAATATCTCTACAATCTTCCATGTGCGTAGTAAAAGACTTATCATGTTTTCATTATTTTATATACAGCTAATACCATTACAGCGCACATAAGCTGCGTTTTTTATTCGCTCCGGATAGCTGCTATCGAGAGCCGTCATTTTTCTTCGCCGAAATTTAAATTTGACGCGCTATTTATTGGTATAAACTAAACTTATTTAACATCAAACTATCATTTTTAATTCAATTGTTTAGTAAAAACTTCATATAAAAAATATTTGGCTCTACCTATTTATACGGAGCGCTATCGGGAGCCACTTTTCATATGACGGCTCTCGATAGCGAGAAGAGAAAGAGAATTTTAGCAGGTTTTAACATAACATGAAAACCAAGAACCGAAACCATACCGAAACCCACAAAAATGTTTATACGTATGTATGTATAAACACCTTTGTTTGGCTTGCAAGAACGTATTCAATTATGCGTAAATATAAAATCGAATATGAAATTAACTATGACGTATGTTAATTTACGTTAAAAACTATTTTGATAAGATCCAATTATTAGGTTTTAGTAATAAAATCATGTACAATCCAATCACACACACGTTAAAAACATGCACCCAATTATTATTATTATTATTTACTGGAGGGCCATGTGGGCGATAAGCCACCTCGCACCGCGACCTAAAAGATCTATTGTGCTGGACCCTACTTAATTATCCGTCCAGTCAATATTCAGGCTCTTAATGAATCTGACAATACTACTGGCCGGTACAAGATACATACTATCCGGGCTCATTGTTCTCCCTCCTAGATGTTGCAGTCTTTGCTGGAAAATGGCTGGGCAATGGCACAGAACATGTTCCGCTGATTCCGCTTCCAGACCGCAGAAGCGGCATCCATCTGTCGTACTTAGGCCCATCTTCTTAAGGTGATACCTTAAGGGGACATGACCTGTGAGGAAGCCAGTAAGCAGCCTCAACTCAGGTTTTCTAAGTTCAAGACACTCCTTAACCCTGACAGACGAAGGTGATATAAATTTCTTCGCCTGCCGTAAACCTGGAATTCTGCGCCAGTAGGAGGACTTTTGAACATCCTCCCAGCGTTTTACCGCTGCTCTAAGGTGTCCCTTAGTGACACCGCAGAAGGGTTCTGGTCCAAAAAATGGAGAGACAGAACCCTCACGGGCGAGGCCATCAGCTGCCTCGTTTCCTTCGATTCCAGTATGACCTGGCACCCACATAAGTGTTACCTTATTTGAGCCTGCCAGATGTTTAATAACCTTCAGACAATCCCATACCAGCCTTGACTCAACGGTACAAGACCTAAGAGCTTTTAAGGCTGATTGGCTGTCTGATACAATATAAATCTTTCCATCGTTTAGGCCTTTTGCTATGCCTAACCTAGCGCAAAGTTCTATAGCATGTACTTCTGCTTGAAAAACGGTGGCATTGGTACCCAAGGACTTCGAGAGGGTAGTGCCACTCCCGTGTATTCCTATCCCCGCCCCATCTTCCGTTTTTGATCCATCTGTAAACCATACCATGGACCCTCGCTCAAATGATGGTCCACCTGCCCTCCACACATCCCGGTCAGGTAACCTAACACAGAATGGTTTGTGGAAGTCCAGTTTAGCTGGCATACAGTCGGAAGGCATTCCTATGGTAGGGTCTGTCTGAAATTCCTTAAGGATTTCCATATGACCCACCATATTGCCTGGCTTGATATTTCCTTCCGCCTGCATTTTCAGGGCCATACTTGCAGCGTCCTTTTTAATATGCAGGTGTAACGGTGTCAGTCCTAGAAGTGTCTCCACCCCCGCGGTTGGACACGACTTCATTGAGCCCGTAACACCGATGCAGGCTACACGCTGAACCTTATTCAATAAGGTTTGCGTTGTCTTCTGCTCAGTTTTAGGCCACCATACAACCGATGCGTAGGTGACCATAGGCCTAATGATTGTAAGAAATGACCAGTAGATCATTTTTGGTTGTAGTCCCCAAGTACGCCCATAGAGTCTTTGACAGGCCCAGAGAGCCTTGATGGCTCTATTTTGAACTTTCAACAAATGTTGGTTCCAGTTCAGTCTTTGATCTAGGATAACCCCTAGATATTTAACCTCGCTGGAAAAAGGAATAGTAGTACCGTTTAACGAGGGAGCTGTAAGCGCAAGCTTTGTCCTCCTCGTAAAAGGAACAATGACAGTTTTGCTTGGATTGACACTGAGTCCTTCCTGGTAACACCACTGCCATATTATATTGAGTGCATTTTGCATGCGATCAGAAATGACCTTATCAAACTTGCCTCTGATTATGATAGCCACATCATCCGCATAGCCCTGGACATCAAACCCATGGCTACTCAGAAGGACCAGTAGTCTGTCAATAACCAATGACCACAAAAGAGGAGATAATACCCCTCCTTGGGGACAGCCCTTTACGGCCTTGATGGTTACTGATTCGCCACCTAGTCTGGCAGTAATCTCACGATGTTCCAGCATGGAACGGATCCACCTAATTGTGGAAAGTGGAACCCTTTTTCCCATTGCTGCCCTCTCTATAGATCCATAGGAGGTATTATCAAACGCCCCCTCAATGTCCACAAAGGCACAAAGGGCAATTTCTTTATATGTCACTGCTTTTTCAATCCTCGTGACTAGCCCGCTAAGGGCCATAACCGTGGATTTACCAGTTTGATACGCAAACTGGTCCCGATGCAGCGGATTCTTTCCAAGGACTTCACTTCTTATTTGATAGTCCAGGATTTTTTCCATCGTCTTCAAAAGAAACGATGTGAGGCTAATTGGCCGATATGCCCTGGCCTGGGTGTCTGGACGACCCCCGCCCTTTGGTATAAAGACCACATTTACTTTCCTCCACAGTTTCGGAATATAGTTAAAAGCATAACTTGCCCGAAACATCTGGATCAAGCTGGGGAGTATTGCCTCAATACCTTTTTGAAGTAAAGCTGGAAAGATACCATCCCCTCCAGCGGATTTGAAAGGTTTGAAAGACCCAATAGCCCATCGAACCTTGCTGGGTGTGAAAATTTTCCCAGAGAGACTCCAGATCCTACTGTGAGGCGAATAGGCCACCTCACTCGAAGGATAATATGAGTCCTCTTGGGCTCCTACCACTACTGAATCCGGAAAGTGGGTCTCTAACAGTACCTCTAAGGTTTCCTTCCGGTTTTCAGTGAACCCCCCATCTTGCTTCTGGAGAAGTCCTAAACCATTTGAATGATCCCTGGAAAGGACTTTCTGGAGACGAGCTGCAGAGGGCAATTCATTGATTCCCTCACAGAAATTCCTCCAGGTAGCCCTTTTGGATCTCCTTAGTTCGAGATTATATTCCGTCAAGGCCATCTTATACTCGCCCCATTCACCGGTGCGTTTAGCCTTGTTAAATAATCTTCTCGATTTTTTCCTCAGTTTACCCAGCGTCCCGTTCCACCAAGGGACCATCTTTGTGGACTCTCTTCGCTTAACTGGGCAGCTGTTCTCGTAAGCCAAGTGTATAGAATTATGCAGCTGGTTTGAACAGATCTCCAAACCCTCTGGAGACTCTATGTTCCCCACAACCGAGGGCATTTCTGATTCGAGTGAGACTCTATAAGAGTCCCAGTCGGTCAGTTTTGGAATTCTGATTTCCTGCCGCTGCATGGTCTCAGCCGCCAAATCGAATCTGATGTGCAAGTGATCCGATAATGAGGCCTCTTCAGACACATGCCAGTTTTTGACCAAGTCGCTAAAATGCGGACTAGCAAGTGTCAGATCTAGGACCTCTTGCCTAATCGCATTTATAAAAGTAGGTTTCCTTCCCCTATTGACAATGTCTACATTATTTGAGATCAGAAATTCAAAAAGGTACTCACCCCTGTTATTGATGTCCGTGCTACCCCACACCGTGTGGTGCGCGTTTGCATCGCATCCTATCAGGTAGGCCAGCCCATTGCGTTTGCAATGAGCTATGAGCCGCCAAACATGCACCCAATAGAAATCAATAATTTTCATTTCTTTATCTATAAATATAAAACATTGCCTGATAAATGCATCCCGGTGGATTGCATTTTCCAAAATTACACTTTAAATTATTTCACTTCCACTTTAATTATTATTTCACTAAAAACTGAATTAAATAGAATTAAAATTATAATTATAATTAAACTTTATATACTACATAAACTACATAAATAAAACAAAATAAAAATTAAATTAAATTAAATTTTTGAAGAGGATAGAAAAAACACGTCTATCCTCTTTGACGAACATTCGCTCACCCTTCAGACATATCCGATTCAACTGAATACTCACGCTTTTTTAAAACGGAATACCGAGTATAAACTGAAAAAAAATCTTTTAAAAGAGTTAAACATATATTTTAATCCCGTTAGATTTCTCATTGATGATTCCTTGACCGTATATAATTTGCGTAAAACAAAATCCGAAGGCGTACTAATGCCTTTAAAAAAAATCTTAAATCTTAGTTAGAACAGCCACTCATTTTGCAATCTATGTTAGACTATAAAAATTATTGAAAAATTCGAATATAACAGAAAATATTGTTCAAGGTGCGGGCGTTAAAAACACTTCAAATGGTTATAAATGTATGCATTCCATACCTGCTTTAACAAGATGAATTGGAAATAAACAATCCGCTTGGAGCGAAAAGAGGTGTGCATAAATTATGGGCATAGAACATATTCTTCTTGCATGTCTATCGTTTTGGAAGTGTGACTAACTTTAAAACTCTATGTGAGTTACTTAAGGAGCTCGAAGAAACGGGAATCGTAGTTACTATTAACACTCGTACCATCTTTCAAGGTCACAGAAAATATTGTGGTCGATATGATGCACAACCTCTTTGAAGGTACATATATGCCATTACGAATTAAGTGAAAGTTTAAACTGCTTCTTGAAAGAAAACTTTATCAGTTTAAATGTACTTAATAATAGGATTAATAATTTTAATTTTAGAAAAAGTTGAAGAAAAACATTTTACTATTAAAATATCGTTAGACAATATAAAATACGAAAAATTCAATTTTTCTGCTTCTGAAATGAAATTATTAATTACTTATTTTCCTTTGATTATTGGGGATTTAAAACCAAATGAACATAAGGTATGGCCTTTCTTATTAATATTGATAGAACTTATTGAAACATGTCTACTTCCGAGTTTTAACAAAATGGATCTAATGAAATTAAGTTTGATTTAGCTCCATCATCAAACATATCTAGAGATTTTTGACGTTCATTTAATGCCCAAACACCACATGATACTTCATTATCCTCATGTAGTGGAAAAGTTGGGACCACTGAAAAAAATTTGGACAATGAGAATCGAGGGCAAACATAAACAGTTAAAATCATATACTTCTGTGACTACTTCTCGTAGAAATATTCCAATTTAAACAAAAATAAAAATATTTATAACGAGGACATATTTAAATTTGAGAATGGCGAATTTATTGATTTTTCTTCAAAAGTTGAATTTTTCGAATCTACTGCCCAAATTAATTTTGATTTTTCAAATATATTTAGTAGTAAGAATGTAATTTATAAAAATTAAAAATTTTCAGTAAACGACTTAGTCATCCGAAACATCTAAAATGAATTGTGTGTGTAAGAAACCTTATATATTTTCAGTTACAAAAATCAAACTTGATTATTTGCTTGTAATAACCTTGAAATTAAAGAGAACAATAAACATTTTAACTGTCTTGTTTTAAATGAAGGTAAGTCATTTTTGATATTACTTATTTGAATTATTATTCTACAAACTTTATTTTTTTACCAAATGGCCTGCAAGTAGTTAAAATCAACCTACCTACCGTTTAGGTAGTACAACTATAACATAATACTTTTTACACTATCTGCCGTGGGCGCTTGGCAAAACACACTTATGCTGTGTGCCTCAGAAGACTTTTCAAACTAAACTTTTGTAAGACCCAGTAATTCATGCAATATTTAAATAGATATCACTAGGTTAAAAGTATTCAACTGTGCCTTATATCAAACTAAACTTTTTATATTCATATTTAATTTGTGAATTTGAAAATTTTTATTTTATTTGTCGGTAACAAGAAACTATAATAAAACTGAAATTTACAAGCATATAAGTATTTGCTAATGATATTGCTTATATCTGCAAACACTTGAGTGTCTGCTAATTCGCTTAATAAAATTTGCGGTGTCTTCGCTCAACATCAAACTTTTAAAGGTTTCAAAGTTTAAATAAAATTCCGAGTTTCTGTGTTTCTTTATTGGATGGCCAGTGGAGAGCGAGCTATAGGGTCACTGGTATAATTTTCTATATATCAAGATATTCTGTGAGAACAATTGTTCACAAAATTCTTGATGTTTGTAAAGCTCGCACTAAAGTTAGTCAAATTGCCAAGTTCAATTCATATAGTCTTCGGCCCCTTCATTATTTTCGAAAGCGTTAAGTACTATTGATCGATACCACATAAAAATTGTTGTACCTACTGCAATACACAGTCAATATATTGCCGTCTTACTTTGGTCACTGGAATAGTTATTGGTATAAAAATAAAAATGCAAATTATGCTCAAAATAAAAACCGAAAATAATTTTCTTTTTACTTTTATCAATTGACATTAAAAATTAAATAAAAAAACAAAAAAAAAATTTCAAAAATATTCCTAGAATAATTCTATACCAACAAAAACTAGTTTTGAAACTATTCATTCCGGAATGAAAATACATGGCATTGTTGTTGTAAAATGCTCAAAGTAAGACGGCCTATGAATCTTAAACTTGATTAGAGCATTAATTTAATGGCAGTATGCGACAGTTCTGGTAAATTTATTAATATTTGTTGTGGATACTCGAATAGACAATTATATCGCAAACAACCATTCCCACCTCATGGATTTTTCTATCGGGTGACAGTAAATAACAATGTTCATTAGAATTGGTAGCTATTATCACACCGTCCGTAAGAAAAGGCAACCTAATCACAGTAAAAAGAAACTTTAACGTTATGCATAGCAAAGCACGAAGCATTGTGGGAAATGCATTTGGAATATTGAAAATCGATGACGGGCGATTTTTTTAAAATCACTGGAACCGAACATTTTTTGTTTTTCAATTACATTTACATACTACGCATCCTACATGTTTTAAACAGTACGTCATACAAATTGAAAATTCGTCGAAAAGTAACCTCGTAAATTGACTTTTCATCTAGCATCTATGAGGGAATAGCGAAAGCTTCAAAATTTGAAAAGTTTAGTTTGAAAAGTCTTCTGAGGCACACAGCATTAATACACACATTTAAAAAAAAAACACTTGTTTTAATATTTCGCAAATTTTATAGGTTTAAAAAATCATTCGATCAATTTTGGCTTGTTAGGCCATCATCAGGAGTATCTACTAAACTGTAAAAATAAAAATGTAGTTATATATGTATAAATATAGTTGCAAAAAGCAAAAAGTGAAACAAAAGGAGAAAAATAAAAAATGTGGGAGTTGGTGAACAACAAAAATGGTGAGAGTAATAAAAATTAAAAAATTAAAACAGGGGGTGAGTTATACACAGGTATATGATTAGTCAACGGCCGAATAACAAAATTCCAGATGTTGATTTTTCCTTAATTTTATTTTATTAGGTATAACCCGACGTATTAGTCATTTTATGGGATGGTATGAGTATGGGAATAAAACAGTGCGGGGTCGGTAATTGGTGAGAAACGGATTTCTCTGTGTTCGTAGAGGATATTTTGGTTAAGAAATATAGCTTTTCGGATTTCGTAAGATTCTAAGTTGTCTAAATGTCTGGTTTTTGGTTGTACATGTAATATTTCTAAATTGTTTAAACTGGCTGTGTGATTTTCTAACGTTAAATGATTATAAAGAGATGATTCATGGCTACGAGATAAATGATCTTTTTTTTTTTTTTTTTTTTTTTTTATATACATATTTTAATTGGGTGCAGAGCGGACTTATTAACGGTCCTAGCTCCTTGTAACTGTCAGAGCTTCTGCACCCAATGCGCGATCCTTCAAGTAAATATTAATAGCTACCTTAAATTTATTCATTTTGTATTCCTCCGGAAATTTGAAGTGTATTAGCGAATTCCACTTTTTTGATGTTCGATATACAAATTCGCGCTTAATTTCTTCAGTTCGAGGTTTCGGGAGCTTCACCGTAAACCTATGTGCATTGGTTGTTCCTCTTGTTACTCTTGTTGTTGTAACGAATGGTGGTATTTTCTCCGATAGTTCTGCAGAACATTTACCATGTAAGCATCTGTAGAAGACGCAGAGTTCTGCAACATCTCTGCGATGCTGTAAGCTGTCTAGTTCTTGGGTAAGTCTGGGATTCCGTATTATTCGGATAGCGCGGCGTTGAACCCTGTCCAATAACTGGAGGGTGGTACCAGACGCACCTCCCCAAACTTGACAGCAATACTCTATACATGGTCGGATGAAGGTTTTATATATCTGGAGAACTTGATGCGATTTAAAAAACCTTCTGCATCTATTTAGGAACCCGAGTTTTTTTGAAGCTGATTTAGCCAATGCAACAATGTGTTCATTCCATTTGAGTTTGTTACTTATTTGAACACCAAGCAGTCGAATTGAGTCGCAACCCACAAGGATATGGTTTTTTACCACAAATGGGTAGTCGTTGCGACTTTTTTTACGTGAAAATGTGCATATTTGTGTCTTTTTCTCGTTAAATTGCACTAAGTTGTTGTTACCCCACTCAAATATTGTACTTAAATCGGAATTAAGAGAAGTTACGACTTCTGACCGTTTATTATTTAAATCTGTAATGCTAGGCTCCGCCTCGAATGAAATAGAAGAATGCAATGTGGCATCATCTGCAAAGCTATGGATAGGGTTTACAGTGCTATCCAGCAAATCGTTGATGTATAGCAAAAACAGGGTCGGTGACAAAGGTGATCCCTGAGGGACTCCGGCATTTGGGGAGTGCGTCGATGATGATCTCCCATTAAGTACGACGCTGATTTTTCGGTCATTGAGATAGCTTTTAATCCACCTGGTGGTCATCGAGTCCAGCCCGTATGCCACAAGTTTACAAATAAGATTCTCATGCCATACCTTATCAAAAGCCTTGGATATATCCAAAGCGATTGCAAAGGCCTCTCCGTGGTGTTCTAAGGCGAGATTCCATTTGTTTGTGACGTACGTCAGGAGATCGGTCGTGGATCGGCTTTCACGAAAGCCGTATTGTCTATCCGAAATTAGTTTGTTAACTTCAAGATATTTAACTATATGTTGATTGATGCATTTCTCAAAGACTTTAGCGACGGCTGACACAATTGATATTGGCCGGTAGTTTGAAGGGTCAGTTTTGTCACAACCCCGTTTCAGCACGGGTTGCACCATTACACTCTTCCAGGCGTTCGGGTAGTCGCCTTGCTTGTATGAAAGTAGGAAAATTTTAGATAATATTGGAGCCAACTCATTGGCAAACTCCTTTAATATTCGAACTGGAATTCCATCAGGTCCGGTGGCCTTGTTTACATTCATTGACTTCAGATTAGTAACTTCAAAACTGAGCCCAGTCCGTCCGATATAAGAGGAACTGCAATCATTGCAATTGATTTTATTAACGCCAGACCTAGAAAGGCGATCAATTTTGGGTTTGTTATTTAAATCGGTACCTCCTCTATCTCCTCTCAATCTTCTGTTTCTTCTAATAATAACCTTAAAGTGGTTGGTGCGATTAAGAAAAAGTTACGTGATCATGACCTGATAGCGTGTAAAGCGGATAAAGGCAATACGATCACTGTTCTCACAAGAGTCGATTACTACAACAAAATTTCTGATTTCATTACAGAAAGCAAAACATTAGAGCTCAATAGAGATCCTACTAGGTCATTTAAGACTTTGGTCAGTAAGTGTATCAACCACTGCCCAAAGGTCTTTGATGGCGCTGGTTGAAGGCACACGGTTATGAATCCATCTGCCCCTATTCTTTATGTTTACCTAATACCCATAAAGAAGGCATTCCGATTAGACCAATAGTAGCGTATTGCAATGCACCTGCCTACAAGCTATGTAAGGGTTTCATAAACTTTTTCAACAGTCATACTAATTTCGTTTCGGCTTTCTCGGTTAAGAACTCAGTAGAAATCAATTCTGCAAAATTCAGGATGTTGATATTCCACTACACTCAAAACTAGTTTCGGTTGACGTTGCTAGTCTTTTCACTTCTATTCCAATTAACATCTTGTCTCAAAAAGTTTATACTTACTTAGATAAGGATGTTGTACATGGGGGCTTACGCAATGAACTGAAGCTGATATTTAAAACTTGTATTAAACAAAATTATTTTTGCTTTGATATTAAGTATTTTAGATTCACTGATGGTCTACCGATGGGCTCCCCTCTGTCACCTTTGTTAGCAGAAATTTTCATGAATTTTTTCGAACAAATTATTGTATTAATCAATAATCCTTATTTCCGTCATGTGATCTTTTGGTACAGATATGTTGATGACATACTATGTCTATGGATTGGAACTGATAGGCTATTATCCTCATTTCTCACTTGGTTAAATTCTCAATACCCCACCATTAATTTTACGGTAGAAAAAGAAGAAAACAAATCTATTAACTTTCTAGATATAACAATAACCAGAATTAATTCTTCATTAGAGTTCAAAATTTATCGAAAACCCACGTACACAGACGCCATTATACCTAACTCTTCAAACCATCCCCATAATATAAAAATGTCAGCTTTCCACTCACTCTTACGAGTAGATAGATTAATAAACATTCCTTTGACCATATCCAATTATAACAAAGAGCTTAATAAAATTTTAGAAATAGCAGCGAATAACGGTTTTGCAGCTAAGACTATATTAAAGTTATTAAACAAAAAACTGGAACATAAAGCTTTAGCTAACATTTATCCACCTTATAGCCCAATGCCGAAAAATTGCCGCCGCTTAGAGTTTATAGGAAAAACTAGCCAAGAGGAACATTCATGAACTAGAAACATCTCGACAGAATACACAGATATTAGCTTTGCTTTTTATAACAATAATACAATTAAGAAAATGATTTTTAACAACAAACCCAAAATTGATCGCCTTTCCAGGTCTGGCGTTTATAAGATCAATTGCAATGATTGCAGTTCCTCTTATATCGGACAGACTGGGCTCAGTTTTGAAGTTAGAGTTAAAGAACATTTATCTGGTAGCCATGAATCATCCCTTTATAATCATTTAACGTTAGAAAATCACACAGCCAGTTCAAACGATTTAGAAATATTACATGTACAACCAAAAAACAGACGTTTAGACAACTTAGAATCTTACGAAATCCGAAAAGCTATATTTCTTAACCAAAATATCCTCAACGAACAGAGAGAAATCCGTTTCTCACCAATTACCAACCCCGCACTGTTTTATTCCCATACTCATACCATACCATAAAATGACTAATACGTTGGGTTATAATAAAATAAAATTAACGAAAAATGAACATCTGGAATTTTGTTATTCGGCCGTGCACTAATCATATATCTAGTTATGTAATGTCAATAACCCACAGAGTATCAGAACCGCATCCATCAATAGTGTATAAACGGAAATGCATAATTAGCATTAAATACAAAATTGTAACTCAATAAATAAAAATGCATAATTAGCGAGATAAGAAAATATAATTTAATATTAATACAAATGCATAATTAACAAAATACAAAATGTGTAAAACTAAACATCATAGTTTAGTTCAGTTCGGTTTTGCTCTTCAAATAATAAACAAATAAAAGTGTTGTCAAACTAATTTAAATATTTTGTTTTAATTTTGTTTTTCCTGGGAAACGCTCACCGCAATCCTAAAAATATCGTTATAGAGGGTCACGCTACCACATAACTGGCGCAGTTGAAAACGTAAAATAATAATTTACACGTGATAATCAGTTTTAAAATTTAAATAAGTGAACATTAGTTTAAAAGCATAAGGCAATAAAGTTATAAAAGTGAAGATAAAAATAAAAAATAAAGTGAAAAAGTCGATAATAAACAGTATAAAATAAAGTGCTAAATATTATAATTTTGTGCCTGATCAACACGGAAGAATATACAGTACAACACATCCAGAAGATGTATAAAACATTTTTGCTGCTAATATTGACAAGGTAAGCGCACATTATTTGAAGAAAAATAATTATATCATTTTTTACAATTATTAAACTTGAACTCCGGTTAGAATTTACCGTTAGAATAATCCAAAGTTGCTTATGAGAGCATATCATAGAGCATCATAAAAAAAAAAAAAAAATTTATATAAAAAATCGTGTTCATTAATATACATATATTTCAAAACTTTATGTACTACGGCCAGGACGATATAAAAGTCCACAAGCAGATAGTAAGTCCGATTCAGATAGGTAAAAAGTTGAAAGAATATAAACGACTACAAATGGAGAAATTAGTAGAAGACACAATTAAACTTTTTTCGTTGCCCGATGTCATTAAGAACATCAAGCCATTCGAAGGCGACAGAAATTCGGTTTACCACTTTATTAATAACGTAGATAGTATATTAAGTTTGTGTGAAAAAATTAAAGAAAGTGAATATTATAAAATCATTATATCTGGAATTAGGAATAAAGTAGTGGGTAAAGCAAGTGACATATTACTAACCCAAAAATATAAACGATAATAATTGGGAAAACATAAAACAAGGTTTGATTTTAAACTTCGCTGATAAACGCGATGAATCGACTCTAACATTTCAATTACATAATTTGGTTAGGAGTAATTTAAATCACAATGATTTGTACAATATAATAACAGAAATAATTAGTTTACTTTCAATTCAATCAATCAATTAGTCGATGCAAAAATAAAATTATATTTGCAAATGGGTTTAACAATATTTATGGGTGGAATTAAGGAACCACTTGGACAATGGTTAAGGGCCAGAAGACCAGAAACACTGGCCGAGGCATTAGAATTTGTCAACCAAGAGGAAAATATTCAGAGAATTAAAAACCCTGTCCAACAGTGTAAGAAAAATCCTTATAATTGGCGATTTAAAAATAATGGTGATCAACCATCAACTTCTAATAACTTTTCCGCAAGGAATATTCGACCACCATCATCTCAAAATTATCCTCCACGGAATAATTTTGAATCATCGTCCCAAAATTATCCTCAACAGCATAATTTTAAATCCACACCAAACAATTATCCTTTACGAAATAATTTAAATTCAAATAACTATCAAATAAAACAGGAAGTTAAAGGAGAACCGAAAAAACCATACAAACAGGTTCACTATAATATTGAAAGTCAATAAATCGATGACGAGGATTTTCAGCAGGAAGCCTCGGACAATTAAATGAAATTAACAACTATCAATCATCTAACCTACCCTTTATTATTTTAAATCTAAATAACAATCAACTAAAATTCTTAGTCGATACGGGAGATAATAAGTCATATATTAATCCCGAATATGTCAAACAGTCTCAAATTATACCAACTAACAATGAAATAAAAAGCATATTTAAAACCACTATGATAACTCAAAAAACAATCCTAAAATTTAAAAAATTCCAAAAGCTAATAGAATTATATCTATTCAGATTTCACAAAATGTTTGACGGTTTGTTAGGCTACGAAACATTAATTGACCTAGCAGCAAACATCAATCTTAATGATAAAATATTACAAACCCCTAATGTTAATATACCACTGAACAACAAAGTAACATCCTGTATAAAACCGTTTTACATTGAACCATTAACTAAAATATTAGTAAAAGTTCCAATTAATTTAAAACGAGGTGAATTTTATATTACACCAATAACCCTTCAACACGGTGTCCAAATTCAAGAAGGTATCTATAGAACAATAGAACCATTCGCAGCACTAGTAGAAGTAATTAATTTCTCAAATAATCTAAAGGAAATCTTTTTATTCCAACCTTTACATTTCGAACCATTTATTTCACATGAAATTAACTTTCAAACTCCTGTCAACATCGAATCTAAAAACATAAATGTTAAAGAATTTATAAACACAAATGCCGATGCATTATCAAGGCTCGAGGAAGACGAGCAGATTTAAAAACTCAGTAAGTATTTGAGCAATGACGGTTTATCATGGCCAAACACTATTGATTCAATTAAATATCCACAAGTGGATGAAACAGATATAAATCTCTTGGGTTCAGAAGAAAACCTAGAAGAGATTATACACAATTTTAACAATATAACCATTGGCAATGACGGTTTATCAGAGCCAAACGTGTTATCAAAAAGAATCTCGGAAACAGATTCAATTTTAAATGAGTTCAAAACTCAAGTCATTTTGGAAGTCGACACCAATTACGACAAAATTAAAGAAACCTTCTTTATAAAACATTTAAAGAAAAAGCGTTTTATTTTACGAAAAAATAAATTTAGTAAAGAAGATATTATAGAAATATTCTCTAAATATTTAAACACCAAGAATTTCGCAGCAATCATGTGCAGCGATGATATATTCCAAATAATCCAAAAAGTATTTACTGAGAAGTTTAGTGAATCACGATTAAAAGTTGTGAGAACAACAAAAATACGAGAAGACATAGGTGATTCAACTAAACAAGCCGAAGTCATCATAAATTGTCATAATAAAAACCATCGAGGTACAAACGAGAACTGTGCTAAACTAAAACGAATATATTATGATCCTAACATGAAAGAACTAATAAATAATTATGTTAAACAGTGTGAAACGTGTAATTTAAATAAATACGAACGGAATCCAGTAAAAGTTAAATATAAATTAACACCAACACCAAATTATCCAATGGATATAATTCATTGTGATATATTTTTGTTGCGAAGTAAAAATTTCTTAACCATATTGGATAAATTCTCAAAATTTACTCTTGCTTACGAAATAACTAGTCGCAAGTCAGAAGTAATAATTTCAAAATTTAAAAAAAAAAATTCCCAGCACGGTATCCCAAAACAAATTGTTATGGATAACGCAGCCGAATTTAAATCAGAATTATTTAGGAATTTCATATCTATGTATGATATCGACCTTCATTTTACCACAGCTAAATCGAGCACAGGTAATAGCCCCGTAGAAAGATTCCATTCCACAATAACGGAAATAGCAAGAATCATGTTTTCACAAAATAAGGAGATATCAATCTCCGAACTTATGGACGAAACAATGTTAGCATACAATAACTCCATACATACTACCACAAACCTCACACCATTCGAACTTTACAAAGGACATCTAGGGCATATAGATTCAATCCCACAAATTTCAGACTCGCAACTAAATGAAATCTTGGAAAATATTAGGGAAAATTACAAAGTAGTTCAAAAGATCGTAAGCGATCATAATCTCAAACAAAAAGAAAAAATAATTAATAACTTGAATAGAAATAGAGAAGATCCTAAAACTTTCGAACCGGAACAAACTATTTTTGAGCTTAATTCAACTAGGGATAAATTAGCACCCAAATACATTAAACATGAAACTATACAAGATAACAATACGAACGTTGTCACTAACAAACGAACTGTTCACAAACAGCGTATTATAAAATAACAATTTTCAGGTTAATACCAGCGTCCATCCAACAATCGATCGAAATATTTAATATCGATGGTAACAAGGGTATCCTAGGATTAGATTTGGGACAAGCTAGAATAATCACAAATTACGTTAAATTAATTCATATTATTGAATTAGATGATTTACAAATCAGCTTAAATTCAATAAACGGTAACATCAACATGATCGAAGAAATCATGATTAATAAAAATCTCTCTACATTTAGAGTAGAAATAGTTAAAAACAGATATAAAGATTTAGAGGATAGTTTAAAAAATATTTACCCAGCCGTTAGAACGAAAAGAGGATTATTTAATGGTTTAGGGACATTAATAAAAGGAATTTCAGGGAACGTGGATCATAACGATTATCAGCAAATACAAAATGCAATAACTAAACTAGAAAATGGTAACTACGCAGTAAACTCAATTTATAATAACCAAATTAAAATTAATGAATTAATGACCAACAGATTCGACAATTTAATTAACCATATTAGCGATATAACGTCTAGAATCGAAGCAGAATTAGAAATCGATAGAAAATCCACAGTAATCAATTGGCAATACGCATTAATTCATGAATACTTCTATAAAATTGACAATAGCTTGAATATATTAAAAAACCAAATAGACAATGTACACGAAATCTTAACATTCGCGAAAATTCGTATAATTTCACGGCATATATTAAATAAAGATGAATTGACGTATATTCATGAACACTTCATTAAAAATAACGTAAACATTGCTTCTGATGAAGAAATCTACGAGCTGCCCGAATTGAAAGCATATTATAATGGAACGAATATAATTATGGCGATCCAAATACCACAATTCTACAAAGATACACTAACATATTACCATATAAAACCAATTCCTATCAATAACACTGAATTAATTCCAATATCAACAAACTCAATAATCCTAAATCCTAAAGTTTACATGATGTTGTTCAAACCTTGTTCAATCATCGAGAATGTATATTATTGTCAAAAAGAGCAAATACATAGCATTACAAATAGCTGCATACCAAACATTCTTTTACATCAAAATGCAAACTGTACTACAATACCATATGACGAAGCAGATGATATCGATTATCTAGAAGACGAATTTCTTTACGTATCATCCAATAAAGGAACTAATTTCTACTCAACTTGCAACCAGCCAAACGCAACCATCAAAGGGAAAAAACTGTTACACTTCAAAAATTGCTCAATAACCATCAATAATGTGCAATACAATAACGCACATAAAATCAGGTTCACTAAAGTATTCGTTATCCAACCATTTGATAATATCAACCTAACAACAAACATGGAGTACACTATAAATCTACCCCGCTTAGCAAATCAAACTACGAGAAATTTGGAATCTATTGACTCACTATTAATACACCAAAATCAATATAAAACTAATGATTTTATAATTTCAGGATCAACATAATCATATTATCCTGTATAGTCCTAGCAATATTTTATATTTATAGTAAATATAAACAAAATAGCAGATTCATTAAGCAAAACATGCAGATCAATATCAATAAATGTGACGTCGAGGACGACGCCAATCTCAGCAGGGAGGAGTTATGTAATGTCAATAACCCACAGAGTATCAGAACCGCATCCATCAATAGTGTATAAACGGAAATGCATAATTAGCATTAAATACAAAATTGTAACTCAATAAATAAAAATGCATAATTAGCGAGATAAGAAAATATAATTTAATATTAATACAAATGCATAATTAACAAAATACAAAATGTGTAAAACTAAACATCATAGTTTAGTTCAGTTCGGTTTTGCTCTTCAAATAATAAACAAATAAAAGTTTTGTCAAACTAATTTAAATATTTTGTTTTAATTCTGTTTTTCCTGGGAAACGCTCACCGCAATCCTAAAAATATCGTTATAGAGGGTCACGCTACCACATAGCTACCTGTGTATAACTAACCCCGTTTTTTAATTTTTAATTTTTATTGCTCTCCATTTTTGTTGTTTACCAATTCCCACATTTTTGCTTTTTGCAACTATATATATATAACTACATTTTTATTTTTACAGTTTAGTAGATACTCCTGATGATGGCCTAACAAGCCGAAATTGATCGAGTGATTTTTTAAACCTATAACATTTCCGAAATATTAAAACAAGTGTTTTTTTAAAAAATGTGTGTATAAATTAATATTTATAAGGAAATTATTTATATCATTACATATTTTAATTATTAATATAGTGAATTTTTTAAATATTTGAAAAAATGATTGTTTAATCCAAATCCTTAATTTTTTATTTGTCCACTAAACCATTTAGAATTTAGAAGCAACCTGAAGAGGAAACTCAGTCAAATTTATTTAGCAAATTTAAATATTGTAAATTGTACCAATCAATCAATTAATTTTGCTGCCCTGCCAAATTTTAATTAATTGGTGCACTTAATATATTTGCTGACCTAGACAAATGTTTATAAAAGTATTTAACAAAACATTAGTTATTTTTGCAATTGATATTTCTATAAAACAACACAATAATTTGGAGGAAACTCAAAATTTAATTTAGATGTTTTTTCCAATTTTTTAATTGAATCAAATAAAGATTTTGCTAACTCTATAAAAACATTTCAACCAATTTTTTATGTCTGTTTCACATAATTAATTTGGGAGGCTGAAAATCAGCCATGAACTTTAGCAAAATCAGAAATTGTTTTTCATAAGTTTGTTAATGTTTTTTTCTGTGTAGTTGGTTTAATCGATTCTAGGCCTATTCCACTAGCACAATTCCACTAGACACAATTCCACTGCACACAATTCCACTGACACAATTCCACTGGGCACAACTCCACTTGTCACAATTCAACTTGCACAATTCAACTTTTACACAATTCGCGCGCGCGCGATTTACCATCCAAAATGCGTTTGACTATCAAAAATTTAAATTATGCAAGTTAAATTCATTTAATTGTAAAAAATGTTAAACTTAAAAGGTACCTAAAGAAAGAGCTACGAAATACGAATGTTAAACTTGAATTGTACGGAAACACGAATTGTATGCAGTGGAATCGTGACTAGTGGAATTGTGCTAGTGGAATAAGCCTAGAATCGTAATAACTGCAGCAACAGAAATATTTTTGACCATTGCTACCTTCCCCATGTTTTTGAAAGGTATCCCCTTTTGTTATCAATTAGCTTCTTTCCACATTGCAGATTTTATGAATTTAAAATCCATAGTTATAATTACCTTCGTAATTATGTTTCAATCACACCAATAAAATATTAAATTGGGTGTTTGCGTTTCATTAGTGTAACTATACAAGTTATAATGCAAGTTAAATTGTGCAAGTTAAATTGTTCCCCAGTCGAATTGTGCCGAGTGGAATTGTCAGGGATCGGGGTGGGGTTTGGCCGAAGTTAAATAGGTGCCTTGCTAGATCACTTAAATGAATAAATTAAAAAAACAAGGAAAAAAACAAAGGAAACTGAAAAGGAATACAGGCAGGATATACTCATTTCAACTATCTAAATATCATCCCCAAAGACTACCGTTTACGTCATCTGAAAATCACATAACACTAGCGAAACAAAACGAACCAATTGCTTTACCATAAAAAAAATTGAAAACACAACGCGAAATATGCAATTAGTGACTCAAATAATATTTTCAATAATCAACAATCAAAATATACATAGTTGAAAAGTGATGTCAAATTTACAATAATAATTTAGAAAAAATATTTGAACACACTACACACCGTAAACGGTTTTAGTAAAAAACATTAATACCGTTCTCGTGAACTACACTAGTCAATCATTTAAATTTAATAATTAATAAAACTCCCGTTATTTTGTTCGATAACTTATAAACGAATTTCACGCACTATGTTACATAAATATAGTTAAAACTAATATGATTTAGCGACTATAGTAATGAATTATATCTTGCCCGAGTTCATTAACCGCGTCCTTTTTATTACCAACAAGAATTGCGAAAATTCTCTTAAATTTTTCACAACAATTACTTATAATAATTTTTTTACTACTGTCTACAGTTTAAAATTTTACTCAACAAATATTTGAGTTCAACTTCTATTAACTTGGAAGAACTGACTAACAAAAAAAAAATTGTGTTATCATTTCGTCATTTAATCTCGTTTTCCCACTTTTACTGTTATTATTTGTAACAGTAAAAGTCGGTCTTCCCATTCCACAACATTTCCCCATGCCAAACCTTAATTAATTTAATCATAAACAATTGGAATTGAGCTCAACACAATCATCGATTGAAATTTGAATTTCTAAACCCTCAATTGAAATGCAGTGCAAGGAACCGCCTTGGGAACCGCCGTTCCAAATTTTACGGACGACCCAAACCGTTGAGATCGTCTCAATGAGCCGATCCGTAATAGAAGGTGAAAGAAGAAAGCAAGAAACATTTTTAAGGTCGTAAATCATTTTCATTGTAAATCCCTCTTGAATTTTGGACACAATTTAGCAGAAACCTTATTAGCAGCATTGATTTGTACATAATTTTTGACAAAGACTGTTTGTCTTTGATTACCACTTAATTTCATATTTTTACAGTCTAAAGCATTATCTATTAAAACTTTAACCAATTTAAGATATTTCGGATCATCATCAACTTGCCAGTCACTGTATCATCAAATAATTCATATAAGGTACCATTTTCGTTGGAAAGAACAAAGTTATTTCTCGGAAGAGCACCAGAAACTAAATTTTCACGCCCCTTCTTATACTTAATGAGAAAATCGAATCCAACATCCACTTCAAACTAGCGTGGTCAATAGTGATCGTGAAACGTAACCTCTCCGCATATTGACGAAATTTCATGACGATTAACACCGCCGCCAGACATTTCAATTCCGTAACGCTGTGGTTGCGTTGCGCGCCGCTAAGCTTCTTTGAGCAGAAGGCAATTGGACGATCATTAGGGGATTTTTATAAAGAAATGCTTAGTAAAATCTGGATTGCATAACACTGGCGACGAAGATAAGGCGGATTTTAGTTTGCAAAAGGCTTGCGCTGGTTCCTCTCCCCATTTACATTTTTGAATTGGTTCTATAAGTCTGGTAATCGGTCCTGCTATTTCGGCGTACTGACGAATAAATCGTCTATATACCAGACGGTAACACCCAGGAACTGACTTACTTGCTTAGTGGTTTTTAGACCATTATAATTAGTTATAGCTAACATATTTTTCGGATCAACTTTAAGGATTCCGTCAGCTACAATGTACCCTAAAGCTTTCTCGAGAGGAATTTACTTTTTTCTTAGTTAGTAGTTAAGTTTGCCTATCTCAGAAAACTGGCAACTAACTGTAGCAACTGAATATGGTCTTCAAACCTCTCGTGGGGTATCATTCGGTGCATTATTCTGCACATAGTCTGAGGCGAGTTGCACAAACCAAACGGCATGATTGTAAATTGGTACAACGATCGCCCAGGCATGGTGAACACAGTTTGGTCCGGTGATCCCTCTCCGGGGGTGATTGGCCAGAAAGCGCTTTCAGGTCCAGACTTGAAATAAATCTGGTGCTGTTAAGAAGCCCCAGCAATCCATCGATGAGTGTCTGGTGGTATGCATCTGTCACCGTGATCTGGTTTACCTTCCGCGAATCAAGAAGCAGCCTTACTTTGCCGTTTGGCTTGCGCACACGAGTCACAGGAGAACACCATGAACTGCAACTCTATTCTATTATACCCAAGGATAGCATTCGATCGAGTTCAGCGTATATTTCGGCTTGAATTACAGGTGAAACTGCAGAATGCCGCTGTTTTATCGCTAAATGAGAACGCCCGAGACCTAAAACAGCCAATGAAGGAAATTCTCGAATTTTACTGTTTCTTGCTGTTCCTTAGATAAAACAAGTTTCAGGTTTCTATTTTGGGTGTTACCCGTCAAGTAATAAGGATTATTTTTAAAATTGTATAAAGAAGGTTCCATTGATGATAATGACAATGAGATTGTGATATTGAATAACCGAAAGAAATCAATTACCAAGTACAATTCTTGGGACAAATTAGGTGCTAAATTTAAAGTGATTATGTTGGTTTTACCAGCAAAAGACACCGGGATCTTGACGAAACCAAGTATAGATTCCCTTTGACCATTAGCGGTAAAATAAGTGAAATTTAACTAACATTTACCAATTTAACTAACATTTATTTTTATGAAATACTAGCAACACAACCTAACAAACCAACTTAAATTTATCCAAAATTTGTAACTGAGCATAAGGACGACCATCTCCTGGGGAAGAAACTAATGACTCAGTGATATTTCGTTAACACCTTTTACGATGTCTCCATGTTGCTTAGAGCGGTACATTTGGATTATATTAGAACTTCTTGGAGAATTCAGTACATTCAAAGTTTCAGTTAATATATTGGAAAAGTGCGGAGTAAGAGTTAAAATTGACGGTTGTTTAATTCGTGGTCGGTATTGGAGGCTGCTTCTGCCCGATTGTTGTTCTGGGCGATTGAAGTACTCGTATCTCACAGTCCCGCCCTTCAGTTTTGTGAAGGAGGATTACATCTGAAACACCTTTCCTGACGATAACCTTTCATACCACAACCAAGACCGAATAGAATAACTAACCAACCGATAGAATAGACACCAAATAGAAAAGAAACTATCAAATGCACTAAACTCAAAGAAACACAAAGAAAAATCTTACCCTCTAACAGATTATTCAGTGAATATATAAAATAGCTAGAGTAAATCCATATGACTGTAAATCTTTATTATTTCACTGGTTGGATATTACGAGATAGAGGTTATTACCGCGTAGCAACCTCTCCAAACATTAATTTTGTATTGATCTTCAACTCAACATTTAATTTTGGTTTACTCAATTATTTTTCTAGGTATATACAATACTTATAAAACTCGATATTTACACTAAGTAAATAATATCTATTCCCAATTACCAACCTGCCCCCAGCATCAAGGCATATATTATAAAAGCAGAATCAGCCATACTCCAAATTGAGGAATTCCATTTGTGTACGGAATCGTATGATAGACAATCAGAAAAAAAAACATGTACATCACTTAAGTATGTAGGATCTATGTACAATATATAATTACTCTCACCACCTAATTCCCATCACAACTTGATTTTGGTAATAAAAACACAAAACAACAAATTCTTTGTATTTCCTCATGAGTACATGCGACTGGCATGCGCATAATTTATCAACGGTTTACTCTGCTTTGGTAAAACCAGCCGTAATAGTTTCAATTAAATTTACTATTTGCTACACTTATTGCTAACGTCTACTGCGTAATTTAACTTTTTAACCGTTTACATTATTACGTATTATTCACGTTTCTCTGAATTTGTACAATGGCTGATTTACAAGCTATAATAAAAAAAACGTGCTGCTATAAAAGCCACGGTGACAAATATTAAAAAATTTACTAACAAGTTTAGCCTCGATCCGAATCAAGCTGTATATGTGGAACAACTCGTATATTGAAAAACTGAATGAAGCATGAAAGGAATTCCATGATATTGAACATCAAATCTTACTTCTTGAGGATGGGTTATCTGAAGCCGATCATTTCGAAGATCAATTTTATGAAATAAAAGCACGTCTAGAATTTCTGACTGCATGTTGCGATTAGGGCTTTTCCGTTCCCGGACCTTTTCCCGGGAATTCCTGGAATTCGGGACACGACAAGTTTTCCAACACCTCATTATCAAGTCCCATGCAAATGACCCACTATACTGTCAAGCCAACATCCACTGAAAATGAGGGGGATCGATAAGCTTTCTAATGAAAATTAAATCGTTATTGGGCGCGTTCAGCTCCGCCAACTGTGGGCGATATGTTGAGTAAAATCAACGCCGATAGCTAAGTTTCTTTTTTCCGCCGGTAGATTGTCCGTGATGAGAGAACGGAATCCGCCGCATTTGTCGGCCTAAAATTTAAAATTGTTTGAATTTTAATATTACATGTATAATGATGTATGGGATAAAAAATTGTCTTGTCCCGAAAACCGGGAATTCCCGGGTAAGCCCTAGTTGCGATGCATTGGAAACTCGCATAACGACAAAACTTCCAAACTCTAATCGTCAGCATACTCAAGAATATATAGCTATAACCGGTTTCACTAATTGTGCTATGTGCAAAGCCACCAACCACCCAATGTTTAAGTGTTTCAGTTTTAAAAACCTTAATGTTAATGGAGAGAAAGCTGCCAAAGTCAGAACGAATGCTCTGACTATAGAAACAAACACCACACGGTACTCCACCAAAATAACGAAACCAGTAGTACTGCGCAATCTAATAATTTACTCAATCAAACCAAATTATTATCAAATAATATCGCTACTACTGATTTTACAATCAACAAGAATACTAATTCACCTACAATTATGCCTGCTATCAACAAATCTTCATGTATTAACTCATCAACAACATTTCAACCAACCTCAACAAATAGTAAAGGTGGACCTAAATTTCGTATGACCAAATCATCAGAAGCAGTAACTTATTGTTGTTCAACTGACGATTCCGAACTCGCAAAATATTCTATCAACCCATGCTGGTTGTCCAATAAATTCTTTGTTGTACACGGCTCTCTTCAATGTCATCGATCAATTTGACATCACTCACATGGCTAGAGGATTACTCGACTCAAGATCGCAAGCTACCCTGGGATGACAAAGAGCGAAGTGCAATTGCGTATATAGTATCTAAAGTGGAATCTGAAAGCAACAGTATCGGAAAAGCATTAATATTCACCAATTTAACCTCAAAGCTACCATAAATGTGACGATATTCGTTGGCCGATAATGAAACACATGAACCTAGCTGATCCAACCTTTAATATTCCTGGCATTATTGATATATTCTTGCGCAAATATTTTTTTTATAAAATTCGATCAGAAAAACTGCAAATCACAGATCATTTTCATGCGCAATCTATTATATCTCGTTGTGTTTACTGGGCGGTAAAACAATTAACTCTACGGCAGAAGAAAAACCTGGTATTATCCAAACGACTATTTCGAATAATGAAATGGAGTTGATCAGTCGTTTTTGGGAATTTAAACAAATTTCCTGTTCTACAACCTGCTGAAAATAAATGTGAAAGTCCTACAAGCAAAATACAATAAGAACAGATGATGGACATTATATTGTCAAACTTCCGTTCAAGTTACCGCGAGAAAGCCTGGGATTCACTTATCATCAAGCAATAAGACGATTTTTATTGTTGGAAAAAAAATTCAGTAATAACGACAAAACCAAACTAACCAAAAGATCTTTGTTATCAGAAGCTTGCCGTATATTCAATCCACTTGGGTGGTTATAACCATGAGTAATTTAGTAAAAATTGTATTCCAACAGCTCTGGTTGCGTCAACTTAACTGAGATTCTGCAGCGCTGCAGCGTATATTCGTGAGCAAGATTCTACTTTGAATATATTAGTCAACCTATGTACTTGCTGCAAAGACGAAGTTTTATGTCTAAGTACTACACTAGAACAGATTCCAGTCATCCATGTCAAATATAGTTTAGCAAATATTATTCACTATTAAAAATTTATCGAGCTTTAACTTACATGAGCAGACTAATGTATAAGGCTAGGCGATTGCATACAGAAGAAATAATGCATCTCAAAAAGTGCATCTTACCGCCTACAGTGGGCGAAATAATACAATCTGAAATTATTTGCATTAAATGGGCGCATGAAGAATCGTTTTCAGATAATCTTCACCACATTGTGCAGCATGGCGAGGTCAATAGTGGTAGCATAATTTTGTCGCTGACACCGTTTATTGACGACCAGGTGAAGCAAAATCAAGCTGCAAGTTTGACATAAAATATCCCGTCATATTATCACATTATCACGCATTTACGAACCTCATAATCGATAAGTACCATCGTGACAACTTCCAATCAGGACAAACGCTACTCGCAAATATTATCCGCCAGAAATGTTGGATAATTGGTTGCCGCAATGCAACAAGATTCTATGTTCCAATATGCTACTTGTGTTTTAAAATTAGGCGGGTGAAAAATCAACAGCTTACGGCAGATTTACCAAAGGAACGATACACTGCAGGGCGACCATTTCTCAATATAGGTGTGGAAAAGACAGACCCTTTGTACATTAAGGACCGAAAAGGAAGAAGAAGACATCACACTACAAAGGCACACATTGCCCTATTTATAAGTTTGTCAATAAAAGCCATCCACTTTGAGGTTGTGTCCGATATGACGATAGAGGCTTTTATCACAACTTTAAAGCGTTTCATTTCACGTCGTAGCATTCCTAGTTAATTTTTTTGTGACAATAGAAGTAGTTTTGTTGGAGCCCGAAATAAACTACATATCCTCTAAGATCAATTCAAATCTGAAAAACAAATTATATTAATATATGATTTCTTCAATCGGCGGATCACAAAATGCATAGATCTGTATGAAATGCTTTTCCATTTGACAATCATCGGTGCCGACATACAGATATCTTTTATGGGGGGACATCATTAACCCACGTCGTGGCGGTCCGATAATTGTTTGATATTCTAACATATATATCACTTTAATTATGGGTTGTAGTCAGAACCGCTTTCTTATAAATCGATTTTCATCTTAAATGTAATAAGTGTAAAATGTATAATTTATTTACACGCGACACGATAGTAGAGGTAGCCAATAGCGACCGACAGATTACAGTTTTGTATTTTTTTATCGCCAACATTATCGGTGAAGACGTTCTAATGGAAAAACGTTTACCGCTATTATCCTTATCATCAAACTACCGGCGACGGCCTATCGGTATCGGCTACGGCACAATCGGTATGATGGAAAATAGCTATAACGCTAACGCTATTTGATTTGATCGATTAACGAATTGAGTGCATATTCGCATGTACGACCGCATACCAAAGAAATGGCATACAGCTTGATCTAACCAATTTAAATATAATTTTGTAATTTATAAGGAATTCGCTAGTTTAAACTCACCATTTGTTAAGTAATTAATACTACCTTGATCACCAAGTTCCCGGAAAAACCACCGTGTGGCGCTCCCATCGTTCCGATTTGAGTTCTGTTTTTTTTGTTAAGTTGGTACATCTGTTGTTGATATTCCCTCTAAATCTTAGCATCATAGCTTGACATTTGGAAAAGTTACGTAGTCAAGAGTACATCTATCTCTGTGTGTATTGGCGATTATTTACAATTTTAGACATGATTTGCGAGACTGAATCCGATCTCACATTCATCAAAAGGATCATTACTGGAGACGAGACGTGGGTTTATGAGTACGACACGCAATCCAGACATCAGGCAAGTGAATGGCGTTCACCAAAAAAAAACACGTCGTTTTCAGTCAAAAAAGAAGGCAATGCTCACGGTTTTCATGGATTACAACGGTGTAGTGCATCATGAATTTTTGCCAGAAGGCCAGACCGTAAACAAAGAGTATTATTTGGGCGTTATGAGACGTTTGCGTGAAGCAATTCGCCGAAAGAGACCAGAATTGTAGGCAGAAAACTCGTGGATTTTACACCATGATAACGCACCGTCGCACAGTGCCATCATTATTCGTAATTTAAAACAAAGTTACCCTAAATACCTTTTTTGGTAAAAGGGAATTGGGAATACATATTTCAATTAATCTTCTTTCCCTCATACAATCCTAAGCCTAACCCTAAGTCTCAATCTCAATACAAGCAGAATAAATCTTCGTGTGGGAAAAAGGTCAATAACCTTGCTGCTTGATTGAATTGAAGTGATGACCCTTTTTCTCCATAACGTCGGGGGTTACAATATATTTTCTCGTTTGCAGCTACTCTTTGAGAGTGACTGGCTTATTTTACTTTAAATTAGAAATCTTCCAAATGCGTTTTTTTACTTTTGGCTCGTCCTTTAGCTCAGTGAAACACATCCTCCTACTGACGGGTAATTCAATTACTTGCAGCCACATTTTTAAATGCTCACCAAGGAGTTTATAGATTTTCATTTTATAATTTTTGTCATTTCTTATGCCAATTGATAAGAGGTTTTAAAATCTTGCAACAAAATGCTTACTTTTCTATTTGGTTATGAATTTGTTGTCCAGTTTATGTTTGCTATTATATCCAAAATGTATGTTTTCTTATTTTTAGTTGTAATTTGATTGATTTTGTAAAATAAAAACATTAATATTAACTCAACTCCCAAATCAATCCCTAACTGAACCTCTTAACTCGAACCTATTCTGAACCCTCTACACAACTCCATACACAACGGCCAACTCAATCCTGAAATCTGCATTAAGTCAACTAAAATCAATTCAAATTAATCACCCATTAAATCCACAAAGCGACCCCAAATTAATTCGTAACCGAAGCCCTCACTCAAATCCAACTCAAACACTACCATCGACCTCAACTCAACCTTCAACCCAACCCTAAACTCTCCCTAAAGTCAACCTCAAATTCAACCCAAAATTCAACCCTCAACTAACCCAAACTCATCTTTTAACTCAAACCCTAAATCAATACGGTTAAAAAACTACATGCGTACATGAGCTCAACTAATTCTAGTCTCCATCTTAACTCTGGACACAACTTAAAAATAAATCTCCAACTGAACCCCATCGCCCAACCCTAACTCAACACCCAACTCGACAACAACCCAAACCTCAATGCAATCCCCAACTAACGGCCCAACTCAATCTTCAAATTAAGACGGTCAAGCTAAATTCCAACCCAAATCTCAATTCAATCACCAAATGAATCCCAAATGTGGATAAATGAACTCCAACTGATACCCAACCAAATCCTAATCAACCTAGCCTCGACCATAAATCACTCAGCTCAATCCCAAACTTAACACCCTTCTCAATGCCCAAACAAACATGGTCCGAAAAAATACATGTGTATATGAATTCAACTCAAGCTAACTTTGAACTCAATCCACAACTCCCGCCAAATAAATCCACAACTGAAGCCCTAACTAAACACCAACTCAACCCCAACACAACTCCCAACTCAACCTAAACTCAATCCCTAAACATACACGGTCCGAAAACTGTGTGTGTCTATGCACTTAATCAATCCTAGCGCAACCACTAACTCGACGCCTACCTCAACCCCAACTTAACCCCAAACTCAATAAATTCTACTAAAATTTACATTAAGAACCAATGTTTCCAGGGGGCCTATTCTCGAATTTCACATCCATTTTCCACATGTGGACATCTGTCAAACTTGTCAAAAAATGGTTCGAAAATTGTAATTCGTATATAAAACACATGCGGCATTGACATCTTCCTATATGGGGAATTTTTCCACATGCTTATACCCATTCGGAAATATTCCCTTAGTACCGAAAAAATTCAATTTTTATGAGTTTTGACAGATGTCCACATCTGGCAAATGTATGTGGAATTCGAGAATAGGCCCCCAGGTCAGTGAAAAAATAGTAAAGAAATATCATGGAATAATTTTTCAAATCACAGTGCAATTTAGAAATCGTGTTGCAATGTTATTACAACACGATTTCATGCAAAGCATAATTTACTGAATGTTTTTAAACAAAAAACCTTAGTCGAAAGGATTTTCAGAATCCGTATCCAATGTGGCGGATAAGGCATCGATGCGCAAAACTTCCACTGAGCTGAAAGTTGCCGGCATCGACAATCCATTTCATTGATTTTATAAATAATAAACACATCAAAAACTATTTTTTATTACATCAAATATTACGCTATCTGTCAGAACGTGTAGCAGGGTTTTGTTCAACAATAAACCATTGCGAATCTTGCACTAATACGTTAAATTTAAAATTTAAAACACGTATATATATGTATGTTGTATGTATGTATGTATATTCACGTTTTTCTCATTAATAATAAACTGACATAACTATAATAGGATAAGCTATTTGATCGTTTCCTAAAAATGCCTGGATTACCGAGCATAAAATAGTGCCCTAATTCAGATTGATATTAAGTTTATCTTAACTCTTATTTTTGAAACAACGTTATTGAATGGATGTAATATGTAAACAGTCTGCACTATTTAACCGAAGTGTCTTGATGAAATTACAGCAAACATAAGTATACAAATTTAAATAATAATATTATTTGCTCACAAAAATCTGTGACATTGCAAAATTTAAACAAACTTACCACTTTCTTAACAATTAAATACAAAATTTTCAGAAATTGAAGACATTTTACAAAAATACACGGTAATCTTACAAATTTACTGGAAAACTCCATTGATTACTCTTTGTTTTTAGTTTTTAACAGTAATCTAACGAACACTGTGCTTATATTTCGGTATTGTCATTTTATGTCAAAATATTCTGTCGTTGGTGATTCAATCTTCCAACCAAATCATCAAGGTTTTCTTTAAGTTTATAATTAAGTGTTATATAACTTCAACAAAAAAGATGAAGACATGTACGTAGCTCTTTTCATCTTTTCAGCTTATTTGTTCATTGACATAATTTTGTTTTTGAACCATAAACTAACAATGTATAAAACAAACTCAACTGCAACGATATTTGTTAGCGAACTATTATGTAATTGAAATTTATGTAAAACTATTACCTTGGTTAAAGAAACTAATTAAATTGTCTTACATCCTCATAGGAAAGCAACCGTAAAAATTAGGCATACATATATACTTCGGTAAATCAATATTTTACAAAATTTCTCGCACTTACTAATCTCATTGTACAATAAACTTGCGTGATGCCAGTTTCTCAATTGCATTCAATTTATGCGTTGTATCTTGTAAACATCAATTAATAATGATGGAATTAGGTTTGTCACATACAAATAAAATGTCCCTTCAAAATATAATTAGCAAATTGAGAAGCGAAGAATATCTTACAGCAGATTGAACTTTTAAATTATTTCAGTGATTACTAAATTGGCTGAAAAGTTTCCTGTAATCTCCTTTTAACTTAATACACTTCATCCAACATTTTTTTTTCTCCAAACATTGCTGTGCTCGCATTTTTGATATATAGTGAGCGAACGCGGCACCCATCTTGCTTTAAGGTTTTACATGTGCAAATGTCCTTTCAAGATATTTTCTTTACATTCTTTTGAAACGTTTACGAAGTCAACAATCTCAGTCAACTTCACTTTACGACTACTCAATAGAATGTAAAGGATTTTTTGAATCATTCCTGGTGTTGTCACCTCTTTTAGGTTGATCGTCACAACCGACCCAAAAACAGACAAGTACGATTCCTTTTTGATATCGGTTGCTGATAAACATTTCAAATAAAATTAAAGAATTTCACCACGAATTTGAAATTTATCCATTCTTCACAAAATGCAAAATATGTACGTCAATTTTGTTGCTTGTGAAATTCAAACTAAATGACAGAACATCTTAAAAATAGCGCCTACTAAAAGATTCTATTTTCGAAATTTAATAATGATAACTCATTACAGCGCCATATTTGTGTCAATAAAGGAAACTTTTCAAATAAATTGTTCATTTTATGTTGGAAAATTGGATTGAATATCAAGGCAACATTCAAATAGCAAGGCCTTTAGGCCCGTAATTTTAAACGAGGATAGTGATAAATCAGCGAATTTATCCCCTCTTTCGTATTTTTAAACGAAGATAAATCCATTGAATCAAACCTGGATTAAAATTGTATCCTCGGATTTATACCTCGATATCGATAGCTAAAAGAGTGGATACGGCTATTTTCGATAATTGGGAAATATAAAACGTCATTTACGATCTGTCAAATTACATATACAAAACTAAATATTTGTAAATAATGAATTGCAAATTTAAATTAAATTAAGTTTTTGAAAATTTAAGCAAAAAATGGAAAATATATTTAATGGGTCTTGGTAATTGTCATCAGAGTCTGGTGAATCAGATTACGAGATAATATTGTCGATACGATCTAAACGTCCTAACTCCTAAGGTATTTCATGATGGAATAGACGTGGAGTTTTACAATAAGGAATAGTTTCGGCGCCGATCGCAGTTTTCTAAAGAAGGGGTTCGTTATTTGACCAACACCTCCTGACGCGCTTCCCATTTTATTTATTTCTTGTACAGGAATGCCAAAAATCACGATATTTACTAAAGACTAACTCTATAGACAGACTCGAACTAGTTAGTCGCGAATTCGAAATTATGTAGTTATTTTTTCAGTCTATGTCACAAAACGATTTAAATGGTTTTAGGCTTGTTGCGTTTCATACATAGCATGATTATCGTAATCTAGAATTGGAAATTCGATGAATATGAAATTCAAGAAAAGACGGAAAACTTAAGGGACAAAGAATTATTTTAGGTGGTTTTCGATTAAGCCGAAAAAAGCATTCTGAAGGTAAAAAATTCGCTTTTTTTGCTTTTAGTTTGTTCGATTGAAGAAAAAAGTGGTTCTGAGTTCCAAATATTTTTGCTCGAGATCACTGTAGCTCAGATTAAGCTTAAAGAAGACCACCATTTCAAATTTACGAAACGAAATTTTTAAGATAAGGTGGTCATCTAATTTTTAGAGAAAGAAGGAATAATTCCTGTTGCTATTAAATATTTTATTAAGACAGGCCCAATAATTTCTTTTCGATTGCTGAAGGTGAAAAAGTTCCGACTAGAACCATATGATTCCATAGAAATAAAAATGCATTTAGATTCCGACAGATATGTAGATTTAGAAGACAATTTGCTAAACTCGTTTGAAGTCAATGCTTTCGTCATCAGAGAATAACGATTTTAGTGTTTGGGTTAATTTATTTGTAAAATACGTTTTGTACTCCAATTTCCGTCGCATTGTCATGGATTTCATCTTTTGATACTTTTTAAAATTTCTCGAGATTATTGGAGTTTAGCATAGAAATGATATTTTGATGTTCAAGCCTTAGTTGGTGATTAAAATTGTCAAGTTATTCGTGATGTTTCGAGATTATTCGAGTGTGGTTCGATGTTACTCAAGAATCTTAGAGTCTATTCTAAGAATATGTTTCTTCGGTATTTAACAAACTATCCGATACTATTTGAGGGTTCCATTCTTATTGCATGTCGTTTTGTCGAGCTTAGCCATAACTTACTTAGTAGCATTTTGCTAAGTAGTATTAGTAACATTAGAGATGAATTTTGACAGGCTTTCCGCAATTATTCACTGATATCCAGATTTTTTGGTATTATTGAAATTGTTCGAGATGAATCGAGATTCACAAAATAAAGAGATATTCTAGATTTTTTAAATTTTCCGACATTTCTAGGATTAATCGAGATTGTTAATGATTTTCAAATTTATTCGAATTATATATTGGGTGTGTGAATATGACTCCGCCCTTTCTCAATTGGTGTCGTTATTTTTACTGCTAACGTAAACTATAAATGCGCAATACTTGTATTCTATGGTACTTGATGTCAGCTAGTAAACGCAGTATACGATATTTGGTTGAAGTGTAAACAAATAGTATTTTTAACTCTTTAAAAATGTCGAATTTTATTCCAAATAAACATCATTTGCGGGAAGTTTTATTACAATATTTTATTGCAAAGAAAAGTGCAGCGGAAACTTATCGTTTGCTTGTGGAAATTTACGGTGAGCATGCTCCATCGAATACAACGTGCAAAGAATGGTTTCGACGATTTAAAAATGATGATTTTGGCATTGAAGATAAAGAGCATGGAAAAGCATCCAAAAAATTGAAGATTCTTCTCAAACACAATCAGAATTGGCTGTAGCATTAAATGTTGTTCGATCAACTGTTGCAAAACGTTTACAAACAATCGGAATGGTTCAAAAAGCTACCAAAAGAGACCTCGAACGTCGAAAAACCATTTGTGAAATACTGATTCAAAGACAACAAAGAAAAGGTTTTCTGCATCGGATAGTTACTGGAGATGAAAAATGGATTTATTATGAGAATCCCAAACGCCAAAAATCTTGGGTGAAGCATAGTGAAGCTGGTCCATCGCAACCAAAGCGAGTATCCATTGCAATACGGTAATGCTCTGTATCTGGTGGGATCAGAAAGGTGTGGTATATTATGAACTGCTGGAATCAGGGAAACTATCAATGGCTATGTGTACCGACGACAACTAATACGTTTGAATAGACACAACAAATTAATTTTTCAGCATGACAATGCAAAACCACATTTTGCAAACGTTGTGAAAAAGTATTTACAAGGACAGGACTGGGAAATTCTACCCCACCCGCCGTATTCATCAGACATAGTTCCTTCAGATTACTACTTATTCCGGTCGATGCAGTCGTCTCTTTCTGAACAGCGGCTCAGTTCTCGTGCAGAGATCGAAAATTGGCTTAATGATTGGATCGCCTCCAAAGACCAAGATTTTTACAGAGAGGGAATCCGTAAACTGCCTGAAAAATGGGGGAAAGTTGTAGCTGCAAATGGAGCATACTTTCAATAAATAATTCGTTCATTTTCTAAACAAGCAAATGTATTTTATTTTAACAAAAAAGGGCGGAGTCATATTCACACACCCAATATGACAATGTTCTGCGATTAGCTCTGTGTTTGAGGACTGGCAGAATTACACATATACATAAATGTGAATCGCAATATTTAGACATTTTTTGAATGCCGCTAATCACGATATTGCTTAAAAACTAATACCCAGTGCTGCCGTTCTGAAAATTTTAAGCGGAGTACGTTTCAAATTTTATATTAAAAAAAATCGCGACCTAATTAAAAACTCTAACTCTATCTAAAAACTCTTTTATTTATTGGCTTAGGGCTCTATTTTACTATTAAAGCGTTAAGCTCCGTATTTTAACGCAGTCTCCACAACTCTTCCACAACCAAATCACAGATATTTTCGATTAGCGAAACCGTAAGCGAAATTTCCAGCAGTTTTTACCTAGCTAAATTATACGTCATATATAAAAGGAAAATTTATCTGAGGGCAACTTTAGCTTCGAACCTCTTTTCATTTTCAAAAGCGTAGGTATGGTTTTTATAACATAAATTAAAGAAACTCTTATAGTTTGGGAGATAGCTGTCTCTTTGCTTGCGTCATTTTCTCGGTTTTCTTTTATAATTTTTTCACTATATTTTAATTTTTTGCTGTTTGTTGGCAGTCATCTTGGCAGATAAGTCGCAATTCAGATATGTTAAATATGCGGGCATTCATCCTTTCATAAAGATAATTTTTGATTATTGGAATATATTTTAGTGCAATTTAAATAAATGTCAATGCCAGACAAATCCACGGTACGCTCCTACCAGATACACAAAAAAATGTCACAAATTGGAACTAAAGCTTTGGTTATTCATACTTTATTTTCAGATCTCCTGGATTTTATTCAAATGCAGGGCGATGTGGTTAAACCAAATTTATATCGTGTAATACGCCTTGAATTCAATATTCTCAAACTATTTCTTTGGCTGTGATATACAGCAACAATTTTATATTCTCAAGGTTTTAACCTAAACTTTTACCCAAACAAACGATTTGAGAATTTTGATTTTAAGGCGGATTGCATGACTAAAATTCGCCATATTACAGTGCATAAATCCAGACTTCCATACAATTTTCTAATTTGGAAAGGTTAAGTGACTGCAGAAATTTTCTTAAAGTATTATTTTTATATTGAAGAAGTCCTAATCTTCTAAGGAAGGATTTGAGAATATTAAAAATATGTGATTGCATAATTTGTCTTGTAGCATAATGTTTATGTTCAGGAGGTTCTAATCTAAATATTTAGCCAAACCAATTAAACAGATTTAGTTAAAATCACGACTTTTCTGCCAAGTTTGAGTTTATTTGGTGCCTCCTGCAGAGTGCCCTGATGTTTTTATAATGTTGATGTACATAAGATGTAAGTTTTACCAACAAATCTCCCGATTCTTAAAAAAAACCTTTGTGTTAGACATTATCTGCTAAAATAACTGACACATTACAGTAAGAAATTCATTTTAGGGTTTTCCGCTGGATTACGCGAAAATAGTATAAATACTCCGACCGTACTCACTTCGGCAGCACTGCTAATACTCAAAACAAACTCAAACTAGCTAATCGCGAATTCGAGATTATGTAGTTATTTTTTTCAGTGTATGTGTCTACAACACGATTTAAATACTTTAGGATTACTGAGTTTCATAACATGATTATCATAATCTAGAGTTTGAAACTCGATGAATATGAAATACGAAAAAGACAGAAAGCTTAAGCGAGAAACAATTTTCTTTTTTGAGCAAATTTTTAAAATGAATTTGAAATCACGATCTGAGATTATTGCCATAATGTTTTTGTCTATCAACGGTATAAAACATGAAAATATAGGAAGGAAAACAAACAAAAAAATGACAAATGTCCCAGCAAGCAGTTATTAATTCGAAAATTGATTTCGAAAATCGTCGGTTTCACCTTCGTTCAAAATTAAGACACAAAAAATCCACGGATCTATCCGCGTTTAAAATTACCAAAAGTAACCTCGGCTAAATCAGCGGAATTTCGAAAACTGTGGATTAATCCGTCGATTTATCCTTGTTTAAAAATACGAGCCTTAGTGTAAAAATTGATTTACAGATATTGTTTAAAAATTATTTTAATTTGAAAACATTTTTATTTCTGTTGAAACAAGCTTTCTATAATTTTAATTTAACTCGAGCCTTGTTAATTCTAAATCCCTTGATGATAACAATGATTTTATTTATGAATGTATCGCACGCTGCACCAATGTGGGACTGTGGAATTCACTGCCATTTTCGGTGGGTGCACCCTCTAACGACATCCACACTGTGATGTTTATTATATATATATATATATATATATATATATATATATATATATATATATATATATATATATATATATATATATATATCAGTGGCGTAGCGTCTTTGGAAGCAAGGGAAGCACTGATTCTCTATAATTCTAACTCAAAATGCTAATACGCTTCATTACATGATCTTTAAAATTTTCATATTGGCTATAGAGCGAACAAAATCGTTTTCTGAAAAAAAAACTATTTACCCGCTCTAAATATAAAAGACTAATTGAAACATAATTCCAAAAAGGGAACTAAAATAACATTTGATTGACATTAGCTTCTATTTCTTGGTTTTCTCGATTGTTTTACATTCTACAACCATACGATCGTTCTTTAATATAAAGATATCAGAAAAACCTAAATGTCTGAAAACGTATATGAGTTAGTTTTTCACAACCCAGGCAGCAGACCAATAGCCGGTAAATTATTTAGCACAGTAAATTTTAATTTTAGTACAAATTTACCTCAATTGGCGTACCAATTCTCTAGATGTAAAAATGGTTTGATGGACACAAATTATGATTTGGATGGTTAAAATCGCTGGCTATTAGGTGCAAAGAAAAAACGTCAAATATTTTTATTGCTTTTCATTCGTTTATTACCTTGCCTGTACGTATATTTAATACATATAATGGAAACGTGAAAATTTTAACAAAAATCAGTGAAACATGAAAAAAGTTAAAAACAACGGTTTTTTCATATTTTACCCAACTTTTTAGTACAATATTTGAATTTACCCTGTATACTGTTAAAAAGTAGGTAAAACAACAATTAACCCGACTATGGCTCCGTAGCCCCAAATTTTCATTAAAAGTCGCTGTTTAAGCCAGGTAACTTTCGATGGTCGATATAAGTTGGGTATCATCCAGAAGTTTAACCTGCGCGTTTGTTTCCAAAAAAAATAAAACTTTTGATAGTTCACTGTTTTGAAATTCATTCAATTTTTTCTGTTTTTTAACATCGCTCACTTGAGCGACTCAGTCACTTTAATGCATTCCCGCAGCCTTCAGGTTTTTAGTTATATCATCTTTCAAAGTTATTGCTTCCCTCAAATCGTTGGTCACAGTCATCAGATCTTCAAAATACATGTTAGCATTAAGTAAAGTTGCGGCAGCCGGGTATATATTTTAGTCTGGCTAGTTCCTTCAAAACCCTTGTTGCTAAGAACGGGGAAGAAGCGGTACCATAAGTGACCAGGTTCTGTACATATGTACATTGGTTTTCCTGTTTTTCATCATTCAATAAAATTTGCCTATACATCTTGACAATATCTGAACTCGTGAAAAAGGATGTTTCCGAAACCGCAAAATTATTTCGAAGATTCTTGATTGTATTGTTGGTCCTACTAGGAGTTCATCATTGAGGTCGAAGCGGTCGATCCGGTTTTGGCTGGTGCATCGAATACTAATATTAACATTGTGCTGATGCTACCTTCTTTTAAAACACCGTGATGTGGTAAAAATACACACCTTTCGGTCACCCTTTCTGTGCTAATTTTCACCAAATGTCCGAGTTCAATATATTCCTGCATGAACGATTTATATATCTTTTGATATTCTTCGCTTGTGGCAAATTTTCTCCCCCTGGCGTGCAACGGCAACCTCACAACGAATCTTCCGTTGACGGTATTAGCAACAAGTAATTCAATGCTAGTCAATAGACTTAAGTCGTTTTGGTGTGGTGTTGGTTGTGGAAGTGCAGCAATTACTTCGACGTGAAATTCTGAGTTATAGTTGTATATGCTGGTCATCGGGTTAGTGTAATCCCCCTTGTAGAGTCTGTCCGACTTTATCGGATACCAGACACTGAAATACGTCCATTCAGGTTTGGCAATTTTAAGCGATTCATATAGGCTTTCGAGATAAACAAGAGTTGGGATCCAGTATCCAACAGCACCTTCTATGTAACCCTATTTCCACACCAATCCAATTGATAGCATTGATTGTACTAATAAATTTGTCTTCAGATTTCCTTGTTACCACGTCCTGGTGCGGTTAACTTAGACTCTGTTGGATTTAAGTGTAACGAGAGAGTGTCCAAGAGGCAATTAAAGCAATGCTTTGATTCCTTACTATCGTTTCTCCGCTAATCAATCGATTTATTCGCGAACTTTTTACACTGATACAAAAAGTGATCGTAAGAATCGCAAACATCACATTTTACCGAAATGATTGCAAACGATCGTAAAAGTTTTCCAGTAAAATTTGGACCAGTCCTTCTACTCTCTGACTTATGGGATTCCAGAGCATCTGATCTTTTGCCTAAGAATTTCAAAAAATCGTCAATAGGTGGAAAATCTACATCGTACGTGTTTTATACATCGCATGGCTTTAATGAAAAGCATAATAATGATAATCAAGAATCCCGTTGCTCAGTTTTCTCTCAATGCTCGCAGCTATCTAATAATTTCGTCTGAACTATTTAGTAGTTTCCGAAGGTTAGTTAAGAAGCCGTAGTAAACCGTTTCGATATTGAAGCTTTTGGCGACGTATTTTCGTGGATAGTGCCCTTATAAAGGTCATACAATAACTGACATTCCGTTTATTCTCCGCTAAATGGAAGAACATTAATTTTTGTCAGTTTCATTTGTATAGACCTTTCAGTATTCATTGTGGTATCAAATAATGATGAATCTGTATCATTCATGCTTGCCTTTCGACTTCGTTTATTTAAACTCATATTTAAATGGCTTCGAATATATGAATTCCCGAGGCTTCACCATGGCTTATAAAATATATTTTCCGTTCCACTTTACCAACATTTTTTTAACAATTTATTAGTACGTTTTTGACGAACAAACATACCAAAAATGTCTGAACTAGGCTATAACTGTTGAACATATTTTGCTAATCTACAATATATATTTGCTCAGTAATGACGCTGTATTCCTTCTGAAACGCCTCTAATTTTTGTTGACTGGTAGTCCTTACTTTTCTATTTTATAAGATTGCACAAATATAAAAAAAAGGAGGCACTAGCAGAAGTTTGTAATGATAGATTTCCACAAGGTGCAGTGATGGTAATTTCCAAGGTTGGCGTCGGATGGCTTGCAATTTTACTTGCTCACTTGTGACCGCCCAAACTTAATGGATTTAACTTTATATTAAAGTTAAAATCCGCCTCGAAGGAAGACTCCTTCTTTCCTTACTCATTTGGTTAGTACACAGGGCAATTCCTTATAATAAAACTTCCAGTTTAGCGAATGAAAATTCGTTGCAAAACTAAATCCGTTACACTAAAAGTTTCGTTAAACTGGTAGGTGTTCGATAAAAACAAAGTTGATTGTATTCGTTTTCTCGAGTTGCAAATATATTGTGTGTATGTGTATGTAATTTATCGAAAGTACAAAGCTGCAAAACGATTTTCGCAAAATATTTTTCACATACAGACAATGATTGTTTTTTGAGCATGCAGGAACTTGTTTGCGGAGGACACAATTTTTACGGTGATATTTTAGGTGGATTTGTGGCTTTCTTTAAATTTTTATTTTTATTTTATCTTTTAATGGTAGTTGTATAATTTTATAGAAATAAATAAAAAAATATCAATGAAACTGCACACAACAGTTTTAATTTGCGAGGGTATTTGTGAATTCGATTCGATTGTATTCGACTCAAGATTCGATGTATTCGAAGTACAAAGTTATTCTATAAATAAGAAACGAACGAAGAATCCAATACAAAATATCGAATTCAATTAACAAATAGCCCCGTGGCAATATTCTGACACTTTTAGACTGTTTAGGTATTATTTTGCCAAAGCATACTGTGTCGAATGCTACGTATGCTCTTGAAAAACTAATACCAAAATGGTCTAAAAAAGTTATAATAAATCAATTCTCAATTCCCAGGGGGAAAACAAGAATATAGTGCTCTGGTCTGCGATCCTAATTGCTGTGTTATAATTAATCAATTGTTTTTTAGCGAATGGGATCAAGTTCGGAACTACATAACGTCAAGTGCTTCCCTCCTCCAAAAACCAGACTCCGCCACTGATATACAATACAATACAATATATATATATATATATATACATATATATATATATATATATATATATATATATATATATATATATATATATATATATATATATATATATATATATATATATATATATATATATATATATATATATATATATGTGTGTATATATATATATATATATATATATATATATATATATATATATATATATATATATATACCGGGTGATTTTTTAACCTGTTAACTGAAAAACGGTGATTTTTTTAACCTGAAAAATGGTACAGATCAAAATTTAATTATTCCGTGGGGGAAATGCATTAGTGTTAAAATTAGTACCCCGCCCCTCCTCCTTGTAGGTGCGGCGGGGGGTAATTTTGAAACTAAAATATGAACCCCTATTTTTTATTGCGGATTCGGATTCTACGGCTAAAAATATGAAGGATTTGACAGAAACATTTTTTTCGATTCATGATAGATGGCGTTGTAATTGACGATATTCATTTTTTTTCGATTTCTGCTACTGAAAACCTAGGCAATCGATTCTGCAATATGTCTGCAATAAAAATACCACGGTTTCATTGTAAATAATCGAAGTTAGTCTTAAACAATTTGTATTTCTTAAATTTGCAAATACTGAAAATGGCTTCTCAATTACATCGCCATCTATCATGAATCGAAAAAAATGTTTTAGTCAAATCCTACGTATTTTTAGCCGTAGAATCCGAATCTGCAATAAAAAATAGGGGTTCCCATTTTAATTTCAAAGTTACCCCCCGCCCCACCTACAAGGAGGAGGGGCAGGGTAGCGTAAGTGATACAATTATTGACACTCGTAAGAAAAAGTTGCAACTAATCAGCGTTTGCTTACACAATTTCTAGACATGAGTAAATCTTAAAGCATATTATAAAAGTTTAGTTATTTTTATTTGATATTTCATTGCAAAAAATGTTGTATGAATTGTCGTTTTTCTTAAATAACTCATTTAAGAAACCCTTCTGAAAAAGTACAATTATTGACACAGTTGTATATTTATCGACACCAGAAAAAAGTACAATTATTGACATACGTATACCTTAGACAATTTGTCGAATTAGAAACTAGCTAGATAGCTATTTGTTTGTAAATATATATTTAAGGAACTTTATATTTTCAATACATAGTACATCCATCAAACATTTCATTTTCACAATTCACATTATAAAATAAAAATAAAATATCGTAAATTCGTTTAATATAATAAACTTAAAAATAAAATAAATAAAAATAAAGTGATTCTGAAGTCTTGTAGTTCAGATATTATTAATATTGCACGCGATGCAAACAAATGTCGGAATGTAGGTGAGTCCCATTTTGTTAATGCACGATATATGGAATTCTCTTGTACATTTAGCACATTTTATTTAATTTTTTGTTTAGTGAAAACGTGCATTTGTAACACATGGAGCCGGATGCAATTTTATTTTCTCCGATGTAATCGTGACTTTCAGGTTCTTGGAAAAGATTTTTTATATGATTTTGTAGTTTTCCTGCATCATTTCCTCCATTATTCAGAGATTCAGTTTGAACATCAATCTGTACGATATTATCGATCTGGGCCAGCGCTAAAAAACATAACAATTAAAACTGAAATTCTAAAATGTGTTGTAAAAAAGCCTTACGTAAATGATTAGGTTGTGTAATTGTTGTTGCACTGGTAGCAGAAGCAGAAGACAATCTGGGTCGAGTTACTTTATTCGTTTTTTTCTTACTAATTTTTGGTTTTGTTCTTTGATTTTTTTCTTTTATTTTTTTATTTTTGTTTCCAATCTTTTAATTTTTTTTTGTTCTTTGTCTATTATTTCCATTTGTCTAGTTTCCTTTTTAATTTGCTCGGACTTAATCCACAATGCATCGGTAATAACAAACGTTTTTTGTGGTTTCTTAGGCTTAATATTCTGTCTTTCAGGTGTTATCGGCCAATCCAAGAACTCATCAATTGCAGCGGTCAGCTTAATTGGAGTTACTAGGGGAATGCTGGACTCATTTATAGCCACTAGGTCAACGTTTTCTGCACCTTCTTCTACAGTTATTTCCTCGTTAACGAATAAAAAGTCATTGATTTCCGATACATCCATGTAAGAGTTACCTATATGGTTGAAAGATAATATCTCACTTTCCAAAACTGAGTTGGTGTTGTTGACTAAACAATCAATTTGTGTTTTTGGAGCAAAATTTTCGGGTTTAAATTGAATAAGTAATGTAAACAAATGTCTTTTATCATCCGACCAATGCGACGTATTGCATACACTATTGCAAGCTTTCTCAAATTCGTTGATGGTTGTTTTACCTATTATTTGTTCGAATTTCTCATATGAAATAGTTTTGTCAGTTGTAGTCATTGATTCTTTGAATCGATGGCCGATTGAGGTTCCCGATCCCTTTCCCAAACAACGAGAAAAATCTATAGAATTATAGTCCCAAGGGAAGATACCACAGGCCCGAAAACCATGCTCAATAGTTTGAGCTGTAATACTTGTTTCAACCACTTCTCCAAGCAATGCAGCGATTTTTTGCTTGGTTAAACATTCTTTAGGATTTTGTCGCCGCCATTCATGTACCTTTTTATTCCATCCGTTTTTGAGAGGCTTGAACGCACTTACGTCAGCTGGTTGTAATATCCGCGTTGCGTTTGGATACAAAGCGATTAACACAATTCCTAATTGGACGCATAGTTTGCTTAATTTAAGTGTTTGATGCGTGCTGTGGCAATTCACGAAAAATATTACGGGGAATTTCGTTCCAATCTTGATAAGGTATGGATGGAAAACTTTAGAAACATATTCATAAAAAACTTCTTTGGTCATCCACCCATTATCACTAATCCCCAAAGCCCAGTCCATTGGCAATGATTTTCGAATGTCCTCGTGAATTCGTTTGTACGGGTAAATTACCATAGGGGGAACCAAAGCTCCTGAGGCTGCAAACGAAAACATCACAGTTAAGTTTGTTTTTGCTAACCCTCGGTCGACTTCATATATGTTTCTGGCCCCTCTTGCTGCTAATACCGTCTTAGTTTTGGGGCACAACTGAAAATTCGTTTCGTCGCCATTAAAAACTCTTGTAGGATCGTGCATTATTTCAAAATAGTTGTTTTCCTTTAAATATTTTTCAATTGAATATAACCATGCCTTAATATCATTTTCGCCGACTGTGGCACTCGCAGCTGTCACCGGATCTGGTGTTCTTAATGAGATAGTCGGGTGTCTATTCAGAAAAGCTCGAAACCATCCATTACCTGGCAAATTATCAGTACCAAAAGGATGTTCTCGTTGTGTAGATTCGATGAATTCTTTTACTACGTGCTGAACATCTTCTTTTCTTTGGGGAAATCCTTTTTTCTGTGAAGTGATGATCCAATCTTCTAGAATATCTTCTTCTTCTGCGGTTAGCACTGTCGAAGGGCCCGGTCTCACTTTTTTGAATTTTTCTCCCATACGGAATATCAATGTGGTTCTGGGAATACCATAATATTTTGCCGCTGCTCTTTTTGATATTTTTGTGGTTTTAATCGCTACAAGAGCATTTTGAAGATCCTCCTCGGAGTAATTATTATTTGTCTTGGGCATTTTTTTTACTAAAAATAAATTTTCGAAATCATTTCAGTTATTGTCATTCTTTAAAAGTACAACTATTGACATGGTGTCGATTATTGTACTCCAATAGATTACAATTATTGACACCCTATGACAATAAATGAATATAATCAACAGATTAATCCAATTATTGACACCCCTAATATCTTGTTATCTTATTTAAAAAAATGAGGTTTAGATAGCACATTTGTAAATATTGTTCTTAGTACCACATAATTTATTGAGCTTATTATTTAAATTTAATTATTAAATTAATAGGAAGTACTTACAAATTCTAATCCCCCACAAAAAATGTATAAAGAAACACGCGTCTTTGTCACGCAAAATTCACCAACAGACTAAATTTCTAAACAAGAGAACACATATAAAAGAGAAAGAGAATTGAGGAATATTTGTAAAAATTTAAGACATGGAGAGGATAAATAAAATGATTTTGCTATAAACCTTAAGTAAAGCAAGTGTGTCAATAATTGTGTTGATATTTTTGGGTGTCAATAGTTGTATCGTTTGCTACTAATTTTAACACTAATGCATTTCCCCCATGAAATAATTAAATTTTGATCTTGACCATTTTTTTCGTAGAGTGCTTGTTTTCCGAGATATTTGAGTGTATCAGGATAAAAAAATCACCCGGTATATATACAATATATATATATATGTTTCGTGCCAGACGAGGTCAGGTGCAAAGAAGATGAAGTACTGTCTCTTCCTCCTCTTCGTCCTCGCAACTACGACAGTAGTCATGTGAGAAGACACCAAGTCTACTCGCATGCCTCCTTATGAGACAGTGCTCCGTAATCACTCCAACAACCACACTGATCTGACTTCGCTGAAGTGAGATCAGCTGTTTGGATCTCGCCAAGTCCAACTTTGGCCAGACCTGTCGAGTTATTACGCAAGAAGTGATACTTGACCATCTGTTATTCATCAGCTTGCTAGCTTCTTCCTGAAGCTGCAGTTTGCATACCGCAAGAGGCATTTCAATATGCTTTCTACTTTCTGAGAAGTGGTCCTTTGTACCACGTCGAGCCAGTTCATCGGCGTTTATATTCCCTGTACTTATGAAATGTCCTGGCACCCATAAAATATGGATGCTTAACTGATCTGCCATCTCGTTAAGAGATGAGAGACAGTTCTGGACTACTTTCGACGTGAGGAGGTGTGATTGAAGCGTTTTAATGCCCGCCTGACTGTCCGTATGTAATGATATTACATTAAACCTCAACCAGTCTACGACTTCCTTTATGGCAGTTACTTCAGCTTGAAAAATGCTACAGTAGTCCGGGAGACGGAAGGAGAGATTTAACAGTAGTTCCTCGCAGAACACTCCAGCCCCGACTTTCCCGTCCCGTTTTGAACCATCAGTGAAGAAGTTTATAACTCCTGCTTCTAAAACAGCACCCATCATTCAGTCTTCCCTGGATGGAATCCTAGTCCGGAACTTTGTGTCAAAAGATAGTGACGGGACTATATACCATATTTATTAGAGTGCACAAAAAATGTATGGTGAATTTTAAAGTATTTCTTTTTGATGTTCGCCGGGCAAAATATGAAAGTAGGTTCAAAATAATTAATTTAGGTGAAAAAAAAATTATAAAAGTTCAAAATTAGATAGTGCTCAACGCAAAAACATGCAAAAATAAACGAAAAATTGCCGAATTCTTACGAATAAAATATAAATCTCACATATGTTTTCAAAAAAAATTGAATATACCATTTCTTGAAGTAAAATTGTATGAACTATCGATTAAAACCACAAAAATTGGTGTTTTGTTATCATAAAAGTTAGTTTCGAGCACTTTTTTGTAAAATTTTATGACTTTTTTCGCATTTACTGTAAAAAGCTTTGCAAGTCGTGGTTACAACTTATTTTTTTAAATACGGAAAATACACGTTATTTTAGAGCACTTAATAACCTTTCAAACGTGATATTAGCCGCGTTTTTTTATTCGCTCCGGATAGCTGCTATCGAGGGCCGTCATTTTTATACGCCTAAATTTAAATTTGACGCGCTATTTATTGCTAAACTAAACTTATTTAACATCAAACTATCATTTTTAATTCAATTGTTGAGCCAAAACTTGATATAAAAAATATTTGGCTCTCGATAGCAGCTATCCGGAGCGAATAAAAAAACACTACAATTATATACTTTGATATCTTACGTGGATCAAAAAGTATAAATTATTTCCTAAAACCAGAATTTTCGATCGAACGCAGTTTTTCGTAACTTTTGTAAATGGAGTCTGAAGTTGGCTTATTTATTTTTTTATAAATTTCCCAATTAATAAATTTTTGATGCATTAAATAACCTTTTAAATGATGTTACACAGCAGTAAATTTTTATACATATTATGGGTAGTATAAACAAATGTAAATATTTTTTTCCTTTGTATTTCGTACGGAAAAATTTTGAGTTTAACCTGTTTTGAACTAAAATTTAGGTATTTTTGTCTGGTTAAGGACATCTTGCTATTACAATTACTTTTATTGCCTACAGGAATCAGTTCTGTTTACAATGTTTTTATATGAGGAGTGGAAAATTTATTAGTAATAAAATTTAAAGGGCGGGGATAAAAAACAAAAAAAAAAATCCTTTATTTTTTAATGGCATATTTTTTTCGAATGACACTGCTTTATTATACTATTCCAGTCCCAGTGTGTGTCTGTGTGTGTGCGAGGGTGAGAGTATATTTTTTGTAGTTTAGGGGAGAAATGATCGTTGCCATTCAAAATTATTATGTTTTAGCTTCAGTTCACCGGTGACTTTTGTGCGACTTAATTCAAATTGTATGCTGTTAAACTTTTTCACAGCATAAAAATAATTAGTGTGAAATTTTAAGTTATTAAAAGTAAACATTGTTAAGAGTGTTTGTGATAATTATAAAAAATGCCAAATTTAAAAGTTTCGAAAGATATTTATTTGTTCAGTAAGTATTAAATATTTTTTTAGTTGATAAATAATTATAAAATAATACACTAGTTTACAAAAAAATTGTAGAAAAAATTAAATATTTCGGTCAAAACTACATCACTTTCTGCATTCTTTAACTTAAAATGCGGGGAATAAATTTGTTATAGGCCTAAAGAAAGAAAATTTAAATTATTGTTTTTAAAGTGTAATTAGTTGCAATATAAGTAAAAAAAAATTGGGTTTACTCCAAAAAACCTTATTTTAGAAAAAGTGAAATATTTCGGTCAAAACACGTCTATACCCATAAGAGTGTTAGTAATTGTGTGTTTTTTATGAATCAAAAAAAAAATATATCTTGAAGTTCAAGTTGAATGTTTTTGCATTACAGATCACATCTTACAAAAATTCAACTGTTATAATCTACCATCAAAAGCTCAAGTTCTTTGCCGATTCCAGCATATTCATTTGATCGACAAAGTAGATAGAAAAACAAGTGTTAAAGATGTCACGAAAGATATTATTGCATTATGGAAAGAAACAAATATTCCGACTATGGACGATCACAAAATTGTGCTTAGATTTAAAAAATTATATGAACAGTACATTAAGTTAAAGAAAAATAGATTGAGAGATTGCGGTGCTCAGAAAAAAAACCAATAAACTGTTTGATGTTGCTCGAGCAAATGCACTAGATTTGATTGGCGAAGCATCAAAAGATTTCTTATTATGTAATAGAAATGACATTTCTAATAAAAGAAAATTGATTGCAATTGGTAAAAAAATTGGATTTCAATCCTCAGAAGAAATTGAAAATAGTGACTTGAGCATTGTAGAACCGGTAGCAGGTCCTAGTGGCTTAGGAAAAATATATGAATCATCAGAAGAAACTACTGAAACCGATTATACATCTTTATCAGAATATGAACCACCCGCAAAATCTAAGAAATCTATTGAAAGAGCAAATTCACAAAGTATGAAAAGAAAGCAAGAAATTGTTACAAAAGAAGTTGCTGGATAGACTGGGATTAAGTAATAGATCTGCATTAATCATATTATCCTTAGTATCAAATGCTTCAGGATATTCCTTGAATGATTTAAAGCTGTCTCCATCAACTGTTATAAACAGCAGGCGCAAATTCCGAGAAATGATTGTCACCGATATTCGAGAAAATTTTAACCCTGACACATTTCTGACTGTTCACTGGGATGGAAAAAAATGAAAGATTTAACGAGTATCAACTTACAATACTATAACAAATATGGATATTGAACGTTTAGCTATAGTTGTGTCTGGTGGTGGGAACTCTAAATTACTTGCCATCCCGAAATTGGAAAATGGTTCTGGTCACATGCAAGCAGAAGCTGTTCTCGAGACTCTAAATGACTGGAAATTTGTTAATAATGTTAAAGGTATGTGCTTTGATACCACAGCATCGAACACTGGAATTGAAAATGGAGCAGCGTTTTTAATAGCAAACAAATTTTCAAACCCAATTATGTTTTTTGTTTGTTGACACCATATAGCGGAGCTTTTGCTAAGCAAAGCATTTGAAAAGACGATAGAACCACCAACAAGAGGGCTTGTAATTTCAATATCCGATCGCTTTAAAAAACAATGGAATAATATAGACATAATTTCGTATGTATCTGGTATGCAAGATCTACATGTAAAAGAATACTTTCCAGAAACTATTCGAACTGAAATTGTGGAATTTTTGAAACAACAGTTGAAAATTCATCAAGCTCGTGGGGATTATATTGATTTTTTGGAACAGGGGCTTCTATTTTTGGGGGAATCAATTAATGGACAAGTTAAAAAACCAGGTGCTATATCACATGCAAGGTGGATGGCAAAGGCAACATCTAGTTTGAAAATATATGTATTTCGAAACCAATTCATTCTGTCAAGTAATATATTTTATAATTACAATTTAGTCATTAACAATTTAAATTATTTTTATTTTTTGTAGACAGAGAACTCCGTGCACTCCAAAAACTTAATACATTTATAATGAGGCTATATATCAAATATTGGTTAGAATGCAGTATTCCAACTAAAGCAGCTCCAAATGATTTAAAATTATTTTAACAGTTAGTAGAATACGAACAAATTGATAAACCTTTAGCAGAAGCAGTTCTTTAGGTACTTTCCAGACATTTATGGTACCTCAGCGAAACTCTTATTGGACTTGCATTTTTTAATGATTTTATATCGTTAAAACAAAACAGATTAATGGTTTCAGTTTTGGAAAACCCTGGATATGATGAGAATCCAAAGAAAGCCATTATAAACAAAGACAGAGTAAATCAACTATATTTATACGATTTTGTGACGGAGAAAACAAAACATTTCTTCAATGCAATTGGTGAATCTTCGACTTAAGAATTCCTTTAAATGGACCCTGAAAAGTGGAATGAAAACAACAACTATTTATCTGCGAAAATAAAAGTTAATAAAATATTTATTGTTAATGATGTTGCCGAATGAGCAATAGCCTTAGTTAGTTCTTTCAACGATAAAATAACAAAGAAAGAGAAAGAAAAACAGCTTCTATTTCAAGTAATCGAGCGATATCGAGAAGAGTTTCTTATCAACCTCACAAAATCTCAAATCAAGGAGAAACTCTAATTAGTTGTATTTATCACTATTATTATTAATATTACTGTTATAATTATAACTAATATTATAAAACAAACTTAAATTGTTATGTAACTTTTCTTAATAAACTATGTAAAAATATTTTTTTTTTTTTTTTTTTTTTAATTTAAAATAAATTTTATTTATTTATTTTATGTAATTACAATCTAGTCTCCTGGACTAATTAGCAATTTGTTTCTGACTTAATTTACTAAGTTAAATTAATCTATGGCTTCTTCCCATTGGCATTCCATAGTGTTTGGTAAATTGATGTAAACCACATCTTTGTTGTGGATTTTAGATCAGCATAATGCTGCTTAAACTAACAATCACACCAGCTCAAAAGGTTTGGTTCTTTTAAGTCTGCGAACTAAATTCGTGATGCTTAGGAGCTGAGTTGCCTCAATGTTCACATGTTGGCGGAGCCTTTCTTCATGTCTCCGTGCTTTTTCCTGGATTTCATTTAAGATGAGGTTCATTTTAAGGTCCCTATGAAGGTCATTGTTCCTAACATACCAAGGTGCATCAACGATGTTCCTTAATACCATATTCTGAAATTTTGGATGATATTTACGTTGCTCTGTTTGGTACAACCCCAAAGCTGAATACCATAAGTCCAAATCGGTTTCAATATTTGCTTTTAAAGTAGAAGCTTGTTGTATGTTGATAAAGAAGAGTTCCTTCCCATCAGCCAATACATTTTTCTGTATTTAAGTCTTAATTCTTCACTTTTCTTCTTGACGTGTGCTTTCCATCGTAGTTTAGCATCCAGGGTCATGCCGAGATACTTAGCTGTGTTCGCATGCGGTATTATTTCCCGATTTATGGTAATCGGAATATGTTCGATTCGTCTGTTTGTAAAGTTGATGTGAACTGATTTAGCTTCATTTAGTTTTATTCTCCATCTTTTTGTCCATTTATATATTTGAGTTATAGCTGATTGTAACTTCTGTGTCGATTCTTCGTTGCTTTTTCCAACAGCTAAGATCGCCGTATCATCTGCAAAAGTTGCCACTGTGTTGTTTTCTAATGTAGGAACATCATAAGTATATAGTAGGTATAAAACCGGCCCTAATACACTGCCCTGTGGAACTCCTGCATTGATTTCTTTCAATTCAGAAAATGTATCATCTAACTTAATCCTGAAGAACCTATCTTTCAAGTATGATTCTAGTATCTTAGCAAATTGCATTGGTAGAACATTCCTTAACTTGTGGTTAAGTCCTTCATGCCACACTCTATCAAACGCTTGTGCAACGTCTAGAAATACTGTTGAACAGACTTTTTTCTCCTCTAATGCTTTCTCAATTATACTGGTTATTCTGTGTACTTGATCAATTGTTGAGTGTTGGTTGCGAAAACCGAACTGATGATTTGGGATCAAGTTTTTACTCTCGATTATCGGATTTAATCTTTTTACCAGAAGCTTCTCAAAGAGTTTGGACATGACTGGCAATAACGAAATTGGCCTATAAGACGATGTTATGTGTGGTGGTTTCCCAGGTTTTGGGATCATAATTACTTCTGCAATTTTCCATAAGCTTGGTACACATTTGATTCTAAATGCTGCATTTATAAGATTGGTGAGTTTCACCAGAGCTTTACTTGGCAGTTCTTTTAAGATTTCTGCAGTAATAAGATCGTACCCAGGAGCTTTTTTCGTATTCATATTAGCTGTTATCTCACGCATGACTTCTTTTGGTGTTGTGGGTAGGATTTCTTTACTTTCTTGCACAGCTTGTTCAGTTATTATCTCGGCTTCCAACGTTTGGTCTTCATGTGGCTGGAATATTTTTTCGAGGTGTTCGGCAAATTCTCGAGCTTTGTCTTCATTATTTCTAGCCCATTTCTCACCTGCTATTTTTATTGGGGGAATCTGCATTATTGGTCTTTTGATTCTTTTGGTTGCTTTCCAAAGAGAATAATCAGTACTGTTATCATTAGTTAATTTTCTTAAATAGTTGCTGATTGATCCATCTTTCAATTCTTTGATCTCTCTTCTTAATTGTTGAGTGAGGTTGTTCAAATGAGTTTTATCTTGGGGGGCCCTTGTTTGTTGCCATACTCTTCTCGCTCTTCTTTTTTCTGCGAGGAGTTCCCTAATTTCCATAGGGTAATTGTTTCCCTTGATTTCGTTTTAATTTCAGGAGTATTTTACCAAGCTGATTGCTGTATATCGTTCACAAATTTGTGAACTTCTTTGTCTAATTGTTCTTCAGTCTTTAATGGAACCATTAAGTTAATTTTTTCTTCTAGCGATAGTCTAAAGCATGCCCAATTAGTGTGATTATTTACTAGGAAAGGGTTTCTTTCTTTCTGAATGATTTTTTCACTTAACGTTAGAAGTATTGGTGAATGATCAGAGTTTAAGTTGTGGCTTTCATCTACTTGTACATAATTTACAGATATGTTCTTTATTATAAAGAAATCAATCAGATCTGGCACTTTGTTTGGATCAGTTGGCCAGTAGGTTGGTTTTCCAGTTGAGAGGGCTTCACAACTGCATTTTCTGATAGCTTTTAGGAGTTCTTTACCCTTAGTTGTTGTTAATCTGGATCCCCAGTGGACATTTTTTGCATTAAAGTCTCCTCCAAGTACAAATCGTTTTCCTAATTTACTGAGGAACTCGAGATAATCTTTTTCTTTCATTGAGTGCTTCGGTGGGCAGTAAATACTAGCAATACAAATATAACTACTTTTGGATTTGACAATAACAGCAGTTGCTTGTATTTCCTCCGTTTCATATTTTAACTCCTCATAGTGATGAATACTATTTCTAATTATAACAGCACTACCTCCTTTAGCAGTGTTTCCAGGGTGAATAGTGTGATATATTTGATAATTTTTGAATTTAATGTTTGATTGTCTAGTGAAGTGTGTTTCCGTGATGAGACATACATCGATTTTTTCTGTGTCCAGGACCACTTGCAGTTCTTGTTGATGTTGCATCAGTCCATTGGCATTCCAACATAAGATTCTAAGATCTTTGGCCATTTTTCTGTTTAGGGATGGCTCCCTTAGTGCTGTACTCTAGTTTCTGTAATCGCTCATCAAATGTATTTAGTCTGCTTAAAATTAATTTAAGTGTTTGACTTATATCGTCATTTTGAGCAGTTTTTCCTGGATTTCCATTGCTCATCATTACTTGAGCATAAGTCATTTTACCAAATTGTCCTTGAGTAGTTCCCGACACTCTATGATTTACTTCGGGTCGGTTCATCTTAACCGCTTGTTTCCTGAATGAACTTGGATTTTTAGCAATCACGTTCTTATTTTTGATATTTTGCAGTTCAATAGCAACGCTGCATCCTCTGTAGTTAGCCGGATGGTTTTCTCCACAGTGAACGCATTTAGGTTGAACATTTTGGGCTTTTACACAATCTTTGGTATGATGTTTACCTAAACATTTGACACTCCTAGGTTCCCTGTTGCAATATTTTTGTGTATGTCCATAGGCTTGACATTGTTTACATTGTGGTATAAGCTTAGACCTTCTTAGAGGCTGAATAACCACTTTGCACCCCAAGATGTACTTAATTTGATAAATTTTTTCGATATCTTCATCAGTATCGAAGGTCAACATAAACATGTTGAGAGGTATTTTGCCTCTCCGTTTTAGCTTAATCGATGCTTCAGTTGCCTTAAATCCTTTTGCTTTCAGGTCATCAATTATTTTATCTGGTTTACACGTAGAGTGTAAGTTTTTAGCCATGACCCTAATTGGTCTGGTTTGTTTATCTTCAAACGTGTGCCAAGCACGTTTTTCTTCATTTAACATTTTTGTCATTTTTCTGTATGTTTCAGCATCTTCTAAGTTTATTTTGATGGTGTTTCCATTCATCACCTTATGTAAAAATATATAAAAATTATAGTTTTAATATTTGATTGATATTTTAAGCCATTTGAAAGATATTGCAATGCATTGTGTAATATCGTTTAAAAGGTTATTTAATGCATCAAAAATTTATTAACTGTGAAATTTATAAAAAAAAATATAAACACCAACTTCAGACTCCATTCGCAAAAGTTACGAAAAACTGCATTCAATCGAAAATTCTGGTTTTAGAAAATGATTTATATTTTTTGATCCATGTAAGATATCAAAGAGTATAATATCACGTTTGAAAGGTTATTAAGTGCTCTAAAATAACGTGTATTTTCCGTATTTAAAAAAACAAGTTGTATCCACGACTTGCAAAGCTTTTTACAGTAAATAAGAAAAAAGTCATAAAATTTTACAAAAAAGTGCTCGAAACTACCTTTAATGATAACAAAACACCAATTTTTGTGGTTTTAATCGATAGATAGTACATACAATTTTACTTCAAGAAATGGTATATTCAATTTTTTTTTAAAACATATGTGAGATTTATATTTTATTGGCAAGAGTTCGGCAATTTTTCGATTTTTTTTGCACTTTTTTGCGTTGAGCACCATCTAATTTTTAACTTTTCTAATTTTTTTCTTTCACCTAAACTCGTTATTTTGAACCTACTTTCATATTTTGACCGGCGAAATAGCATTCCCGACACAAAATTTTTTTTCTGCACACTAATATATATATATATATATATATATATATATATATATATATATATATATATATATATATATATATATATATATATATATATATATATATATATATATATATATATATATATATATATATATATATATATATATATATATATTCCTCTTGTATCTTGACCCTTTGATTTCTAAACTGTTACTTTTCCTTTATTTTTCCAAAACAGCCAAATTTTCTGTTCCAATTTTTTTCCTACTTAGCTATCACGATTCTAAATTTTCTACCCAACTTCATTTTATTTTAATTTTCTACTCAAAGCATTAAGTAATCCCTAAATACCGTTATACATAAAACACAGTGCAATATTAATTGTGCATATCAAATCACACATAACAAATTTGATGCATTTTCTTAATACTGCTGTACTAAAAATTTGTAAGTTTGACAGCGAATGTGTTTTTTGGATGTCAATAATTCCCCCAAATGTCGATACTAAAAGTACACCGAATTAAATAAAATTATATTTGAATACAAGAAAAAAAAGGTACTCACATTCCAATGAATCAACCAATTATAATGATATTGCTTTATTGTACACATTCAGGGGTATTTGTTTTAGTACACACAGCAGAAGAATAAAAAAATTCGTACTTATATTAATGGACGTAATGGTATCATATTATATATGTTAAATTTATCTTCGATTTTCTTTGTGTTTTTTTTTCCAAATGTTTTGTAAGAAAAAAAATATTTCCTACTTTCTCAGAAAAGTACATAAAATTGGCGATCATCATGATACGTTTCTGAAACAGTTTTCTATTTTAATGACCAGTAGTGTAGTCACAGTATTGTATTAAAGTTGAGAATAAGTTGTCGGGATTTTTTGCAATTAGCTGTAGTGTTCAAAAGGAAATGCGCTCTTCCCGATACTCTCTAATCTCATGTTGGAATTGATATTTTGAAAAAGTATAACACCACAGCTCTATCCTCGCTTACGCAAGTGATATCTGTGTAATGGGACCGAATGACAAGGATACTAATCCCACCTCGATTCACCTGAGTAATTTTTAGTATCTATTCTGCTGGTCTCAAAGTACAATACTTGACGTTTGATCTGACCGAGATCAGATCATGTCTCATGAAATGGCAGCAAAATGCGTCAAATAAACAAACACCAAGTTTCAATTTTCTTACTCTTCTTAATTTTTTCTAATTTTATGTTAATTTTTTTACCACACTAGATGATTAACAAAAAATTTAAGAATTTTTATGTTTTGTGATGAATCAAGGTATTTTTTATAAAACGTTTAATTTTCGCGTTCGTTTTTTTTTTAATATTTTAAATCGAGTTTCGCCTAAATGGCTTCTTTTTCCACCAATACTAATGCAAAAACATTGTTGTTGTAATTTTTCAGGAAAAGTTAGGAATAAAATCACTCGCATGAATTATGGATGTTTGACTGTAGCTGGACTAATTTTTAGATCACCATCTGTTATCCAAAATCAATGTTGTATTAAATGTTGTTGAGGCTAGATCACTATGCATCAAGAAATCCGGCTATAATTAGTTTTAGATAATGAAATAGACTATATCACAATTGACTTAAGAAATGGTAAACATTTAAGGACCCGATTCAAATAATCATGAATGATGATAATAGTATTTTGGAAGCGTTAACAAGTAAGTGCTTGTCATTAGCAGCGGGCCTTATATTTTCTCAAGTTTAACCGTCCACAAGTTGAGCAGACTCATTGCCATACTTATATCGGTGTAAGAGTTGTACGCTGCTAAACGGATTCGAAAAATGGCTAGTGCCACTCTAGAAGCTTGCTTATGATATATAGGCCCTAAACTTGCCTTATACATACAAGAAAATTAAAGATAGTGGATATGCTGATCGGGTAATGATCTGGTTGATGATGCGGAACTTATAGTGCAGCGGTCTGCAGGACGACCTGTCACATTGTGGTTGTCTACGACAATATGATTGTTGATATGTTACAGGTCAACAGTGATATGTACAAACCGAATATTGTTACGTGAAATAATAAATTTATAATATATTTATTAATCAAACATTTATTAATCATCCGGTTATTACAAACCTTTGAAAATACTTCGGATGTAGCAAACTTCGGTTACAGCTACAATATAATACTACAGCAAACAATTTCAATGGAGAAATTAAAACTTCCACTTATTAGAAATTAGTTATGTTTATATAAACGAAGTTATGTTTATAACAAACATATTGTGACGCTTATGCCCATCAAATAACGAGTTCATATTATGAACAGCGATAGCTCAGACGGTTGGCGCGTAGTAGGAACAATAAAGGTCGATGGTGTGACGCATGGTGTGATCACCGTCTGTTTTAGATCAACTATGTTGCTGCACACGATAAGCAGCCTCATCTGTCTGACACTACCTTTGTCCTTGTACTGTGTATATGTTCCCCTACCCTCCCCATACATATAACATCTGCTGACATCATATTTTTCTTTTGATTACGGGGAGAATTGCAGTCATTGGGCAGTCAGTTTCTAGTATTTGGTGCAGGATAAACAAGAGCGAAAATATATAGGATACATAATGCGTTAAAATTAAGTTATTCTTAATACTTGTGATCCTTTGTAATACTTTAAATAATTATTTATATTATTTTGTTAGTTAATTTTCACTTAAAATTAATTGGAAGACTTTGGTGAAAAAAAAAAAAATTAACGTAAATTGTGGCCAACGGATCGATTAATGATATAGCGGTAATTTTTTTTTTTGAATGAATAATAAAAGAAAATACATGTGTTTATTTTTGTTTAGTGATTTTGTTAATAATAATTCAAGATTTGAAAAACAGTTTTTTTTGTTGCATATTCTGTGAGCTATTTCAAGACATTTTTTTTGTTAATGAACTAACCACAGTAAATATTATAAATTTCCTAAGAAAACTAAATAAAAAAAAATTAATTAAAGAAAGAAATAGGAAGTAAAGAAATAAGAAAAATAAAAGCGAATATTAAAGTGTATAAAAGTAAAGTGAAATAAAGTCAAGTTAAGTGAAATAAAAGTACACAGTGTTTTTTTAATTGCAAAATCCAGACAAACTCAGAAGTCCAGCTCGTAACAATATGCTTGCGGTCGCTTGGATGTTTATTATAGCGGAGTTTCCCTGTATTAATATGTATTAAAAATTTGAAATTATTGTATAAATTAATGTAATCATTTATTTATGTATAAAATAGTCATGAGGCCACAGAACTGCAATACGCTTTACATACAGTATCTGTAATAGAAAAGGAAAACTCCTCAAAGAAACTTTCATTGACAAATACTTAATCAGACTGCGTCAGTCATTACAGTAATGTAATGTTAATAACTTTCATGAAAGTATAATTAAATCCATTTCTGATCATTCACAAAATTCTTCAAACATGAGTTCAGGCACCTTTTCAATACATCGACGAAGGAAAGGTTTCATTAATTTCTTGGTTGATTACTCCAAAAAGGAATAAATTTGGTATTTTTTTAAAAACTGCTATACGTTGTTGATGATAATTAAGAATTTAATTTGTCTGTTGTCTGACAAATATATTAATTGTTCATGACAATCACAAAACTATGTGATAACATGATTTTTGAGAATATTGCTAGTAAAACATCGTTCTTAACCTTGTTCCTCGTAAAATATTTAAAACTGTAAGGTACTTATTTTTATTCACAATCAGTTAGTAACATACAGCGTTTCCAACCTTTTAAAGGTTAGAAAGTGACCGATTTATATGGATACACTTCAAGCGGTCAGTAATAGTAAAAAATAGGGTTAGTAAAGAGACATAATCGGTCAGTAATGAAAGCATTACTAACTATCGATTTTTTAACTAATTTAATAAAATGTCAATTGTGCAGCGCCTGTGTTATTATTTTGCCAAAATAAACGATAATATTATAGAGATAGGTTTCTATTTATTAAATGTCTCTAATAGTATTTTGTTACTTTTTCGGTGTAACTGAGGAAAAGGAAAAATCTATTTTTGTCGTTTGTTACACTCTGCTAGTTCGAAAAAGTGACAAGCTGGGCACCCAGAAGGTAAACCTAATTGGAGTACGTTGAATCCAATGGTGCTAGGCCCATTTCAAAGTTAGTCCGCATTTTTGAGATATCGCTTTCGTTTTAGCTCCAGAGTCAAAAATTTGTCGAAATGTACATTCATTTTCACGTTGATAGCACTCTTGAACTTCAGCAAAATTGTTGCGCAAATCAAGACAAACAACTTTGCCGAACATATCAAGACCGAAAAACCACATTCACATTCACAGTTTTGTGTTATTTTTTTTTCTTTTCAAGCCTTTCTTTTCAAGTTCGAGCCTTTCCGTCAGTTGGTGAAAACGGTCGCCGTGCTCATCGGATTCGGCTGGTAATTGTTCTGCAAATTTTTCAACATGGCAATGCAACAAATATCATTCGAACATTTATATTATGAAAAGCGGTCAGCAAGTTTTCAATATGTTTGCACCAATCAGCGGATCGATTAATCGCACCCATAACATTGAACTGGATCATGTACTTGTGGATCTATCCATATCATCGGAACACCAAATGCCATTGCGGCTCCAGTGTTTTTAGGTGTCCAATTTACACCACTAATAACATTTTGTGAAAAGTATAGTCGATATAAATCAGCGGTTTCATCACTTATTTTGCGGCGATAGTCATAATTTTAAATTTTCGACACACACAACAAAAGCAGATTTCACAAGACGATTTTCACTTTATTTTTTGTGTTCTTTTGTCACTTTAATATTTAAATGAAAAACTTTTTAATTTTTATTTGATATTGTAGTGTTTATTTTTCCTTATTGTGACAATTTTTTAACTTTTTTAGAAATATCGATTTCGAGAATAAGTTCTTCTACGATTTCTTTTTTTACTACTGTTACATCATTTATTTTGAAGCTGTTTATATACCGTTGATATGCGCTGTTGTTTGGCACCTCCTTTGTTTTTTTTAAGTTATGGATAATTAAGTCGTAAATTGTTTTTTGTTTTTGGTTTTGTATATTTCCAGCTCTTCTAACCTATCTAATTTGGTGGTTTGGCGTCTATTGGAGAGGGGGGACCAAAGTACAGAAGATTAATCTACCATGCTCCTTCCAGTAGGGCGCGCATCACGTGAGCTGTTGTGGTCATGTATTAGGCAGCTGCGTGATGCGTAAAATTGTGTAAGGGGTAACCTGCTCACAATTCGCAAGTGTACGTGCTGCCTCCTCGTGGCAACCACTGGTAATTAAGTCCATTTGGCACATTTTTGGCCATTTGGCACAGGCTAAAGTACGGCGCTAAAGGAGAAAACCTTGACAAAAAACCCTAATCTAAGGTGGAACAGCATATGCCGATGGATGAATGGCTGATAGGTTAATCAGTTCAAAGTATGCGGACTCTGGATACCAGGCACCCTCCAGTTTTATTTAGCCTTCCTGTAGTAAAGCTGGGTGACCTACAGGCGATTTGCAATTTCCAGCAACCCGTAAGAGTAAACTCAAACGAAAGACGGGGCAGGGGTAGGAATATACGGGAGTAGGACAGCCTTCTCGAAGCCGTTTGATTCCAATGCTACCGTATTTCTAGCGAAACTACATGCTGTAGTAAACATCTAGGAGGGAGAGCAATAAGCCCAGATAGTACGTATCACGTACCGGCCGGCAGTATTATCAAGTTCATTAAGAACCTGCATATTGACTGAACGGATAATTAAGCAGGGTCCAGCACAATAGATCTTTTAGGTCGCAGTGCGAGGTGGCTTATCGCCCACATGGCCCTTCAATAATAATAATAATAATAACCTGTCTAATTTCGATCCTTTTTTGATTCTGTGTAAAATGATTAAATTTTTATTGAATTCAGTGTACCTATGCTTTTCAGTTTTTATATGTTGTGCGAAATTTGATTTTATGTTCTTTTTGGTAATGTTACATTTTCTTGCATTTAACTAGTTTTAAATCACCTGAATCGATTCAATTTTTTTTAAATAGTTTCAATCGATGAAGAAAGCATAACGAAAATCTTAATGGTTCAAATACATACTATTGCTGAACAATGAAAATAAATGCCTGTTTCTTAAGACATTTTGTGTAGAAAGACCCACTGGATATCATTTTTCATTTTGTTGGCCGGAATAATAGGAGCAACTTTGCTGAAGAAAGCAAAACAAAAATCTTGTTGGTTCAAGAGCTATCAACCTAAAAATGAGTGTATATTTTGACAAATTTTTGACTCTGAAGTTTTGACTAACTTTGAAATGGAACTAGCACCATTGGATTCCGCGTACTCGAGTTAGGTTTACCTCCTGGGTGCCCAGCTTGTTACAAAAAAAAACTCAGCGATTCAAGCAAAGTGAAGCCGTTTATTATACTGCCGTGCTTCACAAAACTACATTTTTGGCTAGAAAGAGTTATTGAGACTAAATTGAAAAAACACGTAATAAGAAAAAATTTCATTTTTTCTTTATTTATGTAAAACATGTTTGGTACGGCATTAAAGCCGAATGACGTTGTATTGAAATCTAATTAAAAAATTAAGAAATGTTTTGCTATAGAATTGTAACTGAAGCTTGTTATATCCGAAGTATTACAAACATTACTCAACGAAGTAATCAAATTCAATGACCTTAGTAAGACAGTTTGTAATAACGCGACATTTCTTATAAACGGAGTCGAATACTGGGCTTTGCTATACTGGGATTTTACTGTATACCAAAAAATGAAAACCGAAAATTTCATATATTTTATTGACGCGACATACGAGTAATCAAACAAACAAATCCCAAAAAGATAATTTTAATGTCCCAGTTTTATAGCTTAAATAAACGATTACATTTTTCAAATATCGTTTTTTAGGAAAAGGAATCGTAAACCTGTTTGACACTTTTTATTTATTTACAAGCAAAAAAATTGAATTTCAGAATAAAAGAAAAATGTAAAATTAAGCCTTGAACTTAATACATTTAAATCGATGTGGCTTGAAATTAATTTAAAATTATAATAAAAGTAACCAAATGAAATATGAAGTGGAAAAGTAATTTAATACATATTATTCTACACAGAATAAATCTGGGGCATATTATTCTGTAACAGAAGAGATTGGTGATTGTGACTGCAGTGATAATAATTAAAGTGCCACAGTGATAACGCAAATTTTCATTTTTTTCTACTAAATCTAAGTAGAACAGAAATTAGTATGGTAACGTATTATGCCGTTTTGAAGGTGGCGTAATTCCATTTCTCAAAAAAGAAAAAGAAAATATCTAATGATAACAGTAGATGTACACATATTAATATGATCTTTATATCGGTAAACAATTTTATAGTTGAAATAAAAGTTATTTGTGGTATTAGTGAGTAAAATGAAATATTATCCAAGAGGGATAAGTATAGCATCGCTTTTTTTGCAATCCATTTTTAAATAGCAGGCGTTTCTTAGATTGTTTTATGTACAGTAGAGGTACCAGGTATTTAACTAAATAAAATATTAATATTGATAAAACCACAGGTTTCAGAGAAGGATAGTTTATGCTTAAAAAAGTACTCCTGCGGTAGTTCAACAAACTAATTGTAATTCATAAATTTTTTTGTTTTTTAGTAAACGACATTTTTGGTTTTTTAATCCATGAACTTTCATCCATAGAATCCAATTTCCATCGCATTTAGGCTTCTCATTTTAAAATGCTTTAGCCTCCATCCTATTTGGCCAAATTTCAGAATTTTTTTGAAAAAATATTTTTGCAACAGATGTTGCAGACAGTAAACCCACTAATATTTGACCTAATCAATCGACGACATCAAGATATAACTTAAAAAGAAAGAAGAAATTAATTTAAATTAATATCACATTTGTACACATGTACATATGTAAAATCACACTTATTATAAATTTTTCCATTTAATGATTGAACACCTTAATCTGCAATAATTAATTATAATTAATATTCAATTTAATTTAAACTTACTAACGGTTATAACTAACAAGTTAGCAATATTACTAACCTTTATTTGTACCTTTTACACTCTCCAAACCGTCAAACATAAAACATACAATAAAAGAAATTTAAAAATTCTAAATACTTATAAATGTTAGAAAATACCAAACCTATCAAATGTTTAATTATACATCAAATGAAACATTTGTCTTAAATTATAATTATGTATTTAATCTACATAAACGTCACTATATAATTTTGAGCAATCTCAAATAATCATAAATAATCTCGCAAATCCTCAATAATCGTGAAATAATCTCTCAGAATCTTCGATAAACTAGAAAATAATCGGGAAAGTATCGAATAATATCATGTAACTCAAACAGCATATAACTCAAAAAAAGTTTACGAAGCAACATTTATCTCAAAAATCTCAAATATTCTGGAAGCTAAGTAATTCATTTTTTTTTTCTTCTAGAATTCGATTTCCATCACACAAGCTGGATTTCAATAAATCGTTCTAAGAAAAGTCAAATTCCATCCGAAAAGGACCTATTTTCCAAAACTTCATTTAAAATTCATTTTCGAATTCCATTTCCAAAAGTAAATGTCGAGTTTTATCATAATCGGTTTAGAAATATATCTTAATTGGCCATATTCCTCTATTTGTCATATTTTTAACACTGTTCGAAAATAGCCTAGTTTTATCCTAATTTATCCAAATTCCAGAATTTCATATAGAATCATATTTTAGCTATCGTTAATTAAGAACATGAGGTTTTCACCATTTTAACAATTTTCTTTCATAATTTGGTGAAAACAAAAAATTCGTTCTCGTTGCTCGTTCTCAATGTGTACCGGCTTTTAGGAACGCTTAAGAATTGCAAACTCAACTCCACCATTCCTTGTCATTATTAGAAAAGCCATTTTTGGTTATAGAAATATAAAATAGACATAAACCCCAGAATAATGTCGAATAATTTGTGACTTTAATTTGAGATTGGAATATTTTCGATAAGTCTTCGAAAATCAGAAAAATCATGGAAGATCATGAATTCTGTAAAATCTTGCAAATTTTTAGTAATCTTGAAACCCTCGAAAATCTTGAATTGAATGTAACGGTATCTGGTATCGGCAACTCAATACTAAAGTCGATACATTTCGAATAAAACTTGAAATCTGAAGTAATCTGACAAACCTCTAGAGGAGGCTCGAAGGTATGCTTTGTACATCTCAACAATCTCCTCTTTGAATAATCTTAAAATGTTTAAATCCCCGAATTGAAGCATGTGAAGCTATCTCAGATTCATTCCAGAAAAAAATGAAAATGTTCATCAGCTAACACTATTCCACATTATTACGTCCCATTCCATTTTTTTTGCGGCTGGATCTTCATCAAAGTTAATCCATACTATTATCAACTCAAAACATAAAGAATTTCCGGCCCATTTACTTCTTAAGAGATAGGTAATAAAATTCACCACAATTTGGAAGTTGGCTGATTGTGAAAACAACACCCACCCGGCCGATTGTGAAATCTGCACCTACTCGCGGGTAGCAAAAAAACCTGACAAAAGTATTTAGAAAAATTAAGTTATTAATGAGTAATTCAAATAATTTGCAAATATTCGCAGTATAAAGAATTCCACCATTCAAACGTCACAACAAGGCAATTATAAAGTGAAATAATTACATTGATGCTTTTTGAATTATCTTAAATAAATTATGTTTTTAATTTTAATATTCATATTTTCAGTAATCAAAAAAGTGTATTTGGCTATTTGATGGCCAATACAGACCAAACGGCGCAGTGGTTAAAGGTGCGGCGTTTGCATGATAGGTTGGCATGAAGCAATGCAATGTGCAGGTGGGTTATACAAAACGGGTCTATAGCCGCACGTCCTCGATTTGGCTACTACTGTGTAAAGTAGAATGTTAAAAGTAAACTGCGAAAGAGTTGGGGAATAAAAAATTTAAAAAAATTAAAATATCTCCCGAACTCTGCTTATGCCTTATATTATTTGTACTAAGCGGGATTATTTGTGAGAAGCAAAATGTTTGCGCGACCAATCAAACATATTTTTCGATTTTACAAAATTTTCCGATTCCCAAAAATAGTGTATGAAGTTGGCTGTTTGATGGCCGAATTTGAGGGTACGACCAGGCATTAGGCAAGATCTTCCGGTTGACGCCGGGCCCATCGTACACCGTTTTTTACATTTACTTGGAAGGATTGGATAGGATTGTATGATAGGATTGGATAGGACTATATAGGATTGTGATCGACCTGGTTACAACACCTTGACGGTCCATTGGAAGTAGTTACATTTTTTTCTAAAAATTACTTTTCTACATTATTATTAAAAACTGCTTTCAACCCTTCGCATCCTAAAGTCAATATTAATTATTAATTATCTCCGGCCGTTTTTAATTGATTGATTCATTTTTTAATTACTAATCACACTCTCAAGTTTAAATTTAAGTTTAATTTAATTTCTATAAACCTGGTATGAATTAATCTTTAAGTATGATTAAGAGCTGTCTAAATCTAATTATTAACTAACTATCTAAATCTAATTTCATAGTTTATTAGACTAACAACTGCATTCTGAAATAACGTTTATTATTTTGCTGGGTCAGATTTCTATACACTTCTTAAATTGTAATCATTATTAATTTAAATTTCAGTTAGAACTTTTCAACAGTAGTTCGGAGATGATCTAACATAATAAATATAATTAGTATTAACTACTTATTCAACTGATTTCTTCATACTAGTTACTATCACAACTTGAACTATAGTTTAGCACAACTTCTATTATATACGAAGCATTTCCGCAAACCTGCCACTAAGATTGTAGACGTTTGATTTGTGTTGGATGCCGTCCGGTAATGAATTACAATTAATGCCACCAGTAACCTAAATCAAAATGATAAGACACTAATTAGTTTCGAAAGTATGAAGTCCTACCTGGAGTTCCTTACCTGTCGGCTGGGTGCTTAAATTTTCTGGTAATCTGCATTAGGTTGCTCCGATATTCTGAAAATCCAGATAAAATTTGTTAATTATCACTAGGTACTACTTTAAAATAAACGAAAAGTCATTAAACTCTGAAATCTTCTTGGTTTAGTTTGTTTTAAATCATCTACAAACAAAAAAAAAATTAAATTATAGATAAACAAAATAATAGAAATTAAATTAAAAAAATTGTTCTTACAATTTAATTAACGGTGTTTAGTACTAAATAATCTTATTTGCCAGCAATGATATTACCAAAATGGAAATAATCAATATCAAATTGGGAATAATCAATATCAAATTGGAAATAATCAATAAATTGGAAAAAAAAACATTTTTAATAATTAATGTGGGGCTTATTCATCACGAAGTAAGAAGAGGAACATTTAAAACTCCGCAAGCGAATGATTTTATATGCAATTGTTTACACAATGCTCTAACCAAATATCAATCACCAGTCGTAATGGTAATTGATAATGCTCCGTGTCATGCGTCTATTGAAGCTAATGTTTCTTGAAAGTGAATTTATCAATCATCGGTTATTAAGGTTAGGCCCATTCAGTCCAATATTAAACTCCATAGAATTTGCTTGGACGGCTCTTAAGGCCTCTATTAAACGAGATTTAACAACTGAAATGCCACAGATTTCAGCAGGTGAACATAGGATAGATTTGACCCAAACCGAATTTTGTTTACAAAGGCTTGAAAATATTATACAACGGAATTTGCCAAATTAATCTGTTGCAAATTGTGCTAAATTTGTTGCATATGTTCAAAAATTCATTCCAGATGTTTTAAATTTAGTCGATATGATTTTTTAATTTACTGTATAAATTAATAAAGTTTTGATCATAAATATTGTTGCACCCTGTGAGTTTTTTATTTTTAAATTTAAAAATGATTGTTTCCAATTTGATATTGATTATTTCCATTTTGGAAGTGATTATTTCCATTTTGGAAAAGATTATATCCATTTTGGAAATGATTATTTCCAATTTGGAAATGATAACTTCCAATTTGAAGTTGAAAAGGTATAGAATAACGTCGCAAAGAAATTACAAATTGCGACCAACTTCGTTTATAGCTAAATTGACATTTCGCAAAACAATCACCAATCATGTCAAAGTAAGCAAAACTGTATCCAAAGTCAAATTAACAAAAATACCAGCATAAGCAACATTATACCGCTTTAGGCTCGAACAGCAGCAATCGATATAGCAGCAACCCTCCACTGGGACAAATCAAATACCACTAAGCCACTCTTATAACATTCAACCAAAATACACATCACACATGTATTTATATACAACAGACCGTCACGACACATTCCTCACTAAATCTATTCGAAGACTTTAAACAACATTATGCATTATGTGAATCTTATTAAAAATGTGAATAAAGAAACGACACAACGTATATACTCACCCGCCTTCGGGACCCGATCCACAATATATTAAACAACTATTGAAAATGTTTTTTTTTCCTATTTTCATCAGATGCATTTCGAAAAATCCCACGAAAAGTTGTACCAAAATGAATTTCAGAGGTCCAAACATAAACTACAAAAAACCTCCAGGTTACGTCCACCGAACCCAGGACAACCACAAATGTCGCCCTTGGTTTTACAGCAAAAACACGTCTAAACCTTCGACACTCGTGCGCCGACCAACCAACAATAAATTGTTAAATTAACAATAAATTAATTATTTTTAATAAATAAATTTTTAAAGAAAATTTAAAAAACAAGAAACGTTCAACATCCTGGCTCCCGAACTCTGTTTATGCCACGAATACCGTCAAGTAATCCAATAATTGGAAAATTCAAAGTCTCGCTTAAAAAAAAAAATTTTTTCAATTGTAACTAATTATGCGGTAACAAAAAGTTATGCGGAATATTCAAACTATTGACAAAAAGTGGTCAATTTAGGGCGCTTTACAATTTTGCGTTGTTTTAGCTTTATTTTAATCATTCCCAATTATACAATTATTTCTTTTCTTCCCAATTTCCATACATCTTTTAGGTTCCTAAGCTGCTAAATATATTCTGTAAATAAAAGCACGATCAAATTCAATAATACCTACCTGAAGCCGCCATAACAAAATAAATATATTAGGGGGAAAAATTGAAAAAAATTGAAAATGTATCAAAATGGAAATATCGGGTAGTTCAAATTAATGAAATAGTATACAAAAAATAAAATAAAATAAATTTAAACTTAAATTTAAAATTGAGCGACATATAAAACAACAATATTCTCGCCTCTTCTGCTGGCAACATATCACTAATTCAATACTACACTAACTTTTACAATAATCGATTCGTAAAGTAGTTATTTCCAAGCCTTAATGGTTTTCAAATCATCTCTAAACAATTCATTTGGACGAAAGTCTTGTACTTTTGTCTCCAATTTCTATAAAGCCGGTAAAGTCTATAGGCTTACAGCGTACAACCATGAACCGGCCCTGAGCTCAATACATACCGCACGAGGTGACTCAAAGCAGTTGTAGATAATTTCTGTACTTTGAGCTTTGAACCGATACAAATCTAATTAAAAAATGAAAAAAAAAAAAAGAAAGAATTTTTTGTTTTCTGTAAAATTTTCAGTTTTAATCAAAGTTTATTTAAAAAAAATCAATTCCGAAATCGAGAACTTGAAATTCAAAAATTTCGGAACTACATTTTTGACAAAAAATGGATGCCTTCCTAATATGATACAATATGTTCATAGTTCAAGAAGTTACTTGTCGAACAAATCAAATAGTAGTCTAACCATTTAACATTATTTCTTACAAATTTAAGAATAAAAATAATCATAATTGTGAGAAATTTCGAAGCCAACAAAAAGTGAAAGGTAATTATTGTTGGATGCGTGTTGTGTAAATAAAAAAAACGACGAGTACGTATGTAATTGGTCGTTACAAAAGAACAAGAATAAAATTCACAAAACCTTTTAAAAAAACACTTAACAGTTAAAGTCTCTGTTTTAAACACTTAAACCCAACATGTTGAACGGTGATTATAAAACTATTATTCGCGTAAATTTTCAATTGTTTGCATAAAATACATAATTATCATTTACGCGACTAAAACTTACAATAATTATGGAATGAAGATAAGGAGACGCAAAGTTTAAGTTTTAATTAACAGTTATTCGGTTCTGTTTAACATCAATACAACATAAATAATTTTAATAATATTGTAACATCTTGAATTAAAACGTTATACGCTGATTATTTTTCAACGAAATATATGTACTTACCTTTAAAATTTTGTCCATTTAAAATCTAAAATCAAGGTAGAATATTGAATTACTTAAATGTTTGTTTTTTTATTTATATCATGTTGTATACTTATTTTATAAAAACTAATTATTTATATTATGCTAAATGACGGTTACTATCAATATTTTGTAGTAGAACAATAAGTGCATATGACTCTTAATCGAACGAACTTAGAATGTACGACCTTCACCAATAAACGTATCCAGCACACCTTAAGTCTATATTTGAGATATTAAAAATAAACAATTAAAGTTTGAAAATCAATAACAAAAAAAAATTTGCGATATAACCGATAGACCGACAGAATATATTCAACCGATTTCCCCACTTCATTTTCCATTTTGGCGCCACGAAGCCCTTTGTTAAAGTATTTTCTATTATTTTCCCACATCATTTTAAGAGACAAATAGAAATTAGTATTTGTAATACGCTGTACTGAATAGTAAAATACGCCAAAAAGAGAAAATAAAAATCAAACATCAAATGATAGACAAAGGCAAGGTGTGTTTTATTTTTATTTTTTTATAGCAAAAGTTTTAAGGATAAATTTGACATTAAACAAACACATAACCAATAATTACTAAAAAAATTAAGTATTTAGTAATTTAGTATTTATTTGATTATTTTTCGTCTCAAAATTATCTAAAAAATTAAATATTATTAATACTCATATCAGAATTTCCGTCACAGAATAAAAAATTTAAAAAAATATGGACCATAAAATCGTGAGTCTATTAAAATTATTAGTGTGTGCGAGAATTATTTTTTATCATATACAAATTTTATGTAAGTGTGTCAGTGACACTCCTATAAAAAGTTCTCGATTTGATACTTTTTAGAGGAGTGTCACAACTATATACACAAATATTTTTTTACTGATTCGGTTTTTTGTTTTATTCCACCATCTAGCAAATATATATTTTTTTCTTCCTTTAATTTTAATATTCATTTGTCATGGAATAACATCTTAACTCTTTTTCAGGAAACTACAGTCCCCTGACCTGCTGACCGGCACAGAAATCGTCCTACCCTAAAAAAACTTTTTTTTTGATGCGAATATTTTTTGAACCGCACTAGCTAGAAACAGAGCCTACTCTATAAATAAGAGCCTCCACATTGACTGTATTTTTTACTAAGCTTAAAATAAAGTACATACAATTTTTTCTTTACTATGAAACTATATGGGAAAACGATTATTTTCATTTACATTTTTAGTCTATAAGAATTATGAGCTTTTACATTATTTTTATACGAAAATGTTCATAAAACATGTAATTTTATTTGATTGAAAAATCGAATCATGAAACTGTTTATATCTTAGTGAAAATCCTCTTGGAATATAAACTATTGCTAAACTTTTATGGAATGTTGTTGTTGTAAAATACGTCATAACATAAAATTTATAAACAATTATAACCATCTCTTTTTAGTCTCCTTCTAAAAGCATTGCCACATGACAAAAATCGGCGCGAATACAGATTCATATCATGTGGCAGTGCTTTATTAACGACTTTTGTTTAAACCATAGATGTCGCCTACAATTAAAAACCTATAAAAAAAATCAAATAGGTGATCGAACCGGTTAGATTCTAAAATCGGTCTGATTTTTGATTCGGTTAAACATATTTTTGGTGGCTTCCCTCTATAGTAATAACTAAATTGTAATAATAATTAATTTAATATAATTTTTTTTATAAATTTACTAAAATTAAACAATTGCTATGAAAGAAATTATGTTAATTTTACGTAAAAAATTTTCTTTCAAATCGTTTACTCAGCCCGAATCCCTGTTGTTTTTATTTGTGTGTTAAGTGACATCTAGGAATGGGAATAATAAGTAAGAGCTATTTTATTTTATACACCGCTCTCAAATGTTATGACAATTCAAATATTCTAAACAAAAAATTATTTTGAATGTGTCATTATAACTTTTGGGAATAAAAATCGATGCCAATTATTAATCATGTTGTATTTATTTTCAGCTGTGACTTAATTTAAATAATATTTCTAATACTTGAGAAATAAATAAGGCATTTATATTACAGTTAATGTCTGTTGGTTATCTCGTTTATTTGTAATGCATAACAATCTGGGTTGATTTGATTTTTTTGATTTCTTCTCGCCCAATGCATATTATTATAATTTTTTCTCTTTGACTCTCTTTGATTTATTTTAATATTGGCTGTTCAACGTATTGTCCTTTTTTTACCATTGATTTTAGTTGTGAATTAGTGATGACGTCATTAAATATAATATTCTCTTTTTAATACACATTGTTGTTGTTGTAGAACGTTTTTTAATTTAATTCCCTTATTTTATTTTGATTATATTTCGAAAATGGGGAAGCTTGAGAACCTGTGCTTTAAATGAGTTAGTCATTGAGATGTTTATTAGTGATTTCAGAAAAAATTATTTATCTAGGTTTAATTTTTAATTCATATTTTTTCGTCAATCGAAATCGCGTTTTTTCATACAAACTCTATGAAAATAAATTGTTTTTTAGTGTTTCTATGTCCTTTATTTTAAGTTCATTTTTTACATGCCGGCTCTATTCATATCAAGATGGTTCTGCTAGAAACATGAAGTAAAAACCAAAATCAAGGCCATTCAAAACAAGTTTACAAAATATAGACGTAGCATACTTTGTCTAGTTATGTGGATGAGTTTTTTACTTATTCGACAACATGGCTTATAACTAAATTTTCAAATGTGAATACGATTTGAACCGCACTAGCTGGAAACGTGAATCAAAAACCAAATTCAAGGTCATTGAAAACAATCTAGGAAAATGTGAGTAAGGCCTACTCTTTCTAAACATGTGGTTGAGGTTTCTCGAATTTTCAAACGAAAACCAAACATTGACAAATTTTAAAAAATTTATATAAATTTTCATAAACATAAACACAACAAAAATCATAATTAACCAATAAAAAATGTTTTGTAGCGTGCATTGTCCGCCCCCAACCCGACCTTGAATAATCGCTGTTATTCTCCGTTCGATACTTTTGATAACCTGTTGGAAATCGCCCTGTGAGATATTTTCCCATTCCTCTAAAAGTGCGCTTCGAAGTTGTTCCATCGTTTTCGGAGCGATAGTATAAGACAGTACATTAGCATGGAATTATATTACTACAGACGTAATCTTGATTTATCGGTGAATAAGACCTGGCTCCAATCAGGTTCCGTTTAATTTTCATGTTCCCTGGCAGATTGTAGCCGAGCAAACCCGTGTTGTGGCAGAAGTTCTGGACCCGTGGCTGGTCTATGTGCATGAAGATCCGATTCTCCCAACCTTCGCCATATTGTTCTTTCGCTCACATTTATATTACGTACGTGTAACAATTCATTGTAGTTGTTGGTCTCAACAGCGGTTGCATGGCGATTTCTAAGAGCTGATGAAACTACAAAATGGTCATCTCGTATGTTGGTTACTCTTTGTCTGCCCGTACCTGGCCGCCTGGTATACAAGCCTATCTCGAAAATCGGAAACTATGTAAAACAACAAATTAAACTTTAAAGTTTTCTAATTGGTTTTAAATAGCTTATATGTATATATGTAATTACATTTTAACCTAACAAATATAAAGTTGGCACTAACAGAAAAATGTTGAGTTACCCAAACATACATAGTACACCAGGGCAAAGACTTTCAAAGTATTACATAGACTGAAAATAATTTTTTCCCATAAAAAATCTTCTATTTCAAGCGTAGACAGTTGACGAGGGAAGGATATATACAAAATATATGGTTGGTCTTTCTTTTAATCGTAAGATCGTTGTGGAAAATTGGATGTGTATAGTTTTGTAAAAGTGTAAAATTATCAGTTATAAAAACCAAGAATTAAAAAAATTAGAATTAAATAAAATTGAGGTGTGACCAACACACCTTTCACGAACAGAGAATTTTGAGAAACTTATTATGCAAATTATTTGCAAACTTAAGATTTTTTTTATTTCTCATGTTTTCTGTAAATTGTATATTTTTGAGATATGTACTGGCAAAAAAAAAAAATTTCTGGTTCACGGGAGCTGGGAGCTGGGACCTCAAAATTTATGAAAAAAGTTATACAAACTGACAGACATATAAACCAACAGACACCACTTCGAAACCTAACTTTTCGGACTCAATGCCCCCAAAAACCTGATGGTCGAAATAACATGATAATTTTCTTATTTTATTTTATTTATTTATTTTTTTTTTTGGGATCATTTTCTATAAAGTGTAAACCTTATACGAAGAGAGTGGACACTTCCAGTGACCGATTTTCACCAAAAATTAACTGAGGCCTTCCAATTTATGAAAAAACCTTAAAAATAAAGTTTTAGTTCAATTGGGTAAACCATCTGGGCTGTATAGAGATACAAAGATAGACCGACAAAAAATTTAAAAAATAAGAAATTTGCGTAGTAAGTTTCCCAAAATTCCCTGTTCGTAAAAAAAGTAACTTGGCCAAATGGCCACACCTCAATTTTTTTTTTTTTAACATTTTGTATTAAGTGTTTTTCTGTAAACCTTATACTTTATAAGATATTTGCAAAATAAATTTTCTGAGTGGCCACTTAAGGTTGGCCGATTTGAAGTAAAATTCACTTGAACCTCCCAATTTATGGAAACAGCTTAAATCTGAAATTCAGTTCAATTGGTTAAACCATCTTGGCTGTAGAGAGGAAAAAGACTGACAGACTGACAGACAGACAGACACCATTTCGAAACCCACTTTTCAGAAAAATCTCCAAAAATCTTATTGCACTTTATTTTACTTACGTAAAAGAAAGTAAATATAATAATAAAGCTAAACAAAAATACCGGGAATTTTTTTCATCGGGAAGTTTTATTCTGGGTTATGTAAACGAATTAAACTTGTGACGTATAGTAATTTGTGATCGAATTTAAAATTATTAGATATTTACTAAAACAAATTTTGTTTTATTGTAGTCCTCACGTTTACAATTATTTTTACCAGGTCTGCACTAAAAGTGTAAAATAATGGCGCTTTTTCAGAAAAGTTATTTTTAATAAAGAAATTAATTTTATTAAAATGTTGAATTTAAAAATAATTAAGCCTGTTTTTAGAACTAAAATTAAAATATTTTTTAAACTTTTAATTGTTTAATTTAAAGCAACCCTTTTCATTTCGATACATTAAATAAAATTGTAAATACGGCCCTGACCTATTTTAGTGTTTGCAGTTTCCAGCCTATGTGGTACATTCAGTGTCTGTCCAATCAAAAACATATATTATCGCGTTTGTGCCGTGGCTGGCGTTAATTAACTAATATATTGGGCAGTGCTAAACTGAAATGACAACGGTTTAAACGCAACATAAACGTACTTAGTTCGACCAGTTAAAATTATGCTAAAATTAGTAATTATTTTTTATTTAAATTAGTATCATTGGCATGAAAGTGATATTCGCAGCGCTGTTGATTTGGCTGTGGTATGCAGCATATTATTCCAAGACCAACTATTTTTTGATGAAAGATACCACTAAATATAACAATTTCGTTATGTAGAATTGATGACTAGATGAAAATAACAACGTTACTTTTATTGTTGAGTTTTTTTAGTCGCTCCCGATAGCTGCTATAGAGAGCCGTCATTTTTGTATACCTAAATTTAACCTTGACGCGCCATTTATTGGTAAACTAAATTTATTTAACATCAAACTATCATTTTTAATTCAATTGTTTAGCGAAAACTTGATATAAAAAATATTTGACTCTACCTATTTTTGGGAAGCGCTTTCGAGAGCCAAGCAAAATCGATATAAAAACAAATTTTACCTTTACTTCAAAATTTAACTCACAAATAGGTAGAATAAAAAAAAAACTTTAAAAAAGAGAATTTATAAATATAAATAAAAATAAATGAGCGATAATGACAGAGTGAGCAAAGTAAACATTTGTTTTCCGCTTGTTATTTCTTCTGTGTTAATTTTTGAAGTAGACACTTTTGAAGTCTGTAGCAATTAGAATTGTATCTGCACCACTTCATAAAAAAGCTATGAACATTATTTTAACATTCAATTTGTTTTCCTTAACACAAAAAATTGCAATGAAGTTGTCTAGTATTTCAATTTAGTAGTAATAATTGATTAATTTCGAATATGTTTGAGGTGTTTGTTTTTAGGACGTGGAAAGTCTGTGAATGATGTGGGATTTCCTAATCAATTCTAATTTAGCATGACAGATGACAGGGCAGGCCGGTACTTTTTACACCGGGTAATGTTAATTTATTTTTTAATTTATTATTAGTAGTAGTAGTATATCCTTCATATTCTTATGATGTTATATTTTTGTGATTGTTGACGCACAACATGTCATCAGCAACATTTTATGATACGCCCTGTAAATTGAAAATAAAATCCTCTGCCGCATGTTAATTACAGTTAAGTTTAGTATAATTTTAATTGTATTAATTTCTCTTTTACGTAAGTAAAATAAAGTTTAGTAATCATGAAAATTTTGAGCCTTTAGAAAAGGTAGGTTTCGAAATTGTGTCTGTCTGTCAGTTTGTGTCTTCTCTACAGCCCAGATGGTTTAGCCAATCGAACTGAAACTGCAGATTTAAGTTGTTTGATAAATTGTAAGGTCCCAGTGAATTTTACTCCAAATCGGCTAACCGGAAGTGACCACTTCCTTGGTCCAGCAAATTTATTTTGCAAATATCTTAAAAAGTATGTGGTTTACAAAAAGCTACTTAATTGCTGCGTTCCATTTGAAGTGGCAAAGTACAAATAAGTACTTGGGAGTAGATGGTAAATGGAACGTAGAAAATTAATTGTGAAAATAAAAATTAATTTTAAAAAATTTACGTACAACATGGAAAGTTGGAAAATTAATTATTAATTTGAAAACTGATTAGCCATTTCTTACCGATTAATTGTACTAAATATTCTTGTAACGAAGTCGCCATAAATTCAAAAAGCAAACTACTCATAAAATTTAGCAAGAGTAGCTGCATGCAGTCAGAAGTACTTGTGTGTACTTTGCCACATTAAATGGAACGCAGCAAATACAAAATGTTCCCAAAACATAAAAAATAAAAATTTAAAAAAAAAAAATCCTCAAAATTCGCTGTTCGTAAAAGAAAGTCGTGTGTTGGCCACACCTCCATTTTTTATTTTTTGTATTACGTTACATGCAATTTTTATATCATACGATTTGTTGTTACAGTAGTTTTTTTGCCGAGCTGCCAATTGCATCAAGTGAACAAATAAAAATTTGGTATTTAACGTTTATGTTTTATTTTTGTTAACTAATTTTCGGTGACTATCGTTTCGCGCATTTAACACTGTTTCCTTTATATCGGGAGGAAACAAAAGTGGTCCTTCGAGCCGGATATTCTTGTCGTTATCACGTGCTAAAAAAAAAGGATCTTTAAATATTTCAACTAAATCATCGTGCCAGGGACAGATGCTGAAAAACTACAACAGTTTAAAGTAAGTAGCTCGTCGATTAAAGGAGCGCAAACCAAGATAAAAAATTATGTTGATCAAAATTTAACAACCAAAACGGAATTTGATGCTACCATGCGGCTTGGAGTTTCGGTAAATTATTTTGCTCAATTCCAAAATGTTCAATCAAATATCGAACGTCTCGATCCTTCGGAAATCGAAAAGGATTCGCGCTACGTGTTCGTTGAAATATATTGTGCAGTGAAATCTAAACTATTGTCCGTACAACATATAACACGTCGCGAATCAGTAGCTAGCATAACGGATACCCATACGCCGATTAAACAGTCATCTCGTACACATGCTGTTCGTTTACCAAAACTGGAACTGCCGCATTTTTCGGGTAAATACACCGAGTGGAATAATTTTCACAGAACATTTACAACTCTAGTGGACAACAATGAAAATCTTTCGTCTTTCGAAAAATTTACTCATCTTCGATACTGCTTAAAGGATCCCGCCATAAATACAATCGAATCTTTACAAATAACGGACAATAATTATGAAGAAGCTTTGAAAATGTTAGAGAATAGATAACTGTGTCCAAAAGCGAAAACCACATAAGTGCAATTTTATGTCTGCATTACACTGTCAAATTCTTAAAGCCACTTATAACTCATACATTTTGAGAGAAACACTAATTCAGTTTTTTCACACACTTTTACACCTTCAAAAAAAAAAAACAATCTCGAACACTTTATCCAAATGCTGAGGTGGTTACAACAGGTGATCCATCCCAAAAGAACGAAGATTCCACTGCTAAAACTACATCGCTTCACTCGTCATCTAATCCCAGTCCCAGCCCCGTAATTTTAGTTACTGCTATATTAAATGCTCGTAATATTGATGGTAAAATAGTTAAATGTCGCGTATTACTCGATTCGGTGTCGCAATTCAATTTTACAAGTAGCGCTCTAGCAAATATTTTGCGTTTAAAAAAGGTAAGAACTGGGAAGACTTTACGGTCAATAGCTTAAACAACATCAAAACTCGAGTCAGGCACAAAGTTTTCGTTAAAATCTAATCACGGGCTAGTAATTATATGGCAGTAATTAATATCGATATGGTCTGATTTAAGCAGAAGTATTTTTCGACCTATTGGGCTCCAATCACTTCAAACTTGAACATGATTCACTCAATTTTCATGATACCAAACTTAGATGGTTCGCATCCCGTAAATGCCACTTACCATTGAGCAGCATATTGAAAAAATTTGGACAATTGAAGGTTGCCACAGCGACAGAAAATTGCTCACTATCGACGAACAAGTCTGTAAGGAACATTTTGTTAAAAATGAGTCAGGTCGCTTCAGGTAGCTAGGGGATAGTTATTGGATTGCTAGAACCACGCTTCTGAACCTGGATAAAAATTTGACACATAATTCCGAAATAAGGCAGCATATCACGAATTCTTGAATGAGTATGTCTCGTGTTTCACCAATCAAAACTATCTCACTGCTTCGACTCCAATTGTGCGCTGCAGAAATTTTAGCAGAGCTGCTTCATCGTATCGTTTTGGAGTTAAAAATCAAGTTGGATGCCGTGTTTTGTTGGACAGATTCATCCGTCAAAATGGACTACCTTTGTTTCGAATTGCGTATACCATTCAGCGACAAACCAACGAGTACAAGTGGGATCATGTGGATACGAAAAATAATCCTGCAGATCTCATTTCACGGGGGATTATGCCTGAGAAATTAGTCAAAAGCTCAATTTGGGTTACCGGCCCAGAATTTTTGTCAGACGTTAACATAGATTCAAATACATACACATCAAAAGCATCCTGATCTTAATAACGTACCAAAGGAGGAAGGTTAATGTTTTGATGCCTATGTCGTCAAAATCAACCAAAAATTTGGTCTCTTCGTGCAACTTTGTGAACTCATTCCAATTTCGTCGACATATGCCGTAAGCGCAAGATCATCAAATCAGGCAGTATGTCTACATTTACACCTGAGGAGCTTAACGGAGCGCAAAGGTCCCAAAAGTGCTCTGAAGGGACTCAGCCCATTCATCGATGATCATCAAATCGTTAGAGTTGGTGGGCGACTGAGCGAAGTAGGCTGGACGTACGATGTTAAGCTCCCCTATTTGTAACAGTTTTCGGTTTATGGAGCCGAAACTGTTGACAGAAATATCCGTCAAGGGATTTTAGGGTGGTCATTTTAGCCGACTAAACTCAGGGAAATGGGGTGGGGGATTTCCTAAAACCTTGACAGACCTTGCTAGACCACATGATTTGTAAATTTATAAGGAGAAACCACGATCAACTTACCCTAAATGTAAGGTGGGGGCTCCAATCACAATCTCATTCAATGCTTCACGAAATTTATCTCATCCTGAAATTATGAGCACTATTCCGAAAAGACCGACGTTTTTCCATACAAAAGTTATTACAATTTATTTCAAAATATACTTATATCTATTACAATTTCCATAAAGAAATTCGTTCTTGGTACCAAGTAGAATACTGAATTAATATTATGAAATTATATCTACTTAAACCAGATTAATATTGGTAAATAAACTTAACAATTAGCTATCCTAATAAATCATAAATTTTTTTTTCCGTTATATGTGTTAAGGGAAATTAATAATGTAAATTAAATTAAGATTTTAGGTAAAATAAAATATCAAATCAATTATATAGTTTATATAAATAAATTTAGAGAAAAAAAAAACATGAAAACTCATCTGTTTAATATCCACAATTGAAGATGATGATTGAAGATATATGTTGAATGAAGTTTGGTGACATATTTGTTTTTTTTTTTTTGTTGTTTTTTTTTTTGTTTTTGTTTTTTTTTTGTATTATAACACTAACAATGTATTATAATCCGTCATCCATACTCAATAGATTGTAGGTCTATTGTCCGTTATTAAACATTATTTTTATTTAATAAAACAAAACCACCTTTTAGCACTATATATTTTGGATTTTGATTTTTAATTTTGATTTTTTTTCGTTTTTTTTTTTTTCACTCGATAAATTAATTATATGATTTATTATATTGTTTTTGTTATTAATCACTCGATAAATTAACTATATATATTATTTTTCATTTTCTCACTAAATTAAAGCTCGGTTTTCCGCTGTGGGTTTTCCGTTATTTTCACCATGAGTCTATCTTCTGAGAATGTTTTTATTTTTTTTTTATTCATTCGGTAAAACATTTGCGGATTTATGTATCTTAATGATTATCACAATAATATATCAAAACCTGACTAAAGTCTCATCTAATTTATTTAACTAAACTACACACACAAAAATTTCGGTTTTCCGCTTTGGGTTTTCCGTTATTCGCAGGGTTCTTGTAAGACCTTTTGTATGTGTCCGTTGCTATTCCATACTTTCTTATTATATAAATTTAACTAAATTTGATTAACTTATATGACGCACTCAAGCAATGTTAAACTTGAGAAGTCATCACCAACAATTTCTATTAACAAAAAAAAATTGTTACTTTTTGTTTCCCGTTTTATTATTATTTGTATATTAAATTTACAAAAAAAATAAGAGTTCAACCTTCTTGTGTAATTATTTTTCGACTGACCATCAAAAAAAATCTTCTTGCATACCTCAAATGTTATCGTTCCCCTTCAATAAAATTTAAAAAAAATTCACAATAGATTTAAAAATATAAATTATAACAATATTTATACAATTCTCCAAATCAAACACCTTCAGTGACGATTCATCGTTACAGATCGTGGGGACGACTCACACCCGAGATGAGTTTCAAAGCCAGGCATATGTTAAGAAAAATAATTGTTTATATCTATACCCTAACATCCTTTAAGTGATAAACTCCAATACTCTTGCCAGTTGTGTCTGATATCTCCACTGCAGTAGTACCGATTTTTCTCCGTATGATTCCTTCCACAAATTTTGGAGCTAGTTTAGCGGAAATTTTTTCTTTTGCATCACTCTGTACAAAATTTTTAACATACACTTTTTGCCCAATTAAGAATTCTCGGTTTCTGCTCCGTAAATTATATTGTTGTGCACCGCGATCATATGCCTGTTTCAGATGGGAAATTACTAACTGCTGACACAGGCTAAGCTTAGTTGGTTTTGAGTTAACAGCCACTTCCATATTACCCAAGAGATTTAATTCTTGAAGGAGTTTATAGTCACTTCCGTGTTGTATTTGGTGTTGTCCAAACATAAGATAATGCGGAGAGAATTGGGTTGACGAGTGAACGACGTTCCGCAAAGCCGCAGCTATTTCAGCTATATGTTGATCCCAAGTACGATGGTCATCTTTGACATATGAACGGATGGATGCCAATATAGACCGATTTACCCTTTCTGACGCATTACATTGAGGGGAGTATTTTGGCGTGAAAATGTGGGTAATACCATACTTATCAAGGCAACGTTTTAGGCAGATTGAGGTAAATTGTGTAGCGTTATCTGTGACGATCGACTCAGGTACGGAAAAGGTTAAAAATACATCTTGTTCCAAAAAATCACAGACGGATGAAGCTATTGCATTTCGAAGTGGTTTAAGAAATATATATTTCGTATATAGATCCAAGACAACTAAAAGATACGAATTACCCTTCTTCGATCTAGGGTACGGGCCCAGAAAATCCATGTATAATTTTTGCATGGGTCGAAGTACCGGGATTTGTTTACCCATAGGTGGCTGCAGACATGTATTTGTAGCTTTAACCGTTTTGCAGGTATGGCATTTATTAATGTAACTACGAACATCAGCTGCCATGGTAGGCCAGAAGTAATACCGCTGAAGACGTTCTAATGTCTTGGCAATACCTAGATGGGCTGACATCGGTGGATCATGGGCTTGTTTAATAAGGCCATTTGATAAGCTAGTAGGGATATATAATTTCCATGTAGGCAGATCACTAAAACTAGGTTGAATTCGGGAGGGGTAAATGTAAATTTTACCATTCTCAGCTCGCATGTTTAAATAGTTGGATGGTAATTTTTGAATTTTATCGTACAACTTTAAATAATCTTCACACTGAAATTCAGGAGAGTCTAAATCAATATGTAAGATATCACTACTGCGATTGTCGTTGACTAATGCTTCCATGTACGCTCGAGATAGCGCATCTGGCACTACATTTTGGGTTCCTTTGCGATGCTCAATTTTAAAATGGAAACCTTGAAGTTTCAAGCTCCATCTGGCGAGCCTTCCTGATAGGTCCTTTTGCCCCATTAGCCATTTAAGACTAGCGTGGTCGCTAATGATGGTGAACGAACACCCCTCGATATATGCCCGAAACTTTTTAACACTTAACACAGCAGCTAAGCACTCGAGCTCAGTGATCGTGTAGTTGCGTTGCGCTGCGTTAAGTTTTTGGGACATATAAGCGATGGGGTGTTCGCCCCCATCCTCATCTTTCTGAAAAAGTACTCCCCCCACTCCGGTAGAGCTCGCATCACACTGAACATAGAATCGTTGTGCAAAGTTTGGGTGCACCAAAACTGGTGCTGATGACAACGCTTGTTTTAATTGTAAAAAGGCTTGTTCGGCTGCATTATTCCACAGAAATTTCTGTTTTTTCTTCAACAAGTCGGTCAGTGGAGAGGCAATTGAAGCGTACGATGATATAAAGCGACGTAATTTTTTTATTGTGTTGGGTGTCGGAAAATTTACAATGGCTTTGACTTTTTCTTGGTCAACTCTCAAGCAACCATCCCCAACGATATAGCCCAGATAGCGAATTTCCTTCAGAAGGAACTTGCTCTTTTCGAGATTTATGGTCAAACCTGACTTTTCCAAAAGTGACGCGACTTTCTCCAGTAATTCGATATGCTCATCGAAACTGCCTGAAGTAACGAGCAAATCGTCAAGGTACACAAATACTTTTTCATGGAGCTGATGCGGTATTACCCTATCCATTAGACGGCACATGGTCTGTGGAGCGTTGCAGAGCCCAAACGGCATGACCGTAAACTGATACAACGGACGACCTGCCACTGTAAACGCCGTCAAACTACGTGACTCCTGATCCAGCGGAACCTGCCAAAATGCATCTTTCAGGTCAATGCTTGAAATATATTTGGTGTGTTCCAACCGGCTCAGGAGCCCGTCGATGATGGGTAATGGGTAGGCATCTTTTATCGTCACCTCGTTCAGTTTACGGGCATCCAAGCACAATCGAACTTTACCGTTGGGCTTCTGCACGCACGTTACTGGGGAACTCCACGAACTCTCTGATTCCTCTATTACACCAAGCGAGAGCATCCTGTCCAGTTCCCGGTACAAGTAGGCCTGCTTAGCTGGAGAAATGGGGTAATGGCGTTGTTTAATTGGTTTGGCGCCCCCTACATCAATTTTGTGCGCTAAAAGATTAGTTTTTCCCAAACCTTTCTCAGCAAAGGACGGAAATTTTTGTATTGCTCTGTTTAGCCGCTCCGATTCTTCCGGTGTCAACTCATGCTTTGGTACTTCATTTTCATTGGAATGTTCAGTAAGTTCTGAAATTGACATTGGAATTATGTTAAACTCTTTCCAAAAGTCGATTCCTAGATATAATGTCTGTGTTAGATTAGGAACTAGATGAATTCTCATAACCTTTTCAATTCCATTATAATTTATCCGAGCGTATATATGCCCCAACACTCGTTCCTTTCGGCCATTTGCTGTGGATACATTTGTCGATAAGTAGTGGATTTTGTAACGATTATCTAACAGAAATTGTTCACTGCCACAACCAAGTGCAATTATGGTAGCTCCACTATCCAGCAGACCCTGGTAGGGTATCCCGTCTATGGTCACTTGGGCATATGGGCGTTCGTCGGAGGCATCTACGAAAAGTGCTTCGGAAATGGTTTCACGGAGTATTTGCCTATTTTGTCGATAGCGTTTAAATCGAGACTTATTTGAATTTTCTTCGAATTTGTAATCCTTTGGTGTTTTATGTGAAACCGAGAAATGACTAGGTATTATGGTTGCAATAGGTGTTTGAAAGGTGACATGGTTTGGTTTTATGCTATTTATACTTGAGGATCCTGAAGCGGCTGGACTGCTGAACTCGGTCCGGCAACACTTTCGTCCTTGGCTGAGCTGGGTCGAGTCAGTAATCGAGGCACCGTTCTCCCAGACTCTCGGAGCCTCGATGAGCCGTTTCCCGAGCATCCAAAGCAGTTTGGTTTTAGAATTCCACGCCTGCCACAACCAAAACAGAAAATACCATTAACAGGCTCGGGACAATTTGTAAAAATATGCCCAATATCTTGGCAATTCCAACAAATATTAAGATTGGAATTAGTCATATGTTGTTGCTGCTGTGAGTAAGCTCTTTGCGTTTGATTTCTTTGATACTCTTGTTTGTGCACGGGTTGTGAAAATCTGTTAACGGAACAGACCTCTTCGGTGTGGGATGGTATAGCCTTTATTGCATTCGAGTACCGTCGTCCTTCGGGTTCAAAACCAAATTGCTCTGAATTTTCCATGCAAACTTCTTGGACATTTCGCTGGTGGCATAACAACTCAGGGTCATATTTAGTACGACGCCAAGCGTCTTCTAATGCCAGACAACGTTGGACTAATGAATTTATGGAATCGATCGATTTTCCGGCAAGAGCTACGTACAGACCAGATCGCATATTGTTCCGAAGGATGTGTAGAATTTCGGCCTCTGCAATAGGGACACGAAACTGTAGTGTAATCGACATGATATCGTTATAAAAATCCCTGAAAGATTCCGACTTCTTTTGTTTACGGTTTTCAATAAATCTCCTGATATCAGAATCAGTTCGTCTGTCTTGAAAAGCGGATATGAATGCTGATTTCAAAGTGTTCCACATAGTGTTAGGATTTCGTTCCAAATAACACCAGTACCAATTGGAAGCGTTGCCTTTAAGTACACACCCCAATTCATTACGCAGTTCAGTATCATTTAAATTGTAAGTGCGAGCGAAGTGTTCAATCCGAAATAAGAATCGCTCAACCGGTAAACCATCAGGAGCTCCGTCAAAGAAAATCTTACATTGGCTCAAGTTAGTATTAGGACGAACAGCATATTTTAAAGGTACCTTTGTTACTTGCGGATCTTGGACTGTTGGTACTTCGGTTGTCAACGGTTTATTAGTAGAACGAGTTTCGATTCCCTCTGCATTTTCTGACTGGTTTGGTTTACAGTGCGTTGATGACATTGGTACTGGGCTATCAATTTTCTGGGCAGAGATGCTAGACTCAGTTGGGTCTCGCGTTTCAAACTTGTTAAAATAGTCTTCATCATCCGATGAGGACAATTCATTTGTTTCAAATTGTTCCGACTGCTTTACTTTACTTAAGGTGTCATCTAAATTGTCGTTTTGCATAGCTGACTGCACGGCAGACAATATTACCTCTCCTCTTTCGGTCAACGCTTTAACCTGGACTTTATAAGTTCGGCTAGTATTTGCTAAACGTTTTAAACGGTCAATGACGTGCAACACCCTCACTTCTACTTTCTGAAGTTCTTGCGCCAAAGGCCTATTTGCGACATCAATTTTCAAAATCCACTCACGGAGTTGTTGCAATTTATTAGTACATTTGTGAATTTCTCGTTTAGGATTTTTAGAAGCGGATGAATGAGGACGAAAAGGTTTCAATACCGGGTTGTTATTTTCATTTACAAACGCTGCTCTGAGTAATTGTAACCTACTTATGGGATCTCCCTTGAGATGTCTGGCTTCACACTCTACCTCGAATTCGTCCGGATCTAAATAATCGGCATCCATTTTCTTGTTGTTTTTAACTCCGATTAATTGGGCAGGCAGCGCAAAAAAAAATAATAACAAAAAAAAACAATGATCAAAATTGATGAGATGCTTCAGAACACTTAACTAACTGATAACGTATGCAATCGCACCAAGATGTATTGATTCGGAGATTTTATAAAATTCAATAAGTATGAGTTGAACAAAATACAGACCAAATTATAAAAAAAAATATAACCTTCTGCTATGAAGGAGCTTCTCTCACTTTATTATCTAAATACTAACAATTAATTTATCCCACCGAATACCAAAACACGACAAAACAATATTTCGCAAAAATGTCAACACGATGTAATGAAAAAGTAATGAATCCAGACTTCAAGCTCTAGACTTGAATTGTTATAATTATGTCGAGAAATAATCAAACAAAAAAAAAATAATAATAAAACAAGAGTTGAAATATGTTAAATAAATACTTAATAAATTAGATACTAAGAAAAAAAAAAAATTGAAGAAAATAAATTAACCAAGTAAGTATCGTGAAGAAAAAAAAAATCCAAAATGAACAGAATGAGATTAGAAACTGAAGTCACCCACCAAACGAAAACTGAAATTTAATTTTTTTCGCTTTGTTAGCTTTTGTTGCTTGTTGGTTGGGTAAGCTGATCGTTGGCTTATTAGGATATAAAAGATGGGGTTAAGGAAATTTGAAAACTCTTTGATATTTAAAGATTAATTTCTAGAACCATCAAAGTTCGATAATCTGAAGACAAAAAATTTTCAAAATAAAAATATATATACATATCTGTATGTATACATTCTGTGTGTTTACGACGGTCTGATATAGTCAAGTGTCTACACTTATTACTTCTGTGGAAAATGACATAATATAAAAACCGCACAAAAAAAATAATATTATTATACTGTATATAGCAATCTTTAGAATCGTGAAACAATAATTGAGTCAACGTTAAACGGAAATAATACGTTCACGAATCTGTTGATTGGGAAAAAAAAATGAAACAGTAAACTACTTCAACAAGGTTACTTGGACAGTAGGATGCTTCTTCAAAAAAAATATTATTATTATCTAAGAATCTAAGACATGCTAAGCACGTTTGGGCGCCACTGTAACAGTTTTCGGTTTATGGAGCCGAAACTGTTGACAGAAATATCCGTCAAGGGATTTTAGGGTGGTCATTTTAGCCGACTAAACTCAGGGAAATGGGGTGGGGGATTTCCTAAAACCTTGACAGACCTTGCTAGACCACATGATTTGTAAATTTATAAGGAGAAACCACGATCAACTTACCCTAAATGTAAGGTGGGGGCTCCAATCACAATCTCATTCAATGCTTCACGAAATTTATCTCATCCTGAAATTATGAGCACTATTCCGAAAAGACCGACGTTTTTCCATACAAAAGTTATTACAATTTATTTCAAAATATACTTATATCTATTACAATTTCCATAAAGAAATTCGTTCTTGGTACCAAGTAGAATACTGAATTAATATTATGAAATTATATCTACTTAAACCAGATTAATATTGGTAAATAAACTTAACAATTAGCTATCCTAATAAATCATAAATTTTTTTTTCCGTTATATGTGTTAAGGGAAATTAATAATGTAAATTAAATTAAGATTTTAGGTAAAATAAAATATCAAATCAATTATATAGTTTATATAAATAAATTTAGAGAAAAAAAAAACATGAAAACTCATCTGTTTAATATCCACAATTGAAGATGATGATTGAAGATATATGTTGAATGAAGTTTGGTGACATATTTGTTTTTTTTTTTTTTGTTGTTTTTTTTTTTGTTTTTGTTTTTTTTTTGTATTATAACACTAACAATGTATTATAATCCGTCATCCATACTCAATAGATTGTAGGTCTATTGTCCGTTATTAAACATTATTTTTATTTAATAAAACAAAACCACCTTTTAGCACTATATATTTTGGATTTTGATTTTTAATTTTGATTTTTTTTCGTTTTTTTTTTTTCACTCGATAAATTAATTATATGATTTATTATATTGTTTTTGTTATTAATCACTCGATAAATTAACTATATATATTATTTTTCATTTTCTCACTAAATTAAAGCTCGGTTTTCCGCTGTGGGTTTTCCGTTATTTTCACCATGAGTCTATCTTCTGAGAATGTTTTTATTTTTTTTTTATTCATTCGGTAAAACATTTGCGGATTTATGTATCTTAATGATTATCACAATAATATATCAAAACCTGACTAAAGTCTCATCTAATTTATTTAACTAAACTACACACACAAAAATTTCGGTTTTCCGCTTTGGGTTTTCCGTTATTCGCAGGGTTCTTGTAAGACCTTTTGTATGTGTCCGTTGCTATTCCATACTTTCTTATTATATAAATTTAACTAAATTTGATTAACTTATATGACGCACTCAAGCAATGTTAAACTTGAGAAGTCATCACCAACAATTTCTATTAACAAAAAAAAATTGTTACTTTTTGTTTCCCGTTTTATTATTATTTGTATATTAAATTTACAAAAAAAATAAGAGTTCAACCTTCTTGTGTAATTATTTTTCGACTGACCATCAAAAAAAATCTTCTTGCATACCTCAAATGTTATCGTTCCCCTTCAATAAAATTTAAAAAAAATTCACAATAGATTTAAAAATATAAATTATAACAATATTTATACAATTCTCCAAATCAAACACCTTCAGTGACGATTCATCGTTACATATTGTTGCTAAAAAACCATCCATTTGTTTTTTCGCTCTTTCATTTAAGGAACCTCCATGTTGGGCAACATCGCTCGCCGAATTGTGCGCCGATGTATCATCTGTTTTCGATATCGTCCCATACTGTATCAACATATAATGGGAGATCTGCCAGCTCAGCGAATACACCCTGCCAGGCCTTCCGTCAATTCCGGAGTCGTCTTCTGTGGTCCCGTGTTGGTTCATTACAAACATCGAGGTCATCGCCCAACCAAGGCATACCAAATATCGCCATTTTTGTATGTCTCGCTACAAAGGCCGTCCACATAGTGCTCAAACGACATCAAACGCTTTTATCGCCGCATTGAAGAGGTTTGTTGGTCGCCGTGAGCTTTGTCTTACTTTACTTTGTGACAATGGCACAAATTTTGTTGGAGGTCGTCGAAAACATGAAGAAGTTCGCAAGATGTTTTTTGATCAAGAAACTAGGGACCTTACTATTCGCACATGCTCTGAAAACATCATTCGGTTTGTGCACATTCCGCCCCGCTCATCACACTTCGGTGGTTTGTGGGAGGTAACGGTAATATCAGCCAAACATCTGTTGAATCGCACTCTCGATAATTCCACGCTTACGTATGAGGAATTAACTACAATTTTGGCTCAAGTGGTAGCAGTTCTAAATTCGAGCCCTTTTACTCCCATGTCAGCTGATCCCTCTAAGTGGCGAGTTCTAGCAGCTGGACATCTGTTGATTGGCGAGCCACTCATCACACCCACTGAGATTGACCTATCGTCAGTAAACATTAATCGTTTTGATCGTTATCAGCGAATTCGTCCTATCAGCTGTACTTTTGGGAACGCTGGTAAAAGGAGTATATGGCCCAACTACAAACCCGATCTAAATGGAGATCATCATCATATAAAAAATAGGGGAGAATGGTGTTGGTGTTAGAAAACAATGTACTATTACTAAAGTGGATTTACGGTCGTATTGTCGAATTATAGCCAGGGAAAGAATGCAATGTCAAAGTAGCTACAGTGAAGACCAACTTTGGATTACTCAAAATGGTTGTACATGCACACACCGTTTCGCACCCTTACCGATTGATTATGAGGATAATGGAAAACACGATATGTTATTTCAACGGGGGAAGTATGTTGACGCCCAACATGTCATCAGCAACATTTTATGATACGCCCTGTAAATTGAAAATATAATCCTCTGCCACATGTTAATTACTGTTAAGTTTAGTATAATTTTTATTGTGTTAATTTCTTCTTTTTTTTTTAATTACGTTACATGCAATTTTTGTATCATACGATTTGTTGTTACAGTAGTTTTTTGGTCGAGTGGTCAATCACATCACATTGTATTTAACGTTGTATTTAACACTTTGTATTTAACGTTTATGTTTTATTTTTGTTAACTGATTTTCGGTGACTATCGTTTCGCGCATTTAACACTGTTTCCTTTATATCGGGAGGAAACAGTGATATATGACGGATATGTCGGGAAGGATTTTTATTGTTAATATTATTAAGTCTATTAGTTGCATGTAAGTGTGAGGTGGCAGAGAGATATTCAGCGGTTGTACAGAAATATTAATTAACATTCAGCTTCGGAGTTTCTTACTTAATATTAGTTAAGCTGTGTATTTAGAAAGTAGTATTTAGTAATAATTGATTAATGGTGAGCTGAATTTCAGAGACAGCTGAGATATGATTCATATGGAACCTAATTCAGCTTCATAGAAGTCATAATTAATTTATTAAATTATGTTAGGTTGCCAAGGATTGAAAGCTGGTTTAATTGTAATTTACTTAACATTGATTTCACTAATTTTAAACATATTTCTAACTATAGACCGCCAAGGTGTCTGTAATGGGTTTAATCTGAATCATAATTTAACCATCCTTGTCCAATCTTTCAAGTTGATGTAAAGAAGTCAAATGTATTACAGTACAGTCAATCAATTTGTATTTTTGTTATTTGAATTCTCTCTAAGTTGTGCTTCCTTAAAATGTATTTTAGTTGTTTGATTGACAAAGAACAATCATTGTTTCATTATGTATTTACAAAACAAGGTGTATGTATAGTTCTATCAAAAAAAATACTAATGGAAATGGTTAAAGTGGGATTGGGTTGGGTGGTTTGTGGAAGTAGGAGGCAGTGAAGTGACTATGGATGTCTGACTCATTAGGTTTTCAGAGGTGTGTTCGGGAATCTAAGGCAGCGGGTGAATTTGGAGGGCGGATGCTGAGTTCGTTCTGTTTACTGAGATATAGGTTTCGGTTTGTAGTCTGGTACAGAATTTTGGTTGCATTTCTTACATATAGTATACATAGATAATGTATTTATTTATTTATTCGGCATAGTTTTGAAATTATTTAAATTTTTAATTGACTTTCGGATATATTAATATATCTTCTTTGGTTTACGGAGAGGTTAATTTATCAATTAATTTCTAATTTAATTTAATATTTTATATTCGTTTCAGGGATTTAAATTTAAAGTAATTAAAGATTTTTATTTTCAGAAGTACCTGTGGAACCTAATTCAACGTTGCACTTGCAGCACCTTTATCCTACTTAGTTTAGTTTAATTGTGTCATATTGTGCTAAATAGTTCACTATTAACAAAAAATGAATAGCTATCGACTACTTAAGTAGGTGTCTGAGACCGAGTCGATTTTTTTATATTAACCCTACAACTCTTGACTGGGGTTCAAACGCACCCCACTTAAAATTGCGCTCCTGAGCTAGCGAGCAATATTATCGACTCCTGATCTGCACCATAATTCAACTCGAAGGTATATGAATGGTGTCAGGCCGGTTGCAGCTTGAGTTGTTTGCTAGCTGTATAACTCAGTGTGACGAAATCATGTGTGGGGTGTGAACGAACCCCAGTCATGAGTTGACGTTTAACTTTTGTTGCGGTAAGTAATTTTATATTTTATCAAACACGATGAACTGTACAGCTTATGGCAAACTATTGCGACGGTTCGTTGGTGACAGTAATTTGTTTTCAATAGTCTCCCATTCAAAACACCGTGTGAGATTTTAAGATCGGTTGAACAGTTGAAAAGTTACAAATTTTTATAAAAAAATGAGCTTTTTGCTGATTTTTCCTCTTTTCATTCTTCGAATGGGTTTTTCATTAACTAACTGTAAATAAAATCAGATTTTTCTTACTCCATTCTCTTCCTTATGAAAAAATGAAGAAAACATGTATGATAAAGTCTAAGCTTGAAGGTAAAAAACTAAAGTCATGAGTTGTAGGGTCAATAAACCTTTCCGATCCTTCGGTTTTGTTGGTTATACATAAAAAGGTTGGACGATGAGACCGTATCTTCTAATAAGGGATTACTTGCTTAGGCTTGGACTCACATCCTAAACAATCAATAAATCATTAGAATAGATTAATTGGTTCAAGTCATACTTAAGAAACCGTCTACAATATATAATAATTGGCAATAAAAAATCCAACGTTATCAAAGTGACATCTGGTGTTCCTCAAGGATTACATATTGGACCCTGGATTTTTATTGTATTCATTGATCGGGTAACCAAGATCATAAAAAAACTCCAATCTTCTCATAATTTATCGTACGATTGAACAAATTTGTGATGCTGACAAACTGCAAGATGACTGCAATAGACTTAATGAGTGGTGCGACCAAAACTCATTACATTTAAACAGCAAGAGGTGCAAAATTATGTCTTTTCATCGAAGAAGGAATCCGATAGGGAATAGGCTTTGACTTTCACGCCAGTGGACGTGTTTTTCCTGAAAATTGTTTTTTTTTAATTTTTTTTTTTTTTTTTGTCGCAAATCAAAATTTACGTCAACGCTCGAGCCATGCAGATATCATCCCGAAAACTAACAGACAAGGTTGAGTAAGATAAAGAAATCGTTATAAATCCATTTTCTTACAAGTTCGGTAAAGTTTGAGGGTAAAGGGCAATGATCGAGTGAAGCCAAAAGAAGCTGATGTATATACTTGTTTCAAGCAAAGACTCAAGTGAGGCTAGGAATTAGCGCTGCTATATAAATAAATAAAGATATGCACAATAAATAAATAAAGATAATAACGACATACAACATCAATAACATTGTAGTTCAAAGAGTACAAGAGATTTCTGATCTAAGAGTCACCTTCGTCGAAAACGTTAGTTTTAATAGGCACACGGATAACTGTATTGCTAAAGCAAACTCTATGTTTGGCTTTGTCAAACGATGGACTGGGTAATTCAGAGATACACAAACTTTATTTACACTATATTTCGCTTATATAAAATCGCAAGTGGAATATGCTGTAATCGTCTGGAATCCTTATTATGATGTGCACATCAAAAGAATTGAACGCATACAAAAAAAGTTGTTGACTCCTTTTGAGAAAAAAACTGGCTGGGCTGACTATAATGTACCTTTTTATTAAAATGTGACTCGCTGACCACCATATTCGACAAGGTGTAAGGATAACGTGAAACCACTAAGAGTGTTGTTACCAATTCATTAAATAACGTGAATCATACAACAGGTCATATAACTAAATTAAATAATTTGCTCTTTATTTGTGTTGTGTCACAGAACACCGTTTTTCCGGCAAAGCCAATAATAAACGCTTACTAGACGTTATACTTTTATTGTTTCTGTGTGTAATAAATTTTGTATAAAAAGTCAAGCAAATGAAATATAAAAATCAGAATAGATTTACCTTCAATCGTGTGTTTATTTCTTTCTCAAGATTATTAAGACGCCACCAGTAGTAATCATCAAATATACACTTAAACTGATATTGTTTTCATAATATTTGTCAAACTAATATACTCCCATTACATCGTTTTAGTCACTAAACTCAAAATAAACCATAAATACCGATAATCTAGCTACGGCTAATCTCGAAAATTCACTAAATCGGATTTATTAAACCATAGTCTGTCTAAGGCTTTAGTCAAATCCTATGATAATTTTTGACACATAAAAAATAAATTTTTGTGATCAATGTAGTGGCCTGACCGTTTTATTTCAATGAAATTGGTGTCCCTTATTCGCTGTTGTGTAGATGCATTTTTCAACCGGGATGTGATTTTAATTCTATTGCGTAATTGTTGATGTGAAAACATCTTTAGCGTCAAAAATTTCATGTAAAAAAGGAACGGAAAATCCGATACGAACGAAATTACAAATTATATACGAGAAAACGAACACAAAATCTACCGAACTTGCACACTATATAATTCGAATTAAAATTTCCGTCGGATTAAAATGGAAACGCAAAAAAGCTACACATGTGTACTGTCAGAGCCTTCTAGAGTATAGAGCCATAATCAAAATGACGTATTTTTTAGTAGCTTTTTTAGTAGTATAAATTTTCACTGATTTCCATAGGAATCCATAGTAAAAATGGTGTTTTTTAGCTGCAAGGTTTTCAATGAAAAAAGCAAAAATATTATAAAACGTATCTTCAACAACAATTTACAAGAAGGCTATATTGGTATTAAGTAAATATTAGTTGCAGAAATATTAAAATTAAATTATTTCTAAAATATATTTTTCAAACTTTCATTTTGAAAAATACATCAAAGTTGGCTCTGACGAATTAAAATAATACTTGCTAAATTTATCTTTAGTTTTACTAGTATACGTAAGATGTCTTAAATGTTTACAGAAAAATACGAAAACAATTTATTTAATGGGGCATGCAAAACGGCATTATTACTTTTACCAGACACCAGGTGGCAGCATGTCATTTTAAAGGATAGCTTTAAATTTGACGTTTCGATTTTACACTGAAATATATGGTTAAATTTAGGTGGATCTAATAAATTTATTCATTTTTATTATATTAAACGTTAAATTAACAACAGCACAGGAGAAAAATATACAAAATATTTGTTACTTTCCTGTTTATTAAAAAAATTGTTGTTCTTTCGTTTAATTTTATTTGAAAAGAAGACTACAAAAATGGTTACAACCTGTTGTGATAATTAATTTTATTTAAATATGTTAACATTGAATGTTCTGTATAGTCGTGGTCGTGAAATATGTTTTTTAAACTGGTATTACGGCAATGTAATGTGGGCAACGAAATCCCAAAATTGATCAGCCCATTAGCGAAATCATCCGTTTTTGATGTAGAAGAAGAAGGTACGAGTATGATTTCTGAATTTAACATTTCATCAACGGTGGTTTTTTTCAAGCTTCGCCCAGCTTTAGGTTGGTGCCATGTTTGGAGTTGATCTGTACAAATTTTATTTAACTTAATCTCGCCAATTAAACCATATAATTCTATAGCATATAAGCTAGCACTTACATGCTTACAAGCTGAACTTATGCCAGAACCAGCAGGACAAGTGCTTGAAGCCTTCATAATAATTCTGTCTGCTTTATTTACATGTAGGTGAATGTTATAGTCGCCCGATTTTTTGGTCCCGGCGCTACAAGTAATTTTAAAAAATATATCGAAACCAATTGAATAAAATGTTATTTTCTTACAGAAGCGTGAGTGGAATAGCCTTCTACCTTGCTGATCACCTTTAACTGCCCCCCGTTTCTTAAAATATAATTGAATACCTGTCGGAGTCAACCATTCCACTTCTTTGTAGTTTAACAGTGAGAGGTCTTGATACGGCTCCTTATCAACTGGGAATGGCTGCTGACAGGCTGCAGGGACAACTTTTATCGGACATCGGCTCCTACTTAGGTTGCCGTAAGTTTAATCTAGAAAGTATTTGTTTATAATTTGATTTATGATTAGGTAATAACAGAATAAAAATCACCTGTTTAATAAATCTTTTTTATTTCCTGTGGTTTTCGCTCCTAAGAGATTTAATTTTTTTTTTAATTCAACAACATTTGCCATTTTCACTGCTATATGTACTCAAATATTCTGAAACTATTTTAAATGATGAACAACACTAAACTACATGTACATAACTTAATACTAAGCAAGCAATTAATATGCAACCAAAAACCCAACATGAAACAATTTTTGAATATTTATAAGTAGTGCGATAGAAACGGAGGAAACAAAACTTTTTGAGGTTAAGGTATTTCACTATATTAAATAGAATTTAATTAAACACCAGAATGGTTTTTTTGTTTAAAACAGTTAACCATATAACATTTCACTTATTTAAAACTATTCTTTTTATTGACACTATTTAGAAATATTTTAAAATATACAAATTGTTTCATGTTATTTATTTTTACTATAGATTTTGAAGGAAAACACAAATGACATTTTGATTCTATCCTGGAAACGAACGTGCTGCCACAAAAATAGCGGCAAGTATTTTTACTATATGCATGCCCCATCACAAAATTAACAAACGTTCCTATATTTTGTGAATTTGTTTTGCGTTTCCTACAATTTTTGTACTTGAATTTTCCCCAGGTGGTAATTTTTGGTACAATTTTATCAAATTTTTACGGTCATCACTGCCATCTATGTAATGTATATTGACTTAATTACCAAACGAATTGTAGTAAGCTTTTATTTCAATTTGACCGGGATGCTGTTGTTATAAATTTGTTTTTATATTTTGGTTTAAATAAATCAATTAGCTATTACAAGAAAATGAAATCGATTTACTTAAACGACATTCATATGTTGAAATTCAAACATTTATGAAAGTATTTCCGAAATCATAATTAAGAATTTGTAACGTTTTCATTTAAAAATTTGTCTTAGGAAAACAAGTGATTTCCCATATGTTTTGTGTGTTTTACTATGAAAAGTTTGGTTTTTTCCTCGATTCTTATTCCCTTATAAAAGCTTCGTTTTTAAGACTATGGTTTTGTATAATCAAGGTTGCTTTGGTAGTGTACATAAGCAGAGCACCCTGTATTTTATAGAGCCATAATCAAAAAATCTAAGCTTTTATAAGGGAATTAGAAACGAGGAAAAAACGAAACTTTTCATAGTAAAACACACAAAACATATGGAAAATCACTTTTTTTCCTAAGACAAATTTTTAAATGAAAACGTTACAAATTCTTAATTATGATTTCTGAAATACTTTCATAAATGTTTGAATTTCAACATACATGAATATCGTTTAAGTAAATCGTTTTCATTTTCTTGTAATAATTGATTTATTTAAACCAAAATATAAAAAAAAAATCATAACAACAGAATTCTGGTCAAATTGAAATAAAAGCTTACTACGATTCGTTTGGTCATTAAGTCAATATACATTACATAGATGGCAGTGATGGCCGTTAAAATTTGGAAAAATTATACCAAAAATTACCACCTTGGGAAATTTCAAGTTCAAAAATTGTAGGAAAAGCAAAACAAATTCACAAAATATAGGAACGTGTGATAATTTTGCGATTAAATAATTTTATTTCGTATTTTCCTGTGACCATTTTAGACATCTTACGTACACTAGTAAAACTAAAGATAAATTTAGCAAGTATTATTTTAATTTGTCAGAGCCAACTTTGATGTATTTTTCAAAATGAAAGTTCGAAAAAATATATTTTAGAAATAATTTAATTTATGGATGTGAAGTTTTCCACAAATTACACAGATTCTATATATGTATTAGTTTCACACTGCTAAACTAAATTCCAATTGGAAAATTTACGATTCATATTGAAATATTTAGTACTAAATATGTATTTACGTAAAGTATCTTGCACATATATATGAAGTTTTAATATTAAAATTGTCTTTACGGCCACATTTTTGGCGCCAAATTTCCCTATAGGTAGGATCTTTTGGAAATCCAAAAAAATTTAATTTTTTCACGAGTCGAATCATTTGAATTGCGTTTTAATCTTTTGTCGTTGTTGATGTTGCACTTAAACACTGAACAAATCACCATTTTAGCCACATTTATTTATTATTAATTAAAAAGATTATTTTTTTTCATCCACTTGTTGAAGCAACACTAAAGAAATAAAATATTTTTACGATGTGAGTGACGTATTAAAATGAGAGAGAGACAGGATTCTATATACATACCTTGAATCGGTATGCTATGTTTAGTTTTGCTCAGGCCCATCGAAAAGGCTTGAAATGATTCAATCAAAACCAACAAAAATGTTTATACAAGCCAAACAGTACAAACACTTAAGATATAAAGAAGTACGTTGAGGCGTAGTATTAGTGATGAGTATAAAATAAATCAGAAAGTATATTTACACAAAACTAACAAAAATGTCTATAATTCTACGAAAAAATCTGTTCAAATACCGATATATAAATACAAATACATAAATAAATTTAGTGTACATTTTTTTTTTTTGATAGGATCTGTGTAAGGAGCGAACGAGACGGCTTGTATAAACATTTTTGTTGGTTTTGATTCAATGGATACTTATAAATACATAAATGTTTTCACATAATACTTTTGGCTTTGTGAGTTGAGCGTGAACTCGCCTGTTGTTTTATTGTTGAATTAAGTTGCGCAATTATGCTTTAATGAATGTTGGGAAAGGGTATCGTAAACATCAATTTTTACTTTTATTTATTTATAATTATTATAAAGATTTTGAACTGTGGCTTATATCAGTGATGTTATTATATGAAAACACATAAATGAATTAACATAAAATTATTAGGAAAAAAATTTTATTTTAACAGATATTTCCATAAATAATTAAATAAAAGAATTAAAATTAGTAAAAACTTTTTTTTTGTGATACAGAATTTTTTATTTCGACTTTAAGACCGGTTTCGGATCTTCGTCCTTCTTCAGTTCTTTTTCTAATGATGAAATTTTTAATGGTAATTTATTGTGTTTTATTTTTTATTATTTTTTGTTTTTTCCTTTTTACATACTCGACAATTTGTTTTGGATGATTAAATCAAACATTTTATCCGTTTTCGAATTAATTTTGTCGTTTAACATGAGTGGATCCTTTCGTTGTCTGTATGTTTTACACTTCTGTCCATTTTGTTGCCCTTATGAAGTCTATGAAGAACGTGCAAATTTGTTTCAAAATCCGTGGTTGTATGTTACTCGGTCAATAAATATTGTGCAAAATTGTAATTACAATTTCGCTGTATGAATGTGTGCCCTGTTTGGCCAAAGTATTATATTGGCAAGATACGGCGTACATTCAAACAGCGATTCAGCGAACATATACACGAAGTCAACAATACCCAGAAAACCGCAAACTGTAATCCCAATTTTGCAACAGAACATTTATTAACCGAGAAACATACAATACATACACGGATTTTGAAACAAATTTATATATTTTTCACAGTTTTTACTTATTTTAATTCTTTTATTTAATTATTTATGTAAATATCTGTTAAAATAAATTATATTTCCTAATAATTTTAAATTAATTCATTTATGTGTTTTCATATAAAAATAATAATTTTATTTACTAATTTATATATTGATCTTCAATTTATAAACCGTATACTACAGGTATTATTTTAAGGTTGTTTTGGTAATTGGTTTGTAGTTAGGTATTTAGTGGTTAATTAAGATTGGCGGTAGTTCTCCATGAGCCTGATTTGGCTGCTATTTAATGCATTCCAGATTGATTCTAAATTTTATAGTAATTTCATTAAGTAGCATGAATGATTAAATAATTATTTTAAATTTGATTTTCAGAAATAGTTTTAGGTTGCCAAGGATTGAAAGCTGATTTAATTTTAATGCACAAGTTTATAAACATGAAGAATTGTGTTGTGCTAAGCATGAGCCATACTACTAATTTTTGATCGCCAAGTTGCCTAACCGGGTCGAACACAATCATATTTAACCATCTTGTCAAATTGCTCCAAGCTGATGTAAAACTAGATGTACAGTGAGCCCGGCGTCAAAAATGCAATAAAACAATTACCGGGAGATCCAGCTTAATGCTTGATTATACACAAAATCAATCAATGAAAATAAGATAAGTACTTTTCGAGTTAATACTTATTTTAATGGCCAAAAGCAAATTTCCCGGTAAACGATAAAAAGAAAAACAGAAAAAATTCGAGAGAATTCTCGACCTTAATCACTAAATTAGTTGTGGTTTTAAACCAAATAGTTATTTTCGACTTTGACAATTCCTGGATATGAAATATATGATATTAACCATATTATATGAAATATATAGTATTGATATTTATGTAATTATTTTAATCACCCAACCTAAACTGGATCTGGTTGCTTTAGAACAAATATCATGAAACAGGTTACAGAGCATTCACAATGCAAAAACTTTGGACTTTTCACTTACAGGTTTGTATGAATTTCCAACATAACGAGCAAAAATTTTGTTCGTTAAGTTGGAAATTCAAACAAACCTGTAAGTAAAAAGTCAAAAGTTTTTACATTGTGAATGCTCTGTTACTGAGCTAATAATATAAGAAATTTCATCCTGTGCCACAGCCTGACATATAAAATTTGCAATACGAAAACGCAAATTTATAAAGATTAAGGAGTTTACGAATATTTCAGTACATTTTTAAATATTTATTTATTGTACATTTTAGATATTCAGATAAGATAATTCTTCTTAACATTTTAATGCATTTCGACATGGACATAGGAATGATTTCTTGCCGAATATTTCTGATAACTTTCCAAAATTATATTCAAAAACCGTTAAAAAGTACAGTAAATGAATATCACCAAAAAGAAATACCAAGAGTTTTACACATTTGCAATGATACACTTTTTGTACAAGAAGTTATTAACCGGTAATGTACAACTTGAATATAAAAAAATTATTAAACTTGAACTTCTACATGGTTTTCTATTTTTTAATGTTTTATTTCCATTTCATTTTCAAGGTTTTCACTATATGATTTATTTTTATGTATCAACATTATGCCAACCGTAATACCATGACTATAACTTCGGTCGTGATAAAATGTTTATTTAAAGAAAATAATTTTTAAAATACATAAACAAGATTTTTTTTTTGTAATTTATTTAAAAAAAAGAAGAAATCTGAAAACTGTTAATTCAATGATATTTTCGCAAAGAAATAAGATAAGATTATGTTAAACAACAGGTTTAACTTTATTTTTTGTATTTTTTTTGTTTTGTTTTTGCAAAAATACAATTTACTTCCCTCTCTATAGTATACATATGTACTTGTATGACAACGCGATATAATGAATAAGGCACATATTTAACTAACTATTCTTCCTTCAATGTAAGAATTACATAAAAATTGTATACATGCAGAAAAACGTATTAACTGTTTAAGTCAGTTGTGTCCAACATTTATCAACTGCGGGCTATTTTGCAAATTATCGGGAGGTTCGCGGGCCACGAGTTACTTAAAATATATAATATATCATACCGTTTTTTTATTCTCAAATTAAAAAACAAACAAGTTTTTTTTTTTTTATTTAAATTAATTTTTTTCTATAGATCTAGTCTCCTGGACCAATGAGCAATTTGATTCTGACTTAATTAACTAACACAATTTTAATCTATGGTTTCTCCCCATAGTGACTGAAAACTGGTAAGTTGAAGTAAACCATATCTTTGTTGTGAATTTTAGATCAGCATTTCTTGATTTTTTATCGTCTGTTTGTAAAGTTGATGTGAGCTGATTTAGTTTCATTTAGTTTTATTTGCCATCTTTTCTCCATTTATGTATTTGAGTAATACCTGATTGACTTCTGTGATAACTCTTCGTTGGTTCTTAAATATCTAAGATCGCCGTGTCTTCTGCAAAAGTCGCCACAGTGTTGTTTTCTAATGCAGGGAGATCACTAGTGCCAGTAAGCGACCCTAACCCACCACTACACTGTGTTGCTTCTGCATTGATTTCTTTCAATATAGAAAAGGTATCAAACTAACTTAACCCTGTAGAATCTTATCTTTCAAGTAAGATTGCAGTTTTTTGTGGTTAAATGCTTCATGCACACTCTATCAAACGCTTATGCAACGTCTATAAATATTGTTAAAGACACTTTCTTCTCCTCTAGTGCTTTCTCGATTTGATTGGTTATTCTGTATACTTGATCAATGGTTGAGTGTTGGTTACGAAAACCGAACTGATGCTTTAGGATCAAATCTTGTCTCTAGATTATCGGATTTAACTTTTTTACCAAAAGTTCTTCAACTTTGGAAATGACGGGCACAGCTTTTTTTGGTAGCTATTTTAAAATTCCTATACTAATAAGACCATGATTTTGTGTTGACGATAGGATTTCTTGGTGGTCTATGTATGAAGGTGTCTAGGGGAATCAAGTTGATATTAGTTATGAGCTCCGTATCTTGCATCTTCCACAGGTGCTCGTGTCGCCACCCCGCGGTGACCATCGGGCAACTAGCTCATCTGTCTCTTTAACTGGATGGGTTAGGCTAAAACACGTGATAAGCAATTGGGCTGGGTTAAGGTGTCAATCATACCGTGCTGACCTGGCTCGGGCCCAGTCTAAAAACTAGCTCATTCTCTAACGGTGTATCCGGATACTTGGCGCCCTCCGGATTATGTAGCCTTATCTGTGCATCGCGGATCTCTTTACAGATGGGCATTGGATGGGAAAGTCAAGTTATGAATCGGGACATAAGCAAAAATATTGCTGGTCTCTCTATTACAACAACTGCTGGGGGAGCGTTGACCTATAGGTCTGGTTCACAAACAGCAGTAATTAAGAAGGACATTAGCTCGCATAAAGCTAGTTCCTCTAACAATTTGGGAAGGGACAAAAGTTCTAGCAAAACCGGTTCCGCAGTAGCAAATTCCAGATCCTTGGGGACACTATGTGGACTCCACGAGGACCTGGTGTCAGACTCGCCTTTGCGCGGAGAATTCCAACATGACAGTGGTGGAGGCGATGGTGTAGATAAATGCTGAGCCGCAGATCAATTTACAACACTGCAAGGCGTGTTGATATTGTCCTGATCCAGGAGCCATGGGTGATTGGAGACCGCGTTATGGGACTCAGGGCACCAAACTATAAAGTGATGTTTGCGAAGAAGGAAGGCAAGATTCGTTCGTGCATTCTCGTTAAAACTAATCTGAACTTGTTTGTGCTGTTTAATTACAGCAACTCAGATGTAGTGGCGGCTGGCATTGAGATTGGTAGTTTAAATCTCTGGCTTATTTCAGCCTCTCTACCGTATGAATGTGATGATGATGACATACTAAGAGGTGCTAGATATCAAGCTTGTCTCAGATTTTATTAAGGATAGTTTGGTGAATTGGAAACTGTCTAATGACTATATCTTTTTTTATCACTGCTATCTTCAGTAAGAACTGGTTACAGAAACTATAAATAGGGATATGTTAAGAAACAAGAGGAAACCCGACTGGGATACCTTCAGAACCATTCTAGGTGATTCATTGCCCGTACCGGTTCCTAAACCCCCTGAATCTACACAGGAGCTGGATGACTTAGTAGAAAAGCAATCAAATGGGTAAGCAAAGGCCACCTTGGTGGTCACAGCTCGATCGCTCTCGTGAAAAATGCAAAAGGCTTTTTAGAAAAACCAAGAAAGAAAACAAGACTCCAACTTGTGTACCGACACCTACAAATCTGCTGTTGGAGGATCCGCCCACCTTAGCCTTCACGATCCTGCATCTTAGCATCTAATCTATCTAGCCAACGAGCGATCCATCCACACCCAAACTCGACCAAGCCCGAATTATTGCCACCTGTTTATCGTTGCTAAAGGCACCTTCTATATCCAGAAATGTTACTAAGGGTATTCCTTAAATTGTAGGGATTTCTAAATAGGATAAATCAGGGAGTGTAGAGCGGTTTCTACCGATATCCCTTTACAGTATGCATGTTGAGATTTCGACCTTCGCCTTAGGTATAAATATTACGTTTACCTCAGTCCATTTCTTAGGAGTGTGGCAAAGTTCCAGACTGCCTCTGAAGATAACTTCCAGCCAAGGTAGAGCCAACTCAATGGCTTGCTGAACATCCGCAGGGATAATGCCATCAGGTCCAGCTGACTTATATGGCTTAAAGCTTCACACAGCTGACTTATCTGTTAAAGCTTCTGTACACTAACTAACTCCTGCTTATTATTCGACAAAAATCGACAAAATAAAATTAACGGTTGAAATCGGTTCAAATTTTTGGTACTTATGCTCGCGTGTGAGAAGTTCTCACTTGCTATGAAGCAAGAGAATTTACAATACTGCGTTGTTCATTGTTCAAGGTAAGTATTTTTTGAATATTCTACTTTTAGTAAAGTTCTATTATTGTATAATAAAAAAATGTATTTCTTTAGTTTTAACCTTATATATTTTAAGTTTGTGTCTATACTTGTATATGTGTGTTTTTGCGTGACAAGGTATTGAGCGTAATTGGAATTAAACTGTGTATTTGTGTGTAACTACTTTACTTCATAGATGTGTTCGTTAAATCGTTGAGCGAATGAACGGCTGGTTTGCCCAATATAAAACATCGGGCAATTATTGTATGTCACTTTGTAAATTCCACAGTCATATTTTGGATTTTGTTTTAATGACAACTTGTTTTGTAATTTTTGTGATGTTTCGTATGCGATATTACAATTGAATTTTCTAATGCCCGGTTTCACAAAAAAATAGGCAATCTACAGTTAATTAATATTTTGTCATTTTCTTCTTTTATAAAATTGCGATTTATTTCATAATACAAATTCAACGCATGCTAATTTTTTTTCTTTTTACATGAAAATTTTAACTGGAGAGCTAAATATTTAGCTGTCCAATTTCGTCGTGGTAAATAATTAGCTAGAAGCTAAATATTTCTATGTAAAAAAAAATCAACTTGCATTGAATTTTTATTGTGAACTAAAACGCAATTTCATAAAAGAAGAATGGGAGGAAATATTATTTAACTAGAGATTGGTTATTTTTTTGTGAAACCGGACATAAATGTTTTTATGAGAATGTGATTTGTGCATTTATTTATATTCCTTTGTGATGTATTGTTTGTCGATATCAGTTGTGTACATGGTGATTGAAAGTTGTTGTTGTATTTGGTTTTTAATTTTTGAGTTAACATGGTGAATTATGCGGGAACTGCAGCCATTTGGTTTTTCCATGTGTAATATTGTCTGTCCCTATTTTTTCAAACTAATTCTATTCGGCCAATATCATGATTTTTATTTGAATCATTTTTTATATACGCTTTGCGTGTCAATTTTTATATATACTTTGCATCAATGGATTGTTCTTATTTTTATATACATATCTCAATTTCTTCAAGTCTGTCCATCTATTTTTCTTTTGATAACTTATGAATTTTGTATAAATTGGTGTTGATGTCGGTGTACTTATGATATTCTGTGATTATATGCTGGCCGTAATTCGATTTTAAATTATCTGGTATAGATATGTTGTTGATATATTAATCGATGGATACATTAGAGCCACCTTCTAATTTTGGTATTTTTTCAAATTTATCAGTTTTTTATAGGAATAGATACGTATCATAGAATAATGACATATAACAAAAGTTATGCAGAAGAAGCAAAAAAATGCGGCGCTGATTACGTCAATTAATCAAACTACTAAAACCTCGCAACTTCTGCATGTGTTTATTTGGTTTTTTACGTTGTGCTAACAATATTGAATTATATACTATACTACCTACACTGATTGAACATATTTACAACTACCATTGTAAAATACAAGAAAATTTATTTTTTGTAAAAGAAGCACATAGGATTGATTATACATATAAGATTAGTCTTTTCAGTACAAAAACATGTGATGAAATTTCAAAACGTGTTATTTTATAATGTTTGTAAGGAAGCGAGAAATATAAATATGCACAATACATACATATTTCTTTCCTTTTTCGCATTCTTACATAAAATAACCAAATTGCTGTAAACGTATTTAGTATAAAAAAATTTGATGAATGAAACCAAAACCAACATTAATGTACTACTACATGCTAATACTAATGTAGTAATACATTAGTGTTGGTTTTGATGAAACACGAAAAAAAGTTTATGTGTATTTTCGAGTATAATAGTTGTGTCCATCTGTATACATATTGTATTGTAAAATATACATATCCATCAGTGCTGTCGAAGTGAGTACAATCGGAGTATTTGTACTACTTTCGCTTAGTGTTTACTCCTGTACTCCGCTATTTCATTTTGTACTCCCCTGTTCTAATAACTGCTATTATAATAATACTTTTACATAATATTTTAAGTTATCGGCTTTTGCTTGCAATAATTATAATATTCTGGAAGATATCTAGCTTTTTCATAAAATATTTTTCAAAGCTAATTTACAATGGTTCCTGTCATTTTCAGGCATAAGCCCATAAAACTGTTCTCTTGCAGCAATGAATCAGTCATTTTAGCAAACAATATCATTTCAAACATGTAAAATTGGCGAACTAAATTACTTCTACTTCACACGGCTATTTTTCAGAATCTGAATGTTAGCTGGTAAAACTTATAAACAGATAATTCCGAGTTTTTAAAACTTACAACTTTAAAACTTCAGATACACTCAAACATGACAGACGTTACCTGATTTTACAAAAAAACAAAATGTACCAGCTTTGACTAAATATTTAGATTAGAACCTCCTGAATACAAAAATTACCACACAAAAACGATGTACGGAAAATAAAATTCTTTAAGCTTAGATTAGAACTTCTATATAAAAATAATACTGTAAGATAATTGGTGCAGTCATTTAAACTTTCCAGACTGGTAAGTTGTATGGAAGTCTGGATTTATGCAGTGTGATGTGGGAAATTTCATTCGTCTTGTGTGATATAATACTATATGTTGAAGGTTAGGAACTATTTATGGCTACGGACCATTTTTGTGTCCATGCCTGGTCCTTGTGGACCGCCACCCAAACCTAACCTAGGAACTATTTATATAGAATCGGCTTAACATCTCCGATATAAAATTTCACTAAAACACAACGACAAATGTGTGTATTCCATTCGGTGCCGGAGGGGCTGACTGTATATGGAAAACCAAAATTGGTAATTCTAATTTGTGATTTATGGTATCGGTCATAATACCATTAGTACGAGTACTTATAGTTACTATCAGAAATCTATATATTATGTCGGCATTCGAAGAATCGCGTTAGGCTTAATTAAACCATCTTAGAATTCGCCATTTACTGAGTTCGACATATCATTTCCAAATTCGTCATATGTATCTTATTCATGTCAGAATTTGATATATTTTCTCAGAATTTGCTTTATATGTATATATTGTCGACGCATCAGTCAGAATTTGATATATCGTTGATATTTGTCAGAATTTGGGATATCATTTGGGATATTAATTATTATGTCAAAGTTCGTTAAATCATGGCAGAGTTCGATATATAACCTAAGGATTTGAAATACCATATCAGAATTCGCTATATATTTTCAGAACTTATCATTTTCAAATTTATATATTTCACATCCGAATTATGTAGATCATTAAGAATTTGAAATTTTATGTTAGAATTCGATACATACGAGTACTATCGGATTCGATACATCTGTCAGAATTTGATATATTATGTCAGTATTCTATATAATATGTCTGAATTCTATATACATGCCAGAATTCGACATTCCATACCAAAATTCTATATATCACGTAAAAATTCGAAATATAATGTCATAATTCGATACATCATCTCAGAATTCGCGTTATACATATGTACTATCAGAATTCAATATTTTTGTCAGAATTATATCAAAATATGACACATGATGTCAAAATCCGTTATGTCGTCTCAGAATTCGACTCAATATCCATTTTCTATACATCATGTAAGAATTCGAAACATACTATATGTCAGAGTTCGATATATCATCTCAGAATTCGATACAAACTGTAAGATTCATTATATTTCATATGTAATGTAAGGATTCTACAAATTATGTCAGAATTCGATATTCCATCTCAAAATTCGTTATATATAGTCAGAATTCGATAAATATTTTAGAAGTTGGTATTACCTATGATATATCGATCGCCCCCAGTTGGGCCACGTTTTATTTAAAAAATTCTGATCCCCTATACCTTATGGCAGAAAAATTTTTCAGACCATGAAATAATAGGTTTTATAATAGGAATTATTCAAAGAATTTACAAAATATCGCAGATAATAGATTACTCTAAAATCCATCATTGTTCCATCCATTTGATGCTGGAAATTAGTCTGAATTAGCTAAGTATATATAAATAAATTTGGTGAATATCTTTTTTTAATTTAAAGTTTCAACTCAAAAATATCCTGTATTTGAGCCATGGTTTAATTAAGAAGTCCGACTTCAGATGATATGGCCAAAGGAATTTTCCAGAGCCGGAATTAATAAATGTTATATTAGGAACTACTTAAAGAATCTCAAATCTCAGATAAATATTATATTAAAATCCATCCACAAACGTGCCACTTAAAAAATATAAAATTAGGGAAACAATGTTTCTGGTAAATGGCATCAACCAAAGTATCATTAGTGGTGTTCCGCAATATTTATTAAATTTGGCTCTTATTTTATTAAAACAAATGCGACCCCAAATAGGGTGACCCAAGAAATTTTCAGAGCGTCAATAATTCTGTTTTATATTAGATTTTATTAAAATTTCACTAAAAACCATTGTCAAACGTGTTCCATTTTGTGCTGGAACCCGGGAATGTTGTAAGGGCCTGGAATGGTTATGAAGGTAAAAACAAATTTTTCTTTGGCAAATCTAATTTCCCCAAATTTTTTTCTAAAAACCACAGAATCATTATATTGTCTTGCAATATGTGTTGATTTCTAGCTGTTTCATTTAAGAAACTCTTTCTTTGACCTAAATGGAACTGCTGTGATTACGCACAAGTTCCATTGAAATATATTTTCTGACTTAACCAATATATTTAATGATCAATGAATTAGTTGTAACACCTTCAAATTATTAATCAAATTGGCGGGTTAAAAACTTTTCTAGATGAGATTCCACCATGTCCATGTTTTGTAACCAGTCGTCGCCTCTAAACCAATTTTAGGTAGCAATTATTTTTAAATCAATTACAAACATATTTCGAGATTTATTAACGGTCCTGCTTTTTTTAAGGCGTTTTTTTCAGACTTCGTCTAGCTTTAATCATTTATGACCTGGTTACCCTAGGTACCTACTGAGGTATTGTCTGTCAATGACATTTCTTTAAATTGCACCAAAATATCATCCCATTATGACAAACATGTTCCCATATTTAACGTGTCTGAATTTGGAATATCTGCCAAAATTCCGATGGTGAAAGTGGAAAGGTTTGGAACTAAAGTTGCTTTAAGATAAATTTTCCGTTTACCACGTAAAATTTAGGTAAAAATAGTTAAAAATTAAAAATTTCACTTACGGTTTCGCTGGTCGATACTCTTCTCTACGATAAAAACTTAAAACTCCCAAAACGATAATCTAAAAATATCTGTGATCTCGTGACCGCCACAACCCTGGCCGAGTTAAAAACTGTTTAGCTCGAGCAGTATACAGAGCTTAACGCTTTAATAGTAAAATAGATAAAGATCTAACAAAATTTATGGCTAAGGCCTAATTATCTTATTTCGTGTACACTCCCTTCTGTCTAGAAACACTCCCATGAAAATTTGAACGTACTTCGTTGAACATTTTCAGAACGACAGCACTGATATCCATACATATTTTATATTTGAAATCTCCTGTATGAAAACTAAAACAAAGTTTGGAATATAGTATGTATATTTCTGAAAAATACCGATTTGGTTGATGCGGTTTGTTTTTGCAAAAGGTCATTCACCTTTTCTATTTGGATGTTACTTTTCTTGCCTTTGAAATACATTTGAAATGCTTTCTGATGCGTTTTCGTAGGTGCAAGAAACAAATACAATAATAAAAGGGATAATAAATTTGATTAAAATTTGAATTGATAACAATTTGAGTAGGCATATCATTTTTAATGACGTGCCGTAAAACATTCTTTGCTTCTTTGCTATTTAAAGAAATAAAAAAGTTAGAATAATTATTAGCGGTTTTCTGTTATGAATGTGTTTTTACCGACTTGAGGAGAACGGATAATACATAATTATTTATGTATACATATTGAATATGATCAGATCACTCACACGACAATCATTTATCAAAATAAATCTTTTCAATAAAAGGAATTATTATAATCTCGAATGTCTGCAAACTGCAAAGTTCTTTATAAAATTGAATCAACTTTTACATTGTACATAATAATTTTTATTAAAATGTTATAGTAATAATTACCAATTCTGTGGCAATAATCCTAAGCAAGGTAACTCGAGTTATGTAGCTTTTTAAATTTATTCAAAATCAGAACAATTGTATGAAAGGAGCATTTTGATATATGTAGGCGAAATAATTTTCACGATAACTAACAGTTGAAATTATTTCGCCTGTATTAAAATATTTCTTTTGATGAAGTTGTTTAGTTTTGAAAGGGCACATGTCCACTTTTTAAATTTGATAGGAACTAAAAAAAACTTTATACTGTTAGCACAGATGACAGTATAAAGTTTTTTTTAGTTCCTAAAAGTGCTATTAGTAAAAATAGGCTTCGAAGGAAATATACATTTATTTATGAAAATTTGAGTTGCTGTTTCATAATCTGTTTTATGCTAGTATTGTGTCGCCATAAAACGTATTTAAGGGGCTATGATACAAAAGCGTAGTAATACTAATTTTAGCAAGAAGTGAACATATACCGTTTAAAAATTTCAGTTGTTCTTAATTAATTAAATTTGAAAGACTATATAATGTAACTCAATTTATGTACTATATATGTATGTTGTTTTGGTTTATTGCCACAGAATTAAGGAACTAAATAAAAAAATCGACTATATTCCGTCTACAGAAAGGTTCGGTATGTTAATGATGTAAATGTTTTAAGACCTCTTACAAACTTACTTATTGTTGATTTGAACCAGTAGCTGCAAATCAGCACACTTATTCTGTGGAGGACCCTGGCAAATATAATCTACATAGGTAATAATGCAGTTAGGATCGATCAGGCGAGATTATTAGATTGGAGAATTTTAACATAATTTCTTTTGTTTTCAATTGCCCTTAAAGATAGGATTTGGTTGTTGTGTAACGGTTATAAATTTCGCGCACATCAATTTGTCTGAACTGTGAACGTTTTTGTGAAAATGGCATATTTAGGGGCTCGAGACAAAAACAGCTCGCGTTGATTAAAATTAAATCACATTCGCGTTAACCAGTTATCATGTTAATGGACGAACAAGTGTATTAAAGTTGCATACAAATATTTCAAAAAAATGTGTTTACAATTTTTAAATAGTTTAAGCTTTCTTGATGCTTGTTTTGAAGCGAAACGAGTTTTAATTTATGAAAATTCATTATTTATAGTGGACCATTTGCAGTTCATTCAAGAATAAAAAAATGAACTAATTTACGAATATGTTCATAGCAATCATCATTTGGATTTGGTAGGAAAATGCTCCTTTCATACAATTGTTCTGATTTTGAATAAATTTGAAAAACTACATAGCTCGAGTTACCTTGCTTAGGATTATTGCCATAGAATTTATAATTATTACTAAAACATTTTAATAAAAATTATTATGTACAATGTAAAAGTTGATTCAATTTTATAAAGAACTTTGCAGTTTGCAGACATTCGAGATTATAATAATTCCTTTTATTGAAAAGATTTATTTTGATAAATGATTGTCGTGTGAGTGATCTGATCATATTCAATATGTATACATAAATAATTATGTATTATCCGTTCTCCTCAAGTCGGTAAAAACACATTCATAACAGAAAACCGCTAATAATTATTCTAACTTTTTTATTTCTTTAAATAGCAAAGAAGCAAAGAATGTTTTACGGCACGTCATTAAAAATGATATGCCTACTCAAATTGTTATCAATTCAAATTTTAATCAAATTTATTATCCCTTTTATTAGTGTATTTATTTCTTACACCTACGAAAACGCATCAGAAAGCATTTCAAAAGTATTTCAAAAGCACGAAAAGTAACATCCAAATAGAAAAGGTGAATGACCTTTTGCAAAAACAAACCGCATCAACCAAATCGGTATTTTTCAGAAATATACATACTATATTCCAAACTTTGTTTTAGTTTTCATACAGGAGATTTCAAATATAAAATATGTATGGCTATGTACAGGCTTGGCCAAAAATATAAAGCACCCCTATCTATTAGCATTATATATTAATATTATGTCTTTCTAAACAATGGGTGTTAACGAACGAGTCATCCCACCGAATGCGACCCTTAATTATTGAAAATCACCAATTTTTGTTTTGTTTTAGGTTCTTAACAAGAAGTTGTAGCGTCGTAAAATTTTTTTATTTTAGTTTTGTATTTGATCGTGTGCAGTCTTCACATAAAGTGTTTTAAATCAAAAAGAGTTTTCGTAAGTTTTTTGAGAAAAAAAGTGTGTTTGTGATAATTATGCCTAAAGCGTGCCAACTCAGTGAAGGAATAAGGGCACAAATTGTGTTGTTGGATTCCCAGGGTGTAAGCCAAATTAAAATATCCCAAAAATTAAAATGCTCTCGTGGAGCAGTTCAATCTACATTGAAAAGGGTTAAAGAGACCGGGGACTATGCCTATAAACTACGCTCAGGCAGAAATCGTATCACTTCGGTAAGAGACGATCGACAAATTGTGCGAAAATCTCTCAAAAACCGAAGAAAAACATCTGCTGAGATAGCTGCAGAGCATTTAACAGAACAAGAAGTTCACATTTCGGCACGGACAGTTAGAAGAAGGCTCCTGCAAGCTGGATTGAAAGGTTGTAAAGCAAGAAAAAAACCTTTGCTCTCACTTACCAACATAAAAAGTCGCTTGAGATGGGCTCGAGAACACAAACATTGGAATGACGTGGATTGGGCGAGAGTTGTTTGGTCAGATGAATCTACTTTTGAGGTAAATATAAAAAATAAATATTAAAAAATAATTAGTCAAAAAAAAAAAAATAAAAAATTGTGCTATGTATTTTAAAAGAATTAATAGAGAAATTTATGTTAAATTTTATGGAATTCTTATAGATTTTTGGAACTCCTGGCGCAACCATCGTAAGAAGGAGAGTCGGGGAAGCATACAATCCTGATTGTATAGTGCCTACCGTAAAACATGGAGGGGGTAAACTGATGGTGTGGGGTTGTATGGCATCATCAGGGGTGGGAAAACTGTTGTTTTGTGAGGGTCCGATGAACAGTACCAACTATGTTACCGTCCTCGAGGCTTCATTGAATGCCTTTCGGCAAATCTTTGGGGAAACGGATAGTTCTTCGATAATTTATCAACAGGATAATGCCCCCTGCCATACTTCCCACGTTACGATGAGTTGGTTTCGAAAAAAACAAATTCGAGTCATGGACTGGCCCGCCCAGTCACCAGACCTAAATCCCATTGAAAATTTGTGGTCAATTTAAAAAAAAAAATCAAGGATCGCAGTATGACTTCAAAGGAAGACCTCAAACGCGCGCTGACAGAGGAATGGAAAAATATATCGAGAAATACCTGCGAAAAATTAGTACGGTCGATGAATAAAAGAGTCCTGGCTGTCATCAAAGCCAAAGGAGGACCTACAAAATACTAAAATTAATAAAATATAAAAAGTATTTCCTAAAAATATTGAGTTTTAATTTTTTGTCTTCATTCGTTTTGTAGATACTACAATTTGGGAGGGGTGCTTTATAATTTTGGCCAAGGCTGTATATTTTACAATACAATATGTATACAGATGGACACATCTATTATACTCGAAAATACACATATACTTTTATTCGTATTTCATTCGTCAAATTTTTTTATACTAAATACGTATACAGCAATTTGGTTATTTTATGTAAGAATACGAAAAAGGAAAGAAATGTAATGTATGTATTGTGCGTATTTCTATTTCTCGCTTCCTTACAACCATTATAAAATTACACGTTTTGAAATTTCGAATGAAATTTTTTTGTATTATTGAAAAGACTAGAGATTATATTATCCTACGTCGAACAAAGTCAGACTCTAAAACATAGCAGATAGAATAGGATAAACAATTTTTTTTATTTATAAAAAAACATTTTATTATTCTTTTGTTGTATATTTTGTAGCAATACCACTACATAATAAACCATGGATGCAAAACCAACAAAAATGTTTATACAAGCCATCTCGTTCGCTCCTTACACAGATCCTATCAAAAAAATGTACACTATATTTATTATGAATCTATCACCTATACTTATTTGTTTTGTGTATATATACTTTCTGATTTATTTATATGCATCACTAATACTACGCCTTAACGTACTTTTTTATATCTTGAGTGTTTGTACTGTTTGGCTTGTATAAGCATTTTTGTTGGTTTTGATGGAAGAGAAATTTGTGGTAGTATTAATTAGGAGAATAATAATTTTATTTTTCGTTTGTGTTTTCGTAGTTTGTGTTTATGACATTTATTTTTTGTTTTTTAATAGGCGGTACAAGCAAAATCTTCTATAATAAAAGTCATGAAACTCTCTTTTACAGACAAATACATTTATTGATTCCACTAGATTTGGCTGTATTAGTTATACTAACAATTCAACGTAAATTTGAATTTTTTTTTCTTGTTTCTACACCAACACCTTTATACTTAGTTAACTAACACATATAAATTTAGTGATGCCAAAATAAACATCTGTCATCAATACACATAGAACCTGATTTTTTTTATTTCATATGTATGGAATTTTCATGACTTTTATTATAGAAGATTTTGGTACAAGCAATAAAAATATTTTAGTTTTGTTTCATACAAAACATAATCTACTAACACCAATATTCTCAAGTAATTTTTTTTTATTTCATTATGGTCGTTTTTGCATAGCTTAGTATGCGTAAGCGAGGTTGAGAATACTGAAATACTCAAGTAAATGCGAGGTTAAAGTAGGTTCGCAATTTTAATATATATGGTCTGCCGCTCTAATCGTTTTTGCAGCGAGTAGTTACTCTACAGGGTTCCTCTTATTGTTTGGTTTCTTTATGTACGTATTTACATATATTCCAATCAAAAAATTTTTTTATATTTTAATTATATGCAAAATTACAGTTAATTTAGTTTTTAACAAAATTATTTGTGCACGCAAATTAAAACAAAATGGTAAATCAATTAAATTTAAAATTATTTTTTGTTAATTAAATTATAATTTAGTCACTTATATTTTGTATGCACTTGGTCAGTTTTTGTTGCATCTTGATATCATCTCGCAAATGTTTCAAAAATTGGTTGATAAAATCACCTAGAAACTTATTCCACTCGGTTTACTTGGCACTCTGCTATAAAATTTTGGTCTTATTAGATCGTGAATATCTTCCACTTTAATTTAAATCTTTACAAGGTTAAATCGATTACCTACCCTGGCCGAGACCACTAATTATATTCGAGATTTTTCAATAATTTCATAGCAATGAGTCTTCTTATGTATGTGAGCACCATTGTGCTGAACAGCAAATTGAGGGCCGACATATTTATCATCAACAATGACAAGAATAAATATAAATCAACATCTTATATTGGCCTCGATATGTCGATGACATTTTGATCCTATTCTTCGCACAAAAAGACAACTTGACAACCTACATAAATACATCGAACGGCCGTTTATTCAGTCAACGATTTAACGAACGCATTTATGAAGTAAAGCAGTTACATACGAAACACAGTTTAAATCCAATTACGCGCAACACCTTGTCACGCAAAAACACACTTAAACAATTATAGACAGAAACTTAAAAGCAATTCACATATTGAAGAAAGGCAGCATGATGGATCAACTGGAGGAGATTGAAATAAATAGCCATAGACATATTCCACACGTCGTCAATGACAAACTTAACACAAAAACCCAATAAATTAGATGACATGATTTGTCATACTAATTTGTAAATTATTGGAACTGATGATGGAAGAGTATGTATTCCGAAACTATGTATGTAGTCTTCCAAAATATTATATATGACAGAATTGAGATTTAATTTGCTTGTTTTGAAAAATTTTTTGTGATTATGTTTTTAAAGTTTTTTAATAAAGTGAAGCTAAAATAAAAAATATATTAAATTAAACTATTACTGTTTATCATAAATACGTATCAAAAGCCACGCATGAATAAAATGTATTTTTCACATCTTTATTCTAAAGATCATACGTTTATACATACTTACATAAATACAAACACTTACTTTTATGTATGCATATACCGTATGTTCATTTAAAAATTTTCGACCCGAATTATCCAAGAATTATCCCGAAAACCAAGCGTTCATTTTTCAACATTAAATAGCAAGTTGACTTTTTGTAGTAAAGCTACGAAAGAATTCGTTTTTCATCTTTTTGACCAGTAGTTACCTTTAAAAACAAAAAGTGAGATGCGAAATCGTTCCCACCGTTTTCCTTACAATTCACACAGAGCAAACAAGATTTCTTTACATCTGTTAACAGAGCATTCACAATGCAAAAACTTTTGACTTTTTACTTACAGGTTTGTATGAATTTCCAACTTAGCGACCAAAAATTTTTGCTCGTTATGTTGAAAATTCATACAAACCTGTAAGTCAAAACTAAAAAGTTTTCTCATTGTGAATCCTCTGTAACTTTGTAATTTCATTTAACTTTGCTAGATAGCTTGAAAAATTAACGTCGAACAAAAAATATTTCAAATAAAAGATGTCCAACAGTTTACGTATAATACATTGCTGCTTAGCACTGGTATAGTTTTTAGTCAAAAAACTAGTTTGACCTATTTACTCCTCCTCCCTCAAAACCATACAATTTTTGTATGGAACACATTTTCCAGAAACGCTCGGGTTTCGAGATAATTCGGATGGAAACTTTTCAAATACGCACGGTATAAATAAACATACAATTATTAAATACAACAAAACTACGAAGTTGTCTATGGTCGGCATGCTTCCTTTGTTGCACCACTTGAAACTTGTAAGCCTTTAGACAAAGATCCATGTGAGAAGTACGTTGCCGAACGATATGACTAACTCTCATAGTTGGATGTCTTGGGATTGATAAACCCAGGCTTTGGGCCACACTTTCAGCTGCGGCAGCACTGTTTTCGGTTGATCTGGCACTTAAGTTGGTGTTTTCACTACACTACGAGAAAAAGCTCCATTACATCCAAAAACACTATGAGCTTTAAGACCTGTGTTTAAACAATTTTCACTATTTCTGTGGATTTTATTTGTCAAATGTTAAAGCTTGACGTACGTAAATAACTATTTTCTCCTAAATAAAAAATAAAAATGCAATATGAAAATTATATCTATATAATATTGCAATAATTATTATACATCAATTCATTAAATACAAAAACCTTTTAAATGTTAATTTAATTTAGTTTATACATTTCTTTGAAGATGTAGGTGTGTTTCATTTTCCCAATTGTATTGAAATTTCAGGATTTAAAGGGACAAAAATGAAGGACACCTTAAAGAATAAAACCGCGCAAAGAATAAAACTAAGAAAGCTAAAAATTGTTTTTTCCTATATAATTATTACCTACAATATCCACAATTACCAAGATTGTCTTTTGTAACCAGAAAACTTTTAGGTTTTCTTTTCAGTTTGGTCAAAATAATCAGTTTTTAAAAACGTTATTAAAAACTGGCGTTGGTTGTTTTATAAAATTATTTGCAATTTAAATTTTGATATCATTTCAAAAAATGTATTTCATTTAAATTACGTGCAATCGTTACCATAAAAAATGTTGCGGCTCTCAGTTTTTTGAAATCATAGCAGTTCGTCCAAATATGAACAAAAATTTATATAAATTATTTTGTCCAAAATCTTTAATTTTCTATAACTGCGGCCAGGCTCTAGGGCTATTAACTTATAATTTATTAATCCGGAGTCAAAAACGTTATCACCACTCAGTGGGTCCCATCACTTCTCAAAAATTTGTCGCAATAACTTTTCTTTGTTCCAATGAACTAGTGGTTCGCAATTTCTCAATATTTTAGCACACACATGCTGAAATGCTTTATGGACAAACTATCAAGCTAGGCGATAAGTTCTTTATCGAAATTCCTCTTTCACCTCTTCCAACACAGTTATCGACCAACAGTGCTAGGGTGGTCCTTGTTTGTATGGGGCAAAAAAAAATGTAGAGATATCTAACGGGACACCCCCTAGAAATGCGAGGTTATGCTAAAAACTTAAACAGAAAAAATATTGGGTCAATCAAAGATGGTTTAGAGGTCGCGACTTGAGCGCGAATTTCGATAAAAACGATATTTTTTTCAATTTTTCACTTTCAAACGAACAGAAAAATGATTTAGAATTTTTTCTCAGCCTAAATCAAAATTGTGGTGAATAGAAAATATAATTACCTTTCCAAAACATCAAATATGTCGAAAATCGGTTAACAAATGGCGACTTTATTGCCAATTTTCGAAACTAATAAAAACTCAAATAATAAACGGTTTCTTTTTAAATCCTGGATTTTATATTCAAAACTACAAAAAATTAATAAATAAATAGCAATGAGGTGTATCGACTAAACAAAGAAGGAATATTTAATGATGTCATAAAAATCACACGAGTCATAGGGACTTAACATGGTTAGTATGGTAGTTATTGTATTTAAATCCGCCTACCGCATTAATTATGACCTGCTATGGTCAATATGTTCATACAATCATATAATATATAAAGAAGGGAAATGCAAATTAATTTCAGTTTAAATCCAAATCTCGCGAATAAAGGATACAAATTTGTAATAACTAAATCTAGTCCATTTAAGAGTTTTATTAATATTTTTAAGAAAGTGCTACTAAAATTGACAAAATGACATCTAATTTACGGTCCACTAGCGAAATTTATCTTCTTGGCCATGAGTACTGTCAAATTATTGGTGCTAAGTTACCATCAAATTAGCTAGTGATGTGTCTTTTTTTTTACAATCACCGTACTGAAAAATTAGCAATTCGTGAAAGTGCAGTTCTGGCAATCCAGGAAGTGTCTATTTTTTGGTCAAAAGCACGAATCCCAGTAGTCCCCAACCGATCTGGTGGTCCAGGGAACTGGGAGCCTATCGTAAGGGTTGTAGGACAGCATTTAATAGAGCCAAAAATACAAGGGAGGCTCAGGATTGGGACTCCTATAAGGAGAAACTCGGAATTTATAAGAAAGAATTAAGAAAGGCACAAAGGAGGTCTTGGAGAATCTTCTGTGATAAAATGGAAGAGGTATCTGAAACCTCCCGCCTTAGAAAGATTCTTTCTAAAAGTACATCTAGTCCCAGTTTTTTGATAAAACCGGACGGATCTTGGACAGCTTCTAGTGGAGAATCTCTGGAGCTTATCTTCGAGACACACTTCCCAGGGAGCTTTGAAGACCTGTTGGTGCGTAGCAATCATCAGGAATCACTGTCAGTAATCCCAGAGGATATCGTAACCAGGAAACGGATCCTATGGGCACTGAGGGGTTTTAAACCATTTAAATCAGCTGGTCCGGATCAAATTATACCAGCTGAACTTCAAAACAACTCAGTAATTATTCTTCCCTACCTGGAAGCTATATTCAAAGGGTGTTTGAAGCTGGGCTATATTCCTAGGTACTGGACGGAGGTCAATGTGGTGTTTATACCGAAACCGGGGAAAAGCTCACATGTCTATCCTAAGGACCTAAGACCAATAACTCTATCATCCTTTCTTTTGAAAACCTTGGAAAGGCTGCTGGATGTATACATCAGAGATAAAATAGGTGCAAGGAAGTGAGCATCGTCTCAGCATGCATACACCAAGGATAGATCAATGGACACTGCTCTGCACCCCTTGGTGTGTACGATTGAGAAATCGATTCGAAGGAATTCTCTTTGGTGGCCTTCCTGAATATAGAAGGCGCCTTTAATAATGTGAAAGCGGAGGCAATCAAGAAGGGATTGTCATTTTTGGAGGTGGACGTTCCTCTGTAATCAATTATATGCTGGGAAGCAGGATTGTTAGCTCGAAGTTGGGGGACTCCACCATCAAGAGGCGAGTAACTAGGGGAACCCCGCAGGGGGGGGGTGTTACCGGGAAATTCCTGGGCACGATTGTAGACGTATTGCAGAATGCGCTTACCATCGTTACGAAATGGGCTGGCAAATGTGGACTTGGTATTAACCCGTCCAAGACAGAGCTGGTACTCTTCACTAAGAAATACAAAATCCCGGTAGTTGTCCCTCCTACCTTAAATGGCACGAGACTTGCTTTACTGACAGAGCTAGATATCTGGGCATTATCTTGGACAGTAAGCTTAGTTGGAAGCCCAACATGTTGGAGAGAATAAACAAAGCTACTATTGCTTTGTACTCCTGTAGGAACGCCATTGGTCATAAATGGGGTCTGAAGCCGGAGCTGGTACACTGGCTCTACACCGCTGTAGTGAGACCTGTACTCATGTACGGGGTGGGTGTTTGGTGGCCAGCTCTGGACAAGGTAACTTATAAAAGTAATATTGAGAGAGTGCAAAAAACAGCCTGTATGCTTGTTAGCGGGGCATTGAGGTCGACACCGACAAGTGCCTTAGAGGTTATGTTGCACCTTCTTCCGGTAGACATTTTTGGCAAACAGATGGCGGCAAATACGGCTGTACGACTTGCAGCCGTCTCTCAGTGGAGGTGTCTTAATATAGGACACTCTACTATTGTTAGATCGTTGAAGGATGATCTGGCGAATCTTGACTACATTAAACCTACTCTACGCTTCGAGAAGCGATTTCGGACCTCCTTCCCTTCAAGGGAATCCTGGAGGGATAGACCGTTATCGGAAACCAAAGCGTTGCAATTCTTCACAGATGGCTCCAAGCTAGACGGCAAAGTAGGAGCTGGAGTATTCCGTGACAAATTAAATGTAAACATTTCTATTCGTCTCCCTGACTACTGCAGCGTGTACCAAGCTGAAGTCGTAGCAATTGAGGAGGTCAGGACGTGGTTGAAGCATAATGTATTATTCTCAGACGATATCACAATCTATGTGGACAGTCAAGCGGCGATCCGGTCGTTAGAATCGGTGTCTTTGGCGTCACGGGTGGCGTTGAGTTGTCACTCATCTCTAAATGAGCTGGGTGAGCATTTCAATATCCAGGTAGTCTGGGTCTCAGGTCACTCGGGCATCATGGGGAACTGCAGGGCAGATGAACTTGCTAGGCATGGTACGACTCTCCAGCTGCAACCGGAAAGGACAAGTCTAGGGAGGCCTATTATAGCGCTGAGACAAGCACTTGGGAAGCAGGCGCTATCCTCAGCGGGGGGAAGGTGGTCTAACACCCTCACCTGTAGAGTTGCAAGACAAGTTTGGCCAAAGCTGGACTTGGGGCGCACTAGGGCATTAATATCCTTACGCAGACTTGAATTAAGAACGGTCGTAGGAATTCTCACGGGACACTGCCTTTTTGGAGAACATGCAAGAAGGCTGGGTCTGGAGGCTAATGACTTCTGCAGAAGCTGCTTGGACGAAGAGGAGGAAGAGACGTTGGTCCACTTCCTTTGCTCGTGTCCAGCATTGGCTCTCAGAAGGCACAAACACTTAGGTAAGTTCAGGATGGACTGCCTCTCGGATCTCGAAAACAGTAATATGCGGGACGTCTTACGCTACATAAGTAGCTCGAAATGCTTCCAATAGGGGTAAAAGGGGAAACATCCTGTGGTATCACAATGGACCGTCACCGGTCTAAGTGTGCGTAAGCAGCCACTCCAACCTAACCCTAACCTAACGATTCCCAGTGAAAAAGGAACAACGTTCCATTGAAAAATTGGAAAATATGCATGATGAGTGGAAAAATCTCCTAAAGAATAAAAATAAATCTTCAAAAGTTTGCCGTGAAAGGAAAAATGCATTTAATAGTAAACTGGATGATATTTTTGATATCGCACATATCAATGCCTTGTCCATGATGACCAGTGAAGACGACAAGCGATTCCTCTCGGATCCCGGATATTTCACTGGAGCCTGTAACTGACCTGGTATGACAAGACAAGTGAAAGAGTTCATCTCAAAATGTGACATCTGTAAAATGTCAAAAGCACCAAACCGATCGCTGATACCTCCAATGGGCGATATGTATCAAATTATTAGACCATGGCAGCGAGTCTACGTAGATTTACTAGGGCCGTATCCTCGATCTACTCAAGGAAAAACTATAATTTTAATAGTTCTGGACCATTTCATGAAATTCGTTGTATTGAAGGCATTAAGCAAGGGGACGTCACAACAAATTATAGAATTTTTAAAAAACGAGATATTTTTCGTCTTTGGAGTGCCGGAGACTATGCACTTGGACAATGGATCTCAGTTCAAAAGTTGTCGAGTATAAAGATCTACTGAATAGCTATGGCGTAACTGATTCAAAAACCGCTTTGTATTCACCCCAGTCAAACCAGTCTGAACGAGCCAACCGCTCAATTTTAGGCGCTATCAGGGCTTACATAGGCAGTAAACATACACACTGGGATAAACATTTACCTGAGATAGCATCCGCACTTCGCAATGGTATCCATGAAAGCGTTAGGAATTCTCCTCATTTTCTCCTCTTCGGGTACGACAAGATAAATCATGCAAACGATTACCGAATGCTAAGACAGCTAGGAGCTTTATCGGACGGCGAAATAATTCTTCCCTTGCCAAACAGGTTATCTATTATCCACGAGCAGGTCAAAGCTGATATCGAGAAAGTATATTTAAAAAGCGCAAATAGGTACAATTTAAGAACTCGACCTATAATATATAATATTGGTCAGAAGGTGTTTGTGCGTACTCACTCACAAAGTGACGCAGCGAAGAAATTTTGCGCAAAATTTGCACCTCTATTTATTAAGGGAACAGTCATTAAAAAAATAGGCAATGTCAATTATCAAATAAAGGACGAATGTGGCAAAATTTTAGGCATATACCACGGGAGACATTTAAAACCACAGTAAATATCGATAAAAATGCATTTTATTTGTATGTCCTGATTAGTTATGACGTGAGATATTTTGGATGGCCAGTTTGTTTTCAGCTTATATAAGCCATTGTTACCAAGTAGACTACTATAACCTGTCCTGTTACGGCTAGCCTAAATTCTTCTAAATTCAACTAACAAAAAAAATGAAAAAAAAAAAAAAAAATGAAATTTTGAATTTAATCAGCAATAAGATTATGCGTCGATGGTAGTATACGTCAGCCTGTAAATCGGTTAAATAATCAGTATATAATGTATAAACTAGAATGGTATTCATATATTTTTTTTATTAGTCGATGAACTTATTGTTTTGTTGTAATTATATCACTCACATTTACCACGGTTTCTATCTTGGCAATGCAATTTTGTGTTTTTTTTGGCTATGTAAATGTTTATAAATACACCGTATGTATATAAATAGTATATAAGTGTAGATGAAGATGTATATACTCATTATACCCCTAATTGTTTTTTCAATTGATCAATATACAAAAATAGGAATGTCGTTTATGTAGCAATTATATACAATGTATAGGCCGGTTGTGTACATAAGCACGAGTATGAACTCAAACAGCCAAACAAACAAAACAAAAACACAACAAAAAAATAAAAAAGCAAGTATTGGTAATTCTGGAACATACGAAATTTAAGCTATTTAAATTCCAGATTATGGATTGAAACCATTTCGTGACACAAGCTTGAGTATTAAACTTTAAAATACGAGTATATCAAAAATTATTAATTGTGGTAAAGATAGATTTGACTATTTTGTTTACATACACAACGTAATTAGAATAGATAGTTGTGTCTTAGAGTGCATAGTTGTGGCTTCTAAAGTATAGTGGTTCTGCATTCTAAATTTTTTTTCTGGCCTAACGGAGTGGTGTATAATTTCTTGTAAGTTCCGTTGAATTAATGATTAAGTTGCAAACATTTTTTGTATTAGCTTTTTATTCTGCCATTGTACAGATATTTCTGGAAGAATTCTATAAGATGAGATTGTAATATAGCTAAAGAGCCGCTGCATTAGCGGTACAGCGTGGCCTCACTCATTCATAAAAATACAGTTGAGTGATTTTTGGTTGCTTAATTCGTTGAGGATTGTATTTGCTGTTAAATAACAACCGTACCGAATGGAAAATTAATTCTACCTCCACCTTGAACGGGACTCCGGAAAGTGTCAGTGTCGCGCTTTATCAACAATTCTTTTTTTTTTTATTTTCATTTTTTTTTATCAATTTGAATAATGTTTTTGAGAAAATTTGACTGAAAGTGCAATAGTGGTGATCAAAAATATAATTTTTTTGTTTAAATTGTGTTAAGTTTACCCATCGAAATCTATGGTATATACGTATATGTAATAGTGTTCAGTTCGCAATTCTGAGTTCTCTGAGTTATCTTTTGTAATACTGGAGAATTAAAGACAAAGTTTGTGAGGAGCAGTTCAGTTATAAATTTAATTTTCAGCTTCCATAGATGCGGAGGGTACCCTTTGGCGGTCTTTTGGTAAGTCTTTTTATATATAATTTAGTCAGGGTTTGTGCCCAAGTGGAATGCTCCAAGCATAATTTTGTGCTAGTTTTTTTGAGTTTTTCTATACATTTTTATTTTGTTGAACATCCGCTTATAACTATGTATAATATACAGATATTTTTCTTTGGGTAATCATTTTTTTTTTAGAAACTTGTTGTACAAATATTGGATTTATTTTTTTCTTATTCTTTTTTTAATAAATGCTTTAAATAAGATGGAACATTAAGCGTTTAATTGATGATGATGCTGGATGGTGGAAGTTTGGAGGAGTATGTGCCTTAGTTGATTTGTTGCATTGTATGTTTTAATAACACGCGAAGATTTGTACGACCGAGTAATTCGTTTGGCGGCAAAGAACCCCCCATGTCGACTGAATCACATCCGAAATAAAATGCGTGTTAGCCGCCAAATAGGTCAGTTACAAGCCAGACAATATGAAATTGAAAGAGAAAAGCGGAAATCGGAACGTACGAAAGCAGAAAAAAATCGTAAACGAAGATATCTTCAAGAAAAAAATGGAGGTGTGGCATACACACGACTTTCTTTTACGAACAGAGAATTTTGAGAAATTTTATTTTTTTTTATAATTTTTTAATTTTTTTTTTTAATTTTTAAATTTTTAAATTTTTTTTTTAAATTTTTTTTTTTTTTTAAATTTATTTGTTTTTAATTTTTGGAAACATATTGTTTTTAGTAGTTTTTTGTAAACCTTATACTTTTCAAGATATTTGCAAAATAAATTTTCTGGACCAAGGGAGTGGCCACTTCCGGTTAGTCGATTTGGAGTAAAATTCACTGGGACGTCCCAATATATCAAAAAAGCTTAAATCTGAAGTTTCAGTTCGATTGGTTAAACCATCTGGGCTGTAGAGAGGACACAGACAGACTGACAGACTGACAGACAGATAGACAGACACCATTTCGAAACCCACTTTTTCGGACTCAGGGGACCTCAAAACAGATAAATCACTAAAAATATCAAGGTCCAAAATTTTCATGATTACTATACTTTATTTTACTAGAGTAAAAGAAAGTAAAAGTAAATCAATTCCAATAGACTCACAAGCATTATTTTCGTCATTGGAGAGTGACAGCGAAAGTGTACCTGATAACGACATGAGCTTCGAAAATATTGATTTGCCCGCGCTAAGCGCAGAAGGAGCCCCCAGAGGAAGCAATTGTTTTATTACTCCTACAATATTGTCAGCTTTGGATAAGTGGAAGATTATAGTGATCGTGCAGCAATGCATTTAATCAGTGCCGTTGCCGAAAGTTTTGGACATTCTATCGACGAGCTCGTTTTGAATCGAACAACACTGAGGCGTCTTCGTGAAACAAATAGAATAGAAATAGCAGCATCTGTCAAGTCGACTTTCAAGTTTACAACAGGCGTAGTACATTGGGATGGAAAATTACTCCCGGAGTTATCTGGAACGGAGACCGTGAATCGTTTGCCGGTGATTATTTCTCATATAGATGGAGAACAATTATTGGACGTTCCCAAAATATCAACATCAACTGGTTTGGAAATGGCGGAGGCTGATTTCCAAAGTTTAACCGATTGGAGAGTAGCTGACGATGTCGTGGCGGCTTGCTTCGATACCACGTATTCAAATTCAGTGCAGAGAAAAGAAGAATGGTGAAACAGTTGAATATGATGAGAGATGTAGAGGCCGAGTCTAGTAAGCGCGTCGAGTTGAAAATTGATGATGTGAAAACATTCATTACGAAGCAACTGGCAGATTTTGTTACACCAAACACTGGCAATTTTTTTTAAACGGTTCAAGATTTCCACAGATTTCTTAAACAAACATTCGGATATATGGCCTCAGGATGATAACTTCAAGAACGGCGATATTGCAGAATGTGGTGTTAAGTTAATACAAGATTATAATAAGAAATTAACAAAAAATGAAGATGAAATACAGTATTTACTACAAGTCGTAAAGGACTACACACAGAAGTGTCCAACCCATACCAAAACATCCTTAATGGGTAGAAGATCATCCTAGATAGATTATTTTCATTATAAAAATTAAATCATAATATCATTGTATAGAAGAAACATTATGCGTTTATAATAAAAAAAAAATGAAGGTGTGGCCAACACACGACTTTCTTTTACGAACAGAGAATTTTGAGAAATTAAATTTTTTTTTTTTTAATTATTAATTTTTTTAAATTTTTAAATTTTTAAATTTTTGTTTTTAATTTTTTATTTTTTATTGTTATTTGTTTTTAATTTTTGGAAACATTTTGTATTAAGTAGTTTTTTGTAAACCTTATATTTTTTAAGATATTTACAAAATAAATTTTCTGGACCAAGGGAGTGGCCACTTCCGGTTAGCCGATTTGAAGTAAAATTCACTGGGACCTCCCATTTTATCAAAAAAGCTTAATTCTGAAGTTTCAGTTCGATTGGTTAAACCATCTGGGCTGTAGAGAGGACACAGACAGACTGACAGACTGACAGACTGACAGACTGACAGACTGACAGACTGACAGACTGACAGACTGACAGACTGACAGACTGACAGACTGACAGACTGACAGACTGACAGACTGACAGACTGACAGACTGACAGACTGACAGACTGACAGACTGACAGACTGACAGACTGACAGACAGACACCATTTCGAAACCCACTTTTTCGGACTCAGGGGACCTCAAAACAAATAAATCTCTAAAAATCTCAAGGTCCAAAATTTTCATGATTACTATACTTTATTTTACTAGAGTAAAAGAAAGTAATAATAATAATAATTTGTCTAGTTTTTGTATTTTGAAATTTGACCATAAAGTCGCTATTTGTGAACCGATTTTTGTTATCTTTGATGTTTTGGAAAGGTAATTATCTTCTCTATTCACTACAATTTTGATTTAGGCTGAGAAAATTTTTAAAATAACTTTTATGTTCGTTTGAAATTGAAAAATTGAAAAAAATATCGTTTTTATCGAACTTCGCGCTCAAGTCGCGACCTCTAAACCATCTTCGATTGATCCAATATTTTTTCTGTTTAAGTTTTTAGCATAACTTTACATATCTAGGGGATGTCCCGTTAGGTATTGGATTGGAAATTTGTGGACAACTGCAATTTCGTTCTCGTGAAGGTAGACAGGTAATCTCCTCAACAGGATTGTTTCCTCCTTATGAAGGTTCATATAAAGTCATACGACTCTCCAAAAAACAATTCGTAGTATCGACCAAACACAAGAATCAAAACATCTCAATAGATAGACTAAAGCGCGCGATTCTACTCCAATTCATAGTTATGGTAAACAAAATTATGAATTTCATTCAACTGTGTTCATTTAACCATCGCAATTGTTTCGCACAAACATAGCCAGTAGTCACCGTGATTACAAAAGATTGCAACGTACCCTAAAATTCATCATTATATTCCATCGTTATGTTCAGCAGCACCAACGTGCGTCTTTTTCAAATCGTGCATTTTAGATGTTCGGTATTCAACCTATAACGTACGCGCTTGTTTGCAAGCTACAAATAATTATCGGCCATGATTCTGGAACGATAAAATTCATGTTATTTTATTGCCCGCTTCCTATGTATCGGGCCTATTATACAGCGGTGATTATTAAATCTAAAAAGCTTATTATAAATTGTGCTCCTTAGAGGGTGTTTTTCAAACGAAAAAAAATTTTAACTGGTCACGGACCAGTTAAAAATTTGTTAGTTTTTTTTATTATCTAAAACTAACTAAAAATTCCAACGGAATTAATGTGGATATCTTCCGTAAAGACACTAGTACCAATAAGTTCATCAATTCAGACTCCTTCTGCAGTGATGTAGTTAGGTACCCGCAGCAGCCGCAGTCGGGGAAAGAGCTATCAAGCGTTCGAATATTAATTCAAAGTTAAGATCAGGTAGATGGTAGCTCATATTAAGCTTAGAGAACACCAACCTCTCACGAAAAAGAAAAAATCGTTCCTGTTGCTTTTAAATATTTTCTTAAGACAGGCCCAACAATTTCTTCTCGACTGGTGAAGGTGTATGTTAGGGAAATTACACGTAATCTGACTCCATAGAAATAAAAATGGCTTTAGGTTCTGGCAAATATTTAGATTTAGAAGAAAATTTGCCAAACTTTTTTTTAAATCAAAGCTTTTGATATCAAACGATACCGATTTTAATGTTTGCAACCTTTAACAAATCAAGTTTTGAAGTTGAATTTGATTTGCAAAAGATTAAATCTGATTGATCTAGTTTCTCGTTTACCGAATATTTTTTATTACCGGTAAACGGTAAATAAAAACTTAATTTACCGGTAAAATAAGTTTATTTTGAAAAAACTATTTTAAATAAGCAAATTTCAAATCCTCTTCTCCTTGATCACCTTTCAAAATTTCTTGAGATTGTTGGAGTATAGTATGGATACGGGATGCGTGATCGGTGCGAAGTTTAATTGGTGATTCGGTGTTTCGAAACCGTCAGATTATTCGAGATTTTCGAGATTTATCGAGTATGTTTGAAATTGTCGGGTGTATTATTTGATAGTTCGATGTTAATCGAAAATCTTAGAGCCTATTCGAAGAATATGATTGTTCGATATTTACGAAATTATCCGATCTATTTGAGGGTTCCATTATTATTGCATATCGTTTTGTTGAACTTAGCCTTAAGTTGTTTAGTAGCATATTGCTTAGTAGTATTAGTAACATTAAATTACTTGACAAATAATTCGATATTTACACGAATTTTCGTAATTTTTCGAAATATTCGTGGGCTCCCTAGATTTTTTCAGGTTTTCCGAAATTATTCATCAATATCCATCGAGATCCATCGAGATTCACATAATATAGAAATTATTCCAATTTTTCGAGATGAAATACTTTTTACTTTTGGTTTTGTATGGATTTCCAACATAACGATTAATTTTACAATGTAAATCTGAACCGTGATATTTAGTAAATGTTTCGAGATTTCGATATTTCCAATTTCCTAGGTTATTCGAGAAATTGTTCAAGAATGTCCAGGTTATATTTACATTTTACATGGCGGTAGGATTTCCTTTGGTTTGAAATGTAATTTCGAATAGAAATTTTGTGATGCTTTATCGATATATTTAGAAATCGTCATAGCATTGAGTTGATTGCAAGAAATTTCGTTTTGTTTGAGAACATAAAAGCTTGTTCATAAGAAGCATTTTTACGGGCCCAACAAAAAGTTTGCGGGGTGGGGGCCGAAATTTGTAGTTACGCCACTGCCCTTCTGCCTTTCTCAACATAAACTAGCTTCATTCAATTTCATGATCTATAGGTTGACAAAATTACCTTTATCAGAAAAAAATGTTGATACAGAATTACGTCATATTAAAAGTATTGCAAAAATCAATGGCTTTATTGAACACGTAGTTGAAAGAATACTTCGAAAATATGTTACAAGGAACCACAGATACTCACTCAGTACTATGTTTACTTTGACCGCAATAACAACATTGAAATGGGTAAAGATGGGCTATTTTCCAACAATCACTAATAAATTAAGGAATATATTCAATAAATACAATATTGATTTTGTGTACAACACTAACACTAAAATTAAAAATCAATTATTTAATGGGAAAGGTTCATCAAGGGATAAAATTTCAAAATCGGGAATATACATGAAAAGCTATCCTCATACAGGTTGTGAAAAAGTTTATGTGGGTTAGTGTCGATGGCAAATTAAAACTAGGTTTAAAGTTGAGAAGCAACTCTTTAGAAAAGTCAGCAGTAGCGAATCACATGTTCCACACTTCTCACATCATTACTGTTCAGAATTTAGAATTATTAAAAGAAGTTAATGACTACAAAAAATTAAATGAATACGAAAATTTGTTTATGTAAAAGCTAAGTAATAAATAATTGAATGTCAAGATTATCTTTGTCTCATTTTTAATTACTTTGTTGTAATTATTGTTATCACAATCTCCTTTTTTTTTGGGCTTTTCTTATATACTTATTTCGTTTTTTATTGTAATTTATATTTTCATCTCATATCTGACTATGTACTTAACGATTTTTTGCTATACTATATATGGTATACCTAATTTATATACAATGTTTGTACATGTTATGTTTTTTTTTAAAAACAAGGGTTTTTTTAGTTGAAGTAAATAAAAGCAGCTGATGATGTGAATTATTGTTCACGCAATGCATTTTGCATAAATTTCTAAATATATTGTTTTGTAAATTAAAATTTTGTGGTTTTTAAACTTTTATTTTTAATTTATGTGTGATTTACGGTGTTCAAAAGTTACAAAAGGTTTTGAAATTCAAAATCTTTTTGGTAAATAATTTTGTATAGCGTTTTTCAGATTTTTCACAAAGCAAAATAAAAATGTAAACGTCACAATTTCAAGCAGTTACAATTGAAACACAGCCTAAATATAATAATAAATAAAATAATAATGTCCAGATATTAAAAAAATAAAATTAATTAATAAATTAAATATGTAATTCATATAATTTAAAATTGATGTTTATTTATAAACTCTTACGCCATATTTGCGTCAAAACAAAACATTGTTAATCGGGCGTTTATGGTCGATATAAATTATAGAACGACCCGATAAAAACTATGCCACTGATTTTTAGGTATGAGATTAAATATGATTGTAGTAACAGTAAGCCCTTAATTTGCTACAAATCCAGCTTCAGTAAAAATTCTCTACTCCGTTAAAATACATTTCTACTAGAAATGCAAATAAACCGTTTATCAAATAATTGTACCACATTCACTTATCAAACTTTTGATGATTATGTTCAGTATATTTTTCAACAGTTAAAAAGCGACAAGCCATTTTAACAGTTTACAAAAACAACGTTCGTTTTCTATTCTCACAATTTTATTCAAGTTCTTTTCTCTTTCTATTTTACATTGTTATCCTAAAACATTAAATTAAGTTTTTTATGTTAATACAAATTTTATTTTCATTTATAGTCGTACAAAAATTTCAAAAGATGTAGAAGTTGTACACATTGATAAAAAATCACACGCATACACTACTAATCTCTACAGTAACATCCATCCCGTGAATTTTCCGCTATCCATCGTAAATATCGCGTAACACGTGTATATACTCCTGGATAGTAAGGACGAGCACAACCATTACCCCATGATACAACACCAATAAGTTCGAATCTTTTATCGGGTCGTTGTGCAATTAAAGGACCCCCAGAATCACCTTGACAGGAATCTTTTTTACCAACACCAGGGTAACCAGCACACATCATATTTTTTGTGATCATTTTCTCAGTGTAGTTTGTATTTTTTGTACAATCCGTGTTTGAAATAATAGGAACGTCGACCTCTTGTAATATACAAGATGGTTTACCGTCTTCTTTTAATGTACCCCAACCAGTTGCGATAGCAATGTGTCCAAGATATGTTTCCGCTGTAAAAAAAAAAATAAGAAAATATGTTATATACATATGTATATGTAGTTAAAAGTAAAAGCATTAACCGAACATTGAACCTAAATAAGTTTTGTTCTTGATTTGTTATTCGGGTTTTAATAATTTACCAAAAACGTATTAATTTATTTCTCTACATACAATAAAAAACCGAAATATTTTTAAGAAACACTAATCATCAATTTTTTTGATGTGACATTCGAATTACAGAGTAAGCCGTCTTATCTTTGTACGCGTGTTAGTGTTCTGCTCTCTGTTTTGCAATAAATTTGAATTTATGCTAATTTCGTGTTTTTTTAAGAATTGTCTGATCGTTTGCTTGTGGGTTTAATATTTTGAGGAATGTTAAAAATCGGTAAATATATTTTAAAATAATTGTTGTTTAATGTTTACCGATTAATGTAATTAACCAAACAGCCATTAAATTACTTTTACGTAGTCATCTAAACTTATGTAGCATAAAACTTTAAAATTTTATTCGAAAATCAAAGATTTTCTACACAATGGTATTTACAGAAATGACTCATACATCAAACAAGACAATCTTTAAAGTCGAGCCTAATCTAACAAAATTTTAGCTACGTGGTCATTTACCGTCTGTGGGCTATCGCCACACCTTTACTTTATTACATTTTGTTTCTAATTGTTTTACTGACTCAGTTCAGAAACTCCAGTACAAATAATCAAAGATTAAAATTAATTTTAATTAGTTTCAAGGTTTACTTTTATAGTTTAATATCTGAGATGATTTTATTTGATACCAATTATATTAAACTCTGCCTAGCAAATAAGTAACAAAGCGGAAATCAAATGTCTAAGTATTTTATATGCAAATAAACCTAAATTTCAACAAAAAAATCACGCGTGGATTACATAATTTAAACAAAAAAAAAAAAAAGTTAATATTTATGTGATTGAACGCGGTTTTATCACCGAAAATAATCATAACGTACGAATTTTATGAAAATATAACGGAACATCTACTATATTTAGTATAACTGCTTTATACACTAAATATGTACATGCAATACCAAAAATGTGTTTTTAAAATAATATTCCAAATATGTCTTAACACAGTTCTCAAAATAACTTTAAATTTCTAATGTTTTACATACGTTTAGAATATTAAGACAAGTAATTTAAGTACATAGTAGGTACCTACATATATAGTTTACTGAGCCACGGTTAAATATATTGTAATATATGTTAAATAAATCTCTTACCTTCATTTGTTGGTAGACATACTGGCCGAATAAAATCGGTGATAGGAACACGATCATTCATACGTAATAAAGAAATGTCATTATCAAAATTACTATAACTAAATTTGCCAGCAATTGCGCGTACGACAAAACGTGTTTCCGGTCGGAATGATTCATCACATCGATTGTGTTCTCCAAATGACACCTTGATCATGAACCACATGAAGCTGAAATGACAAAGCGTTGCAAAAATGTTAAAAACAAATACAATTTTATTATTAATTTATTGGATAAAAAATTTGAATATCTGACGCAAATCTTAATATACGAATTTTTTGCACACATAACTTATTTGGTATAATAAGTATTGGCATAAGTATTGGTTAGCGCAGGCAGGTTAAAATACCCAGATTTTTACTAATTTAATTGTACGTATTTAAAGTATTCTGGATTATATATAAATATCTAATTTGCATAAAATTGGTTTGGAGATAGTCTGGATTGGTTTATTTGTAGCAAATAACGTACTAGTTAGGCTGCTTGCTACAATAAATTTTATTTTTGTATTAAACTATCTTTCGTAAAACTTATAATTATTAATTGCAATTTGAAGATAACATAGTTTGAAAGAGCGTATAAAAGAAATATCACAGGTAGTTTCCTTAGCGGCTTTTCATAGTTAAACCGTTGTATGTATCATGCATACTAGCATATTACACAAGTAATTGCACATCTGCTCGCGTCCCACTATAATGTTCGCTTTTGGCTGCTAAGTTCCTTAAAATCATTATGGCACCACCAATTTATAAATGTACATTGTGGTCTATAGTACCTGATAATAATAAAAGTGATATAAATTCTGGGATTCGTCAAAAATAATCGAAGATTTTAGGTAGTGAACCTTTCAATTGCCTAATACCCTAGATTGTTTTTTTTTAAATCAATCCATGCTCAACTAAAAAAATCGGTAGGATTATATGGGACGTAGCCGCAATGTTTTACGTATAGTACGTCTTAAGACTGAACCAGCGAGTCAGTGTGAACTTAAGGTAACAGTTCGCTATATAGACTTTAATTGTTACTTGGCAGCAAATTTTTAACAACCTTTCATTCAGTTTTGTCAAAATAACCTACCACTTTACCCCAACTTAACAGAACGAAAATGTTCGTTTAAACTGAAGGTAATGTCAAATTATCCATTAGGCAATAGGATATTTTTCCAATAAGCGCTTGAACGTATTATAGACTAGTAAAATATTTTTTATATTAGTTTTTATAAAGTAAAACGGGAGATAACAAATAGAATTATTGGTATGGATTTCTAACCAGTATTGTGTTTAGTGGAGATACAAAATGGCGATATGAATTTATTCCTTAAGGCATGTTATGAAATCCAAATATAATAAAAATGGTTCTTGAATTTTCTAGATCCTTAACATAAATTCTTGCCAGATCAATTTTAAACTTATACATCACAACATATTGCAAAAATTATTTTATTTGCCTAGTTATTATTTACCAACTCCGTAACAAAAAAATCCGTAAGGTTTCTTAAGCGTTTTACCCATTGAAAAACTAAAAGAAAAGTTTTTTCGATATACTATATGTACTTCCAAAATTATTACTTTGTTTTCGTTAAAATCTTCTGGTTCTTAACCGAATGTACCATACAACACTATTTTCAATTTAAAAAATTCCAAAAAAATTTTAATTGACTAAGAAAATGAAAATTTAATTTTTTTCGTCCGAAAAAAAATATTTAGAACCGAAAGTTTAATTTTCAAAAGTCAATGAGACATTCAGTTAAGAACCAAAAAATTTTAACGAAAACAAAGCAAAAATGTTGGAATTATATCGAAAAAACTAAACCCAATTTTTCTTTCGTTTTTCAGTGGGTAAAGCGCTTTACTCACTGGTTTCACCTTAAAAGTCTCTAGTATAGCCTCTTGAAAATTGATTATTCACTCATTATTCCTACATTATTTTCTTATTACTCATTTAAGGATGATGATTTTACTAATTATTTACACATTATCACTCCGAATTTTCTAAATATTCACTAATAATTCATTATTCATTCGTTTTTCACCCATTATTCAACTATTATTAACCTAGTACTCTTTCATTACTCATCGATTATTTATTCATTATTCAGTCACTAAACACTCACATTTTCACTTATTATTCACTGTTTTTTCACTGAAGAATAAAGAAGTCACTCAGTGCTCACACTATATTCTCTCATTATTCATTCGAAATTCACTCGTTATTTGTTCAATATTCACTCATTCATAGAATATTACACAGAATAATTTCTGCGTAATGAGTGAATAATTATACCCATAATTCACTTATTTTTTACTCATTACTCTCTCTTTATTCTACTTTTAGAAACACCATTCTGATGAAATGACAACTTCTACAGTTTGGTGTTATTTGGAATAAGCGGATATTATGATATTTTGTTAAAAATCTTGATTTTCCTCATAACTTTACAGTTACTAAAAAAGTAACTCCAATTATTGTTATATAGGATGGTAAGATCTCAGCTAGGCGAATTAAGCATCACCTCAAAGTCTGCGCTAGCATGCCGCTGTTCGAAGTTATACTAATTTTATTGCACGTTAGAATGGCCGAAATCAGCCAAAACGGCGGATGTTCTCGCCGCCTACTGCTTTTTCGATGTACTTTGAAATTACTAATATTACGAAACTTCATCCATTAGCTGCCAAAATCAGTTACAACCTTTTCGGTATCTTTTTTTAGTTTTACAGTTATGAAGGAAAACCAATATAATGGCCAGTCTATTGGCAACTGATTGATCAGTGATGACAAAGTCTGATTTCAGATCTGATTGATTTCTTCATAATTAAGAACATTTCTGTAAACTATGTACTGTATTGTATCCTCTTACTCGTCTTTTATTACTTATATTAAACAAGTTTCTTTATATTCACTTTGTTATTTATTACTTAACTATTACAAATTCACATACATAACTTATTATTTTTATATGTGCTTCAATGCACGTCTTAAACTATATCGGATACAATGAATAATGTGTTGAATGATCTTTTTCCATGATGGCTGACCACCAGGGACGACAACACAACGTGATCCTCCGCTGTTGTCATTGTTACCAACTATCAGGATTTTTAGTGTTGCCTGATTTACATTTTAAGTTTCAAGATATTACACGCTTTCGTGTTTTTTTTTTTTTAATTATCCATGACATAATCACCTAGATATGTAGGAGGTCTTACCTCTCTACCTGCTCTTGTTCGACATTCTCTGAATTCATTATTATTATTGTACGACGACATATTTACATTTTCAATGTTTACTATGTTCTCATTATCATTATTCATTATATCTTCGCTTACATTACTGTGCTGTAATTGATTAAAATTTTTGTTTAGTTCTATATTTTGTAACATTTGATTCTTTACCTTATTATCTTCATAAGGAATAGTACTCTTCCTCAAGAAACATCGGTTTCTTCGTACCTTATTACCCAGGTCATTCCTGACAACATACGTTCGCCCATCTTCCACCTTTATTACTTTCCCAGGCATCCACACATTGTTCTTCCATACGGTTACATTCTCATTTTTGTTTAATTTTGACAATTCTTTAGCGTTTCTATCATAGTAAAATTTTTGAGTTTTTCTTTGTTGTAGCCGTTTATCAACAACGTATTGTGACTTGATATTTATCGGTTTCAACTTATCTAGGCATACGGGTGGCTTTGACTTTAGCGATCTCCCTAAAAACAATTCTGCAGGGCTTCTTCCCAGCATGGGAAGAGGGGTGTTTCTATACTTTAATAGGGCCAATTGATAATCCGGCATCGCTCTATATTCCCCTAATTTTCGCAATAGCTGTTAGGCAATAAATACCCCTTTTTCTGCTAGACCATTGCTTTTTGGATAATTTGGACTTGAGAAGATCATATTTATGTTGCACTTCTTTGCAAAATTTAAAAATTTATAGCTGTTAAATGGATTATTGTCAGCAACGATATTGCATGGAAAACCAAATCTGCTAAACACACCCTCTAATACTTTAATCACAGATGATGAAGATTTATCTTTTAGCTCAAGCACCTCTATCCAGTTTGAATACGCATCCACGATGACTAAAAAACACTTGTTCGAGAAATCAAATATAGTATGTCGATGGAGATTTTTTCCCATGGACAACTAGGTAATTCATGACTAATTAGTGGTTCCTTATGATTCTGCTTTTGTTATTTTTGACAAGCTGAACAGTTATTTACAAATACCTCTATATCGACTGACAACCCTGGCCAATAATATAGCTCACGTGCCCTCATTTTTGTTTTTTGAATGCCTAATTGTGGTACATGTATGCTTTCTAATATCTTGTTCCTTAGACTTGTAGGAACAATTAACTTGTGATCTAAAACACTAACCCTTCTGAAATATTTATATTGTTTTTAAGTTTACTGTATTGCTTGAGGTCACCGCTCAATTTTTTATCTGAGTTAGGCCAACTATTTTGAATATAATCTATTACAGTGGATAAGGTTGAATCATTTTTTGTTGCCTCGCCATAAACAGTTTTTTTTTCGTCCGTCGTTTGGAGGCTTTATACTTGCTATCGCTTTGACATGTTTGTTTGTAGGTTGCACTCCCTTTTTCGAAATGACATTCCCCAGGAACGTTACCTCTGGGACCCTAAATTGCAGCTTTTGTGAATTAAATCTTACATTGTATTGCTCAGCTCTTTGCAACACCTCTAACAATATTTTGTCATGTTCTTCCGGTCCTTTGCCGGCCACAACCAGATCATCAAAATAAATTTCCACCCCTTTTATAGACCCGAAAATTTCGATGCATTTCCTTTGAAATACTTCTGGAGCCGAATTTATACAAAATGGCAACCGCTTAAACTGATACCTCCCAAACGGTGTAGTGAACGTACATAAATCAGAGCTAGGTTGGTCTAGTTTCACCTGCCAAAATCCACCTTTAAGGTCTATTACTGTAAAGACTGACATTCCCGAAAGTTTTGATATGATATACTACTCGGAATCATATAATGTTCCCTCTTGATGTACTTATTTAATGGCTTTGGATCCAAACAAATTCTCAGATCACCATTAGGTTTTTCTCGGATCATTATATTATTAATCCTCTCCGTAGGATGACTAACTCGCGAAATGACACCACTTTCTTCTAGGGAATCAAGCTTATTTTTCAGTTTATTATACATTGAGATGGCAAAAATTTTCTTATACTTAATTACTGGAATGGCCCCCTCTTTCATTTTTATTTTGTACGTCCCTGGAATTTCCCCCAACCCAAAATCAAAAACATGTTTATATTTTCTCACCAGATCTTCTTTGTATCCCAGCTTTGCGACTACTCTCATATCCACGTTATCAGTATCGATTCTTTTTATTAACTTTAGATTAACACAGGTTTTCAAGCCCATCAATGACTGCAAATTTCTCTCTACCACTAAAAACTCAAAAATTCCACTGATATACCCTGTTGAACAATTTAATTTCACTTTCCCTACAGGTTTGATTTTGAATTCACCGTATGAAACCAATTCTATGTGTGTGCCTTTCAACTCGACCACCCCCTTATTATCAGATTTTATCTTGTCATACACAGACCTGGCTATAATATTGCAGTCCGATCCCGAATCTAACTTAAACATAACTACCTCATTTTCTACCCATATGTTTTTAAACCAGCCATTTCTACATGCATTATCTACACTACAAACTTGTAACTTACAGCTATGATTATAATTATTTAACAAATATTTTGCACCTGTTTCTGCTAAGCATCTATCGTATTCTTCCGATGTATCCTTTTCTCCAACATTTGATTGCAGTATGTATACATTCTTTGATTTGCAAACGGCTGCAAAATGATTTATCCTTCTACACTTATTGCATCTTTTGCCTCTCGCCGGACATACTTGTTTGTCTCCATGACCATATCCACAGTGATTGCATTGCGTTTTTATATTTTTGTGGCCATTTTGATTTTTATTCCACTTCGCTTCAAATTCTTTACCACGTTCCTTATAGCTGTTTATGTTGACCGCATCCACTTTTATGTTCGGATTGTTTAACATTTGAACTTGTGCTTTAACTATTTCTCCCGATTTACACATCTCGATGGCGTTTTCTAATGTTACATTTTTTTCCGCTAGCATCTTGCTTTGTAAGTTGGTATCACTAACTCCAAATATTAGCCGATCACGAATCATCCTGTCTTTGAACTGTGTTCCGCACGTTAACTTAGCACATGTAAAATTACACAACGACGCTTGATTTTTTATTTCTACCACAAAGTTTTCTATTGATTGAAATTCTTTTTGGCAAATTTTATGAAATTGATATGTCGCCATTATAACGTTTTCTTTTGGAACAAACTGTTTCTCAAATTCAGCCAACACTGCGTCAATTGTTTCATTCTCCCCGATTTCATATGTATTGAAAGTTTCGAATCCTTCTTCGCCCAGCAAAAATAGCAGCACTCCAATTTTTTTGTTATCGGTGTCTTCTTTCGCCCCAAACGTTTCCATATACCACAAGAATTTTTTTTTAAACACACTGAATTTTTTTTCTGCGTCACTATATGTAAGTCAAGCCGGCATTTTGTTTAATATTTTTTCCATTTTTTTTTTATTTTTATTTATTAACATCTGACACCTTGTGCTCGTATTGTATCCTCTTACTCGTCTTTTATTACTTATATTAAACAAGTTTCTTTATATTCACTTTGTTATTTATTACTTAACTATTACATAATACATAACTTATTAATTTTATATGTGCTTCAATGCACGTCTTATACTATATCGGATACAATGAATAATGTGTTGAATGATCTTTTTCCATGATGGCTGACCACCAGGGACGACGACACAACGTGATCCTCCGCTGTTGTCATTGTTACCAACTATCAGGATTTTTAGTGTTGCCTGATTTACATTTTAAGTTTCAAGATATTACATGTACAATATGGCAAAAGCCACAACTTAAACTCTGATTATTCTCCAATACTCCTGACATTAAGTGAAAAAGTAATTCAGAAAGAAAGTAACCCATTTTTAGTAAATAATCACACTAATTGAGAATGCTTTAGACTGTCCTTAGATGAAACAATTAACTAATGGTTCCGGAACAAGAAGCAATTAGAAAAAAAAAAGTTCATAAATTTATAAATGATATACAGCTTGAAATTGATTAAAACAATTAAGATAAATAGGCAGAAAAAAAGAGCGAGAAGAATAGGGTAGAAAACAAGGATTCCTTCAAGATAAAAAACTAATTTGAAAAATTTCACTCAATAATTAAGAAGAGAGATCGAAGAATTAAAAGATAATTCAATCAGTAACTAATGACAACAGTACTGCTTAATCACTTTGGAAAGCAACTAAAGAATTAAAGGACCAATAATGTAGGCCCCTCCAATAAGAACAGCAGTTGGAAAATGAGCTAATAACTGAACAAGATGGGCGAGAAAGTAAATAAACCCTACTAACTACACCACCTGAAGTCAGGCCTGAAATAAAATCTCCTGGTTACGATCTAAGTACATACTGCAGTAATCTTAAAAGAAATGTCAAGTAAAGCATTGGTAAAGCTCACCAATCTTATAAATGCAGCATTTAGAATCAAAGGTGTTCCCAGTTTGTGAAAAATTGCAGAATTAATCATGATCCTAAAACCTGGGAATCCATCACAGGTAGCTTCGTCTTATAAGCCAGATTCACTATTACCCGTTATGAAAACATTCGAGAAGTCATTGGTCAAAGATTAAATCCGATAATCGGAAAAACTTAATCCCAAATAATCAGTTCGGTCTTCGTACTTCGAGAAAGCACTAGGGAGAAGACAGGCTACAATGAAATACTATATTGTATCTGAAATACATTATACGTTATGTATTCCACCATCGAACCTGCACCCTTCTGCTCCTTAATCTAATCAGCCAATCACTGGACTTTATTAGGTAGAACTAATAGGTTTACTAAATTTCTGTGGACATAAAATTGTGTGTACAAATGTAGCCTGTTGATTCGCCTTGCCTCATCTTACTATGTATTTGTATTGTAAACCAGAGGAAGCGATCGTTCCACAAGTTGACTAAGGGGAATTGAAGGTTAAGGTAAAGGGAAACTAAATAATTGCCGACCTTCTTAAATATTTGCATTTTTATGGTAAAAATCCAGGAATGCAACCCCACGAGCTTTATATACATTAATAGCTTCTACTTTTCATGATAAATCACCTTTAATTTGGTTTGTTTGAAGATATTAATTATAACTCGAGTTATAAAGGAAAATTAAAAAAAATCGGTATTTGTAGATGGACTTTAGGGGCACTTTTCACCCCCTAAAAGTGGATGTCGGCACACATATCTCTTATATTTTAAATGTACTACAATATATCAACGTTTCAAGGAAATTGGTGAGTTCGGTGATCAGTGATTTTGTCGTGAAGCACGGACAACGCCAATGTACCGACAGACAGAAAAAAAATTTAGAATCGGTCGTTTAAGTTTTGGAATCATAAATAACGTAAAAAATATAAAAAATGTATAACAAACACTCCAAATTTATTTAAATGTGTAGATTCTCCAATGTTGCGTTTTGGTTTCTAGGTTTTGAATTTTGTACCAGAATTTTAGTCGAAAAATAGAGAAAGATAAATGAGAGTTTTAATAGAATAATAAAGTGTATAAAGTGACATTTCATTTGCCAATTTACAATAACAATGAATTCAAATTAGGAATTCTCGAATTCCTTTTAAATTGACGGAATTCAAAATCGAATTCATCGTTTAGTTGGTTACGCTAGAGCACATTTTTTTACTTCTATAGGTTGGCTATATAAAATTTATTATTAATTTGACTATTTATTTGACAATTACAAGTATAAAAAATATTTATTACATAAGCTAAATGTAAACAAACCGACAAACCAATATTTTATTCGCGATAAGAAATGTATTTCGCCACAAAAAATTGAAAATGCTACCAACCTTGGAAAACCAATCGAATTCCAAACATTGAATTCCTTGACTATTTTATTTGACCAAATTTGAATTTCAATTTCAATTATAATTCCCTGGTCAAATGAAATGTCACTTAAATGGAATTTCATTATAAAGGGTGTTCCATTTTGAGGTTAGTTCTTAAATTGGCCGCTATTTATATTTTTATGTTATTTGACAAATGACAAGTAGAAACATTCAGGTTATTATAAATGGAGAGATATATTATTCGATTGAACAACGCGCATTTATTGTTAACAATGGTTTTAAATTTGGTGAAAGTTACGCAGTAAAAGTAAGCCATTTGTGCCCATTCAAAAAATTGTTTCAAGATTTATGGAAATTAGTACGGTAAAGGATGAAAAAACCAAAATATACCGTTGTAGAGGTCGTTAATAAGAGTTCAAACATATATATTCGTTATTGTTCACAGCAATTACACATTCCGCCAGCCGCTTTATTCAGAATTTTACACAAAGATTCATTTGAAGGCGTACAAGATTCAGATAACTCAAAACTAAAGCTATCAGACTTTGGATTACATCGTCAATTCGATGATTGGATTACATCGTCATTTCGATTTATTTTTTCGTTGTATGACCCAATGGTCATATAACAAAACACAAATTAAAAATGCGAATTTTTTCAACAAAGTCATCTTTAGCGACGAAACAAATTTTGAACTGAGTGGATTTTTAAACCAACAAAATTGTCAAGTCTGAGGTGAAAAAAATCCACGATTAATAATGGAAAAACCGATGCATCTACAGAAAGTGTGGTTTTTGGGCTGGTGGAGTAATCGGACGGTATTTTTTTTTCTGTTACTGTAAAAGGACCTAGATACCGTAATGTGATTACAAATTTTTTGTTTTTCGAATTAGAAGGTATGGATGTTCAGAATATGTGGTTTCAGCAGGGCAGCGACTAAATCTTGCGATCAAAAGCTCCTAGATTTTTCCTACAGGTCTATTTAAAGGCAAAAGTCTATGCCAACGATCCACAAACAATTGAAGCGAAATTGAGCAACAGTTGTGGCAGAATGCCATTGGAAATTTTGGTAACATAATGGTAGCTTCTTGTACAGCAGCAGTGAGTCACTTACAAGATATTATTTTCCAGTGAAATTCTGGATGATGGGAAATTTAATTTTGATTAAAATGCAAAAAATAGAATAAACCTTGGAACCTCAAAATCCGACCGTGGAACCACAGAATTCGACTTTCCGAGTTTAATTCCAATTATTTTCTCGAGTTTAATTCAAATTTTTCCAAGTCTAATTCCATTTTCTTACGATACTAATTCCTGCAAACTTATTTTGTTGCCCCTTAACGGGACCCACCCTTACGAACCTAATTTGCAAAGAAAGATTACGATTAAGACGCTAAAACCAACTATGTTGATGAACCTTTAAGATGGTCTGGTCAGGCTGTTCGATCGATGTTAGACATAATTATTTTTATAAAAATGATAATAAAGTTGATTTTTCGGCATTTTTTATAGACAAATATATTAATTGTTCATGGCAATCCCAATATTTTCGATTTGGTAAATCAGAAAAATATAGAGGCCAATCGCTCTCAATATATCTACTGAAAAAAGTAGAAATATCTTCCCCCCTCCCCGTAATTTTACTTTTGGCTGAAGGCCCAGAGTTATACCAATGTATAACTCTGCAAAAATGAGAACCCTCCATGAGTTCTGTTGGTAGTTTGGTTTCGTACTGAAAAGTATGGTCTACTCATCAGGCAGCTACGACCAAACTACAAAAATTTCCACTCTAACCACATACATTAAGTATCTGGCCAGAACGTACTGACATAGCGAATTATTATTCAACTACATCAAATATAAAAACCCATGGAGAAACCTCATTTGTGTGTGTATTATGCCCACACGTATATTTGTTAAGAATTTAATTTGTCTGTCTGTAATAAAGTTGATTTTTCGGCATTTTTTATAGACAAATATATTAATTGTTCATGGCAATCCCAATATTTTCGATTTGGTAAATCAGAAAAATATAGAGGCCAATCGCTCTCAATATATCTACTGAAAAAAGTAGAAATATCTTCCCCCCTCCCCGGGAAGATATTTCTACTTTTTTCAGTAGATATATTGAGAGCGATTGGCCTCTATATTTTTCTGATTTACCAAATCGAAAATATTGGGATTGCCATGAACAATTAATATATTTGTCTATAAAAAATGCCGAAAAATCAACTTTATTACAGACAGACAAATTAAATTCTTAACAAATATACGTGTGGGCATAATACACACACAAATGAGGTTTCTCCATGGGTTTTTATATTTGATGTAGTTGAATAATAATTCGCTATGTCAGTACGTTCTGGCCAGATACTTAATGTATGTGGTTAGAGTGGAAATTTTTGTAGTTTGGTCGTAGCTGCCTGATGAGCAGACCATACTTTTCAGTACGAAACCAAACTACCAACAGAACTCATGGAGGGTTCTCATTTTTGCAGAGTTATACATTGGTATAACTCTGGGCCTTCAGCCAAAAGTAAAATTACGGGGAGGGGGGAAGATATTTCTACTTTTTTCAGTAGATATATTGAGAGCGATTGGCCTCTATATTTTTCTGATTTACCAAATCGAAAATATTGGGATTGCCATGAACAATTAATATATTTGTCTATAAAAAATGCCGAAAAATCAACTTTATTACAGACAGACAAATTAAATTCTTAACATATAAAAATGATATTTATTGATATAGGAACCAAACTACGTCATGAGTGACGTGGTAAGAAACTCTCTTAACCACATGAAAATTTAGTATGTATTTAACCTTTTCTCGATAACTTTTCATCAATTGCGTCGCCATTTTTATGTTTCTTCTCAATGCGGTTTGCTTTGCTAGGCTGGACAGATTGAAAGAAATGGTTTTCGATTGGGTTTCCGAAATCGTGAGTAAAAAAGATCAAAGAAGGGATATTCCTAAAAAAATTCGATTTAATTCGTATTAATTCCTTTTAGTTTCATTTTTTTACAAGTCTGGGATTGCTTTTTATCCCTTTGCACCGATGGAGTTTTAAATATCAAAATATAAATAGGGGTACAATTAAATTGTACTGCTTGAGTTTGAAATTATTTACTTACCCTTTCACACAGTGCGCAGCGGATAATACGTATCGATCGTTGATCAACATGCCGCCACAATAAAATCGTCCGAAGTAACTTAAACGCGTCATCCAAGGGAATTCATTTACATCTGTTGCTTGGCCACCTACAATTCGTGATGGATCGTTTCGTTCACCGCATCCTGTAAAATTGAAAATACATAATATTATTTTAAAAACATAGTTTCTTTTCGGTATGTTGAACCTTGAATTTTCTTTAACATTTTGGAAAAGTAATTATTATTAAAATTATAGTTTCTAAATTGTAAGACTAAGTTGCATACTCCATTCAATTCAATATTTTCCTTTTTATTCTCAAAGTAACAGACAACAATTTTGCTAATCATCACTAAAATAATTAGTTACAACTTACTTCGACAGACATAAACAGATTTGTGTGTAAAATTATTCGTTGGGCCGGCCACCTACAATTCATTTTCACTACATTTTTGCCTCTAAAGCCAAGATTTTTTTTTTTATTCAATATATCAAATTTTATCTGTTCACAAAACTTTTCTTTCTGCACGTTCTACGTATAAGCTATGTTCTATTGATATGAGCAAAGAATTTCTTCTTAACGAGTCTGACACCATCGAGAAATAAAAAAAACATTGGTGAAAGAGAATGTTTTACTTTTAACCTTCACCTCTTAATATGAATATTTTATTTATGTTCCTGTTGCAACAGAGAGCGCTCTTCGTTATTTTTTTACAAAATGTGACGTAAAGAAATGATCACGTTGAGGTATAAGGGAGCGATCACCACGATTGATCAATGATCGCTTGTTGATCGCTCAATCGGGCAACAGGGAGGAGTAAATTACAATGTTTGCTTTATGTTCGAACTTTTATACGAAATATGGTGTAAAGTAAACATCGCGATGAGATATAAGGGAGTGACCCAATGATTCATGGAGCGATGCTGAGTTATAGCTGAGCTGGACCACATATTAGGGTGGTCACTCTAATATATAGTAATGCTCAACTATAGCAGCTGTAAGAAACTATTTCTAGAAAACTACGGATAAATCGATAACGATTGATACCCAGAAGTACAGAAATGAACATTTCCAGTAACCTTATTAAAATTTAATTGTTATAGAAAAAATTCCAAGTCTTTTAAAAGCTTAACTAAATTTCCTTTATATTCTCTTAAAACTAATTGAGGTAAGTTATTGTTTTTTGATTTATAAATGTAGTTCAACAACCTCCGGAGTAAACTATCATGACTAAAGAGGTAGCTGCTGATGTATTATACAAAAAAACGTATCTTGAATATCTTAATGGTTTATGTTTTTCTTATGGTTAAAAACGGGCACTTTAAAATTCATACTGCTGATTTGGCAATGAAATAGCTTGATTTAACATTTGCATAATCGGTAAAATACTAATAAGAAAAGAACATAAATAAAATAAATTGTTTTCACTGATAATTTGACAGAACATATGTCTCTATGTTTTTTCGATGTTCATTAACGTTCTTCGGTAGGAATAGGAATTTGAGATAAATGAAAAGTTCACGTTAAGAAATATCGCGTTCTTTACGTTTTTGTTCACTTTTTCAAAAAATATCTACTGGTGCGCGTGGTTTAAAATAAACAGAATTTGAAAGGCTTATTATTTTATTCGGTCGCTAGTAACCCGCCAATAAACAGTTAAAGTGGATTTATTGATATTATCATAGCAGTAGATTAAAGAACAAGGGTTCAGTTATGTCCTTTGCGTCTTAAACCTAATAGTTTTAACCAAGACCTAAGAACCCGCACTGCACTGCAGAATAACAGCAGTTTTCAATTAATTTCAGAAATTATTCTGGGAAGGTAATACAAATGATTAAACCTCATTATACGAAACTCAATTCCCATTACACAAAAGTTAGATATAACGTACGACGTTATACGGAGAATGCCTATACTCTATATTGAGTTTGATTTTTGAGAGTTACATGAGTAGAAAAGATTTATGAAACTATACAACGTTAAATTATTATATTTTATTTTAAACAATTTTATACAATGCAATGCATTATTGCACGAAACATATTTATAAATAACAAGTTTTTTCCACCTACTCAAAATCTGACCTCCAAGCTTTAAAAATACAAAACTATTTTTAAAGAAAATTTACATAAGCAACTTATTTTCTAAATCTAAATGACGAAGTTTATTTTTTTAAAATAGGAAGTGGTTCTATTGTTGACAGATATTAACTAAGAAATTTTTTCACATCTTGCCCAAAGCTATTGAATAAATTTGTTGAATAAAGTATCGTAATTTATCGTTGTTCAATATATAGCACCAAATATTTGTACATTCATTTCGAAATACATGTCACTCTATATATGTAATTTAATTATTATCGTTGGTTTAAGTTAAATACAAGTTGTTAATCCTTTTAGATAAACCCAATATAATTCAATATAAATAATACATACATTAAATGGATAAACATAAAATCTTTCAAAAGATGTATATTATATTCTGTATCATTTATATGCAAATTAATTCGCAAATATTTGGGTAGGTCACACATTAAAAATGATATGAATATTTACTACCTTACTTCTTTGTATTCGTTTATATACATAAGTTACTCGTACAATATTTACTCGTATGTATCAAAATACTAAACTCATTTTAAGATATTTGTTTAATTTTTGGGTAGAGGTGATTAAACTATATAATAATAATCGCTATAATAATAATTTTACTTATTTTAATTGGTTTAGGACGATTTTTACTTCAAGTGTTTGTCGCAACGCAAAAACAAGTTGAATTTCTAGTTTTCTCTTTTACTACTCTCTTTTTCGATGTTCTCAAAAAATGGTTTCTATGGTTTTTTCTATGACAACAACCAAGCAATGTTTACTAAGTAGAAACCATAAGCAAGCCTGAATGGTCTATTAATTTCGACAAATTATCCAGTTTTTTCACATTTATGCAATTTTTACATTTAATTTTGCCAAACTTACTTTCATTTGAATTAATTAATTATGTCACGTAATCTCTAATTTAACAATATAATTTTCTTTGTACGTAAGGCAATTTTTGTATCGGGGAACAGCCTGTTGGATAGAGTCGGTCCTGTTACACTTAAGGACTTTAGTTCAATGCGAAAAAATTCTTACTTTCAATTGAATTATAATAATCGTGACAATTTACAATACATAATAACATGGGGCAACGAAATAAGGAAGCAGGAATAAATATCGAAAAAAAATCTAGTTTAATTCCTGAGGTTCCGCCTTCCGCGGCTTATTCTGCGATTTATTGTTTCCTATTCAAGTTTAAATTTCCACTTTTCTAAAACTTGCTATCGGGAAAGCTAGTGTGTGGTCAGCCCGATTTATTAGCACGGGTAATCAGTTTGAAACTAAGAGCCTTTCTCGACGACATCACAAAGAATGGAGCATTTGGCCAGGTCACGGTCAGTCTCCTCTGGCTTCGTCGCTTCCCTGCTCATTGTGTAACCTGCTTCTGGCAAACCAAACTCAGTGACTACCTAGTTAGCCAGGTCATATAACAAGGTCCATCTTAAAGCCATTCTCTCTAATTTTTGATAGTATAATTTTTGGCGCATACATTATGTAATACCTATAAGCTTAAATTGCATTATATAAATCTTAGACACCCCTGTATTAGATAATTTGATATTATATACTTATTGTTTTAATATATTTTTATATACTTATTGTATATAATTGTACATAACAATGATTATTGAAAACCAATAATAAAATATTAGATGGTCATTACAGTTGTGACCGTCGTTCAATTACAATCAACAAATATTATAATTAAAATAATAAAGTTCAAAATTCTTTTACGAAATTTAATAAAATCTTAAACTAAAATCAAAATTTATTTTAATTATAAAGCCTCAAACCGCTCGGTTCACAAAAGATGGTGACAGCGGTGCAATAAAAGTTTTCTCAGTTTCTTAAAAAAAAACTGTTATAATCCTAAACAAAACTGTATGTTAAATGTGGTAACGGTTAGACATTAACGTTTAAGTGATGAAAAACTAAAATGATAATCTGGAAAATAGTGCAAAATTGTACATATTATGTAATATATCTACAGTTAGTCACTTTCAAAGTTGGTCGATAAGAAATTCCTTAAATATGTTTCATTTTCTACAAGAAAAATGCAAAAAAAAGACAAAAAATAATATTTTAGGCTTATTTATAATTTCATAAAACCGAAAATACAGTTATTTACATATTTTAATAATGAAATTTAAAAAAAAAAAATAGTTAACAAAAATTCTGCTAACAATTCAATCACTTTCATAGTTGGTCGATAATGACGCAATTAATAATAATTAATAATAATTTAGTTCAATTTAGATAATTAAAAGAAATTAATATTTAGTTGGATTTCCTTTACATTCAATAACACATGCTAAACTATTTTTCATTGAACTAATCAATTTTTGTGAGTAGCTAGGCCCAATTTTATTTCATTATTCCTCTATTATTTTTTTAATTTCTGATTTGCTGGTTATATTCCTTTTTCGAACCCTTGATTTCAAATAATTCCATAAATTTTCGATTGGGTTAATATCGGGAAATTGTGGAGGTGCCTGGATAACTTTGGGGCAGTTGTAAATCAAATATTCGCGAACAATATGCGCTGTATGTTTTGGGTCGTTGTTTTGGTAAAATTTAAATGTTCTGGGAATACCTAATTTTTCAGCACTTTGTTTGAGATTATTTTTTAGAAGGTTGAGATATTGCTCCTTTTTCATTATTCCTTCGATAAATTGTAAATTACCTACACCTGCTGCTCCCATACACCCCCAAATCATTACAGAACCGCCGCCATGTTTTATGGTAGAATTTAAATTTTTTATATTCAGCTCCTCATTCGCTTTTCTCCACACATTGACCCGGCCATCGCTACCAAATAAATTAATTTTAGTCTCGTCTGCGAAAATAACCTTTTTCCAAAAATTGTCACCCGTATTAATATGCTCTTTAGCGAACATAACTCTTTTCTTCTTGTTTACATCGCTTATATATGGTTTTTTTCTGGCTGCTCGACCATGATAACCATTTTCGCGGAGCGTTCTTCTAACGGTTTCTGGATTAACAGTCTTCTCAAATTTCTCGAGAACCATAGATGTTAGTTTTGGTGCACTTAATTTGGGCTGTATCTTAATTTGGTTTACTATCCAACGCTTTTCGCGGGCGGTAAGCTTTTTTTCTCGAGGTTTTGGCGGTATAAAATCAATCCGATCTTCATTTTTGAACCGACGAATTATATTCCCTACAGTACTTTTACACATATTTAATATCTCTGCAATTGCTTTATGTGATTTTCCTTTAGTATGATGGAAAACAACTAATTGTCGCTTATCAAAAGAAGTACGTTTTCCTTTGTTAGACATTTTAGAAAAATTTGGCACAATTTACAAAATTATTCTCTATAAGGTCCTTACTGACGAATAAATTAAAACAGACTAATGTTTAAAACAAAGAAAAATATTGTTCTTTGTTTGAGTAATTTTACGTGAATGTGTGTGTATAACGTTTCGGCCAACAATGAAAGTGACGTAAATAAATGAAAAAACTGTTTAAAAACTGCGAAGTTCGTATTTGTGTGTATTTATTACGGTACTTTTCTTGCATATGTGTTACGGATAAATTAAACAAAATGAAAAACGTCGCAGAATTTAAAAATATTTTTTTTAAATCTAATATTTTAAACAATTAAATTCGATTTTTGCATCGACCAACTTTGAGAGTGACTAACTGTATTTAATTTTCCAAAATAACAAAATGTGGTTGTACCATATTCTACCGTAAATGACAATAAAATATCCTATATGGAATTAAAAACATTTAAGTACAAAAATACAAAAAAAAATGGAAGTGAAAATAACTTTAAGTGAGCTAGCATCGAAAAAACATATGTAGAATACTGTGTAAGCCATAATAAAAAAAATATCAAATGGGATGTTAAAGCAAAGCACCTAGATATACAAGCCATCAGCTTCAGACCAATTTAAAAAAAAGCTTAATTTAAGGGGGATACATTTTACGATTTCCCATAAGAACCGATCTAAAATTGAACATTTTTGAATAAAATTTTATCAATGAAAAATACTCGTTACCAGGAAATATTTTTACGTTTATATTTAAATCAAACCTTTTAGCATAACATATTTTAAATCCAATAACTTAAATTTAGTAATTTGATTAATATAATTCAAATAAAATTGTACTTTATGGCTATGTAAAAATTCAGTATACAATAAAAACGAATTCAATGACGTACGATCTTACTTACTATTTATCAAAGTCTTTAAAATCAGAGCACCTTGAATACAAGCCGTCAGTATTTATCGACATTTTTTTGTTATAAAAAAAACATGAACGAAATGTGTCATATCATGAGATAAAGATGTGTTTGTAAATAAAGGGGTTCATTTCATAATCATTTATTTAAATTATTCTTCTTAATAACGTAGAAAACAAAATCCATCTTTTTTTTGTCTTTCTATCCCCCTTATATTAAGTTCGAATTTGATGCTGACGGCTTATATTCTAGGTGCTTTGGTTAAAGTGCTATAAAATAATTTGAAAAACTTAATAGCTGCATAAAACAATAGTAACTGTAAACTACATATAACACGTTAAAACTTTAAGTTTATTTACTCTAATACAGTTACCTAATAATAATTATAACAATAATCAACGAATTGAATAATGAATTATAATAATTAATTACATAATAATAAATTTATCAATGATATCTCTTAAATGAAATATAATTCTAATTAACAAAATACGTATAAAATTTAACCATGTCTAAGATCAAATTTAATTTCCGGATATAAACCGCATTTACAAATTTCATCAAATTAAATTTTTGTCGTTAACCCGTAATTAAAATGACCTTGTAAAGAGTTTATGGTATTCAAAAACTATACGAAAATTAACGAATCGGACCAGCAACAATAAGCAACCATAATCTTTGATGTCAGGAATATCCATGGATGACCAACAATTTGTTAAGTGGACGTTGGGACACAATACTATATTTATTTTTATAATTTTCAATATTTCATAATTTAATTTTTCTTAATAATTAAAATAGTTCTGTATTTTTTTTCGTTATTTCAAACTATGACTGAAGATTTAATTTAGAATCAAAATTTAAACAATTATTGAAATTAACTACATATTTTGAAATTATTAATCTATACATACAAAAAAAATAACAAAGTAAAATTAAATTAATTATTTGAAATATCAATAATTGGAACAAAAACCACTTAATTTAAAAGAAAAGCGTTTAATTTAATCTTAATATTCGAAATAATTTCTAATTTAAATGTTGGTGTTTGAATTCAAATAAGCCGTTATTTTAATCAATTATTATTCTTCCATGCATTTTATTTGTAAATTTTCTAATCTAATAAAAAAATAATAATTTCATTTCCGCGCAATTTCGGCTAAATGCACTCACACAATAGCTGATGAATCAGATAGTTCTATCAGTTTCCTGCATTTACGTAATTATGCCATCGAATAACAAACAAATAAACCAAAAGGCAATAAAATTAAAAGACCCTAAAATATTCAAAAATCTTCTAATTTGACTAAAATTCACATTGTGTCAATTAAGACTAAACTTCTTCAGTCAGAAATAGAATCTTCTTCGTTAAATCAATTTCCAAACAGCAGAATAAATGACTGCACTTGATATAAAATATGTTCTTAAATTAGCTCCAAATTTTGCAGGCAATCTAAGCACATAAAGAAATGAACTTACTTAGAATAGATAATCCCATTTTTTAATTCAAGAAATTTATAAAATTTAAAAATAAATTAGTTTTTGCTCAATATAAACTAAAAATATTTGATTTAACTATATTTATCTTAAAATAAGAATCTATAATAATTTTAGAATCAAGAATTTAATATATAAATTAAGAAATGTAATAATTGATCATCATTAATAAAACCTGACTTAATACAAGAAAGTGACTTAATTGGCAGTACAATATTAAACAAAATAGTGGTTAAAATTAGCATGCGTTTTGTATTTCTATCCAGAAAGATTTTGCTTAAATCACTATTTTTAATATGGTTTTAAGAATATAACTAATGAAGCAAAACGTAAATTCAACATAATTATTCAATTACATACATCATTTGTCCATATTCATGCATACAGAAAAAAATAGATTTCGTTATCTATAAAACAAATCCCATATTTACTAGTTTTTACCCTTTGATTTTCAGCTAATCAAGCCCCTTTATTAAATGGAGTCTTGGGTCGAATAGGGTAATACATTCACGCGCTCGAATATAAGATGCATCGAGTTTTCATAAGCAATAAAACATAGAAAAAGTGCATCTTAGATTGCAGCTTTCCATATTAAGGCACGTTAATTTGTAGTTTTTTAGCAGTCCACTCTGTGGTCACAAATCAAAAGGGCACAACTCGAGTTATGCCCTTTTACAAATTATGTTATATTTGAATTCTACGTATTCGATTTAATATACCATAAATTTTTCTTCGAAATCGAGTTATTCTAAATAGAGAAAATTTTATTTGTTGAAAGGGCACAAGTTATATTTTTATATTTTTGCATTCTTCATAAAGGCATATCTCGTTATATTTCCAATTGAAAAATTTAAATTTTTTAAATTTAATAATTCAAGTAGCATAAGTTTATATAAGTCTGTTACGAAAACTAAAAATAAAACATAACAGTTAAGTTTTAATTTAACAAAAGGGCATATCTATTTATTTAAAAAGTTAGGCCCTTTTCTAAAATCGTTTGTATTTTCACATATTGTTTTAACTTGAGTTATGACCTTATGTATAATGTCAAAGCAGTATTTTTTTGGTCACAACATCAGTTAAGCCCTTATGTTAAATCATAGTTTCTGAGTTTTTAAAATTTAACTATACTTAGTTCCTTTTGATAAGTGCGTAAAGTGGTTAAAATAATAAAATGGCTAATCGTGCTCGTAAAATGGTAGAGATGGCTTTGTTGTCTAATAATAGGAATGTTCCTGTTGCCGGACCTTCTGGTATGTATAAGTTTTAAACAATTGTTATAAAATTATAATTTAGGGTATTTATTGTATTTGTAAATAATTTTAAGTTTATATTCCAGGAATATCTAAAGTGGGCCAATGTAAACAATTAGAACCTATCGGAGAAATCGAACCAAAAAATTCTAAACTTGATAATAGCGGTAAGATTTTGAATAAGTTAAAAATAAATGATGGCTTCAATAAATATTAAATATTCCTTTAAATTTTTAGAAAAACAAAACATTCCAGATGATCAGCTTTTTCATGAAGTCGTCCAAAATGATACTGTTTTAAAGGAAGTTAACCATTTTGAAATGGATTACGATGGGGATGGTTACGATTCCGATTGTGACCCCGAATATAATCCTGGTAACATGTCGGAGAGTACAGACTCGGAATTAGAAGCCATGGCGATTCAATTAGAATGCAATTTGACTTCTGTCGAAGCCGTTCCAATCGAAAAGACCACAAACAAACGAAAAGTCAAAAAATTCAACAGGAATGTTGGCAAAGCCTATATTAACGAAAGTGGAAAAGAAGTCCCAGCTCGTCACTTTACACAATCAGGTCCTTGCCGCAATAAATGTCAATCCAGAATTAACCAACAACAACAGCAAAACCTATTTAATGAATATTGGGAATTGGCCGACTATAACAAAAGAGTTGCGTTCGTTGCTGGATTTATTGAAATTATCGGGGAAAAAACATCAAAATTGCAAAAAACTTCAGTAAGACAACGCCGGTTTACTTGCAAATATGCAGTAAAGATTGATGGATTTGATGTTAGCATTTGTAAATCATGCTTAATTGCTACATTAGGAGAAAAACCGAAATTTATAAGGACTATCACAAATAAGCTTTTTATGGATGGGGCAATAATACAAACTGATAAGCGTGGGAAGCATGAAAATAACCGTAAATGTGCTGATGAAATTGTAAATGAGGTCAAAAATCATATATCTCAATTTCCGGCATACGAGAGTCACTACACCCGGCGAGATTCTGCTAAAAAATATCTTAATAGTGACTTAAATTTATCGCTTATGTATAAACTATATATGTACAGAGTGCCATAGTAAACCAGTTTCACTTTCGAAATATACTTCTGTATTCAAAGGAATGAATTTAAAATTCAAAGCACCTAAAACGGACGTTTGCAATACATGCGAAACATTAAAATGTAAAATAGAGGTAGCTGGGAATAACGAAATAGAGCAACTTATAAACGAGCAGAAACAACATCACGATGACGCTGATATGTCTTACAAAATGAAGGAGCTAGATAAATCATTGGCCGAAACTGACGCATAGAAAATGGTTTGCACATTCGACCTAGAACAATGTCTTCCAACGCCCTACTTAAAAACATCGCTATCGTTCTACAAGAGACAATTATGGACGTATAACCTTACGGTACACGAGTGTATTTCAAACAAACCACATTGTTTTATGTGGGATGAAACCACTGCAAAGCGAGGTGGTAATGATATAGCATCATGTTTGTTTTCATTTTTGATCTCTACCCCCCAGCAAATATCTCACATCGTATTTTATAGTGATTCTTGTACCGGCCAGAATAAAAATAGTTTTGTGGCATCCATGTTTGCGTTATTCATGCAAACCGGTAGTCTGGAAACAATAGATCACAAATTGTTAACGGTCGGACATACACACATGGAATGTGACGTTGACCATTCGATCATAGAACGAAAGCGGAAGAAAACCACCATGAAAATACACCACCCAAGAGATTGGTATAACTTTGTGCGTGGTGTTGGTACCAAAAACACTTTCCATGTTATGGAAATGAAACAAGATTCATTTTACAATTTTAATGAATTTTCTAAAACTAAATTCAATTGGCGGAAGGTTGACACAGAAGGTGAACCGTTCACTTGGAACAAAGTTCGATGGATGCGGTTTGACAAAAAATTCGGTATAATCAAATTTAAAAACTCGCTCGATCTCGAGGAACCCTTTAAAGTTTTAAAAATTTCGCGACGTGGAATTAATTCGGTTAATTTGACCTGCCTCCGGAAATACTATACAAGTACTTTACCAATTAATCAGGAAAAAAAAGGACCTCCTAGACTTATTACCGTTACTGGATACAAATTTCCACGATTTTTATAAGAATTTACCAACCAACCAGGAACCCAATTATGATCCAGATATACAAGACAGTGATTAAGAATAATTTGGTCTTAAATACTAATCCGGATATAAAAGAGAAAATGAATTGTTTTTATTAATTATGTGAATGAATTTTAAATAAAACCTTTTAGTTGAGATAACTAACCCATTTTTTATTTCTTGTCGTTAACAGAAGGGCTTAACTAATGTAATTTTAACTTAAGCCTTTTAAGTAAACTGACTCTTCAAATAATATTAAATTTCCAATTTTTTCAAAAGGGCATAACTGAGTAATTCAAAAATTTTCCCGCCACGAAATGGAATTCCACATATTTTGTGTCTTATTATAATTTGTAAATATACCATACACCATAGTCATTGAAATCAAGAACATCAGAAGCGTAAAATTTTCAGCAACTTGATTTAAACCTTTTATCCACTCTACTGGAAAATTAGGTTTTTAGACGTATGCCCTTTTGATTTGTGACCACAGAACTGATGATGATTGATAAATCGAAATATTTGTATGAACCAAAAAATTAATTTTTTTTTTTTTTTAAATTTGAACTTAATTTTGTAAGAATCAATTTTTTGCAATTTTTAAGCACCGTATTCTGACAATAAACGTTATAAAAGTAATTAAAATCAATCCAATATACACAACTCACAAGTTAAACTATATAGTATATTAAAATCAATTAATTTATTCAGTCATTTCAATTTTAATAAAAAAAATTATTAGTTTATATCGTTTACTTAGCTCAAAATTGTCCGCTTGAGGAGCTTTTTCAGCTTCCCTTCCTTTCTTCGACTTAGATTACAAGCTAATTACCTCAACATTATTAAAAATTATACATAAGTTTGAATCATAAATCTGTATACCTAGTCGAAATTTTATAAGGTATAATTTCTTTTTGTAAACATGATATTCTAACTTACGCTACTATTATATTACTAACAATAAGCTACTTATTTCATTTAGATGGTTATGATAATTTTTTTAACTTTAATTGCGTTCGAGTTTAAAAGACAGATATTTGATATTGATAAACTCAGAAACCGCTGAAACTATTTAATTTAATCTACAGCTGTCTTAGATTTGTTAATTCGGTATATCCAAAAATCTGTCATTCTAGTTTAAACCTACTTGATTAACATACTGGTGGTAGCAATAGCCGGTTTTAGACAATTTAACGAATGTCGTTTATCCAAAATTTCATCCTTTGTTGCTCGCGTTTTTCCATTTCACTGTATGACTACTATAACAAATACATAAATGTAATAAATAAAAATGCAAGGTTGAGCTTATCAGTAATATTCATAAGCTTAATCAAATATTTGATAGTTCATTAGACCAATTTTCATTAAAAAAAATGTCAATTTTTTAAAATGAAAATGTTTCTACTAAAATTATAAAATTGGTTTTGTAAAAAAAATCCTTATATTTATGCTCAAACTATCGTTTATATTCACGCCTCTATAAACTATCGTTTATATGCACGCCGCAGCCGCTTGCTGTGATATGTATGTCCTTAAGTTGCTTCAAATAAGCATTGCTTAGTTAAATTAAAAGAAAACATAATAAAATATAAAAACATATTTTAATAAACGAGAAGGGCCTAGTAAATTCTAGCAACACTTTCTTAACTAATAACATATTTTAAATACAGTTACTAATATTTAGCAAGCTCTATTTAAAATTATTTATTAATTTAGCAATATTTCTAAATTACAGCGACCAATTTTTGCAATAAACACACACTCGCTTAATTCTATAACGTAATGCTTTTAATAAGGAAGCCTTGCTAAACTTACGCATGCGCATCAATATGTTAAAACGGTTTTAAAACCGAAAATATTTATGATTTCAGTCCTTCTTGTTCTGTTGAGTTGAGAACGCCCTAAGTGCTAGTTTGATTTTTGTGTTTTAATACATTTTTTAAAGTTTCTTATTGTGAAAAAAGTGAGAATATATTTATGTATGTAGGTATTAATTAAGTAATAAATTGTGAGTCTAAAATCTCTTTAGAATTCTCGGCGTTTCTGTTTTTTTATCCAACCGGATTATTTTTAATGTAAATCTGCAACATCAATTATGTTGTAGAAAAACGCCGTGTGCATCACCACCTTTGGGTCCTTCTTTTTGTTGAGTAAACCGTCATTTTGTTGTTGTGTATAAGTGGAAATAGTGGGTGTTTCCGAAATGCGATTTTAAATGCACGTTTTGTAAAATACGCATTTTTGTGATAAATTTCGTTTCATTAAAATCATAAAAATATTTAAATTCGGACCACTCAAACAACACGTATTAAAAATGCACGCAAAAACTACATCGCATGCAGCTTTTCAAATGTGCCTTCGCTAAATGTGCATTTTGCATTTCGGACGCATCCAGTGTCTATTTAATTTAAAGTTTTATTTGTTAAAATTGTAATGATTCAAATATAAATATTTAATTATTACAATATGTAGTTTAAAGTGTGATGTTTTATATTTGATTGATTTGGAACAGCTTTGTCATTTTGAATAACAGAAATTTGTACTTAAAAATTGCAAAAATTTGTTAATAAACTAGTGACACTAAAAGCATAACTATTTTTAATATATTAACTTTTAGCCTGTATTTATAAGTTAAACCGCGACATGTTCTAATATGTACAGACCTAAACATGTTTAGTAACCCACTTAAACTACATGTCTCAGTAGGACACTGTTGAAATCAAATGGAAAAACACTGCAAAAGGGCGCCTCAAAGAATTCAAAGATTCATCAAATCTGTTAAAGGATTTCGAGATAATTAATAGCTGGCCTGTTTTGAAATCAGCGAATGGCAGTAGATTAGTAAGTCATTTAAAACTAAAACGAAATTTATTTAATACTTAAACACAATTATTATATATTTGCAGATCGATATTGATTTCCAAATTTTGTATCCGGGCTCAAATTTTTTGCTATTAAAAAATGGGAAAATTTTAGTAAAAAGCTCCCCTTACTCTTACCTAAGTAAATTAAAAATAAGGGAGTGTTTGAAGAGCTGAGGTCTCTCCGTTTCAGTCTCCGTGGGACACCGTTGAAATAAAATGGAATGACACTGCAAAAGGGCGCCTTAAAGAATTTAAAGATTCATCAAAAAATATATTAAAAGCAAACGAGGTGATTAACAGATGACATAATTTTAAATTTATTTATTACTTAAACACAATTATTATAAATTTTCAGATCGATATTGATTTTCAAATTTTGTAACCGAACTCGAAATTTTTGCTATTTCAAAAATGGGAAAATTTAAGTGAAAAATTCCCCTAATCTTATTTAAAAAAGTAAAATAAGGGAGTGTTTGAACAAGTTTACTTAAATAATATTTTATATTATATTTCCCTATATTTCCTAAGTCAAACTATATTATGAGCTCCTAATTAATTAACATTAATTCTCTCCCTACTTCCATACTACAAAAATATCAAACTTACGATATTTATCCACTACATTTGAAAGCCTGGTAGAAGAATAAACAGCAAGAAAACATCATTTTTTAGCTTTTTTAACTTAATGTGCCTTAATGTTACAGCTTTTCGGGATTATTGCTAACGGTGCCACCTTAAAGCTTTTATTCGGGATTATAGCTAACGGTAATCAAATTTCTGTTTTAATTTTATTAAATCCATTTAGTATTTTCAATTTGTTGAATTTTGAAATTATTTATAGTCTTCATAAAATATTATAAATATTATACATATTATAAATAGGTTCCTATTATCTTATTAACATATTTTCTCTCTCTATTTTCAGACTACTTTAAAATTAAAGCCTGTTACAAAAATAATAGACAAATTCAATATTTCGAAACCGCAATACACAATTCAATAAGATTGTAATCAGGTTGAATTGTTTCATATGTTTTCAGTCATTTTAAACAACCAATATCAAAATCATTTAGTCATAGTCTAAGTTGTAGGTTTTGCAAAGTTTTGAAAAATGATGTGTCAAGGGCATAGCTTCGAATTACCGCTTCTTATGAGAATTGAGGAAAACTATAAAGCTGATGTAATGAAAAATGATTATTCAGGAACTGGAATTCGAGAAGATTCGATTTTCAATGAAATAGAAAGTTTTCACGTCGTCTCCAATTACTGTGTAGACATTATCCATGATGTCTTTGAAGGGGTCATCAAATACGGCTTGGCTAACTGTTTTTATTATTTTATAATAGAAAAAAAGTTTTTTACATTGGAAACCTTTAATTACAAGTACCAATTCTTTGATTATAGAGAAATAGAAATTAATTCACGTGGCGTACAATTAAAATATGAGCATATTAAACAGAAAAAATTACATGTTTCTGCTAAAGAAAGTATATGTCTGATAAAATATATTACCCTGTTTTTAGGGGATCTTGTTCCAGAAAATGATAGAGTATGGAGATATATCTGTATTTTGCAAGATGTAGTTCAGAGCCTTCTTGAAGAATCTTTTTCCAGTAAAGAGATCGAATTAATAGCCAAAAATATCTCTTTACACAATACATTATATGAAAATTTGTTTAGTGATTAGATTATTAGACAATCGGGACCATTAATACACTATTGGTGTATGCGCTATGAATCCAAACATCGGGAAATGAAAAACTACACAAATGCCACATTTTCAAAAAAAAAAATCTCTCACTCTCGTTTGCCAGAAAGTGTTTAATGAAATTTGCTAATCGCGTGCTTTTAAACGAAGTTCGAGGTTCAAATATCAATTCCATAAAATCTCTCACTGTCGAAAGAGAATCAACACCGTATTATCAAGCATTTAAAAAATTTCGCCATACTAATATAACGCACTATTCATTTGCTAAATCCGTTGAATATAAAGGAACTATTTACAAAAAGGAATTTTACATTTTCAATAAATTTAAGAAAATATTATTAAAAATAACTGATATAGCTTACTCAAATTTAAATATTATACTGATTTTTCAACAACTAAATATATGTCGGTATGATAGCCATTACCGAGCATTTGTTATTTTGGACTCAACTATTTTAAAGCCAACTATAATAAATTTTATTACATACTCTACCGGATAGCACAATGTGTATAAAGCCAGCGCTTATTTAAAAGAAACTTTATTATAATTGAGGCTTTATTACTATAATATAATATTACTATTGTATTACTATTATTATAATTAGATTAATATTATATTTATATTATTATAACATTATATTACAAAATGATTTATTATTATTAATATTATAGTTATGTCTATTGATTTTAAATTAATTATTATTTTATATAAATTCAATTTTAAATAAAAACGAAATATACTGTTTTAAAAATTATATTACGAGTATGTATTTTTATTACTACATATTTCTCATACTACAATATACTCATTTCCCATTCATTTGACATCTCAAGTTGCAGTTAAAATTAATTTTGGTAAAATTTAAAGCGTATTAGTTAACATCCCAATTTCTATGCAGTAATCGAAAATTTTTATCAAAAGCTAATTATGATATTTCTTAAATCAACTAAAATTGAATTAAGAAAAAGTTTGCTTTTGATAATAATTTGCTATTAAATTTAAATCGGAATATTTGCTTTATTTGAGAAAGTGTAAGATTAATTTAATACGTCTTGGTCTAAACTCAAATTTTAATTTAATTTGAGTTAAGAAATTATTTGCTTTTGATAAGAACTTTTTATTAAATTTAAATCGGAAAACTTGCTTTATTTGAGAAAGTGTAAGATTAAATTAATACACCTTCATCTAAAATCTAATTTTAATTTTACTTGAATTAAGAAATATGTTGCTTTTGATAAGAATTCCTAGTAAATTTAAATCAGAATGCTTGCTTTATTTGAGAAAAGGCAAGATTAATTTAATATCATTTTTGCTTGAATATAGATAACCCATATTCTATATTCAAGGAAGAATGATATCGAATTAATCTTACCCTTTCTCAAATAAAGCAAGTATACCGATGTAAATTTAATAGAAAATTCTTATAAAATGCTAATTATTTCTTAATTCAAGTAAAATTAAAATTTTTTTTTAGAAGAAGACGTATTAAATTTAATCGAAATTGTACTTCGGTTAAGCAAGAGCCACATTCTTGGCATAAACAATAATCATTTAAAAATAAATGATAAATTTAGCAAAATAATTCTAGATTTAAGAAATGATATCTTCCATTGAATTTAAAATAAGTTTCTTAAAAGAAGAAAAACCAAAATGTATTATATTATTCGACCTATTTTTCCATTTAATAAAGGGGCTTGATTAGCTGAAAATCAAGGAGTAAAAATTATTAAATATAGCAAGTTTTATTTAATAATAGCAATCTTTTTTTTCTGTGAGAGATTTGCATACACACTGGGCTTCGTAAGCAAGATATACTACAGTTTCTGCAATTAAATAAACTAAAATTGGATGGAAAGGCCTACGATCTGACGAAATATAAAACATTAGATACTTGGCAAAATTTTAAAAAATTAATTGAAGCCGTGTTTACGGAGACAAGATCGATTGATCATCTCCAAATGGAAATGTCTTATCTAAGAAAAGGAAAAGCTGAAGATGTTTAGTCTTATGTTAATCGTTAGAGGCTTATTCCATGATAAATGAAGCATGCATAAAATCGCTAGGAGTAACTGCAGCTAAAACTATTCGAAGTTTAAATTCGAAGATTGCTCTAAAAAGTTTCCAAGAAGGGTTGGATAACTCAATTAAAATTATAGTGAAAGAATATCACTATGAGAATCTAACTGATGCTATTAATAGAGCCATGGAGAAAGAGCTCACCAATAATAAATTAATACATTAGTTTAAATATCGACATTTGTAAATATAAACATGTACCTTTTCTAGTCGAGACAGGTACCGATATTTGTTTAATAAAAAAATAATTTATCTGTGCGGATACCATTGTTTATCCTGAAATAAAATATAAACTAAAGGGCATTTCAAACGAAATGGTAGAAACCCTTGCTGAGTGTGACGGAATAGTTCACTTTCCAGAAGGAAAGTCAATCGAAATCATATTTCAAATAGTAGATGATAGTTTTCCGATAAACGCATTTGGCGCATTTTTTTTTCTGGGTCAACACAAATGGTCCATAAATTTAAAAAATTCATCCGTTGAAATGTCTTTTAAATCTGAAAATATCTTTTTTAAATTGTTACCAAACATTGAAATCGAGACTTTGGATAATATAAAAATTCCTCCTGAAAGCGAAAAAATCATTACATTACCGGCTTGTTCTCTACTTACCCGATCTGCATCTAAAAATATCCATGAAAACCAAAATCACTTTTTACAATTATCACATAAATAAGTTTTGAATTAACCGGGAAGTCAATCAGTAAATTTACCTATAAATTTAGATCTTCTTACCCATCATACTAATAATAATAATAACTCTCATTTTAATCAAACTAAAAATACCCAAAACGTATCAATCGCTTCAATCGGCTTAGAACATCCAAATCTTGTATCCGAAAATCAAACAGATCAATACAATTCAATCCCTTTCTCAACGAACGAAACTAAAAAGTCACATTAAGATCTAAACTTAAACGAAAACTCCAATAGGATCACATATATTACCGAAGATTCACCAATTCAACAACTATTAAATGAGTTTCATGTGTCATAATTGGAGGGACACCAAGAATACACCAAAGAACCGGAATTTCCGAATTACTACGAGTTAGTGAAATCATTTGAAAAATTCTTCTTCGATATTTTTGGAACCACCATCTTCATATAACAATAATAAATTCATTCTAACAATTCAGGACGCTTAAAGTAAATTTTCTACCGCTCATCCTTTACCTAACCAAGAAGCCGAAACAAAAGCACAAACGTTTGTGGAAAAATTTGATCAAAGGAATCGACTTTATGAATAATCTCATCTCAAACTAGAATTTATTTTAATTTAAGCAAAATATTTTGAATTAGGTAAATAAAAATAAACAAAATTAAAAAAAATTTGTATAAAACAAAATGAATTGGAACCAAAATATAAATTGTAATCATAAATTGTAATTAAAATCTATTAATATTGTTTATCAAATCGAATATAATTTCAATTAGTTAATCAAATCAAAATTATACTAATAACTTAACTTTTTACAAAAGGTTATCCACCGGAAAATCTTATGATACCTACATATAAAAGTTTAAATTGCATTATATAAATGTTAGACAGCTCTGTATTAGATAATTTGATATTATATACATATTGTTTTATAATTAGTAATATATATATGTATGTATATATAACTGTACGTAACAATGATTATTGAAAACCAATAATAAAATCTTAAATGGTCATTACTGTTGTCCGTCGTTCAATTATAATCAACAAATATTATATTAAAAATAATAAAGTTCAAAATTTTTTTATGAAATTTAATAAAATCTAAAACTAAAATCAAAGTTTATTTTAATTAAACTATTTGAATTAAAAAGCCTTAATCCCGCTCGGTTCACAACATATACAGTTAAGCTTGTCATTGTAAAATTGAGATCTTAGTGTGACCAAGCCGCCAAGGCCTGATGAGAAGATTTATTTTTTCAATAATCATATACTCATAACTTCGAGATGACTCATTTCTCTTAATTTTTAAATATTATTAGCTTTGGTTTCGTTATATTTTCAAGAAATGACTGCTATAAACTAATGGACAGATAAATATTTAGGTTCGCTAATTTTGACCAAAAATAGCAACAAATATTTCTCGTATTTAATAAAAAAAAGTTGGCATTTAAAAGGGAAACTGTTTATTAGAATTACGATAATTTTATTTTTAAAAGCACAGACAATTAAAAATACGAATTAAAGAAGCAATTACTGGACTCATCGAATTCTTAATCTACGTGAAAAATACAAACAAAAGCTTCTGACCAATTTATTTATTTTATAAAACCCATTGTTGTCTAATTTGGCTGACTAACACTTTTTGCTCGAATTTGTTTGTTTAAAAAAGATGAATTAAATAACCAACTAAATAACCGAGTTATTTAAGTTCAATTAAAAATCCCCTTTTTCGACATTTTCCGATTTAAAAAGCATTGGTTTTGACCAATTTATGTCCTTTATTAATTCTAATTCTGCCGGATTAATAAACCACTAAATTTTTTAGGCTTCCCAGACCCGAGAAACAATAAATGATAACTAAACATAATATTTTTGAATCTTTTCAGCAAATAAATGTTGAGAATCGACTACAAAATGACATGTTGCCTTTTATTTACTTTTTTCATTAACTGTAGTATTTTGTTTATTTATTTACTTATTATAATAATACAGTCTGTCGATTGTCACAATCCAGTGTCGATTCATAAAATTAACAAACAAAAAAATGTACAAGTATGTACAACAAAGGAAGATTTTAGAAATAAAAGATTGAATAATAAATTATATTAAACTCGAATATACATCAAATCATTCACACTACAGCAACTATGCTTTAACCCGGCCATAAATATATTGAGATTCCGACCAATTTTTAATTCAACTTATTATTAGACAGGTGCTGCATTGGAATTGTTTAATGGAACTGTTTATCGTTTATCTCTTGCCACCATATGGTACGACCGTTCGACTGACAAACAAAATATTTGTAAATACAGCATTGAACATATACATACTATATGTTTTAAAGTTAAAATTATAGAAATCTAGAAGTAAAGACAATGGTTTTACTCCTATAGAAACTGGGACCAAATCCAAACTCAGAATAATTGGGAATAACAAATTTTTTGTTGTATTTGTTTTATAATTTAACTAACTCAATTTTATTAAATGTCACGTATTTATGTAAGATATAAAAATATACTTCCAGAACCAGAATTAAAGAATTTTCGAAAGTTGTTTAGGATTAAAAATATCGAATAAAAAGAACAAAAATATTATTTAAATTTTCAGTTTATAAATTTAAGAGATTTTACCGGGTATGAAATTTTATACAAAACAACAAAATCAACAAAACTTATATGTTCAAAAAATTTGTTAATTCAACAAAAAAATATAACTGTCGCCACAAGTGTTCTATAATGGCATAAGTCGAGTTATCTCCCTTTACATTTTCAAATTAGAAATCTCCGTAATGGATTTTATAGCATATCAATTTATTGTGATACTCCACAACATATAAATTCCGGAATATTACAATAAATTGATATGATATGAAATCGAATTTGAAACGTAAAAGGACATAGTTTGACTTAAGCCATTATGCCAATTTAAAGGAATTGCCGGCAAGAACCGGCAACAAATTTAACATACCTAATATAGGGATTAATGTACATCAACATAAAATATACGCTAAAAATCTTGTGTTATGTTTAAAAATTGTTTAATTTTTTTTTTTTTTTTTTTTTTTTTTTTTTTTTTTGAAATTCCAATGAGATGGTACTCAACATAATTAGCTTAAGAAGCAGGGTGCTCAATAATACCCATAACTCGTACAAATTTGCAGCAATTCCACAGTGAATAACAAAAGACTTTATTCTTGTTTGGTAAGAAACTCGTTAGGCAAATTCGTAGATATGTTCTTCGAAGTTGGTATATAATTTTTTTGTACCCACATTTCAATATATGGGACCATTTGTGGTTGAACCCGAAAATTGGTAATTTGCATTCGACATATGAAATTTGAAAGTTCACCATATCGAAGATTGACCAATTTACCGAAGGGTTCTCGGGTTCCGACATATAAGGATATTTAGAACAAGTCCTCTTTAGATTTGGTGGTAATTTTCAAACGATATGTGAAATTTTGAGATTCACTGTATGTATATACTCTAAATAAGGCGATTTTTACCTAATTACCATTATACATTCGCCGAACCTGCAAAACATCTCTATGAATTATGCCCATCTTCAACATAGTGAATTTCAAGATTTCATATATCGATACCTTATAACACACAAGTGCTATGTCCATATTTTTAATATCCACAAGTTAGTTAAAGCTTAATTTTGTGTTTACGACAAATTGTAAAAATAAACTTAGTGGATTACTTGTGCTATAAGCTTTAAGGTATCGATTTAAGGTATCGTGTATTGTCTCATAAATTTCAATTTAACTCCAATAATTATTATATTTTAATTGTTGAAACATTTTGCAGATTCTTGCGCCTTATATTGTATATTTCTAGACCAAAGCGAATAACGTAACATTTATATTTTTTGTTGAATAACAAGTTTTTTATCTAATATTATTATCGTGCACCACATACATTTTTTTCTAAAATTTCACACACGTAGATTTTAAGATTAATTATTATTAGCTCGACAAAGTTTTTAAATTTAATCATTTATTCCCGAATTAAAATTAAACCTACCCCCCAAAATTGTTGAATATATAATAGAAGGTGACATTTATGTTTAAACCAGTTATTTATAAAACAATATAAATTTAACGTCAACATAAACCAAAATTTAATTTTAGGATAGTTGTTTATTACGTGGAACCGAAAGTTGATTAATCAATCAGGCGGGTGATATTCATTAATTTTGTTTTATGAAAGTTTTCATATGCAAGAAGGTCGCTTATTCTCAAGATTGGGTCTACAATTCTTTGTACTAAACAGTGACTATATTCAGACTTTATTTCAATGCTTCCTTATATTCCTCTATCAAGCCATTTAGATGAAAAGTGTGATGTTCCTTAATTCATTTTCTTGAATTAGAGTTTATAGTTGTCTGTTTTCACATTTTTTCTTAAAAATTATGCTAAATTTGAATGTGAACTGGTTTCAATTAAGCGAAGCCTTTTAATGGTTTACTATTAGTCCAATTAAAATAAACCTGTCATAAAAAGCCATATAAAATAAAAAAAAGGTACAGTTTTGAAACTAGGCACATATATCCTTTAACCATTAAATAGAACATACAAAAAAGTTTAGATAACTCAAAGTAAATCTAGTTACTTGTTGTGATGTGGTTTGCACTAACGTATAGAGAAATTTTTCAGCCAGGTTTTAGGTTTAAGTATCATCACGATCGGACGGAACTATAGATCGGATCGAAAATCGAAAGAAAGTGAACAAAAATGTCGTTTCCAAAGCATTCTATGCCAAAGCTTCTAGCACAGCACGGAAGCGATAAACTGCTTTTGGATTGGCCGAACGAAAATCAATTATTTATGTAGCTGCTACTTCTCAATTTTTAAGTCATTTGGCGGGTACTCAGTTTCCAAATTCAAGGTCCTAACCAAATGTGTTAGAAAGAAAAAACGAACACTGCAATCGTTTCAAACATTACCGTCCAAAGTCAGGTCTATTTTGGTGACAAATGAAAGTAACAATTACTTCCATTGACATCTTCTAACATCACCTCAACACTGTTGGAAGGCGATCTTTCCTATTGAATTTCCACCTTGTTGGATTTCCAGTTTGCAACATTAACAATGGTCTGAATAGGCAAAAGTCCTTCAAATATTACAGTGTTAGCTTGGAATGAACGATCGGCGTCTCGCAAATGAAGCAGAATTTTAACAGCATATTTCAAGACCTGCGAGACAAGTAGCCGCTGATGGAAAGAATTTTTGTTATATTGGCTGAAGATTGTGACCATACTCGCCTTTGAAGGCCCACCTTAAAAATGTTATTGACCCCTCAACAAGTTGTTCATCTAAAAAGTAAGTTTCCACTGGGAGTTTTCACACCAGCAACTTGGTAATATGTTAGTCCTCGTAGAAACGAACTTAAATTGGAGTATTTTGCATATTGCAAATTTTTAGGAAACATTTGATGGGTTTCGATGATACTCCTGTTGAGCCTCATGACCCAAACCCTATTCTATTTATGTATCAATCTAAATTTTACATTCTCAAATTTTAATTAATACCATTATTAGAATTTAGATGCAATTAGATAATAATTAAATAAGTAAGTATTTATGTACAGTGTGCGAGGGACCTCTCTTTTATTTATTAAGCATTAGTCAATTTCAATTTTCCCTAACACATGAAACGTGTGATTTCTTTATATTTGGCCGAATGTTTGGTACTCGGTATTGTTATCAATCGAAACCTCTTAACACGAACGAAATGTTTTCGTATCGTACTACGGAGCATTATAACAAACTGACAGTATCGAGAAACGCAAAAATGGCGGCCCGAAATCTGAATTGGATAAAATCCGAAACAGCGAATAAACAAATTTGCATAAAAGTATAATGTGTCGGACTGGAGCATCCGTCAAATATTAAAAAAAGAACTCGATTTTAAGCCGTACAAAATACACAAGTAAAAGACTTAAACACTGTGCAAACGAAAATATGGTTTGAAAGAGTAAGACACAGAAGCGCTTATACGCAAGTAAGAGTTTACATAATTTTGTTTCTCGGATAACAAGAATTTCACGATCTAAAAGCACGTGAACAAGTAAAATGACCAGCATTGGTTAAAGAGCAAAACAAATGTTAAATTGTAGCTGTTTTTTGTTGAGCTAAACGCCATATTATTAGGAGAATTAATACCTTGAGCATGGAAATAATTTTGGTACAGACCATGTAAGTTTCAGCAAGAGCACAAAGAATATGACGAATATTTTAGAAGCCAGGTTTCCTATAAAGAAAATCAACACCTTCACCGATAATGGCAGCGAAATCCACAGTCCCACATTCTTGCAATAGAATCAATGTCAATATCAAGGCCAAAGATTACATTGAACAAAAAGTATTTTTTGTTGAATTAAAACCATTTTCAAAAATTTTGTAAAAGTATCAATTAGAAATATCAAAAATTGACAGAATTAAAATGATATTTATTAGTAACAGTTAGTTCTTCACACTCTGTCCACTTAATTTCAAAGATGGGTACGCCTTTTTTATGCCACTGGAACACTAAATTATCCCGGTTTAAACCCGGTTTCGAGTCTTCGAGTCTGCGAAGCGCCAAAGAGAGAGGATTATATAAAAAAGTAAATAGGCGCACATACATCGTTCGTTGAATGTGTATACAAGAATTTCTTAATGAAATAATCGATGAATATATCAATCCTTTATTACTAGGGCAATTTAATACTAATGTGTCGATTGGTTATTCTTAGATAAGTGTAACATCCCATGAAAAAAGTTATGTCGTCTTTTACCTGATAATAATGTAATATCCAAATATTATTTTTATGGTAGAAAAATGACCTTTCAGTTAACAATTTCATAGGATTTTTCTTTCTAAACAACTTACCAGTTGTAAGAAAGGGTAAAAAACTTGATCAAACATCACATTAACATTTCATTAATAATCCATCACCATACATTGCGACACGACAGATTAATTTACTTCAGTTGTATGATAAACGATGTTGGAATTACTAATGAAATGAATATTTACAAAAATTGCAAGAGTGTATAAAATTGCAATATTGTGAAATCTTATGTATTCTTCGAATTGACAAAAAGCATTAATGTGGCATAAGCAGCAGCAAATTCAATTTTTATAAAGAAAGTAAAATTTTAGGCACGGAGTTATGTGATTTATTTCAGTTAGCCGCTTTTACTATGAATTAATTAATATATAATTTAAATATTCCGCCAAACAAAATATGTATTTTAAATTTAAATTACTATTTTTATTTTTCTCAATTTTTCGAATCAATTTGAGGTTAGGACAGGCATTGGTACTATAACGACTTCAAAAGTTAGTTATACCTGGAGGAGGCAATAAGTGTTTTTTCACATACGAGTAAGCAACCCTCTAAAATTATAAATTATTTCGTTTTAAAAACATAGGGTGATAGTTCCAATCAAAAAGTTACTAAATCTGTTTCCATAGAAACTGCTATGATTACCCTGTGAAAAATTATATAAAAATAGTGATTGTTGCTGCGATCAAGAAACTGAAAACTAAATGGTTTTATGTTTTCCTGTATAACCAAGTTTTAAAGTCGATAGTTCATTTTGAAAATTCGGCATAGTCTAGCCTCATATTTTGACGGAGTAACAAACATATAAATATAAATCATTCGTTCTTAAATTCCACGGACGCAATTATTGTAAGGACTAAGTAAATTTACAGTGAAAAATTAATTGACGTACTGCTACTTACATATGAGAATTTTAAAGGCATATAACTCGCCGATACGGCTATTTTTGCATTTTCGGCTTTAGCACCTATTGGTCTAGCTGTGAGTTTTTCACTAAAATTAATTTCTGTAGGATTTCATTTGGTTCTTGTCGAAACGGTAAACATTATTCTATTGGACTGTCCAATGAGTTCAACCATAATATATTATCTCTGATCTACACACTTGAGGAATTTCTTTTCACTTAAGATAATAATGTGGGAGAGGATATCAAGGAATAATCGTTCTCTGCCCCATTACGTCCTGTGTAGATCATACCCATGTTTTGTTTGGCTAAGAAAGTCGGATGCTTGCGATTTAGTATGAACGATGGCTGATGACATTCGATAGAAGAATCTTGTGATTTGAACCAAAATTGAGCACGTATTGGGCACGAAATATAAAAGCAAACTTTATTTTTTCTAATTTGAGGTTTACATAGTATGCTGTAATTTTTTTTGTAGATAGGAAGTATTAGAAAACTTAAAAAAAAACGTCAAATACGCATTTATGTATATGGCCCGTCGAAAACGGTTCGTGGAAAATTATCAATTTCTATCAAGCGTCTGAACTCGAAATCTTTTGCGATCATTCTAGTTTGATGCTGCATACTCGAAAGCTACAGACAATAACTTTTCTGATAATTTGGCAAAAGAAGAACTTGACGACGAGAAATTTTTTAGTAATTTTTGGAAAAAGATAAGGACAAATTAATTCCCTCAAGTTCTTCTGTTGTGAAATTATCAAAAAAGTTACTGCCGTGTGTTTTTCAGTATGCGGCATGAAGGAGATTTGTTTTAATTTCATTTTTCACAATGAAATTCATTTTATCAAAAACTACTACTTTTAACTATTAAAGCGGCCAATTCAAATTTTACAAGGAAAATTTTACAATTTGTGAATAAATTTTAGTATTCTGTAAGTAATTTATATAAAGTATAGTATGTCTTAAATCGTAATCCATTTGAGTGAAGCTAAATGAGATAGTTCGCACGATTTTATCTTGTTTAGCTTCGCTCAAACGTTCTACGAATTAACGTTTTCTAAAGAACCGGTCAGATCACTTTTTAGCTTAATCCCGCTTAGAAATTTATCGTTTTTCGAATTAACTATTTAGGACAATAGAACTTGAGGATTTTTTGACGTTATGAATTAAAAAAAAATTAGAATTATTTTGACTAACACCACATCTTGTAGTACTCAACAGTTCAAACTAAAACGGGTGTCACTTGAATAATGGTTAATAAATGACATGTATTCAAACCGAAAGAATTAACAAAACACTTGTGGTTGTTCTGCATGTTTCTTACCTGCACATGAACGGTTAAACTATATTTGTTTTGGCTAGCCAAGCAGAAGTTAAAATTCAAAAGAAATATTAAAACTTTAAAAATTGATTAAATGACCTTGCAAATTATCTTGCGAACGGCTTCGCATCGTTTTACTCCGGGCCTAATCGAACTTAATACAACTACTATTATTTTTAGAAAAATTCATTTTTCAGTTTTACACTTACCGCTAATTGTTTTTTATGAACCCGAAGAACCAAAATTATCAATAACCAACGCAAACCGCAGATGAGACTTCTAAACTGAATAGAGCTAGCATTTTATTAAGAGCCAACCTATCTGGAAATTAAAATTTATTCACAAACTCATTAAAACCGCGAAGTCAAAGGTGAATTTTTCAGAACTAATAACTCAACAAGTGAAACCGAATGCTAACAAAACTTGAAAATTCAAATGAATTATAAATTTAAAATATTTTTTCTAGACGAGTAAATCATTGGTAAGTTTTGAATTCACTTCGTTTTGGTTAACCTGAACAAGTATTTATATTTATATGTTGAAGATTTAACTTATAGGTTGATAAATAAGATAAAATTTAACATTTAACATTTCTAATCTTTTAAAAGTTTTTAGCTAAAATGGTTTGAGCTTAGAGTGATTCAACAGATCTAAAATAGCCAAATAATCATAATTTAAACTAAAATAATTTGTTTGGAGTGGAAGGAATCTTCGCTATTAAGTTAGTGTCTATGAACTAACAATGTGGATTTCTCCGACCCACACAATTTTCTGCAAACAATATTACAATATCGGTGGGATGCGTTCGTAATCAATTAATTATGAAATTAAGACATTTGTAACAACCAACAGTACAGTGTTACATTAAATATCTTACAACTATCTAAATTTACTTGGAAGTTCAAAGTAATCACATTAATATTTATTAAAAACTTGTTCGGTTCGACAATCAACTTAGTTATTCTTAAAAATTAAAAACTTGATCGATTTTATTTTATCAATATACAATCCACTTTATAAACTTATTTTCAAGGCCATTGACAATAAAAGAACATCAAGAATTTTTGGGGGACAATGATCTGTGTATCACTATCACAGTATCACTAATATATCACACATACTCGTACATATGAAGAATTATCATAAGTTCGCTATAAAATATGAAGCGTTCAAATCTTTTATACGTAATAATAACTTACTGCATTTACAATTACTCTTCGGCGTGTCGTGTGCTGGTGGTTTATTATTGTGAATCAATCCTACATAATTTTTAGAAAATTCAACATTATTTTCGGTTAGCTCCTGCTTATCATTGCGTAGTGGGACGAATTTTCCTTCGAACGAATCTTTCCCGGTAAACCCGTCTACAAAATTGTGTGTTCTATCCAAAAATAAATTGAAACATAACACAAATATCACAAATTTAATTAACATTTTTTTTTATTAAAATTATTTATTTTAAAATTAAAAAATGTTGAGTTTTTTTTTTATTTTTTTTTGTTTCTTATCACAAATAATTTGTTTATTAGATATATCACAACGGTACCATTCACTAAATTATAATTGTTTCTATCGTAAATTCATAACTTATTTATTTTATTTATTTAAAAATCAAAATTATTTTTTTTTTTTTTTCACTTTATTTAGATTAAGGGACGTATTATTCAATTCGAGCTCTAAAAAGTCACTGGTCGCAATTAAATCTTGTCTTTTTGTTGAAGCTATATTACACACAACAAAATGCAAGAACTTTGTTTAATACTTTTGTTTATTTTTTCTTTAAATTAAAGAAAAGAAAAGAAATAAAAATTACGAAGAAATGAGAGTTGAAACGAAAGAGAGTGTTATAAAAGTTTAAGAACAAATCGTAGTACGATTCCAGTAAGTAAACGTAAAAAGAAATGTACGGATTAGCAAGATTTTTATTTTGATTAATAAAGTAGTCTACACAAAATAAGTTAACGTTTAATACTTTTCAAACCGTTTTATTGATTACCAGGGCTAATGTCTGCAACTTATGCGGAATACACTGGTGCAAGTTTTATTTTAAACTTTCTTCAAGAAATTCTTGTGCCCATATTGTGAACTTAAGATATCTACATACGTTTTCTTTCAATCAGTGAAAAAGGCGTACATATATTTCTACTTTTAACTTTTCTGAATAAATCTATTATCTATGTACCCATGAATAATAAGGAATCAAACTGTAAAGTGACAAAAAATTAAGACCAATTTTCTGTTTATCAATATTGCTTCAAGAATTATATCATTTTTTTTTAAATCAAACAACAGAAATCAGAAGTAATTCTTATTTAGAGTATGGATTTTGATCGTAACTTGAGGATTGTGTATTTCATATATGTACTAGAAGTAGAATAATAAATTTTATTCTTATTTGATTTTACTTTAATTCTGCTCTTTAAATTGCTCGTCTCATTTTATGAGCCAAAATTTTACCCATAGTGCTATTTTAATTTTCCCAGGGAATTGGAGATTGATTTATGGTGACTTTTTAGAGTATTTTGGTATTATTTTTTCAAAAGCATACTGTTGCGTGTGGCTTTTTTCCAGTTTTGCGAAAAAAAAATTCCCAACCAAATTTTTAGGGAAAAATAAACAACCAAACTTCTATGAAATGGAAATGTTTTTTCCCAAAATTTGAACAAAATGCCAATCGCCCCAGTATGCTTCGAGAAAAATAATACCAATATAGACTAAAAAATCACAGTAAATCAATTCCCAATTCCCTGGGAAAACCAGAATAGTGCCACTGGACGTAGTTTTCATTCAAAAAATGAGAGATGGGAGTAATAGGATTGGTAAATATGTGTGTGCTAGTACACACAGTGAGTGGCTAAAATTAAATTTAAAAAAAAAAAAATATGATAACGCAAAATAATTTTGTTTATTTTGGTTAGTTTACTTCTTTGCTGCTGCAATTTGTGATGATCGGTCGTTCTTGTACGATTATGGGTGCGATTATGTATCTCTCGTATTACGAGCTACGAGTTTCGAGAACTCGAAATATGTTGACAAAATTTCTTTAAAAATAATCTTTTAATCATTACGAGTTGTCTGTCGTACTTAGATTGTTTTACGAGTAAAACAACAACAACAAGTCGCAATTACGATAACTCATAATGTCTTATGGCCTTTTCACATGAATCGCGATATTGCTCATACAAGTAAAAATGATTCACCGATTTCTCTTTAATTACACGGTAAAATATGTACTAGTTACTTAAAAAATAGTTACTAAATGATTTCGAATTTAATATACTTGACAATTTTTTTAGCAAACGCACACTTCTCCTAACATCAACAGGCAATATTATAAAACCTATTGTCTGTTGAAGTTTCAGTAAACTAGGCAGCGGTTCAGGTTTATCTACTGTGAGGCAGATCAAAAATCGCTAAAGAAATAGCCAATTTCCTAATTAGCAATATTCCAGAACTTTATTTAAAAATTATTTTATAATCCCTTTTCCAATGCATGTCGAATTTCATCAAAACTGGCCAAATTCCAGAACTTCATCTGAATATCATTTTAGAATCGCATTTCGATTGTACCAGTCGAATTTCATCGTAAATGTCACTAAAATCGATTAAAGAATAACCAGGTTCCACCCTACTTGACCATATTCCAAAAATTCACCCCAAAAATCATTTCAGGACCCCTTTTCCAAGGCGCATGACAAATTACATGTCCTTTTTGTTCGGAAACTAATTACTATCCATGCGCTATTTCACATTTCCCCATATTTGGGTCTTCCGTTTTGTATGGGATAAGTATGGCCCAAATATATCCCCTTAACGTGGCCTTTCGGTTGTTAAGGGTTAAATTTAGTACATATTGGTATAAGTGCTATTTAGTTCTTATAATATTTAGTACACAAAGAAAAGTTATTTTTTAAGTGCCAAATTTACCAATTGTACTTAAAATGTAATTTTAATTTGTATACTGAAAAATATAAGTGCTAATATTACTTGTTGTGATATATAATCTGAGAGCTATTTCTAGCCTAGTTGGGGCAATACTCCAAATAAAATAAATGAAGAACCAAAAATGCGAAATAATACATCTTATGCAATATTTTGAGCACGTTCTGCTCAAAATAGCTATTTTATGAAGATATATTATCTAATTTAGGTATATTATCTAATTTAGATAAATAATATATTTCTACTTTTAATATGATTTATTACAAAGCTAAACTTTGTATTTTGTAATTTTGTATTTTGAATGAACCTTTATAAATGCTCTTTCCTTCGTGTTTCTATTATTTTGAAGAACGAAAAGATTAAATGTAAATCAGCTATAAGTTGCCAGTTGTGATTCACTTTCAATCACAATTCTCTTAGCTTGTAACGAATTATTAGACACCATTAAAAATTAATTAGTTTTAATCCTTTGTGGCTTTTCATAAAAGGAACATATTATCTACACTGTAATAATAATAAACTCAGGGTTCGGATTAATTAAATTACAAAACAAATATTGTTATTTAATTATCATAATATCACAATTGGCCCATAAAAATAGGAAAGCTTCAATGAGTAAAATACCTAACAATTAGGTTAAACACAGATTAAGAAGAGATTACTAAATATTTCATGAATATTTAGTTATGTATTCAGTTATGCTTAACTTAATGATCATCAATTAAATTTAAAAAACATCCTCTTGTCAATATCAGACCTGCGGCCTCGCGGCGAGCGTTTCTCATGATATAGACATAGTGTAACACATAAATCATCAAAAACTATAAAATTCTCACCGTTTATGCTTCAAACGCATCATAATCATTTATTTACGAGAAAAAAATGTAATTTCTAATTCTAATTCAATTGCACACCACTTATTAGCTTAACCATAGAATACAAGAATTTCATTCTATCTTAAATATGTATAAAAAGAACGGTGATTATTTAAAGAAATCTTTTTGTAGATAACTTTAAATTAACTTTTCTACTTATAGGTAGGTAGAAAGGTATGTATATAAATTACATTTTTATATGGTTCTCTGATATAAATTCTAAATAATGTTCGGTTACCGTTGTTAATTCTGAATTGTACAAATTACTATTGTACCCACAAACTCAGAATTACACAAGTAATAACGAAAATTTAATTGATATGTAGATATTCTCGTGTACATCGGGTAAGTAAAAATAAACCCATCAAATTTTATATTAAATATGTAATCCAATTAATGAATAAAAACGTATTTTGTAGTTAGAATGTTTAATGAGATGGTTAAAAATGTATGTATCATATCTGTAATCAAGTGCAAGAAATATTGTACATACTTACATATGTACCATATATATATCTACACGGAGAAAAATACGTGAAATCGCATATCCTTTATATTTATATGGGACCGGAAGTCATGTTTGAATTTTATCATTTTTATGTTTCGGATCTGAAGCAATAGTTAAACAAAACATTCATGGAAAATAATTTTTTTGCTGTTGTTGTTTTTTAAGATACAGGTTGTCAAATATTTAAAAATGTCATATAGTATTAATTGCTATAGAAAAAAAAAAGGAATTATCCGAAAATTAAAAAATTGCACTCATTTTAAAAATAAATGAATTCATTATAAAATAATTATCAAAATGGTACCATCTTTCATTTCTTCGTTTTCAAAATGGCCGTCGGAACTTTCTTTTTGATTTTTCTCCCAATTGCATCTTTTTTTTATATTTTAAATCTTTTTCCCCATTTAGTTCTATTATACCTACTCACAACCTGTCATTAACATCGAGTTATACCATTACAATTCGAACGGTTAATAAATAAATTTATGTAGACAGACAAATAAAAAAGTTGCTAGTGGAGACACGAAATTGCAACGACTTTAATTACAAAATTTTAAGTTTCTGCTTGGATTCAAAAACATGGCTACCAGTTTCGAATGAAATTTTTCTAATTTGTAGTTAGAATCTACTAGAATTTTTGTGACCTGTGACGTGAAGATTTTTTATAAAACTTTTTGTTACACAAAAAAAAAATTTAATTTTTGTTGAGATATTTATAAATACATACTTAAAAATGTGACAGCCAAAAAATACGTATACCTGTGACGATTTTTTTACAACAATTTTTGCACAATTTATTTAAAATATCAAACCGGAAATGATTTCTAACTATCAAATTTACTGTATGTTTTCCTCACCCGACGAAATTTTTTATATTTTTGTTACCAGTGGCCCTATTCTGGTAATTCCCGGGGAACGGGAAATATTTTTTTTTTACAGCAGTTATTCCCAGATACATATTTCCAACTTTTTATTCCCCATTTTCCAAAAGTGGATTCTGTCAATCGGGGAATAAATACACAGGGGAAATAAATTTAGTTATATCAAAATTATTATAATAACTCTTATTTATTAAAATACTATCTTTAAAATTATTAGGTAATTTAACCCTTACAAACTATACTAATATTCCTAGTGTTCAATCGGGCAAAAATGATAAAAAATATCATGATATTTTTTATCACGTTTGGCATTAAACGCACTCATTTATCACACAAAAAAACCAACTTTTTTCTTGGTTTTTTGGGTTCCTGCTGTCAATTTTGAATTTATTTTCTTTATGATATTTTCGGTAATTAAATTAAATTAAATTTGCTTTTTTAAGATATTTATATGGTATTTACACCGTCACCTATTTATTTAAACATAAATAATCATTTATGTTTCGTAGTTTTGTCTGAGAACACAAACACAACGAAACTCAAACTAAAATTATTTGTGTCTCCAATATTTGGATAAAAACCAAATAGTTTCAAATCAAAATAATTTATAGAAAAAAATAATTAAAAAATATATACATTTAATTAAAAATCTGGCGACAGAACGAGTTTGTTAAATTTTACAAAGCGATTTAAAATTAAATGTAACATTTAAAATCAATTTATCATTTTTTATCAATTTTGGTTGTTCAATCGGGTTTGACGTACAGTATTACGGAATGAAGTTAGGGTGGGATAAAATATCATGATATTTTTTATCATTTTTGCCCGATTGAACACGACCATTATTAATATTAACTACATATAAACAAACATTTTGGTTAAAAATCTATTTCCCATCAATTCTTTCATAAAATCGGTGTGGAAAAACAAACGTCAAAACTGCTGTAATTGGGAATAATTTTTTCCCAATAAAAAATCTTTCCCGAACACCAGAATACACTTTGGGAAAAAGGGAATAATACTGCAATAAAATTTAAAATTTCTATTCCCCGGGAATTACCAGAATAGGGCCACAGATATGGTAATTATAATGGTATAATTTATGTCAGGTTGAGTAGCCGGTTTAAGTATGACAATCTATAATTTTTTTATAAATTACACATACAAAAAATGGCATCGGGTGAGGAAAACATACAATAATCTTGACGTATAAATGTTTTGTTTAATTAGTATCTTAAAATTAAAACGTCACTCCCAAAAAATTTCGATTTGTCGAGTATTTCACCATGGAGAAACCATGGTTTGAAACTATTCATTCCAGAATGAAAATAAACAGCATTGTTGTTGTAAAATTCCCAAAGTAAGATGGCATAGAAGTGGCGCTGATTTTTTAGTATGTCTAATAGATCTAAATGGGGAAAAAATAAAAATAAAAAGAACTTCGGTCAATTCAAATCAATACCTAACTGAACCTTTTAAGTAACTCTTCAGCTCAACCTACAACTCAATTTACTAATCTCAACCGTTTGCTCAACTCGACACTAAATTGTCAACCCAATTTTAAAGTCAAGTTGATTCGCATGCTACATGCGTGTATGAACTCAAATCAATCTAACGTCAACCTCCCACTAAACCCTAAACTGAACCCCCAAATTAATATCAAACCCTAGTCACCATCATACTATAATAGCAACATTATTCTATTATCCCATTATACCATCATGACTCTATACTATTAAACCATCATACAATCATAATACCGTATCATAGTAACGTCTAACCATCATCATAACATCACACAACAATACCATCATATATACCATGTTACAACTATTGTTACAGTATACTATTGTACCATCATACTTCAAATTGAACCTTTCACATTTCAAATTAAACCTTTCATGTTCCAAATTGAACCTTTTACATTTCAAATTGAATAACAAATTATATGAATGGCCAATTTGGATGGAGCTTGGCTATTCCTTAACTGATTACTATGGAATTTGGCCTGTGCGTGGAAATAGGTTTCTAAAATGATTTTTAGATGAAGTTCTGGAATATGGCAATTAGGACGAAACTTGGCAATTTCTTAGCGGATCTTAGTGAAATTTGACATTCGCGATGGAAAAGGAATTCTAAAATAATTTTTGGATAAGGTTTTGAAAAAGGGCTAATTAGGACGAAACTTGACTATTCCTTAAACGATTATAATGAAATTTGACATGTGCGTTGGAAATCGGATTCTAAAATGATGAATATGGTCAATAAAAATATAACTTAGCTAGTTTTAACAGATTATGATGAATTTTAACGTTTCCAACCAACAGAACGAAATGTGATCCAACAATTATTTTTAGAAGATATTGTGAGAAATATGTCAATATGGCTTCTATAAAGTTGATTGTTTAGGTTTCTGTGAATCATGTAGCTGTTAAGGTTCTTTTGAGACAGCGTAAACGTACTATTTCAATTGCTCAATGAAACAATCAATATTATCTCTGTCATAAATTTGCGATTAGAAACTTTTCTTGCCAATCCTTCGCTTGAAACGCTTGGGTTATGTTTCCTGAGTATTTGCTGTTAGAGCGGTAAGTTTAGAAAAAATACAGTGTGTGACGGACACGCGCTGCAGTATTGAAGCTACTAACGATATTGCAGAGTTTTGAATTAGAAACATTATTTTAAATCCTCATCTCCAATCTCGAAAATCCGTTAAGAAATTAATAAGTTCTTTCCAAATTGGCCATATTCCAGAATTTTATCTAAAAATAATTTTAGAATCCCAATACTATAGTGTACCTATCGAATTTCATCATAATCGGTTGAGAAATAGAAAAGTTCCTTCAAACTTATCCAAATTCCAGAACTTCATCCAAAAATCAGTTTAGAATCCTATTTCCAATGCACATGTCGAATTTCATCACAAAAGTTTGAGAAATAGGCAAGTTCCCTCACACCTGGCCGTATTCCAGAACTACATGTGAAAACCATTTTAGAATCCCATTTTAAACGCACATGCCAAATTTTTATTAATCGGTTGAGAAATATGCAAGTTCGATTAAGATTCACCATATTCCAGAACTCAAATCTAAAAATCATTTTACAATCTCACTACCAATGCACATGTCAAATTTCATCATAAACGATTAAGAAATAATCATCCTCATACTTGGCCATACTTGGTTTCCTCATACTTGGCCATATTCCAGAATCCCATTTTCAATACCTACACACGTCGAATTTCATCAAAATCGATTGAGAAATAGGCAAGTTTTCTCATACTTCGGCCATATTTCAAAACTTCATCTAAAAACCATTTTAGAATCCCATTTCGAACGCACATGACAAATTTTATCATAATCGGTTGAGAAATATTCAAGTTACATCATACTTGGCCGTATTCCAGAACTTTATCTAAACATCATTTTAGAATTCCATTTCGAACGAACATGCCAAATTTCATTTAATCGGTTGAAAAATAGTTAAGTTCCATCTTGCCTGGATATATTCCAGGTCTTAATCCAAAAATCATTTTAGAATAACATTTCCAACGCACATGTGAAATTTCATCATAATCGGTTGAGAAATAGGCAAGTTCCTTCATACATGGCCATATTCCAGAACTTTATCCAAAAATCATTTTAGAATCTCATTTCCATCACACTTGTCAAATTTCATAATAATCGGTTACGGAATAACCAAGTTCCATCCTACTTGGCCATATTCCAGAACTTTGTCCAAAAATGATTTTAGATCCTATTTCCAACGCACATGTCAAATTTCATCATAATCAATTAAGGAAGAGCCAAGTTCCATGAGGCTATATTCCAGAACTTCATCTAAAAATCATTTGAGAATCCCATTTCCATGGGAAATGCTGGATTTAGAAACCCATTACAATTTTTATAAAAAAAAAATCACAAATCCCCAGTTTAAAGGACACCTCACTACAACGGACAACTTCTTTGGTCCCGTCGATTTCCGTTGTAGTAAGGTTTCCCTGTAACAGATTGCTCAACTGCTCACTAAACAATAATCCAATCCCAACCGCAACTCAACCCTATTTCGACTTGCAAACGGAACCCAACTTAATCATCAACTCAACCGCAAACTCTACGCCAAACCGCAAACTCTACGCCTTCAAACCAGCACTTACAAAAAATTGGTCAAAAACTCACTATATCCTATCCAACCCGAACTCAACTCCAACTCAACTTCAACTCAACCCGCAAATTGACCCTTAACTTAACCTTCAAATCAATCCCAAATTCAATGCCTAATTCAATAACCAAACCAGCATATATAAAAAATTCGTAAATATTTTTATAGAACCAGGTGTTTTAGTTCAATTCGTATGGCAGTTACCTACCCTCTTGAAGTACAATTTCCAAAAGCTTTTCAAATCTCCGCCTTGACCAAAGAAACAGATTGGCGAAAAAAAAATCCAAAACGGATAAACCATTCTCGAGATACCACGGGTACAGACATCCAGACAGACGGACGGACATTTTTTTTATTTTTGCTTTTTCAGACTTAGGGGTTTTCAAAACGTCGAGAAAAATGGTTTTGGACCAACCAAATTTTTCGTCATTTTTGACAGGATTTCAATACTTTGGTCTTTTTGGAACGAAGTACATGTCATTATATCGAACAAAACCACCACAAAAAATTTGTTAAATTGCATTAATTCTTAAGTTATCGAATTAATTATTAAATTCAAAAGTGTAAGTGATTCCTAAAACATTTCGTAATTAAAAACGTTATAACGTATAAATAATAAAATAACATGATATAAATGAAAACCTTACCTAAAAATACATATTCCATTTAAATACAAATACAACATAAAAATATAAACAATTAACCCGAATTATTACATCACTGTGTATCCGCCATATTTTTTCTGCGCGAGAACTGTCAGATTTCCAGCGAGACTTGAGCACTACTAAACTAATACCTTTTTGATGTGAGAACATCTTTAGTGGGGGTAAGTCAAAAATTTCATGTAAAAAAAGGAACGGAAAATCCGGTACGAACGAAATTGCAAAATTTATCCATACAAGAAAAACGAACGCAAAATATATCGAACTTGCACACTATATAATTGGAATTACAATTTCCGTCGGATTAAAATATAAATGCAAAAATGTTATGCATGTGTAGTGTAAGTGATTCAAAAACAAGAAATGGAAGTGCATTAGAAACAAACAGAATTACACGCACACTTTAATTTTTAAATATTATGCATCTTAGCAGCTATGAAAATGACACTAAAGTTCGAGTTACAATGAATCCGTCTCGTTTCGTTCCGTCGTTTTCCGTCTCGTCTTTTCCGTTTGTTGGTTACATTGCATCCGTTCCGTCTGTTTAAACTGACATTTGAAAAACAAATAAAAAGATAAAATGGAGGACTAGGAGACTCTAAAATCTTTAGAAATTCTCTTTGATTTATACGTTTTGTATAAACAATATTATAGAATTTATAAGAAAAAAAGAAGATGGTGGGTGCGTCCATTAAATCTGGGTAGGGGCGAATCCGGGTCATTTAAGACTAGCTTTCTCCAAATGAAAGAGTTAGATATAGTGAAGAATTCTTCATCCAAACTAGAATGATCAGGAAATCTATAACTTGTTATTATATTTAGTTAAAGATTTGTCAAATAATCGAAAATCCTCATGTAGTTCAGTAGTTACTGCCTACTTCTCAAGTTATATCAAAAAAAAAAAAAATTAATTTGATTTGTTTGGTTAAGATGTTCCGTCTTTCCGTAAATTCTAAACTTTTTGAAAAAACGGATGAGCTCGTCCGTCTCTTTCCATTTTATTATAACTAACCATTCCGTTTTTTCATATAAAATGTACAGAAAATGTCTAAAACTAATTTGGACCTTGACAAATTAGTATATAATAAAATAATAATTTTGAAATTGTTTAATCGGTATGCTAAGTTCATATTACTCATGATGTTGCTGAGTTTGGTTATGCGGAGAGTATAGGAAACAAAAACTATAAAAGTGGGAAACAGATTCGAATGACATTCTCTAAAGATGCACGCAAGAAGAAAGCCGCAGGAAGAGATGCTACCGTTTTCCAGGGGCTATGATTTACAGTCAAAATAGCGTCTTTGTTTGCATTTAGTTCAAACTGATCAAATCAGCGATGCCACTTTGTTTTGTTCAATGGGTTTGTCGTGACCATTCACAAATGTCTAAATATGGAATCTTCAACAAGATTGCCGTCTATGAGTGTAACGGTGTACTGTATTTTAAAGCGTACAGAGCAGCTTTAGATGATTAACTTAACAGAACTGTAATTTGCTCAAGCTCACCAAGACATGGCTATACTGAAATATTTTCATTTGTATTTCTCCTTGTCAACAAATAAATTATAAATTTCGATTTTTAATTAAACAATTAATCTCGGTAAGATTCGTCCTCTAAACCCAAAATAAAACAACTTTTTATTGACTTTTTAAACTAAAAATGTAACGCGATTTAAATACTGAGCGAACGACAGCCGTTTATCTGCATTGGTTTATCAGGCCCATCAAAGAGGCTTGAAATGGTTCAATGGATACATAAAGGTTTTCACATAATACTTTTGCGAGTTGAGCGTGAACTCGGCCGTTGTTTTTTTGGTTGTACTGAGATCATAAAGGTCACGCCTTTGTGTTAACGAGGTTGTTTCCTTTATTCTGAGGATTAAAGTTGGAGAGTCATTACATTATTCAAACACAGAATTGAAAGGGTTTTATATCAAAGGTTTGAGGGTAAATCATAAGTTCATCAATATATCGTAAAACAAACTAGTAAAAAAAAAATTGGAAACTTGTTTTGTAAAAAATAAAAGCCAATAAATCAATAAGGGTTTGAGCCGAACATCGTTTCGTTGCTGCTTCCATATGCAGTATACGATCAAACCATTTTCTGATCAATAAAATTATGATTTTCAAAATTATTACCGTCAAACTTGTTACAAACAATATCGTATAAACGTGTAGTATATAGAAGTCCACAAAATATATATTAACCAGTTCCAATTTATTTAATTAAATACTATAACCAAATGCAAATCTAACCGATTTCCATTAGTCAGTCGCCATAACAAGACCACAAAATATTACGTCTCGCAATCACAATTAGCTCTTGCATTTTAAACTTGAAACATGTTAATTAATCTTTTATCATTTTCTGTGTCTTGTGAAACGAAGGAGAAAGGTTGATAATACAAACCAACCAAGCGAATTAAAATGGAATAAACTACGTACAAAATTTGAATTATGAATATTCAAATGCATTTTCTTATATCTTTCGGTTTGTGCATTGTAATTATGTAATATGTGGTACTCGTAAGATAAGATATATATGTATTGTACATAAATATAACGGTTACTAATATTAGAAGATAAAAAATATTACTCACTACAAAAATGATATTCATCTTTAAAAAATAAAAAAATCTCGATTTTGTTGTATAATAGCAATTTAATTCTGTAATTGTCTTAAAGTATACGTGTTCTTAGATTTCTAAATCACACTAAACTTACTATACTTACATATTATTCTACATTCTTGTCATTCGAATTAGATTTATGTAATACTATCGTAACTGTTAATTTATACATGAAACAAAATTGGTTTTTGTTTATTTGTCTGATAGACAAGAATATAATACATTTATGCATGTCAAATGCAATCTTTTGATGAGAAGTTGAATTCTTTCTAATCAATAGAAATTCTCCATATTAACCGTTTTAATAATTATAGGTTATATAGAATATGAATTTTTAACGATTTAAGTTGTTAACTAAAAAAAATTCATTCCAAAGATTAATAGATTTTGTCGTTTGACAAACAATATTAGGCCCGATTCTGCCTTCCAAAATTGTGTGTTATGTTATGTTATTATGGTATTGTGATATGGCTATGGACCATTTTTGTGTCTATGCCTGATCCTAGTGGGCCGCCACCTTAACCTAACCTAACCTATGTTATTTTTGTTTTTGTATTACAAATTCATATAGGAAGCGGAGAAATAAAATAACATAACATAAATTTTATCGTTCCAGAATCTGGCCCATTGTCTATATTTCAAAAAAAAAAAATGAATCTAAAGATTTCGGTGCAACATGTGTGACATCACGTTTCGCACTTTGGTTAGGTGATGGAAATTGTTAGGTATAAGTTCTACCATTTTAAATTTCCCACCTATCTTACCTCGTATTGCATAAGTTCCTTCCTTATTTCCAAGGCTACTTAGCATATTCACTTGAAACTCAAATTTCAATTGGATATACATGTTATTTATATAAACCTGAATGAAGCTGTTAAATTTTCATCTAAAATTTAATGTTTTTAAAACATTTATAGTTTTAGTAACGCTGCTTAGCTTAACACCAAATTTCTGCAATTTTGAAGCACAAATTTCTAGAATTTAATATGATAAAATTATACCAGATGAATCAAACATACTAAAATAAAACTTTAAACTGCATATTAGATTAATTAGATTTAATCGTAATAAATAAAAATTAAAATTAAAGAGACACTTTTTCTATATAACTTCATACAGAAAATTTTTGTTTTGAATTTACATGGTTCACTTTTGTCCGCTTAGGGCGGTTTTCCAACTTTACCGTTTGCCAATTATAACAAACAACAACAATTAACAATTGGCATTCGTTACTCTTCCTATCCATATTTACTAAAAGTTTCAAAAGCCTGTTTCCAAATTATGTTCCAATATACAATTTCTATAGCAATCACATAGTAAATTTTTGTCTTCTATTCATATTTTAGGCGCATAAGCCAAAGGCAAGTTTCCCGAATACGCCGGGTCCACCGTACATTTTTTTATACGAATAACAATATCGAAGGTAAGGAAAGATTGTATGTTAGCTTTAAAGACTCGACCTGGTTTCAGACACCTAAGTAGTCACAACACAGCTTTTCTAATACAGCACTCTCCTGTTGCAGCCGTCCGCAAGTTCTCTGAAAAGCCTTAATTTTTTAATTAAAAAGAGACGAGAGAATAGTGGAGACACAAAAAATTAATTTTTCTGTCTCCACTATTTTTCCCATATGCGGTTGGGCCGGGCGGAGGGGGGAAGGGGCCGAAATATGCTCCCATGCGATCGTTGTTGAAGTTGTTGCGTGTCGTCTTTCTTGTCTACCCGCGCCCCTCATAAATTTTTGCATAAGTAAATAGAAGCGTAATCCATAGCAATAATAATAATAAAAAACTACCACATGTGGCACTATTCCTGTTTTCCCGGGGAATTGCGAATTGGGAATTAATTTATTGTGAGTTTTTACAGTATTATGGTGTTTTGTTTTCCAAAGCATACTAAATTTTGTGAAAAAATTATTCCATTTCATAGCAATTTTGTTGTTTATTTTTCCCTAAACAAAATACCAATCGCTCAGTATGCTTTGTAAAAAATGAAAACCAAACTACACTAAAAACTAACAATAAATCAATTCCCAATTCGCAATTCGTCGGGAGAACCAGAATAGTGCCTCAGCGATAGATGACACCGGTATATCAAAGCACACAGCTATATTTGATAAGTGAGAATTTTTAAATAAAAAAAATAAAAAATTGTAAATGACCCTAAATGAATCAATCATATTAGAGTAAAGAAATTGTCAATTATTGAAAAAAATGTACAATAACAAATTCGAAAAATATGAAAAAAAATTTGTTAATGTACACCTTTGGTAAAAAAAGGCCAAAAAATCACTGAATAGGGGAAGATCGAAAGTAAGTCAAAGGCAGTCAAGACCAATAAGTCATATTGATCGATCAGACTAACCAATTAAAACATTCAACAACCATTATCAATTAATGGTGGATCTGCTAGCTGTCTTATTAGAGATAGGCGCGAGTATTGCAGAAACGCAGCCTCGCCTTTTCTGCTAGTAACGCGCCACTAATCAAACCCTACTTACTAACCAACCCTTTTAAAGGGGTCCCAATCGTTGTATAATAATCGTTATTTGTATATTTTATTATTTTTATTTATATAAATTTTTTTTTTCCATTAGTAGTACAATAGGTTGATAAAATTACTACCTAATTTCTTAACTAACTACCACTTGACCATGAACCCAATAAGTAAAAAATCTAACTTCTACATCACTGCTGACTGAAGTAAATAGTATAAAAAGGAAGTAAATAAAAATGAACTGTTAAAGCCTATTACGCTGTTCAAGTGAAATGAAATTTTGATTGGCCTCCAAAAATAGGAAGATAAATCTGACGTGAAAATTTAGTTTGACGTGTATTCTGGTTTTCCTTAGGAATATCAAAAGAAAAAAAATTGACATTTTTATAGCAGTTTTATTTTTTCTCCCTAAATGCTTGCTTATTCTGGCAAGCCTTAATAGGAATTTTATTTTTCCTATTTATAGCAGTTTTGAAATGTATTTTTCCTTGACTTTTTTGATACGGTAAATTAATTACTATTGTACTTTTTACTTTAACACTAAGTAGACAGTTGTTATTTGTATATGTTCGTCGAGACGTCAGATAAAAAATTAATAAAAATGGGTGAAAATTTAGTACCACAGGTAAGAATTCAAATACTTATAAAAATAATATAGGAGTTTTATATTTTATCTTTTAATTATTTCGTGTTTTGAGAAAAAAAACGTAACAAAAGAACAAAAACTTATGCTTCTCGACTTTTCAAGCGTAGGCTTAACTCGGCGCATAATTTTAGAGCCAATTCTTGGGTTAGTCTATTTTACATAAACTAATAAATTCCAACTCGTATATGTCGAAAGGATCAGAGGAATCACGTAGTCCTTTTCGCTGGATCCGTAACCAACGTCTTCTTTCATCTTCATCATCGTCCATGTATCGCACTATTCAACAATTTGACATATTGTGTTAGCTTTAGTAACTTATGTATATATGTATGTATGTTTATATGTATGTAAATAACCGACAAATTACGGCGTAATACAATGTATAACAAATTGTATTTATTTTTGTTTATATTAATAAAAAATTGTATTAGATCAACAAAATATTTGACGTTTGGCCACTTTTAACTAATCGCAGAGCCTTAGCGTAGGGTATTAAAACTAACAAAAAAAAATCCTATTAATTTTTTCTTGCTTACGCCAAAATAAACCATAGAAAAAATAGCATACCATATATGTATACATATAGGAAAAACTATCAAAAATAATTCCTATATAGGAAAAAAATTCCAAATTCCTAAGGAAAACCAGAATACACCCACTGTGGCCATATTCTGGCTATTCCCTGGGAATTGGGAATTGAAATATTTTGACAGTATTCTAGCAGTTGGGAATTATTTTTGCCAAAAGTGTAGTCTTGCGATTGGGAATTTTTGAATGTAGAAGTTTGAACGCGAAGTTTGAATGTAGAAAGTTTTGAAGTTTTGACGTTTATTTTTCCCAAAATTTGTTTTTGGGAATTAGAGGAAACTGGTTGTTTTGTCTGTTTACATTATTTTATCTACAATGTAGTATCGGTAAAGTTTTTATTTTATACATATGTATGCATGAAATAAAATTTTTAAATAATGGCCGCTGCAAAATTTGAAAGTGTTTTTCCGATTGGAAATTATTCCCATTTACGCTAGAATACAGTTTTGGGAATTGGGGAATAAAAAATTGGGAATTATTAAAGTTTGTAAATATAAAAATAGTTTTCCCAATTCTTAGGGAATAACAATGAGAAATGTGTAGAGAGAAAATAGAGATATCTGTATTCTAATACGAAAACTCCCATTTCGCTAGCTAAACTGCAATACCACAAAGTGAAATTCAGCGGTGAAATTTTCATTTTCGTTTTCGCTTATGTCATTTGTATATAAGAAATTTCATTTCACTTCAGCAGCGTACCGGTCTTTAAGAGTAAAATTAAAATGTTGAAAGTATTTGTTTGTAAAAATTGCCGGGTAACTAGATCTTCTAATATCAATGTCTTAATTGTTCCAAATGCTTATCTCTCGAACAAAGAAAGACGAATTCATCAATTTACATTTATTTATGGCTTCAATATTTGCATGCGATCGGAAGATTTTTCCAACTTGTCAAAAATATATTTAGGTTGTTGGTGTCGTAAAAGCTTGTAAATAATAAGCCCACTCGAAAAGTATATAATTCATGTAGAGAGCAACAGAATATCAAATTGGAATAACATGAGAAATGGTCATATTTCCTTAGTCTAAAGACATACCTGACACAACTATTAAAGAGCATTTGTATCTCCATAAAGAAAATGAGGTCGAATAAAAGATTTGACCAATCGAAGTCTGAGATCGTTTGAAAAGCATTTGGTCGTAGCTCATAGCATTCTTAGTAAAAATATTACCCTCCTTCCTATTAACTGTTTCGATGTGCGAGTTCCAATAAAGAATTGTAAAAAAATTAAACCAAGATTGTTAACAGTTTCAGAGAAATTAATGCTGCGTTGGCAGATATTTTTGGTAAATCGCCAACGGATCGAATATGGGACGAAATTAAAATTGATTGAGCCTTCGCACTATTAATACACAGTCGATTTGTCAAGGACTATTCAACAATTAGGCCTATCTTCAAATTAACTTTATTAATACTATACTCAATACTCGTAGGACTATAAAATCTATAAATTTGCACATCGTCAGCAAATAAATGATATTTACATTGTGTTATTAATTTCGCCAGGTCATTAATATATATCATAAATAAAAACGGTCCCAAAATTGAACCATGGGGGATCTCAGAATAAGTGTTCTTAGAATCGGATATGGAAGAGTGTACAGTTACAATTTGTGAGCGATTAGATAAGTATGAATGAACCACTTGACTCGCAATAGAAGAAAACTTGAAAAGTTCTTTAAGTTTATAAATCAGGAGCTGATGATCGATCCGATCAAAAGCCTTGCTGAAATCCAGCAACACCAAATTCGACACCTCATATCAACTGCTTGTCGTGCTGTGGTTAGATGTATAAGCTGACTGAAATTTAAATAGAAGGCTTTTAGAATTCAAGTATTTTATTATTTGTATTTGCAAAACTCTTTGAAATATTTTGGATAGCCCTGGCAGCAAACTGATAGGTCGAAAGTCAGATAAATTAGTACATTTGTCCTTTTTTGGAATAGCTTTTATTTTAGAATGGTTCTAAATCGACGGAAATGTAGAGGACATACATAATTAAGCTATTAAAACCGTGCAGGAGATAGCAGTCAATGTAGGGAAAAATCATTTTGACGAACTTAACTGGTATTCCATCATTACTCGTTGCATCTGGTTTAACAGAGTCTAAAGCGTGGTGAAGATAATGTTAAAATTTTTAAAGCTGAAGTCACCTTCAAAATGTGGTAAAAAAATTATTTAAGTTATCAACAGAAAATGGGCAATTACTAAAATTACCAGGATTTCAAATTTTTCCAAAAAATTTTCGAAGGTAATGACGGATTCCAGACTTTTGAATAATATTTTAGTTTGGCTTTACTTTTTCCTACATTAATTTTATTCCTCATAATTCTAAATTTCTGAAATAATCGATTATCTTTAGTGCGTCCCAACGCTGAAAAATGAAATTCCTAAGTTTCATCATATTTAAAATTTCAACATTGAGCCAAGGAGGCTTGGACGGTTTAAGACTCAAAGTTTTGAGTGGAACATATTCTTCAAATAAATATGTTAATTTTAGCATAAATATTGAATCTGTTCATCAGGTTGAATAATGGAGAAAGGTCTTGGATTGGAATCTATTCCAATCGGGACTGCAATAGGACTCAGTCAATTTAGGGATATCACAAACCTTGAAATTGCGGAAACCCTTTATAAGGATTGATATGCAAAACCTAACTTTATAAGAGAAATAAATTAGTTCATGATTTTATTTATTTTTTATTTATTTTATTTATTTACATAGAAATTTACTAAGATTTTGGCACACTCTATTTTGAGCTAAAGCTCATTCACAACACAGCGTGCCAAAAACTTTTGATTTATTTATCAAAAAAAAAAAAAAAAAAAACAGTAAATTTACAAGACAGCAGGTGCGTAATTTCCATCCAGCAATTGGTCAACTTCGCCTGGACTTTGGTTTGGTATCACTCGATCAGCGGGGAGCCGTCCGATCATCATTTCTTTTTTCCCCAAAAACTTAATCTGATAATTAGATTTTTTTTTTCCTTCAGATAATATCTTTCTTCGGATGATGCGATTAGGATATTGTAGCTTTGCTGCATTTGGTGCACAAATAAATACGTAAATTGAAGTTAGCAAAAAAAAAAAAAAAAAATGTATTCACGATAAATAATTTTACAGAAAAAAACCATCAGTGAATCCAACCGAGATTTGACTATGAAATTCAATTTTATCGGTATTTGTGATAATCAAATATAAAAACGATGATGAATGATTCAAAAAGTACATTGGTTCGCTGTTAATTATCTTACATTCAAATTTATTCAACAAACGTAGGAATTTACTTGGTTTTCGTGATGCCTTATTGAGATCACAATGAAAATTTCCACATAAAATGATGTCGTGGTAAAAATGTCTAATGAATCATCACAGAATTGCTTCCTGGACGGTTTATAGACCACCGCCAATACGATTTTATGGAGCTCCAACTTTATTTCGATTATAATTATTTCAATATTTGGTATACAAAGTTTGTGGATCAATGTGAAGCTTGCCCCATGCAAAACGGAAAACTGGCATTTAAAACAGTCAAACCCAATTTTTGGCTAAATTGCTTCACTTTCTAATATGAAAATTATTAACAAATAATTCAAATCTACAGGTCCCATCTTATTCTAAGAAAATTTTATTAAATTTGATTTAATTTCATTCAAAAAATCCCAATTTTATGTTTTGTCGGCCGTCAAGCAAAAATCCTTCCGTCCAAATATAAAATTGCGGTTTTTTGATTGAAATTAAATCAATTTTAATAAAATTTTCTACAAATAGGATGGAACTTGTAGATTCAAACTATTTCTTAATAATTTTAATATTTAAAATCAAATAATTTGGTGAAAAAATAGATTTGACCATGCCGTTTGTGCATGGGGCAATGCCTTAAGTGTTTCTTTAAATAAACACATACACAGCCACTATGTTTTCTATAAGATGGTCGAATCAGGGATGCAATCGTTCAAACAAAATTCGGCAAAACACAAAACTTCCATCTCCACATCTTCAATCAAATATTTAATTTCGTCTAACTTCGGAAGAATACTTCTAGTATTTAAAAACGTAACATTTAACCTAGTAAACCTTGTTAATTAATGATTTAAGAACTGCACTATTAATCATAGTTGAGGAGACAGCATTTAAACAAATCGCACCGATCATAAAGACATGAACTTGAAACTTCCGAAAAAATACTTAACACTTTTAATTTAAACATGTAGATCACTAACTTATCGGTAAGTCGATCGGTAAATAGGTAAATCTGATCGGTAAATAGGTAAATAGGTTATGGTAAATTTTAAAATGAATCTTAATGTACTAACTAAATAATTAACTAATATAGGCAAATCGATAATAATTCTAACACGATCAGAAGACATGTTTTACCACAGGCACCGTCTCCAACGATAATCTACCTTTTACGGATGGTCACCATCGGTTAATTAAACAATTTTTTTATTTCATTTTTAATAACTTTTTCACCTTTATAACTAATGTATTAAATAACCAATAAAAAATTAAACAACAGTGTTGAATATAAAAATTGTTAATTTTAATATTTTTTATTATTATTAAAGTCAGAAGCACTCGAAATTCAATTTTGTATGTGAAATTCTTTTTAACTTTTTTTATTTACGTTATGATGGTCCAGCGTTAAGCTTATCGGGTCTGTCACTAAAGAACTTAACGCCCGATATGTTTGTTTCGATGCCAAAATTGCGTAAGAATTTGTAATAAATAAACACCAATTTTTGGGTATAAATTATTTATTTTATTTTCTAATAAATTGGATAATTTAATTAAGTTCGGGAGGAAGTTCGATGGGTGAATGAACACAGTTGAATGAAATTCATAAATTTATTGAATTATGAGTTGGAATAAAATTGTGGTGCATAGTAACCACCACAAGCTTGCTTTTCGACTACGGTCGGCAAAAATCTCTGAAGAGGATTCCAATCTAGGGGTTCGAAAATGTCCATCTTAAACTCCCCTGTGTTGATTTACGTTTAACGGCCATTCCTGATCAAAAGTTTATGGTTCTTTTAGTCTACAAGTTCCAATAAAAAATGCGGCAAAATCTAGGATTTCTGCTGTGTTGTTCCAAACCCCACCCACGGCCAACCAATACCCCTACCGGCCTTGAGCTCAGGTGTATGTCGCATGGGGTGACATAGGCGGGTGGAACCAAATTTTTGTACGTTGAGCTGAAAAAACTCAGTTCAACTGTTACAATAGATTCATTTCATTTTTAGTGCCAAGACAATTGGTGAAAAATGTGTTTACTAAACTATGGTTGTTTACTAAACTACGAGTATGTACCGAGCTAATCAAGGATTCAATGAAACTTTGGTGCCGTTTCCATAATAAACGATTCTTTTTTTTTTGGTTATATCGTTTTTTTTATATATTGTTCAAATTTGTTTCCAATCATTTTTATATTTTAAATAAAACTGAATATTTTGTTTTAGAAAATGTTTACACAGTTTGTCCAGATATAAAGTTACTGTTGGCTTTCAAGTTTGTAATCACTCACAAAAATAATATCAAAACTAATTACGACAAATACAATTGTTTTAAAAATATAATAAATGAAAGCCAATAAAAAAATGTCTATTCATGTGTGAAAGTTATGTTGTTATGGGTAACCTAATTCACATCATTTTCACACAATACCCTGTCTTTTTTTATTACCTAAACGAAATGAAAATCTGTCTTGAAATAAATAAAAATTTTCTATTCTTCTTACAATTTTCAGTATGTCAAACCCAATTTTTGCAAATCGTATTATAATATATTTCAAAGAGTATCTTATCGAGTTTACCTAAATCGATCGAAATGATTAAGCCGCAGTATGGCAAGGCTATTTATTAGTTCTAAAATATAAATAAAAGTTGACTCTATACTTATTTGGTTTGTTATTTGAATTATTACTCTTGTGTTTAATTAATTGTTACATTTTTGAATATCCGATACAACAAAGTATAATAATTTAAGCATAAGGTGTATACATTTTTGACTTAGTCGGGTCAAGAATAAATTGCTCGCACAACTTTAAATATCAGGTTATTACTATTATTATTATTGAAGGGCCATGTGGGTGGATTTAATTTCCTTTGAAGGAAAAGTTAGTAACATTATATTTACAATACCACAATCAGCGGGAATTAAAAACAAAAAACTTGAGACCCTTGGTCGCAAAGCAAAACTTTACTTACTGTACCCTGAGATCAACAAACTTATGTAGATACCCAGAATCACTTAAGCAGCGTAAAAAATTTAAATATTTGATATGAACCTAGAGCAGTATGAACGAATTTTTCGACCAAGAAATACCCCTTAAATTAAAAAAATAACCCCTGTATATGAATGTAGCGAATTGTCGATGATGAATGACGCTGAATTCGCTTAAGTAAAATTTATCCTTTGTAAAAATTGTTCCAACCAGCGGCTGAATAATGCAGGAGATGAAAATAAAACTCGCAATCCAAGATACCAAACAATTTTGTTTTATTTCTAATTTCCAAACAATTTGTTTTGATTGTTTTTAATGAGATGTTTCTCGATCAAACGCCAAAATAAATGATGAATGATGTTAGCTTTCGTCCAACTTAAGTTAGCTTTTTTGCTTAAATTTAAGAAAAGTCAAGTTATAGTAATATTCAAAATTTGCGCAATTATGGCATTAGTACTCAATTCGCATCGATCGCACTCTTCTTAATTGACTATAATCTATTACAAATTGAGAGCAAGATTGACATTTGATTGATGTTGACAATTTGTGTTTACAATGTTTACGGCTAATCTGTCAGTTTTTAAAGTTACAGTGATTTAAATTCAGAAAACTAAGTATAATAATAGATAATAATAAATTTAATAATTAATATTTACATATTTTTAGGTTACTAGTGAATTAAATTATATTAATGTAAGTATAATGCAGTATACAATAAAATGGTTTTGTTTATTTCAGATATACAGGGAGTATCAACAAAAAATTATTTTTAATATAAAGTTTTTTAAAGCTACGTGTGTGTGTTCCATTTAAACAACCCCCTCTATAATCTTTTCATTTTCAACGATCAAATCTCAAAATGTCTATACTTTTGGTTGGATCCTCACATCCTCTGGCGTTCATGATAATTTTTCATTTTTCGAATATTAATATATACATGTATTTGCAAAATAAACTCGTACCCAACCTTGTACGATAAATACAATTGTCTTTAATACAAGTTAATAATTTTCCTTTTTTATTTACAGCTTTTTAAGTAGGTACTGGAAAATTTTTAAGTGTTTGCTAATAGAGAAAGCAGATACTTAAACTTATTTTACGTCGTGCATTCTCATTACAAATAACATAAGTTGTGTTCTGCTATCAAATTTCAGCAATAGAAAAGTTGCAGCATTCAGCATTGAAGTCGATAAACGAAACCTCTGGCTGGCTAATATCAACTTACCTAGCTTATGATGAAGTGAAATTTCCGCCAATCATTCTAGGTAATGGAGGCTCAGAAGTGCAAGGTTGGAGTCATCCTTAGGAGTGACGCAAATTCTCATCACACTGGGAAATCTGGGAATCTGGGGAAGTACAGACATAAATGAACGAGGTGAATTACTCTTTGATTACATTTTAAGTACTAACCTTCATATATGTAATGCCGACTTTTATAACTAGACATTTTGACGATTAGTCTATTAAACTGGAATGTGTCGGAGGGCCACTCCTTTTCTGATCATTGTTATCTTCAATTTGAAATAGACTTGGCTTCTCCAAAAAGTCCAATCTACAGAAATAGGAGGAAAACCGACTGGGATACCTTTAGAACAATTGACAACGATGAAGAGCTCGATGGATTAGTGGGCGAGCTGCCCGGCGCTTTCAATGAAGCGATAGTGGGCTCTAGCCCTCTTAGCAGGCCTAGGGGTAAATCTCAATCACGCTGGTGGTCCAAGAAGATTCAACAAACACGTCAAAGATGCAATAGACACTTTAAAACAGCAAGGAAAACAAGAACCGCTGAAGACTGCAACTCCTACAAGGAAGTCCTCAAAATTTACAAATATCAATTAAGAAGTTCCAAGAACAGATCTTGTAGACTATACTGTGGCAAAACTCAGGAGTCTTCGGAGATGTCTAGCCTACTATCTACTGGCCCTTCTATCCCAAGTTCTCATCAAAGGCCGGATGGTATATGAACCACTAATAGTGTGGAATCGTCGGAACTTCGGATGGAAACTCATTTTCCTGGTTGTTCCGAATCTGCACCTACTACATCAATAGGTAATAGGGCAAGCAGACTCGAAGGCCAAATTATAAGCAGAAGAAAGATCCTGTGGGCGATAAATAGTTTTAAACCATATAAGTCGCCTAGACCTGATGGTATTATCCTTGCGGATATTCAACAGACTATGGACCTAACCATTTCCTAGTTAGAAGTAATCTTTAAAGGCAGCCTGGAACTATGTCACATTCCTACCAAATGAAAGGAAGTGAATGTTATATTTATATCTAAGGCAGGAAAACGCTCACATTGCAGTCTTAAAGGCCCTAGGCCGATTAGCTTGTCTTTTTCCCTCTTTAAAACACCAGAAAGACAAATAGAAGCTCATATCAGAATTAAAGCGCTACAATCACACCTCCTCACGCCGACAGTAGTCCAGAACTGTCTCTTATCTCTTGACGATATACCAGATCAGTTCAAAATCCACATTATATAGGTGTCCAGGGCATTTCAATAGTACAGGGAACAAAAAGCCGATTAGCTGGCTTTACGTGGCACAATGGGCCACATTTCAAAAAGCGGAAAGGATATTGAAATGCCTCTTGCGTCATGCAAACTATAGCTTCAGGAAGAAGCTAGGTAGTAAGTTGTCAAACGACAGATGGTCAAATGGTACCTCATGCGTAATAACTCGGCAGGTCTGGCCAAAGCTTCTCGGGCATCCCTTTTCAATGACCATACGGACCTTAGCAGGATGGACGTCAAGAGCATCCAGCGTTTTGTTGACAGCTCAAAATGGTTTTAAGAGTTGGAGGGTATACAATTAAATCGGGGTTCGGCTAAGGACCAGGTCCTGGTGAACCGCCACCTTAACCTAACCTAACCTAAGTCTGAATTGGTTTGAAAAGAAATTAATTAATTTGGCTAAAACATGAACATCAATTGCACAAAAGTGAAAATGCTTCGCAACAGCGTTAATTTGTACTGCAACACCTAAAAATATGGAAATAGTGTCTATGTAAGTTTCATATTTGTTTCTTAAAATTGAAATGATTGGAAAATCTAATTAACCCAATATGGATTTTGTATATTTGATTCAGTTAATTTGGAATAGTTTTATCATTTTAAATGACAGAAAACTATTCTCAAAAATTGCAGTAAAGAAAGCGTCCTAGAAATATTTTCAATTACACTGACATTTTGCATCATCTCTTTCGTAATTTCATTATTTTATTATTCCTCTCTTCGTTATTATCGTAACGGTTTCATTTCAAGTCAAGAATACTAATTCATTATTATTACGAAAATTTTCGGTACCGAAAATTTTTGTAATAGTTCGAGAATAGCACCCTGGTCAAATTTAAATAAAATCTTACTACAAATCGTCTGGTCACTAAGTCAATAAACATTTCATAGATGACAGCACAAGTTTCTTAAATCAGAGCAAAAATGAAACCTGGAAAAATTTCAAGATCGAAAGTTGAAAAAAAATCATGATAAATTCACGAAATGTTACAAAACGTGTGGACATTTTGTGATTAAACAATTTCTTTCCGTATTTTTCTGTAAACAAAGTTATAGACGATTGACGATGCTACTTAAGAACTAAAGAAAACTTTAGCAAGTATTTTGCTGTTAACAAATGCCCACGAATTTTAAAGTCATCTTGACATTACTTTTTCGGTATTTTAATATTTAAAAAACTTTATTTTCATACAGAATGTACATATATAAAAGCATGTTTTACCTGAAACACTATTCAATACGGTAAATTACAAAATAGAGAAAAGTACTGTATTTTACTTCATCAGAGCCTAGTTTTCAGTTAAGCCTTTTACCATGATCACCTCTTGCACTTCCACAGAATTTTCAGTAATATATTGGTATAATTGTGGTTCCATCTTGTTGGGGCAATGGCTTAATGATGTGCCATTGCGTTTATCCCAAGTTAAATTGATTAAAAGCACTGGTATAATTTGCAAATAAAAATAAAACAAATATATCTTGAAATTTAAACAGATATATTTATTGAAAGATTTTAATAACTTTTCTTTTATTTGCGTTCGATACGGCAGTTCGTTTTATAATAAACATGACTAATTACGTACAATAAAAACGTTACATAAATATATTATTGAGACATCTTTGTTTCTATAACAATATTTTGTGGTATTATTGAAAGTTAGCGACATCTTAATTACAACATATTTTGAATTCAAGTTAAACGCAACTTAACTAATAAAGTACATGTAATCACGGTGTTTGTTGTAGTAATTCTTTCATAATTTTAAAATTTAAATAATCGAATAAGATAAATTTCAGAATTTAAAATTGACTAATAATAATAACTAAAGTAACTACTTTTAGTTTATTTCCCAGGCTACTGTAAGTTAGAAGTTAGAACACTATGAAGCATTTTGTAATAAACTTTCTAACTTGATATTAGATTCTCCTGTTGACTGTCAATTTTTAGTCCTTGGGGATTTTAACTTGCCTAGTGTACCTTGGAGTACGGATTGTGATGCTATCTCTCCAGCGCCTTTATTTGGTCAGATAGTTAATCAATTACTGGAAACAATGATATTTACTGAATTAAAGCAACATAATCATGTCAAAAATATTAATGATAGAATCCTTGACCTTGTCTTGTCTAACTTTGATCGTAGTATTGTTAATGTCTATCAAAGTTGTCATTCACTGTTCAGAATATATGGGCACCATCCCCCTCTGATTGTTAGATAGGAAAAGTGTTTATTGAAGAGTTTGCCCTTCCAACAGTTACCTAAGCCTAATTTTAAAATACTTAACTATAACGCTATCCGAAGTAATTTGGAACTGGTTGATTGGAACCACCTGTTTTCAAATAGTAGTATTGATCTAGCTGTTGAGAAATTCTATGAAGTTCTTTATAGTTTTATCAGGCCTACCAATCAGCATAAGGTACGTGCTAAATTTCCAGTGTGGCGTTCAAATAAAGTAATTAAGTTAGTTAAGTTAAAGCAAAACTATCACAATCGGTATCGTAAATTTAAGTTTCCCAATCACTATGCGATATTTTCCAAACTGCGTAATAATGTAAATTTGGAAATCCTTAAATATTATTTTAACTACACAAAGTACTATATATCGAAAGTCACATAAAGAAATATCCCAAGTTAATTTGGATCTATTCTCAGGCTCTTACAAATAAATTACTACACCCATCATGTATGAAACTAGGTGATGTTGAATCTACTAGTCCACTTCAAATTTGTAATTTATTTACTGATCATTTTGAATTGGTGTATGACTCAACGGATCATTTTTGTTATGTTGTTTATAATTTGTTGTGTTGGCTCAGATAATATCTCTAATTATTTTATTTACCAACTCAAATCTCAACTAACCAAACCGTTAACTATGTTATTTAACTTATCGTTAAAAAAGGTGTATTTTCCCATCAGTGGAAAAAAGCTTTTTTAGTTCCAGTTTTCAAAAAACTAGATGCGAGTAGTATAAAAAATTATAGACCCATCTCAATTTTAAATAGTTTTAGCAAAATTTTTGAGAAAGTGATATATGCAATAATCTTCAATGAAGTTAAACATATAATTAATACATCCCAACATGTTTTTTTTTCCTAAACATTCCATAAAGCAAGGCAAGTTGACTGTGTTTATACTGACTTTGAGAATGCATTTGATAAGGTATCCCATAATATTGTAGTAGGCAAATGTGTTAAAATGGAACTCTCTGAGCAAATGTTGAAATGGCTGGGGTCATACCTCTCTGAACGTGTACAGCAAGTAAAATTTAATGGTTTTGAATCAAGGGAAATTGTGGCTAAATCTGGTGTTGCTCAGGATTCCACACTTGGTCCCCTTTTATTTCTATTATTTATTAATGATTTGCCCACTATTTTGTCATGTCAATAATTATTATATGCTAATGATATAAAAATTTCCACACCTATCATTACTCCAACAGACTGCTCTAGGCTTCAGTTTGACTTAGATAAACTTTTGACTTGGTCCAATCTTAAGAATTTAAAACTCAATATAAAGAAATGTATTGTGATTTCATTTACGAGGAAAATTAACCAAATTGACTTTCCCTATAATATTAATGGTGTCTAATTGGAAAGGGTTCATTAGGCCTCTGATTTTATTTTATTCGAATCTTAAATTTCATGTGCATATTTCTGTCGCAATAATAACTGCAACAAATACAAAAACAACCTGGTCTATTGGCATTGATACGTTGACGACATTATAATATTGTTCAAAGGCAAATAGACAATTTACACATGTACATAAACAATATACACCCCAACATAAAATTCACATTGGAAATAGAAACAAATAAAACCATCACTTTTTTGGATCTAACAATACAAAATGTTGATGGACATCATAATTTTAAAATATTCAGGAAAGCAACACAAACAAACCACACAATACACAACAATTCTTATCATCCATTCCAACATAAAATATCAGCATACAGGCCCATGATACATAGACTCAACAGCATGCCCATACACAACACCGATTACTTTGAAGAATTAATAACTATCATTGACATTGCTGATATAAACGGGTTCAATCCAAACATTATCCACCGATTAAACACCAAAATAGTAACCAAGATGGAACAACAAAATTTAACCACTTTACGTGTTGATGAGCAAGAAAATAAACGATACATCACAATAGATTACAATGAACACACTAGCAGCATATTACACAAAATTTTAAAAAATTATAGCTACAATATCGCGTACAAAACAGACAATAAAATACAACACAAATTGAGAGCGAAACAACAAAATAGAATTGACAGCGGCATATACAAATTAAAATGTAATGATTGCCCAAAATATTATATTGGCCAAACAGGGCCGTACATTCAAACAGCGATTCAGCGAACATATACACGAAGCCAACGATACCCATAAAACCACAAACTGTAATTCAAATTTTGCACAGCATTTATTGACCGAGAAACATACATACACGGATTTTGAAACAAATTTACACATTCTTCATAGACTTCATAAGGACAACAAAATGGACAGAATTGAGGAATACGAAATATACAGACGACGGAATGATCCACTCATGTTAAACGACAAAATTAATTCGAAAACGAATAAAAATTTTGTTTTAATCATCCAATACAAGGTGTCGCTTGCATAAAAAGTGAAAAATAAAATAAAGGATAAGACACAATAAAATCATCAAAAAAATTTTTATTAATAATAATTAATTTTTTAATATTATTAGTATATAGGTATTAATTTTTTAAAAATAATAAAAATTTTATTCACAGTCCAGGGGCCCTATTCTCGAATTCCACATCAATTTTCCACATGTGGACATCTGTCAAAATTCATAAAAATTTAATTTTTTCGGTACTACGGGAATATTTCCGAATGGGTATAAGCATGTGGAAAAAATTCCCTATATAGGAAAATGCCCATGCCGCATGTGTTTTATATACGAATTATAATTTTCGAACGTTTTGTGTGAACTTTAACAGATGTCCACATGTGAAAAATGGATGTGGAATTCAAGAATAGGCCCCCAGGACATAAATTTTGGTCGTCTCGTACCGGATCGTAATGGTATTAGTTATTGTGTGTGTGTGTGTTCGAATGCTCTTTTATTATTCATGGTCTTCATGATCTTTTTAGTTTTTCGTATATTTATTTTGTGTTCTTTGTTGAGATTAGTGTTTAGTATTCGAATGAAATTCTTAAAGGGACACGAAGATGACGATGTTTGAAAAAAAAAATCAATTGACTAAAATGCAAAATTGTGTATTAAAATTTTATTAATTTCAATTATAATTGTGTACTGTACAACCTGCAATTCGATATATTTAATTTCAAATTATTTATATTTATAAACAAAAATTTTCTTTTAAATTGATAATAAAGACGATGTAAAATAATGTATTTGAAAATCCCATATAATTTTATTTACGTTCCATATGGCATTGGGAAAATGTATAAAATGCATGTAGTAGCTAGCAAGATAAACAGAAAATAAAGGAATAAGAAAAAAGATTTTTAATAATAGGTACATACGAGTATGTACTCGTATGTTCAAAATATTATATTTTGTTGGTAAACAAGAGCAATTACATTTAAAAATTCAAATGTTATACTTATCATTTTTTCTACCGTTTTTTATCTTGGATATTATATTAGAAAAATATAAAGTTGCGATTATTCTCGATTTGTTAAAAAAATTTGCGATTATTCTCGATTTGTTTAAATTTATCAAATTTTCAACAGAATTGTTTGATGGCTTAAATATTAAAATAAATTAAATCAATCAAATATTGTGAAAGTACAGTTTACATTATGTATTTTGAATGTATTTGAGTGTAAATATTTTTAGAAACCTTTACATAATGTAAACTGTACTTACACAATATTTGATTGATTTAATTAAGTTTTTAATAAAAAATTAATCTGCTTTTGCAACACGAAACCTAAAAAATTAATAAACAAACATGTTAAGTTAAAACTAAAAAAATACATTTTTTTATTATACAATAATAGAACCTTACTAAAAGTAGAATATTCAAAAAATACTTACAACGAACAACACAGTATAGTTAATTCTCCTGCCTCATCATAGCAAGTGAAATATTCTCACACGTGAGCATAAGCATCAAAAATTTTTCCCGATTTCAACCGATTGGCTTATTTTTGATACTTACCGTCACAAAAAGATACACTAATACAAACAACGAAAATGACAGAACACAATAACAAAATGTATCTTATACTCCTTGTACGTATACAAAATTCTAATGAGACAGTGAGAAAATTTGGGACCAAAATTTATATACTGGTGTACATCGTTAATCGTATTGTATAAATATGGTAACAGCTATTCTTCTTAATACAATGAAATCTCCTTATGTATAACGAAGGTTGTTGGGAGAGTAGTTTTAGGAGTCAAAGCTTTCTAGGATATGCGATTCTCATAAGACTTCTTCCTAGTGTAGTTACGCCTCCTCGTGGCGACAACCGGGCAATGCATCCTAGAATGTAGCCAAGTAACTTACACGACCGTGCAATGGCGGTAAATCCATTGCCCCAAGCTTTGGTGGGACAACATACGCTGAGAGCTGCGTGGCTAAGGGGGAGCTTAGTCTTTAGTATGTGAACTCCGGGTACCAGGCGACCCCCGGTTTAAAGTAGCCTTCCCACAGTATACCGATCTCTGCTGTGGGTGACCTTCATTTCTCGGATACTCGTGGGATTCAAATGGAAACCGAATTTAAAAAAAACATAGAGGGTGATGCCTCTTTAAAAGCATCAACTTCACCAGCTATTGAGTTGGGTCTCCTAAGCTATGATGGAATGGTAGATGCCACAAGGGCCACCACGCTTGATTATCTTAACGTCCGGACCAAGGAAAAGGTGGAACAGTCCACCTCTTCTACTACGGACACCTTCTGTGACGACAACATAAGTGTAATCTCACAGTTATCGGGCACCTCAACCATTGGTGTTGATATTGGGAACATGTCCCTCAACGCCGGGGAATGGGTTAAGCTCAACTCCTTCGAAAGAAGGCGTTTTAAAAAGGGGCTCAAGGAAGGCAAAACTAGAGAAGAGGCTCTAGCTGCTGCTAAGTCCGCGACCCCTCTGAAAGCATCCTCGGGGCCTGTTGCTCCTACCCTAGACAAGAGGTCTGGTGGTAAGCGTGAGAGGTCTTTCGAGGTTGCTCCGGAAGCAAATAAACCACCTGCCAAAAAAGCAAAAGAAGGGCCTTCTCCGGTAAAGCCCTCTTTCAGCCAGGTAGCAGGCAGTGTTAAGCTGGGCATCGTACCAGGTGATCTCAGTGGCAATCCTCTTAGTATGGAGCAAATGGCAAACATACAGGAGTGTGTCATTGACCTCATTATTGGGATGCAAGGCTCAAACCACAAGCCGCAATTCCTTGGCTGTTTCCGGAGAACAGGTTGGCTATTTTTTATATGTTCCGATCATTCCACAGCGGAATGGATGAGGAACAGTTTTGTAAGCCTAAGGGAAAAAATTGGTCTGAACATAACTTTGGTGGAAGAGGATGATTTTCCTCGGCCAAACATCGTTAGGGGGTTCTTTCCACAGAGCCTTAGCTTAACTAGCGAGAAGATTCTCGCTACCATGGCCGCGCAGAACGATGGTCTCGCGGCCAACTCATGGAAGATACTGCAACGGACGACAACTGGCGTACTCGTCCATTTGGTTATGGCCATAGGCGAGTCTTCCATGAAGAAACTACGCGAATCCAACGGGAACATCGCATACCGCTTTGGTAGGATAAAACTCCTTCTCAAGAAGGATTCCCCCTCTACCAACCCAACCACTGGAGTCAGCTCCAGTAAGGAGGGTACTTTACCAGCCCCAGTAGTAGGCACAATCACAGACGAGGAGGCATCCAGGAACAGCAGCGCTATTGAGCATTCTGTTCCTGCTGCCTCTTCGTCGGGAGCACGATCAACGGATCTCTCCGCAACTCCTACTGTGGGATCGAGTAAATCAGCACTCACCCCGAAAATTAAGCATATGGGCGCTCGGGGTGTTACTGGGAAAAGTGGCAGAAACAGGCCAAATCCCGCAAAGCAGACGGCTGGCAAGCAGCCAGGAGCGTAGAGCTCCTTTACCCTAATCATCCAGTATGGCTGGTACTATTAGGGTACTACAAGCGAATCTGCATCACGCAAAAGGAGCTTCGGATACCTTTTGCAACAGGTTCGCGAAACAACACTTAACCCTTGGCCTTATCCAGGAACCTTGGGTTAATGGAGGAAAAATCAGAGGCCTCCACCTCAAGTCATGTAAGTTGATTTACGATCGAAGGGAGGAAGTTCCCCGAGCAGCAATATTTGTTTCATCTAATATTAACGTTCTTCCAATTCCAGAGTTCACCACTAAGGATTTGGTTGCAGTAATCCTGGAGGTTCCGACTAGCAGGGGAATGCAGGAGACAATATGTGCCTCTGCGTACTTCCCTGGTGAGTCGGTTAGTGCTCCACCTGTAGTTGTACAGGATCTGGTGGATTACTGCAACCTAAAAAACAAGCATTTCATCATAGGCTGCGATGCTAATGCACACCATATCATTTGGGGCAGCAGTGATACAAATGGCAGAGGTGAGTCCCTTTTAAATTATCTTATGAGTAGTCACATAGACATTTTAAATAAAGGTTCGAACCCCACTTTCATAAACTCGACTCGGCGGGAGGTGTTGGACCTCACTTTGTCAAGTCAGTTTATTTCCAACTCTGTTGCAAACTGGCATGTTTCAAGCGAAGCTTCTCTGTCGGACCACATGCACATCAGGTTCGATATACCGGGAGTGATCATACAGGCAACAGAGCGTCGTATCCCTTGTTTTACAAATTGGAAAACATATAGGGATATTTTATTTATCAAAGCAGACATGCTGCCAACATCTTTGAGTTCAATTAGTGACCTAGAAACCGCAGCTGGTCTGCTTAATGACGTGCTCCTATCTTCCTACGAAAGCAGCTGTGTGGTGCGTAACGTTGTGGTTAATCGCAAAGTTCCATGGTGGAACGAACAGCTGGCTAAACTTCGTAAGAAGGTTAGGAAACTATTTAATAGGGCAAAGCATTCCAATGAGTGGAATGAATATAGGCAAGCCCTAACCAGTTACAACACAGAACTAAGGCGTTCCAAACGCCTCTCGTGGAGGAAAAACTGTGGAAATATCGAGGATATACCTACAGCTGCTCGACTCCATAAAGTTCTAGCTAAAGATCAGTCCAACGGGATTGGGCTTCTTCTGAAATCCGATGGTAGTTATACATCAGGTCGCAAAGAGTCGCTCGAAACCCTGCTTCAAGTGCACTTTCCGGGCTGCACTGTTTGCGACACAAATACAATCACTAACTCCATATCTGGTACACACATGGGTGTAAATATGGGTTGGGTTAATAGTTTATCCGGTAAGCTTTTTACTCCGGATAAAGTCAAATGGGCCATTAACTCTTTTCAGCCTTTCAAGGCTCCAGGAGGGGATGGAATCTTCCCAGCCCTCCTTCAAAGGGGCCTGGACTTGATTACCCCTGCTCTGGTGGCCTTGTTTAGAACTAGCTTCAATTGGGGTCACATACCACAGGCTTGGAGTCAAGTAAACGTGGTTTTTATCCCAAAGCCTGGCAATCGGCCATGTGAACTTCCTAAGTCCTTTCGACCTATCAGTCTTACATCGTTTATTCTCAAAACCATGGAACGACTTATAGATCTTCATATCAGAGACTGGTTAACGGCAACCAGACCTCTAAATCCAAATCAATTCGCCTATAGGAAAGGCAAATCCACAGAGGGTGCGCTGCATCTACTTGTCACCAAGATTGAAGCAGCCTATCGCTCGAAAGAAATTGCTCTGTGTGCATTTCTGGATATTGAGGGAGCTTTTGACAATACTGGATACGACTCAATTGCTAGGGCAATCAAGCGTAGAGGTATTGACGATCCGACTAACCACTGGATTAGTTCCATGTTGGTTAGTAGGAAGATTACAACTAAATTAGGTAATGAGTCAGTCACGATTACGGCAGCAAGGGGGTGTCCGCAGGGCGGTGTCCTGTCCCCTTTGCTGTGGTCACTCGTGATCGACGAGTTGCTTGATAATTTACATCTACTTGGGTACGATGCCTTTGGTTATGCGGACGATTTGGTTATCATAGTCTCTGGAGGGCATGAACGTACGATGTCCGCCAGCATGCAACAGGCTTTGCTTGTTATTTCGAATTGGTGCACTGGGGAGGGCCTTTCGATTAACCCTAGCAAAACAGTCCTGGTGCCCTTCACCAAAAGACGTAATTTGAACCTTGGTTCAATTAGTCTTAATAATATAAATATCGGATACTCCAATGAAGTCAAATATCTGGGTGTTGTCCTAGATAAGAAACTAACTTGGAACTCTCATATTACTTCAACTACCGAACGCGCGGCCAGGGCCATGTGGGCCTGCCGGCGTATGTTCGGCAGGACCTGGGGCCTAAACTCAAAAATGATTTACTGGATGTACATCATGATAGTGAGGCCAATTGTAACATATGGGGCAATAGTTTGGTGGCCTAAGGTACAGCAAAAAGTTATTATGAACAAGCTGACCTCATTACAGAGACTAGCATGTCTCGGAATTACAGGTGCTATGCGCACCTGCCCTACGGCGGCAATGGAAGCTCTCATTGGGCTCACTCCACTTCATATCCACGTCAAAAAATCAGCTGCTACCTGTGCAGCTAGATTGAAGCTCGCGAATCGATACAGTCATGATGACCATATGGGTCACCTGGACATTTTGAATGAACTTCCAGACCTGAATATGTTCTTTAGTGTCCCGGACGTTATGCCGAAAGAACTCTGCTTTGGCAGGAATTTCGTGGTAACAATCCCCGATAGAACAGACTGGGATACTGGGTTACCGCAGATGGAACCTAACAGCCTAGTCTGGTACACTGATGGATCAAAAATGGATAGTGGAGTCGGCATTGGTGTCTTTGGACCCAATCACAAAATATCGAAATCACTGGGTACTTACCCCAGTGTTTTTCTAGCCGAAATTCACGCCATCGAAATCTGCGCCTCTATTATTATGACCAAAGGTCTTAAAGGCGCATCCATCCACATTTTGTCTGACAGCCAAGCAGCACTGAAAGCATTGGCTTCTAACTGCTTGGTTTCCAAGTCGGTTCAAAGTTGTTATAAACTGCTACAATCTCTCTCTTGTCAAAACAAAGTAAGGTTGTGGTGGGTGCCTGGTCACATGGGCATCACTGGAAATGAGATAGCCGACGAACTTGCACGGGCAGGCTCGTCGACTACACTCATTGGCCCTGAGCCTTTTTGTGGTATCCCGTGGGCTTCTGCAACCTACACAATCAGTAAATGGGAAAAAATACAGTGCTTGACTTATTGGAACTGTATTCCCGGCCTTAGACAAGCCAAATCTTTGATCAGACCATTTCACCACAAAAATTTGGCGATCAATTTCAGCAAAGGAAATATTAGGAAACTTGTGAGTTTTCTCTCAGGTCACTGTAACCTGAGATATCATTTGAACAAAATGAACCTGTCCACAGAGACGGAGTGCCGACTCTGTTTGGAAGAGACAGAAACCGCAGAACACATACTATGTGAGTGTGTTGCTCTCTGCACACGGAGGTGGATTCATTTTGAAGAGAGGTATCTGACCCCGGAGAAATGTAAATTGGCCTCTATAAACAGCATTCTCGCCTTTATTAGAGAGGTGGAGAAGCTCCTGGAGTAACAGTACCCAATAGCACAAAAGATCTTTTAGGTCGTAGTGCTAGCCGCTTTTGGGCAGGGACGAAAAAAAAAAAAAAAAAAAAAAAAAAAATGTATAACGAATACCGATTTAACGAAAATTGAAATTTCGCAACTTCATATATAACAAATTTTTATGTGTTATAGAGAGTATACGTTCGGCTTATGTTTAGCGTTTTCTGTTTAAAAGCGTTTGAATTTAATTGGCAAACATTAAAACTGTGTAAATCACTTTTATGATTAAGCACTTTTATCACTTATCATCTAAAGATATCGATTACCATTTACAGTTGCAGCTTCACAAGTAGCATTTTCATAGAAATACGGACTAATTAACCATCATACCATAATGTTCATCAAACAGTGACTCGTTTTGGATGGACAGGTTTTTCATGAATTATTCATGGATTTTCCTCACCTCAATTATGACAATTTTGTTTATTAACATATCCACCAATTTCAAAATTTGCTTCATCAGAAAAGATGATTTTTTGAGGAAAATCAGCTGGTTCTTCTTTGATCCAATCGACAAAAGCACAACGTTTTGAAGGATCCATGTGTATGATGGATGGCCATCCATTTTTATAAATGACACTTCTTAAATGTGAGAAGACCTAAGGCAATTTCATAACGCCAGCTGTGTTTTAATAAAGATTTCAAAAAACCGCGCAATTTAAAAGACCCTTAATTTTCCAAAATGATAGTTCGGATATAGTATATTGTACAATAAGTTAAGAAAACGAACCATTACAATACGAAAGTAAAATTTGCAGCCTGAGCGATAGCAATCTTAGGGGCTTAATAGCTCGATTTAATTTCCATTTCAATAACGGTGATTTTGTTTGCTGCCATTGACGGCGAATTTTTCGCTTTTCCTGGATTAGTTCCTGTATATTACGGAACAGTTTATTAACTTTTTCAGAACTGCTTATGCCGGGTGTAGCCCTTGCAGCGAATAATGTCATGACACCTTTTAGATTTTCTGCCGCCACATCAATATCAGCTGATCTCATCAGAGGAATATTAAGTAGACAGTTTTGTTCGACTAGCCTCCTATATTGATCCCAATTAGTTTGCTTGTTTGTAAGACGGTTCGGAATTTCTTTCCTTAGGACATCGGTACTCACTGTTACTATTATCGGTGAGTGATCAGAGGACAGATCTTAGCAATCGGTGGCCTTAGCATATGTACGTGGAATAGACCTCCGCATAACGTGACCCCAAGCAAAGCCGTAGAAAGTGGTTGTGCGTAGTTTCGTGAATTATTATCTGTGAAAAACTATTAAAAAGAATGTATGAAAAATAAAGTGTTTAATCAGAAAATTTCGGAACAATACTCGCAACAAATTACCTGGAATTTCTTTTCATCAGTAAGTTTTATTCTGGTTTATACAATACATATAACGAAATTTAAATTTTAACTTAAATAATGTAATTTGTGATAAAAAAAAATGCACGTTAACATTTATCAAAAAAACGAATTTTGTTGTTGTTGGGTGCTTAGGAATCTTCCGATTTTTTGTTTACAATTAATTTTACCAGGTCCGCACTAAAGGTGTAAAATAATACCGCGCTTTTAGCAAAGTTATTTTTAATAATACATTAGTTTTATTAAAAAGTTGAATTAAAAAATAATGATAAGTGTATTTGAAACCAAAATAAAAATATTTTTTAAACTTTAATTTTTTTTATTTTAAGCAACCCACTTCATTCAAATCCACTTCATTCATTTAATAGAGAAAAAAATGTTACACAATTCGTCATCACACATATGTTTTCCAATACGTCTGATGCGAAAAAACCTGTTTAAAGGTACTTGAGAGTACCGTTAATTTACTTTTGAGCACATTTCATCACGTTTTCCTTGATCAAAATCACTTCAGCTTAAAACTATTAATTGCACTATCCTTACGTACATTAAAAAACCACTTCTGGCACTACTAACTATCCTGTCCTATCCTTCGGCTTTGTTATGTATGAAGGGGTGCACGGTGGGGCCCGGCCAGGGGTAGACATGATACTGTCACATTTATGTGGTGCCAGGGGTATTTGTGCTCTCCTTATTGTAATGGTGCTTAGGTGTCTTCAGTGCGGAAAGCATTCACCTGTGTCATGAAGTGGTGTGACAGTTTAATGACCACATCACTAACACGGGGTTACTTGCTTCATAGGCTTGGCCGTGGCCGTGTATTCAGATCAATAATCAATCAATTCCTTTAGAAATTTAGCTTAAAATTGGGGAAGTCTCAATATTCGATTTCATAAAATGGTAATTTTTTATAATGTGTAATATATTGTGTTTTGCTGATTAATGTATATTAATTAATTTAGTTTAAAGAATATTTAAAGGGGTATCTTCCTTAATTTGCTTATAAATAATCCAATTTTCAGGATATAATATAGTTCCAGAATTAATCATTATTATAGGGATTAAAATTAATCCTGTGTTTCAGAATTAAATTTTAGCTTGAATCAACCTTCCAGGATCAACAAGTAGCAAATAAGCTGCAGTTTAGAAACTTTGTGTTGTCCTGTGCTAACTATTTTTACTATATAATTACTAACAATTTACTAACTATCGGTTATACCCAGGTGTCTATAACCGGACCGATTCTGTCACTTCTAACTATCCTATCCTATCTTTCGGTTTTGTTATGTGTGAAAGGGTGCACGGTGGGACCCGGTCAAGGGTGGGCAAGATGCTGTCACATTTATGTGATGTAACTATTATTATAATACACTATTACACTACAACACGATAGTAACACTAATTTAATTAATTTTATCTAATTTCAATCAATTTAAATTTAAGAAATAAAAATTTAAATTTTAAGTAAAATAAAATAAAATAAATTTCACTTACACTCCATCTCCATCGAGGGTTCATCGCCAACCAACAACCAATAAATTTGGGCTGACTAAAAACTAATTGTTTTAAGATATCAATATTATATAACTTTATTATATTAAAAATGTTTTATTAAATTTTTTATAGAAATTAATTACTGGATAATATCACAATGTATTTGTAATGAAAAGTTTGCCAGAATTTTAGTACTGATTTTAGATTTTTTTTTTTTTTTTATAAGGAACATACACACATATGTATGTTTAAATAAATAAGCATAAGTTTGGACCTGACGTTCTTTTCGAAACGAGTACTTATTTCATACTTATTTACTTATCTCGAATAATTAGGTAGAGTGAGAGTCGTTTGAATTGATTTCATTTACTTATTTTGATAGCAACATCAAAACCATGTCCATTAGTTTCAAAACATTGGCTTCATAACTGTTCTGAGAAAACTTTACAATTCTTCTTACTATTTAACTTAAAGCTATGTTAGTTTTGTTTTTCTATGTGCTTTGTAAGTAATGAAATATTTCTGCGAAAGCAGTTTCTTAAAATGATAAATATCTGAAAAGTTATAATAAATTTAAATATGGAAATGATACTTTTTGCCATATCTAAAGGAACTAGAGATTTTTGCTACTTACTTTTAAGGAAATTTGTGAATTTTGCCAATCAAAAAAGCTGCGAATAAATCTATGGTCACAAATCTTAATGGCTTAAGTCTTAAATTCGCATTTTCACAGAAAAACGTTTTTGAAGTTAAGATTTATTCAAAATTGTATGGGTTTTCTGAATTCTTGGTTTTATAAACGCTTATTACGGTTGTTTGTAGTAGCCGGAATTTTAGAAAAAATTGATATGATATGAAATCGAATTTGGTGATTTCGAATTTGAAATAATACGTAAAAAGGCATAATGAAGCCACTATGATTTGTGACCACAGAAATTTATTTTATTGCATATTCAATTTTATTTTATATTATTATGACAAATTCAATATTTTAGTTATGGTTTAATATTTTAATTTTTTCGGGTCATGATGAAATCATAAAATTTTATTAAAATAAAAAATAAAAATTATGGATATCAAAAAGTAGGGTTTTCAAACTAATGTTTCAATCAGAAATGTTGGTTTTTGCAACGCAATGTTCATGGGAAATTTATGGTATTTGCATCTAATAGGTATATTTAGATTGATTTTCCGAGGAAATTAGAAGTTTCTCGAATATAGTTAATTCGATAAGCCAAAGGCTCAAGAGCTTCCTTTAATTAGGTATCAACAGCTTTTTTTATAAAAATGGCAATGCTAATAAACATTTTTATATATACGAAAAACGCTACAAGTGTTTTTTTTTTTGGAAATGGAAAATAAATTAGCAATGATTTGCGACGTCCACATGCACGCAGGGGTTGGTGATCGTAGCAAATAGGGAGCAGAACCCTCTCGTTTATTATATAATAACAAATAAATAAACTACTGGATTGGTGTAAAACATTTAAAAGGAAAGGAAATGTTAAACCGTTTAATAAAAATGTCAAGACGCGTTTTGTTCCTTAGATTACGTGGTACACAACTACACATTAGCAAATACTATATATACCGTACCGACATTTTGTTTAACTTTTGGTTCATCGCAAACAAAAAAATACCTCGCCAATTAATTAATTAACATTGCATTTTACTTTATGTCAAATTTAATAAACTATTACATAATTAAATTGTTTTAGATTTCGCGTCGAGAATTTTTTTTCAGATTGTTACATTCTACAAAGCAAGGCATCTGCACATTATTGTGTACATATATCACATTTTATTCATATTTATGTACATTCTTTTTCTTTGTACCTACTCGTATACATATGTATGTAATATTTTATTTTCTTACTTAATTCTTCCAGCAATCTTTCCTTATGAAATAAAAAACGGTAATTTTAAAATAAGAAAATATTTATGGTTAATTGTGTCATTAAATTTTATATTATTCCAATATTAAATATCACATGAACTTGATCATGAATAATAACCGCATTTGGCGGGAAGAATTGGCGAGAAGTATAAAGCAATTACACTAGTAAAGATTATCATTAGTTTCAATGCAAATTCTTATCAATAACATTACATTTTAAATGTGTTAATTTAGCTTTAGTGATTCATATACAAACATATTCCAGAATAATGATAAAGGAACGTACATAAATTATTATTAAATTACAAGAATCCATATTAACACAAATTTATAAATAATTATTTCATTCTGTCTTTCAGATTCAGAAAATGTTTGTTCTATTCCATATTCCAATTCCAAACTGCACAATTCGATTGTTAACGGTTTTTTTAAAAAGTTGTTTCAACAAGAAAAATAAATTGTTTGTATTTAACTAAGATGTACCGAGAAATGAATAGTTACTATTTCGATGATAACATTTAATATTTAAGAGAATGGACATGCCAAACGATAAATGTGGTGGAGTGAATTAACGCTCGTGACATTTCCTTTTTAAGGACTAGTGTGTGGGTGTTTATTTCTTTTCTGAAATGGCATTAAAGTACACCATAGAAAGGAAATAAGGTTCACTGGATTGTTGGATTGGTCAACCAAAGAACAACTAGAAAAATTTGTTGAATAACTATTAGTAGAAGCGCAAACGATACAATTCCTTTGATCTGTGTTTGCAAGGTAGTGCACGGTGAAAACATGGAAGCAGTAAATGGAAGCATTTACCAATTTAACACAAATTCGCAATCCGCTCCAATACATTTGTCGTTTTTATTGTAATACAACGGATTAAGCCAACCATAACACAACTTGAAACATTATGTAAATACTTTAAGCAGCTTTGGGGAGTTGTCTATTTTAATATACATATAACTAATTGTTAAAAAACACAAATTTTTGAAAAAATTTCAAATTTCTATGTAGGTTTGAATTTCTAGAAACGGTCGAAACAGGGATTTGGAGCAAGAGCCCCCATCCTCTAAGGCAAAAAACGAATTAAAATAACATTTCAAAAATTTGTTATTACTTAACTAATTTTTCGCAATTTTTTCCGATATTTTTCTGAATCTTTCTAAATAGAGATAATGCCCAGAAAAAGTTCGGGATAATCCCTCGGGGATGCATCACGGCACATTGCCATACAATTAATTGTATCTACTTTTATTACTACGTCGAACTTTATAGCTTTTCTGAATTGGAATTAAAACCCACAACAGAGTGGTATTAAAATCCTTGAACTATAATACCATTTTAGACAAAAATAAAGTTCATGGTCCTTAATTCCTAAAAAAAAGAAGTAAGGCATCTGGCTGTTAATACCAAAGTGATTAATATATTCCACCATCAATGTTCCAAACTTGAGTTCAAACCACAAAGAACTATGTCGCCAATTTAAATATAACTCGCTAAGATTTATATGATAAAAAATTGGTTTAGTTTTTAGAAATTAATAATAAATCCGATAAAATAAATTTAACGTTATGAATAAGAAAACCAACAAAGACAACATTTGCACCCGTGCAATATAAAAACGATTAGGTAGTCGTTTTCGTAGTTGAACAATTAAAATATGACGTATAATGAACATTTAATTATCTAGCAGTACAGTATGCTTTAATTAATTTTCTTTTATTTTATGATTTATGATGATATACGAATAGATGCAGTATGAATATAGTTAAAAATAAACCGCTTGCAACATGCACGCAAATGCATAAAAGAAGAACTAAGCAAAATATTTGTTGTGTATCAATGAACAGTTGAATTATTTTTCTGTTATACGAGTATGTCGGAAATTTGAAATTTAATTTAAAATTCAACATACACACACGGAATCAATAAATTGTATATCTGATCTAATTATAAGAAAATTGTATATACTATTAAAGATAACCGGAGATCAAGCTGAAAGTTAAATGGATAATGCAGATTAATTATCGAAGCCATAAATAAATAGATGGTGTGGGTCTCGGGACTCCCGGCGGAAGGAAAACTTAAAGTGGTGCGTAATCGAATGCATATATCTAAAGCAACCTAGGTTATACAAAGTAATAGTCTAAAGAACGGATCTTTTATAAAGGAATTAGAAACGATTAAAAAACCAAACTTTTCATATAAAACATAATATGGGAAATCACTTTTACTTTAAAAAATCTTTAAAAATCTAAATAAAAGTATTTGCTTTTTTGCGTCCGAATTAATTAATAAAAAATTCCTATTAAGAGCGCTTTAACAAATTAACATTGTGAGTTATATTTTGTATAACAAAATGTTGAGTAGTCATTGGAAAATTATTCGTAGCCAAATTGAATGAAAAACTATATTCAATTGTCCAAAAAGTAGTTAATTTAAAGTACACTGTGACAATTTAAAGAACGGTCACTATGATACAATGTATTTCAAAATTCAATGTTACAGTGTGAAAACACGAAATGAAACTATGTATTTCTTATTAATTTACGAAATTTATTTCGATAAAAGTGGATAAAACGTTGTATGCCACTCGTGAGCAAAGAGATATTATCCACTCGGGATTACTTATCCCTCGTGGATAATATCTCGTTTTGCTCACTAGTACCATAAATAGCTATTGTCCACAACTAACGTCTAATATACTCATTATACGTTTGTTTCTTCAATATAATTACCAATATCCATTATTCACTGCTAATTTACCTAGTAATCCCTAGTTTCATTTTTGAAATTTTATCTAGTAGTCTCTTGCTATTTTCATTATTATTAAATTGAGATGTCAAAATGTCGACGTAAATCATTTTAGGTTTATTTAAAGGATTTGATAATAAAATACAATTTTTTATCGGTCGTAGACAAAGTATCGTATTCTACTCGCATATAATGGCTATTATTCACTCAGAAGATTTACGACACTCGCCTATCGGCTCGTGTCAGTAAACTTCGTGAATAATATTCGTGGATTACTTCGTTTTCAGAACCTGATTTTTGACAATTGGGATAAGTGAAAATCGCGATAAATTTTGTGTCTGTCTACGGTATAAATGCTACTTAATCAACCGAATCTAAACAAACTTAAATTTAAACCCCTTTAACTGCTTAAAATTAATCCAATAAACTGTTTTTGTTAGCACTCTGCAAGTTAAAGGTTAGCGCAAAACTATAAAGTTTCTTATCACCCAACCGTTGTATGCTTGAAACTATGGAAAGCTGTCAAACTCCTTAGGTATTTTATAAATTCCACTTCACTTTGCAACCAATTAAATCTCCGTTGGACGCTTGAATTTCTGCAATAAAACTTTTTGACTAATTTGGTGTGCTTCTAGCTTAAACGTTTGAGCGATCCAAGGGGAAGAACCCTGTTGATTTGGATGTTACTTTGTCTGGGGTGTGGGGTGTTCGGAAATACGAAAGATTTTGTTGACTAACATCTCTAAAATTGATAATATGTAAATAAAACATTTATTGAAGTGAAATTTTAAGCATGATACCTATGATTCGAAAGGCTACATGAATTAAAAAAGGCTAATCTCGTTTTCATTAATGAAAAAATAATTAATTTTTAATTATTAATTATTAATTATTAATTATTAATTATTAATTATTAATTATTAATTATTAATTATTAATTATTAATTATTAATTATTAATTATTAATTATTAATTATTAATTATTAATTATTAATTATTAATTATTAATTATTAATTATTAATTATTAATTATTAATTATTAATTATTAATTATTAATTATTAATTATTAATTATTAATTATTAATTATTAATTATTAATTATTAATTATTAATTATTAATTATTAATTATTAATTATTAATTATTAATTATTAATTATTAATTATTAATTATTAATTATTAATTATTAATTATTAATTATTAATTATTAATTATTAATTATTAATTATTAATTATTAATTATTAATTATTAATTATTAATTATTAATTATTAATTATTAATTATTAATTATTAATTATTAATTATTAATTATTAATTATTAATTATTAATTATTAATTATTAATTATTAATTATTAATTATTAATTATTAATTATTAATTATTAATTATTAATTATTAATTATTAATTATTAATTATTAATTATTAATTATTAATTATTAATTATTAATTATTAATTATTAATTATTAATTATTAATTATTAATTATTAATTATTAATTATTAATTATTAATTATTAATTATTAATTATTAATTATTAATTATTAATTATTAATTATTAATTATTAATTATTAATTATTAATTATTAATTATTAATTATTAATTATTAATTATTAATTATTAATTATTAATTATTAATTATTAATTATTAATTATTAATTATTAATTATTAATTATTAATTATTAATTATTAATTATTAATTATTAATTATTAATTATTAATTATTAATTATTAATTATTAATTATTAATTATTAATTATTAATTATTAATTATTAATTATTAATTATTAATTATTAATTATTAATTATTAATTATTAATTATTAATTATTAATTATTAATTATTAATTATTAATTATTAATTATTAATTATTAATTATTAATTATTAATTATTAATTATTAATTATTAATTATTAATTATTAATTATTAATTATTAATTATTAATTATTAATTATTAATTATTAATTATTAATTATTAATTATTAATTATTAATTATTAATTATTAATTATTAATTATTAATTATTAATTATTAATTATTAATTATTAATTATTAATTATTAATTATTAATTATTAATTATTAATTATTAATTATTAATTATTAATTATTAATTATTAATTATTAATTATTAATTATTAATTATTAATTATTAATTATTAATTATTAATTATTAATTATTAATTATTAATTATTAATTATTAATTATTAATTATTAATTATTAATTATTAATTATTAATTATTAATTATTAATTATTAATTATTAATTATTAATTATTAATTATTAATTATTAATTATTAATTATTAATTATTAATTATTAATTATTAATTATTAATTATTAATTATTAATTATTAATTATTCCCGTGTGGGGTTGGCTAGTTCCCCCATCGGGCGCCTCCCCAGGTGGCGGATAGGGGACTGCCCGCCAGATATGGCAGGTACCGGGGAAATCAAATACTCGGGGTGGACCAAAAGCTAGCACACCCAAGCTAAGGTGACACTACATGCGCCGATAGCTGCATGGCTAAGGGGGTGCTTAGTCGCTAGTATGTGAACTCCGAATTTGGCGACATTCGGTTTAAACCCATAGCCTTCCTATGATAACGCAGAGCTCTGTCATAGGTGACCGTTATTTCTCGTGCTACTCGTGGGAACAATTATGGAACAAAAAAATAAACAAACAAACATAGTAAATGGAAGATCTAGTGAGAACACCGCTATACCCGCAGATCTCTTGGGAGCTGCAGTGGGCAGCCAAGCTGCGACGAGCAGTTTTGGGGGTTTAGGTGGCTCGGGAAGCCCGTTTAGAAGAAGTGGCTGTCTGCTAAGGACACCGCCGCAATCACCAGAAAGGGGAAGTCAGGGATTGGAGGACAAAATGCTATCTGCACAAGAGAAAGAGAACGCCGCACCAGTACAGAGCACCAGTGTGGTTAGCGAAGGCAAAGATGGCAATTCGGAACGAGGAAAGGAGGTGACCAGGTCTGAAGCGCATATCTTTGACAGGCATCCTTACATTCCTGAGACGCGAGAGGAAGAAGACAAGCTGATGGTCAGGATCAGACAGATTATGAGGAAAATGCAAACTGCCACTGTAAAGCAGAAAAACATATCCAACGAAGTGAAGAATGGGATCCTGGAACTGCAGGATGCATTTGATGCCCTGGCCAGTAGCAGAATTAAGGCAAGAGCGGCTGAAGCTCTGGTGCCTACCACGACTGGGTCGAAACAACAACACCTTGTTGGAAAGAGTGGCTCTGAAACTCCTCAAACAGTTAGGCAAAAACGGCCCGCTTTAAGCCCGGCGGAGGAGAACAAGGAAAAAAGAGCTAAAAACGGAATAGCTAAAGAGCAAAATGAAATAATATCCAATATGGAGGACACGCCTGGAAGCCAGTGGAAAATACAGGAGTCGAAGAGAAGCGGAAGACTGCGAAAGCTTGCGGCGAAAGAAGGAGAGAGGCAGAAGGCAGCTAGAGATAGTAGCTCGACTCTGCCTGCTGTTATCATCCAAGCAAACCCAACGAAAAGAAAGCGCAGAAGGCCGCGCAAGAGTCGAGCTGATGCGCTCCTGATAAGACCAGCGGGAGACAAATCTTACGCGGAAATACTTGGTGAGATTCGCAGTAAAGTTAATCCGGAGGAAACTGAGGCAGACATCAAGGCCATCCGGCGAACCAGGGCCGGCTGCGTTCTGCTTGAATTTGGACCAAGCAACAGAAGCAGAGATGGATTTTGCGGAGCATTAAAAAAGGCCTTGGGAGACAAGGCTAGTCTGCATAGCCTTGAGTCTAAGGTATCATTGGAAATACGCGACCTGGACTGCTATACAAAAAGTGCCGAGGTAGAAGCAGCACTAAAACGAGAAATCCCAGAGCTAGAGGATCAAACAGTAACCGTCTTCCCGAGCTCTAGGGACCAGAAAGTGGCTGTCGTCGAAATGCGGGACAAGTGGGCGTCAAAGCTCCTAAAGCAGGGTAAAATTAAAATTGGCTGGGTGTATTGCCGAGTAAGGAGAAGGGCGGTTGTAACACGATGCTTTAGATGCTCTAGCTATGGTCATATTGCCAAAGATTGTAAAGGGCCAGATAGAAGCAAGCTGTGTTTCAGGTGCTTGGCAGACGGGCATAAGGCGAAAGGCTGCACCGTCGTGAACCAGTGCATACTTTGCTCAGAGAGGGGAGGGGCAAGTGGAGATCTACGCCATGTCCCGGGTTCAGGTAAATGCGCCGTGTATCGGGACGCACTACAGGCCGCAAAAGACAACTTATGACGCGCATCCTACAGGGAAATATGCATCGAAGCAAAACTGCCGATCAACTTTTGTATCAGTTGGTCGCCGAGAAAAAGATTGATATGCTGCTCCTAAGCGAGCAGTATCAGGATAAGGGGGCCGCACTGTGGTACTCTGACCTTCTTGGTACTGCCGCCATTTGGGTTCCGGATGGAACACAGCAGCTTACGGGATATGGAGTAGGCAGAGGGTTTGTTTGGGTCGAGTACATGGAGGTAAAGTATTTCAGCTGTTACTTTACCCCAAACGAGGCGAGCGCGGACTTCCAGGCAAAGCTGGACGCCTTAGAGGACGAAATTCTTAGGGTGGCTGGACGGGTCGTCGTAGCTGGCGATTTCAATGCGAGGGCTATCGAGTGGGGGATGCCACAGCCGGACGTCAGAGGAAGTCGCATTCTTGAGATGGCAGCGAGAACAGGACTATTAGTGGTGAACATCGGTTCTGTTACGACTTTTCGCCGGCCGGGATATACCGAGACAATCCCAGACATCACTCTGGCATCCGAATCCTTAGTGCCACTCGTCCAAGGCTGGGTTGTCATGGAGGACTACACAGGGAGCGACCACCAATACATTACATTTGAGGTTGGCGGTAAAAAACAAAATCCATTGCGGGATAAACCGGTGCGATGGAATCTGCAAAAGATGGATACCGAGAAGTTCAAAGAAGAGCTGGCGAGAGGTGTACAGAGAACAGGGACGAGAAGTAGGGATGAAAGGTCGATAACCGATAACCTTGTGGCTTCTACAATGCACCTGATCAATTCCGCTTGTGAAGTATCCATGCCACGGAAAAAACCGCGCCATGACAAGCCAACAGTATATTGGTGGACAGCCGAAATTTCGGAGTTACGCAAGAGATGCCTTATGTTACGGCGTAGGGCACAGCGTGCAAAAAACCGCTCTGAGGCAAACCTCATATCGGCAGAGCATAAAAGTTCCAGGAAGCAGCTACGATGGGCCATAAACCGCAGTAAGGCGGCCTGCTGGAAGAGACTGGCTGAGGATATAGACCAAGATCCATGGGGGCTTGGCTATAAAATTGTCACAAAAAAGCTTGGAGCTCAGAAACCGACTGGCGTAATGGACTCGGCTACGATGGAGAAAATTATCAAGGGCCTCTTCCCTAGTCACCCCGAGAGACCTAGGACTAGCTGTGGACGGGCAATAAATGTCCCCCTCTTCTCCGAAGACGAATTAGAAAAGGCGGTATTGGCTGGCAAGGACAAGAAAGCTCCCGGGCCGGACGGGATACCCGGGGAAGTGCTGAAGATGGTGTTTCGGCAAGAGCCAGCTCTGTTGCTGGAGATGTACAACTCGTGCTTGGTGTCTGGAGTCTTTAGCTCCTGCTGGAAGCGTGCACGGTTGGTGCTGATTAGGAAGGGTAAGAGTGACCCTGGCTTACCTTCATCCTACAGACCCTTATGCATGCTCGATGCTGCGGGTAAGGTCCTGGAAAGACTAATCAGGGAGAGACTAAAGGCTGCGATAGAGGTTGCGGGTGATCTGTCGCCAAGGCAGTACGGTTTTAGAGTGGGGCGATCTACAATTGATGCTATCCAAGAAGTTGTTTCGGCAGTTAGAAGGGCTGAGAGTCACAATCACTTCTCAAAGCGGATTGTCCTTCTGGTGACACTGGATGTGAGGAATGCCTTCAACACCGCGGCTTGGAGAGACATGATTAGCGTACTTCAGCACACGTTTCAGGCACCGGAATATTTATTGCGTATTCTGAATGATTATCTCAACGATCGTAGCATACTGTACGAGACGAAAGAGGGGCAGAAGAAGATGAGAGTCACCGCGGGAGCGGCCCAGGGGTCGGTTCTAGGACCTGACCTTTGGAACGCATTTTATGATGGCCTGCTGAGAGCTGAGATGCCTGAGGAGACACACTTAGTCGGGTATGCTGATGATGTCGCGGCGCTTATTGCTGCCCGGGATACTAAACAGGCCCAATGGAAGTTGAACCAGGTGATGAGGACCGTGAGTAGCTGGATGGCGGCGCATGGTCTAGCACTGGCCCTTGAGAAGACTGAAATTGTTATTCTGACTAAAAGGAGGACCCAAACGATTTTACCCATGTGGATTGGCAGGGAGGTGGTGGAAACCAAATCAGCGGCAAAATACCTGGGGATTATGATTGACTCCAAACTCAACTTTTTTGAGCAGATTCGTCGGACAGCAGACAAGGCTGCGAAGGGAGTTACAGCGCTGAGTCGACTAATGGCTAATGTTGGGGGCCCGAAAGCGAGCAAGCGCCGGCTTCTAATGTCGGCCGTTCAATCGGTCCTGCTCTACGGGGCAGAGGTATGGGCTGATTCATTAAGGAAAGAGATGTACCGCAAGCGGCTAGCACAGGTACAAAGACGGAGTGCGCTGCGGGTAGCCTCGGCATATCGCACTGTTTCTGAAGTGGCAGTTCTGGTTATAGCTGGTGTGACTCCAATGGAGCTACTGGCTAGGGAGCGGAAGGCTGTCTATTTTAGAAACTCAAATATAAGTAGAGAGACAGCAAGCTTGGAGGAGAGGGCCCGCACCATGGAGTGCTGGCAAGCAGCTTGGGAAACAGAGAGCAGAGGCAGATGGACAGCAAGACTCATCGAGAGGGTGAGCGCCTGGACTGAACGGCGGCACGGGGAGGTGGGATACTATTTAACCCAGTTTTTGAGCGGCCACGGCTACTTTCGGTATTATCTACATGGGATGCGGAAGGTTACTTCGGCGGAATGTTTATATTGCCCAGGTTTTTTAGATGACGCGGAACACACGTTCTTCTCGTGTCAGAATTGGGAGGAGCAAAGGAATTTGCTGACGAGGGAGGTGGGACTATGGTCAGTACAGACTGCTGTAGAGATCATGCTCCGTGGAATATACGAGTGGGAACGAGTGGCACACTACGTGGAAACCATCTTGCGGCGGAAGAAGACGGATTTGGATAATAATCCATAGCCCAGGAGGTAGCTCGTAAGGTAGCATAAAAAACAAAAAAAACTAGCTTGAAGTAATGTGAGTAACGGTTCCAGGCTAGTTTTTGAAGTATGGGGAGGTGTTTTTAGTCGGTAGTCCGGAAACGGGAGTCCGGCACAACGTGCATAAAGGCATTTTCACCTCCCCTCAAAAAAAAAAAAAAAAAAAAAAAAAAAAAAAAAATTAATTATTAATTATTAATTATTAATTATTAATTATTAATTATTAATTATTAATTATTAATTATTAATTATTAATTATTAATTATTAATTATTAATTATTAATTATTAATTATTAATTATTAATTATTAATTATTAATTATTAATTATTAATTATTAATTATTAATTATTAATTATTAATTATTAATTATTAATTATTAATTATTAATTATTAATTATTAATTATTAATTATTAATTATTAATTATTAATTATTAATTATTAATTATTAATTATTAATTATTAATTATTAATTATTAATTATTAATTATTAATTATTAATTATTAATTATTAATTATTAATTATTCCCGTGTGGGGTTGGCTAGTTCCCCCATCGGGCGCCTCCCCAGGTGGCGGATAGGGGACAGCCCGCCAGATATGGCAGGTACCGGGGAAATCAAATACTCGGGGTGGACCAAAAGCTAGCACACCCAAGCTAAGGTGACACTACATGCGCCGATAGCTGCATGGCTAAGGGGGTGCTTAGTCGCTAGCATGTGAACTCCGAATTTGGCGACATTCGGTTTAAACCCATAGCCTTCCTATGATAATGCAGAGCTCTGTTATAGGTGACCGTTATTTCTCGTGCTACTCGTGGGAACAATTATGGAACAAAAAAATAAACAAACAAACATAGTAAATGGAAGATCTAGTGAGAACACCGCTATACCCGCAGATCTCTTGGGAGCTGCAGTGGGCAGCCAGGCTGCGACGAGCAGTTCTGGGGGTTTAGGTGGCTCGGGAAGCCCGTTTAGAAGAAGTGGCTGTCTGCTAAGGACACCGCCGCAATCACCAGAAAGGGGAAATCAGGGATTGGAGGACAAAATGCTATCTGCACAAGACAAAGAGAACGCCGCACCAGTACAGAGCACCAGTGTGGTTAGCGAAGGCAAAGATGGGAATCCGGAACAAGGAAAGGAGGTGACCAGGTCTGAAGCGCATATCTTTGACAGGCATCCTTACATTCCTGAGACGCGAGAGGAAGAAGACAAGCTGATGGTCAGGATCAGACAGATTATGAGGAAAATGCAAACTGCCACTGTAAAGCAGAAAAACATATCCAACGAAGTGAAGAATGGGATCCTGGAACTGCAGGATGCATTTGATGCCCTGGCCAGTAGCAGAATTAAGGCAAGAGCGGCTGAAGCTCTGGTGCCTACCACGACTGGGTCGAAACAGCAACACCTTGTTGGAAAGAGTGGCTCTGAAACTCCTCAAACAGTTAGGCAAAAACGGCCCGCTTTAAGCCCGGCGGAGGAGAACAAAGAAAAAAGAGCTAAAAACGGAATAGCTAAAGAGCAAAATGAAATAATATCCAATATGGAGGACACGCCTGGAAGCCAGTGGAAAATACAGGAGTCGAAGAGAAGCGGAAGACTGCGAAAGCTTGCGGCGAAAGAAGGAGAGAGGCAGAAGGCAGCTAGAGATAGTAGCTCGACTCTGCCTGCTGTTATCATCCAAGCAAACCCAAAGAAAAGAAAGCGTAGAAGGCCGCGCAAGAGTCGAGCTGATGCGCTCCTGATAAGACCAGCGGGAGACAAATCTTATGCGGAAATACTTGGTGAGATTCGCAGTAAAGTTAATCCAGAGGAAACTGAGGCAGACATCAAGGCCATCCGGCGAACCAGGGCCGGCTGCGTCCTGCTTGAATTTGGACCAAGCAACAGAAGCAGAGATGGATTCTGCGGCGCATTAAAAAAGGCCTTGGGAGACAAGGCTAGTCTGCATAGCCTTGAGTCTAAGGTATCATTGGAAATACGCGACCTGGACTGCTATACAAAAAGTGGTGAGGTAGAAGCAGCACTAAAACGAGAAATCCCAGAGCTAGAGGATCAAACAGTAACCGTCTTCCCGAGCTCTAGAGACCAGAAAGTGGCTGTCGTCGAAATGCGGGACAAGTGGGCGTCAAAGCTCCTAAAGCAGGGTAAAATTAAAATCGGCTGGGTGTATTGCCGAGTAAGGAGAAGGGCGGTTGTTACACGATGCTTTAGATGTTCTAGCTATGGTCATATTGCCAAAGATTGTAAAGGGCCAGATAGAAGCAAGCTGTGTTTCAGGTGCTTGGCAGCCGGGCATAAGGCGAAAGGCTGCACCGTCGTGAACCAGTGCATACTTTGCTCAGAGAGGGGAGGGGAAAGTGGAGATCTACGCCATGTCCCGGGTTCAGGTAAATGCGCCGTGTATCGGGACGCACTACAGGCCGCAAAAGACAACTTATGACGCGCATCCTACAGGGAAATATGCATCGAAGCAAAACTGCCGATCAACTTTTGTATCAGTTGGTCGCCGAGAAAAAGATTGATATGCTGCTCCTAAGCGAGCAGTATCAGGATAAGGGGGCCGCACTGTGGTACTCTGACCTTCTTGGTACTGCCGCCATTTGGGTTCCGGATGGAACACAGCAGCTTACGGGATATGGAGTAGGCAGAGGGTTTGTTTGGGTCGAGTACATGGAGGTAAAGTATTTCAGCTGTTACTTTACCCCAAACGAGGCGAGCGCGGACTTCCAGGCAAAGCTGGACGCCTTAGAGGACGAAATTCTTAGGGTGGCTGGACGGGTCGTCGTAGCTGGCGATTTCAATGCGAGGGCTATCGAGTGGGGGATGCCACAGCCGGACGTCAGAGGAAGTCGCATTCTTGAGATGGCAGCGAGAACAGGACTATTAGTGGTGAACATCGGTTCTGTTACGACTTTTCGCCGGCCGGGATATACCGAGACAATCCCAGACATCACTCTGGCATCCGAATCCTTAGTGCCACTCGTCCAAGGCTGGGTTGTCATGGAGGACTACACAGGGAGCGACCACCAATACATTACTTTTGAGGTTGGCGGTAAAAAACAAAATCCATTGCGGGATAAACCGGTGCAATGGAATCTGCAAAAGATGGATACCGAGAAGTTCAAAGAAGAGCTGGCAAGAGGTGTACAGAGAACAGTGACGAGAAGTAGGGATGAAAGGTCGATAACCGATAACCTTGTGGCTTCTACAATGCGCCTGATCAATTCCGCTTGTGAAGTATCCATGCCACGGAAAAAACCGCGCCATGACAAGCCAACAGTATATTGGTGGACAACCGAAATTTCGGAGTTACGCAAGAGATGCCTTATGTTACGACGTAGGGCACAGCGTGCAAAAAACCGCTCTGAGGCAAACCTCATATCGGCAGAGCATAAAAGTTCCAGGAAGCAGCTACGATGGGCCATAAACCGCAGTAAGGCGGCCTGCTGGAAGAGACTGGCTGAGGATATAGACCAAGATCCATGGGGTCTTGGCTATAAAATTGTCACAAAAAAGCTTGGAGCTCAGAAACCGACTGGCGTAATGGACTCGGCTACTATGGAGAAAATTATCAAGGGCCTCTTCCCTAGTCACCCCGAGAGACCTAGGACTAGCTGTGGACGGGCAATAAATGTCCCCCTCTTCTCCGAAGACGAATTAGAAAAGGCGGTACTGGCTGGCAAGGACAAGAAAGCTCCCGGGCCGGACGGGATACCCGGGGAAGTGCTGAAGATGGTCTTTCGGCAAGAGCCAGCTCTGTTGCTGGAGATGTACAACTCGTGCTTGGTGTCTGGGGTCTTTAGCTCCTGCTGGAAGCGTGCACGGTTGGTGCTGATTAGGAAGGGTAAGAGTGACCCTGGCTTACCTTCATCCTACAGACCCTTATGCATGCTCGATGCTGCGGGTAAGGTCCTGGAAAGACTAATCAGGGAGAGACTAAAGGCTGCGATAGAGGCTGCGGGTGATCTATCGCCAAGGCAGTACGGTTTTAGAGTGGGGCGATCTATAATTGATGCTATCCAAGAAGTTGTCTCGGCAGTTAGAAGGGCTGAGAGTCACAATCACTTCTCAAAGCGGATTGTCCTTCTGGTGACACTGGATGTGAGGAATGCGTTCAACACCGCGGCTTGGAGAGACATGATTAGCGTACTTGAGCACACGTTTCAGGCACCGGAATATTTATTGCGTATTCTGAATGATTATCTCAACGATCGTAGCATACTGTACGAGACAGAAGAGGGGCAGAAGAAGATGAAAGTCACCGCGGGAGCGGCCCAGGGGTCGGTTCTAGGACCTGACCTTTGGAACGCATTTTATGATAGCCTGCTGAGAGCTGAGATGCCTGAGGAGACACACTTAGTCGGGTATGCTGATGATGTCGCGGCGCTTATTGCTGCCCGGGATACTAAACAGGCCCAATGGAAGTTAAACCAGGTGATGAGGACCGTGAGTAGCTGGATGGATGCGCATGGTCTAGCACTGGCCCTTGAGAAGACTGAAATTGTTATTCTGACTAAAAGGAGGACCCAAACGATTTTACCCATGTGGATTGGCAGGGAGGTGGTGGAAACCAAATCAGCGGCAAAATACCTGGGGATTATGATTGACTCCAAACTCAACTTTTTTGAGCAGATTCGTCGGACAGCAGACAAGGCTGCGAAGGGAGTTACAGCGCTGAGTCGACTAATGGCTAATGTTGGGGGCCCGAAAGCGAGCAAGCGCCGGCTTCTAATGTCGGCCGTTCAATCGGTCCTACTCTACGGTGCAGAGGTATGGGCTGATTCATTAAGGAAAGAGATGTACCGGAAGCGGTTAGCACAGGTACAAAGACGGAGTGCGCTGCGGGTAGCCTCGGCATATCGCACTGTTTCTGAAGTGGCAGTTCTGGTTATAGCTGGTGTGACTCCAATGGAGCTACTGGCTAGGGAGCGGAAGGCTGTCTATTTTAGAAACCCAAATATAAGTAGAGAGACAGCAAGCTTGGAGGAGAGGGCCCGCACCATGGAGTGCTGGCAAGCAGCTTGGGAAACAGAGAGCAGAGGGAGATGGACAGCAAGACTCATCGAGAGGGTAAGCGCCTGGACTGAACGGCGGCACGGGGAGGTGGGATACTATTTAACCCAGTTTTTGAGCGGCCACGGCTACTTTCGGTATTATCTACATGGGATGCGGAAGGTTACTTCGGCGGAATGCTTATATTGCCCAGGCTTTTTAGATGACGCGGAGCACACGTTCTTCTCGTGTCAGAATTGGGGGGAGCAAAGGAATTTGCTGACGAGGGAGGTGGGACTATGGTCAGTACAGACTGCTGTAGAAATCATGCTCCGTGGAATATACGAGTGGGAACGAGTGGCACACTACGTGGAAACCATCTTGCGGCGGAAGAAGACGGATTTGGATAATAATCCATAGCCCAGGAGGTAGCTCGTAAGGTAGCATAAAAAACAAAAAAAAAAACTAGCTTGAAGTAATGTGAGTAACGGTTCCAGGCTAGTTTTTGAAGTATGGGGAGGTGTTTTTAGTCGGTAGTCCGGAAACGGGAGTCCGCCACAACGTGCATAAAGGCATTTTCACCTCCCCTCAAAAAAAAAAAAAAAAAAAAAAAATTAATTATTAATTATTAATTATTAATTATTAATTATTAATTATTAATTATTAATTATTAATTATTAATTATTAATTATTAATTATTAATTATTAATTATTAATTATTAATTATTAATTATTAATTATTAATTATTAATTATTAATTATTAATTATTAATTATTAATTATTAATTATTAATTATTAATTATTAATTATTAATTATTAATTATTAATTATTAATTATTAATTATTAATTATTAATTATTAATTATTAATTATTAATTATTAATTATTAATTATTAATTATTAATTATTAATTATTAATTATTAATTATTAATTATTAATTATTAATTATTAATTATTAATTATTAATTATTAATTATTAATTATTAATTATTAATTATTAATTATTAATTATTAATTATTAATTATTAATTATTAATTATTAATTATTAATTATTAATTATTAATTATTAATTATTAATTATTAATTATTAATTATTAATTATTAATTATTAATTATTAATTATTAATTATTAATTATTAATTATTAATTATTAATTATTAATTATTAATTATTAATTATTAATTATTAATTATTAATTATTAATTATTAATTATTAATTATTAATTATTAATTATTAATTATTAATTATTAATTATTAATTATTAATTATTAATTATTAATTATTAATTATTAATTATTAATTATTAATTATTAATTATTAATTATTAATTATTAATTATTAATTATTAATTATTAATTATTAATTATTAATTATTAATTATTAATTATTAATTATTAATTATTAATTATTAATTATTAATTATTAATTATTAATTATTAATTATTAATTATTAATTATTAATTATTAATTATTAATTATTAATTATTAATTATTAATTATTAATTATTAATTATTAATTATTAATTATTAATTATTAATTATTAATTATTAATTATTAATTATTAATTATTAATTATTAATTATTAATTATTAATTATTAATTATTAATTATTAATTATTAATTATTAATTATTAATTATTAATTATTAATTATTAATTATTAATTATTAATTATTAATTATTAATTATTAATTATTAATTATTAATTATTAATTATTAATTATTAATTATTAATTATTAATTATTAATTATTAATTATTAATTATTAATTATTAATTATTAATTATTAATTATTAATTATTAATTATTAATTATTAATTATTAATTATTAATTATTAATTATTAATTATTAATTATTAATTATTAATTATTAATTATTAATTATTAATTATTAATTATTAATTATTAATTATTAATTATTAATTATTAATTATTAATTATTAATTATTAATTATTAATTATTAATTATTAATTATTAATTATTAATTATTAATTATTAATTATTAATTATTAATTATTAATTATTAATTATTCCCGTGTGGGGTTGGCTGGCTCCCCCATCGGGCGCCTCCCCAGGTGGCGGATAGGGGATAGCCCGCCAGATATGGCAGGTACCGGGGAAATCAAATACCCGGGGTGGACCAAAAGCTAGCACACCCAAGCTAAGGTGGCACTACATGCGCCGACAGCTGCGTGGCTAAGGGGGTGCTTAGTCGTTAGCATGTGAACTCCGAATTTGGCGACATTCGGTTTAAACCCATAGCCTTCCTATGATAACGCAGAGCTCTGTCATAGGTGACCGTTTTTTCTCGTGCTACTCGTGGGATTAGAAATGAATAAAGACAAACAAATAATTAGCGGAAATGAGAACGATGCTTCTCGAATAGCATCACAAGAAGCAGCAAGCTCCATGAATTTACATGGCGAAATGGTGGATTTAACCAGTACGGATGAAACCGTCTTTGGAAGGAGCGGATTGGTACAGAGGACCCCTCCACCTAATAAAACACAAACGGAAGTAAACTCAGGGAACACAGGGAAGGGGAATGATGCTCTACCGAGCAGTGATGATATGCCAGTGACGGAACGGCCTTGCACGCCGGTGAACTGGACGGAGCAGGAAGAGCTGCTGCAGAGGGGCAGGAGCATCGTCAGTAAGATGAAGGCTGCAACCAGACGGCAAACAAATGTCTCCAATGACATTAAAGTGGGACTGGTCGAACTTGAAGAGCTGTTTAGCGCCATGGCACATGGTATCTATATACAGAGGAGGTCCGAAGCTGAACCAGCTAAAGTTATCGAGCTGCACCAAAATGTTGGAACTCCAGAGGGAAGCCAGAAGAGACCCGCTACAACCCCGGCAGATCTGCAGAGACAGCAGGAGAAGAGGGTGAGGGACGAAGCATCACATAGTGCAGTGGAAGGGGCCTGGGAAAAACAAAGGTCAAAGAGGGAGAAAAGACGGGAAAACCTGGAGGCGAAGGCAGCGGAGAACGTGAGGACGGGGAGTACCAAGTCCACGACTAATCCTCCTGTGTCCACCTCGACACGGCCTGCCGTTACCACCCAAGTAAGATCAAGGAAGGGAAAGCGTAGAAGGCCGCGCAAGGGCCGACCCGACGCACTCCTTATAAGACCGGCGGAAGGCAAATCATACTCAGAAATATTGAGGGAAATCCGCAGTAAAGTTAAGCCAGAGGAAACCGAGGCGGACATAATGACCATCCGACAGACCAGAGCTGGCGGCGTCCTTCTGGAACTTGGACCAAACAGCAAGAACAAAGGTGTTTTTGCGGGGCATTAAAAGCGGCACTGGGAGACAAGGCTAGTGTAGTTAGCCTTGAGTCGAAGATATCCCTGGAGATACGCGACCTGGACTGCTTTACAGAAAGGGAAGAGGTAGAAACCGCAGTAAAACGAGAATTCCCTGATGTAGAGGAATTGAAAGTGAGTGTTTTCCCGAGCTCAAGGGACCAGAAAGTGGCCGTTGTGGAAATCCCAGACAAGTGGGCGTTAAAACTTCTAAGCCAGGGTAGGATTAAAATCGGCTGGGTGTATTGCCGAGTAAGGAGAAGGGCGGTTGTTACACGATGCTTTAGATGTTCTAGCTATGGTCATATTGCCAAAGATTGTAAAGGGCCAGATAGAAGCAAGCTGTGCTACAGGTGCTTGGAATCCGGGCATAAGGAAAAAACTTGCTCCGCCACGATCCCATGCGTACTCTGCACGGAGAGAAAAATAGGAAGTGAAGATATATGCCATGTCCCAGGGTCTGGTAAATGAACCGTGTATCGGGAAGCACTGCAGGCCGTAAAAAACCGACTACGATGATGCGGATACTCCAGGGAAATATGCACCGGAGCAAAATCGCCGATCAACTTTTGCACCAGTTGGTCGCTGAGAAGCAAATCGACATGGTGCTCATTAGCGAGCAGTATCAAAGTAAGGGGTCTGCATCGTGGTACCCTGACCTTCTTGGTACTGCCGCCATATGGGTTCCGGCGGGGGCACAGCACATTACGAGCTTTGGAACAGGCAGAGGGTTCGTTTGGGTCAAGAACAGGGAGGTTGCCTACTTCAGCTGTTACTTTACCCCAAATGAGGCTATCGCTGATTTCCAGGCAAAGCTGGACGCCTTAGAGGACGAAGTGGTCAGAGTGGCGGGACGAGTCGTCGTAGCTGGGGACTTTAACGCTAGGGCTATCGAGTGGGGGATGGCACGGCCGGACACTAGAGGAAGACTCATCCTGGAGATGGCTTCAAGAACAGGTCTCTTGGTTGTAAACAGTGGCTCTGTTACAACTTTTCGTCGGCCAGGATATACTGAGACGATCCCAGACATCACTCTTGCGGCTGAGGCTTTAGTGCCACTCGTCCAAGGATGGGCAGTTATGGAGGACTACACAGGGAGTGACCACCAATACATTTCCTTTGAGGTTGTCGGTAAAAAACAGAATCCAGTGCGGGATAAACCGGTGAGGTGGAATCTTCAAAAGATGAACACCGGGCGGTTCGAAGAAGAGCTGGCGAGAGGTGTGCAGAGAACAAGAAGTACGGGAAATACGGATGAAAGATCGGCATCGGAGAACCTGGTGGCTTCTACAATGCGCCTTATCACTTCCGCTTGCGAAAAATCAATGCCACGGAAAAAACCACGCCATGACAAGCCTACAGCATACTGGTGGACACCCGAAATCTCGGAACTACGTAAGAAATGCCTTATGCTTCGGCGCAAGGCACAACGGGCAAAAAACCGCTCTGAGGCAAACCTGACATCGGCAGAGCATAAAAGCGCTAGGAAACACCTACGATGGGCCATAAACCGCAGTAAGGCTGACTGCTGGAGGAGACTTGTCGAGGATATCGACAAAGATCCATGGGGGTTAGGATACAAAATAGTCACGCAGAAGCTTGGAGCCCAGAAGCCGACTGGGGTAATGGACGCGACTATGATGGAGGGTATCATTAGGGGCCTCTTTCCTAGCCATCCAGAGAGACCCAGGACTGGCTGCGAACGGGCAATAGATATCCCCCTTTTTACTGAGGGGGAGTTAGAAAAAGCTATATTGGCGGGGAAGGACAAGAAAGCTCCTGGACCGGACGGGATACCCGGCGAGGTGCTAAAGATGGTTTTTCGCCAAAAGCCGCAGCTGTTGCTGGATATGTACAACTCATGCTTGGTGTCGGGGGTCTTTAGCTCCTGTTGGAAGAGTGCACGGTTGGTGCTTATTAGTAAGGGTAAGGGCGACCCCACCTTGCCATCATCCCACAGGCCATTATGCATGCTTAATAATGCGGGTAAGATTCTGGAAAGGTTGATTAAAGAGAGACTGAATGCTGCGATAGTTGCTGCGGGTGATCTCTCGCCTAGGCAGTATGGTTTCAGGGTAGGGCGGTCCACAATTGATGCGATCCAAGAGGTTGTTATGGCAGTTAGGAGGGCTGAAAGTCATAATCACTACTCTAAGCGGGTAGTGCTTTTGGTGACCCTGGACGTGAGAAATGCCTTCAATTCCGCGGCTTGGAGGGATTTGATTAGCGCACTTGAGCAGACGTTTCAGATACCGGAATATTTACTGCGTATTCTAAACGATTATCTGAGTGATCGCAGCATAATCTACGAGACTGAGGAAGGGTGGAAGAAGATGGCAGTCACCGCGGGAGTGGCCCAGGGGTCGGTCCTGGGACCTGACCTCTGGAACGCATTTTATGATGGCCTGCTGCGAGCTGAAATGCCAGAGGAGACTCTTTTGGTTGGGTATGCGGACGATGTCGCGGCGCTTATTGCTGCCCGGGATACCAAACAGGCCCAATTGAAGCTGAACCAGGTCATGAGGACCGTGAGGAGCTGGATGGCGGCGCATAGTCTATCATTGGCCCTCGAAAAGACCGAAATTGTCATTCTGACGAAAAAGAGGACCCAAACGATCATACCCATGTGGATTGGCAGGGAAGTGGTGGAAACCAAACATGCGGCAAAATATCTTGGGATCACGATCGACTCAAAACTCAATTTTTGTGAGCAGATCCGGCAGACGGCGGATAAAGCAGCCAAGGGAGTGACAGCCTTAAGTCGGCTGATGGCTAATGTTGGTGGTCCGAAGGCTAGTAAGCGCCGGCTCTTAATGTCAGCCGTGCAATCGGTCCTCCTCTATGGAGCAGAGATATGGGCTGAGACGCTTAGCAGGGAGATGTACCGGAAGCGGTTAGCACAGGTTCAAAGAAGGAGCGCACTGCGGGTAGCCTCGGCCTATCGTACGGTCTCCGAAGTGGCGGTATTGGTGATAGCTGGGGTCGCTCCGATTGAGCTACTGGCCAAGGAACGGAGGGCTGTTTATCTCAGACACCCAAACACAAGCAGAGAAACAGCAAGCTTGGAGGAGAGGGCCCGCACCATGGAGTGCTGGCAAGCTGTTTGGGAAACTGACGGAAGAGGGAGATGGACAGCAAGGCTCATTGTGAGTGTTAGCGATTGGACCGAGCGGGGGCACGGTGAGGTTGGGTATTTTTTGACTCAGTTTCTGAGCGGCCATGGCTACTTCCGGTCGTACCTTCACAAGATGCGGAAGGTTAATTCGGCGGAATGTCTTTACTGCCCAGGCAGTCTGGACGACGCGGAGCACACGTTTTTCTCGTGTCCAAACTGGGTGGAGCAAAGGAATTCGCTGGAGAGGGAGGTGGGACTATGGTCTGTGCAGACTGCCGTGGATATCATGCTCCATGGGCTGCACGAGTGGGAGCGGGTGACACACTACGTGGAAAACATCTTGCGGCGAAAGAAAGTTGACCTTGATAGCGGCTCATAGACAAGGAGGTAGCTCGAATGGAGCATAGGAAACATTAACTAGCTTGAAGTAATGTGAACAACGGTCCCAGGCTAGTTATTGAAGTATGGGGAGGTGTTTTTAGTCGGTAGTCCGGAAACGGGAGTCCGGCACGATGTGCGTAAATGCATTTTCACCTCCCCCACAAAAAAAAAAAAAAAAAAAATTAATTATTAATTATTAATTATTAATTATTAATTATTAATTATTAATTATTAATTATTAATTATTAATTATTAATTATTAATTATTAATTATTAATTATTAATTATTAATTATTAATTATTAATTATTAATTATTAATTATTAATTATTAATTATTAATTATTAATTATTAATTATTAATTATTAATTATTAATTATTAATTATTAATTATTAATTATTAATTATTAATTATTAATTATTAATTATTAATTATTAATTATTAATTATTAATTATTAATTATTAATTATTAATTATTAATTATTAATTATTAATTATTAATTATTAATTATTAATTATTAATTATTAATTATTAATTATTAATTATTAATTATTAATTATTAATTATTAATTATTAATTATTAATTATTAATTATTAATTATTAATTATTAATTATTAATTATTAATTATTAATTATTAATTATTAATTATTAATTATTAATTATTAATTATTAATTATTAATTATTAATTATTAATTATTAATTATTAATTATTAATTATTAATTATTAATTATTAATTATTAATTATTAATTATTAATTATTAATTATTAATTATTAATTATTAATTATTAATTATTAATTATTAATTATTAATTATTAATTATTAATTATTAATTATTAATTATTAATTATTAATTATTAATTATTAATTATTAATTATTAATTATTAATTATTAATTATTAATTATTAATTATTAATTATTAATTATTAATTATTAATTATTAATTATTAATTATTAATTATTAATTATTAATTATTAATTATTAATTATTAATTATTAATTATTAATTATTAATTATTAATTATTAATTATTAATTATTAATTATTAATTATTAATTATTCCCGTGTGGGGTTGGCTAGTTCCCCCATCGGGCGCCTCCCCAGGTGGCGGATAGGGGACAGCCCGCCAGATATGGCAGGTACCGGGGAAATCAAATACTCGGGGTGGACCAAAAGCTAGCACACCCAAGCTAAGGTGACACTACATACGCCGATAGCTGCATGGCTAAGGGGGTGCTTAGTCGCTAGTATGTGAACTCCGAATTTGGCGACATTCGGTTTAAACCCATAGCCTTCCTATGATAACGCAGAGCTCTGTCATAGGTGACCGTTATTTCTCGTGCTACTCGTGGGAACAATTATGGAACAAAAAAATAAACAAACAAACATAGTAAATGGAAGATCTAGTGAGAACACCGCTATACCCGCAGATCTCTTGGGAGCTGCAGTGGGCAGCCAGGCTGCGACGAGCAGTTTTGGGGGTTTAGGTGGCTCGGGAAGCCCGTTTAGAAGAAGTGGCTGTCTGCTAAGGACACCGCCGCAATCACCAGTAAGGGGAAATCAGGGATTGGAGGACAAAATGCTATCTCCACAAGACAAAGAGAACGCCGCACCAGTACAGAGCACCAGTGTGGTTAGCGAAGGCAAAGATGGGAATTCGGAACAAGGAAAGGAGGTGACCAGGTCTGAAGCGCATATCTTTGACAGGCATCCTTACATTCCTGAGACGCGAGAGGAAGAAGACAAGCTGATGGTCAGGATCAGACAGATTATGAGGAAAATGCAAACTGCCACTGTAAAGCAGAAAAACATATCCAACGAAGTGAAGAATGGGATCCTGGAACTGCAGGATGCATTTGATGCCCTGGCCAGTAGCAGAATTAAGGCAAGAGCGGTGGAAGCTCTGGTGTCTACCACGACTGGGTCGAAACAAAAACACCAGGTTGGAAAGAGTGGCTCTGAAACTCCTCAAACAGTTAGGCAAAAACGGCCCGCTTTAAGCCCGGCGGAGGAGAACAAGGAAAAAAGGGCTAAAAACGGAATAGCTAAAGAGCAAAATGAAATAATATCCAACATGGAGGACACGCCTGGAAGCCAGTGGAAAATACAGGAGTCGAAGAGAAGCGGAAGACTGCGAAAGCTTGCGGCGAAAAAAGGAGAGAGGCAGAAGGCAGCTAGAGATAGTAGCTCGACTCTGCCTGCTGTTATCATCCAAGCAAACCCAAAGAAAAGAAAGCGTAGAAGGCCGCGCAAGAGTCAAGCTGATGCGCTCCTGATAAGACCAGCGGGAGACAAATCTTATGCGGAAATACTTGGTGAGATTCGCAGTAAAGTTAATCCAGAGGAAACTGAGGCAGACATCAAGGCCATCCGGCGAACCAGGGCCGGCTGCGTCCTGCTTGAATTTGGACCAAGCAGCAGAAGCAGAGATGGATTTTGCGGCGCATTAAAAAAGGCCTTGGGAGACAAGGCTAGTCTGCATAGCCTTGAGTCTAAGGTATCATTGGAAATACGCGACCTGGACTGCTATACAAAAAGTGCTGAGGTAGAAGCAGCACTAAAACGAGAAATCCCAGAGCTAGAGGATCAAACAGTAACCGTCTTCCCGAGCTCTAGGGACCAGAAAGTGGCTGTCGTCGAAATGCGGGACAAGTGGGCGTCAAAGCTCCTAAAGCAGGGTAAAATTAAAATCGGCTGGGTGTATTGCCGAGTAAGGAGAAGGGCGGTTGTTACACGATGCTTTAGATGTTCTAGCTATGGTCATATTGCCAAAGATTGTAAAGGGCCAGATAGAAGCAAGCTGTGTTTCAGGTGCTTGGCAGCCGGGCATAAGGCGAAAGGCTGCACCGTCGTGAACCAGTGCATACTTTGATCAGAGAGGGGAGGGGAAAGTGGAGATCTACGCCATGTCCCGGGTTCAGGTAAATGCGCCGTGTATCGGGTCGCACTACAGGCCGCAAAAGACAACTTATGACGCGCATCCTACAGGGAAATATGCATCGAAACAAAACTGCCGATCAACTTTTGTATCAGTTGGTCGCCGAGAAAAAGATTGATATGCTGCTCCTAAGCGAGCAGTATCAGGATAAGGGGTCCGCACTGTGGTACTCTGACCTTCTTGGTACTGCCGCCATTTGGGTTCCGAATGGAACACAGCAGCTTACGGGATATGGAGTAGGCAGAGGGTTTGTTTGGGTCGAGTACATGGAGGTAAAGTATTTCAGCTGTTACTTTACCCCAAACGAGGCGAGCGCGAACTTCCAGGCAAAGCTGGACGCCTTAGAGGACGAAATTCTTAGGGTGGCTGGACAGGTCGTCGTAGCTGGCGATTTCAATGCGAGGGCTATCGAGTGGGGGATGCCACAGCCGGACGTCAGAGGAAGTCGCATTCTTGAGATGGCAGCGAGAACAGGACTATTAGTGGTGAAAATCGGTTCTGTTACGACTTTTTGCCGGCCGGGATATACCGAGACAATCCCAGACATCACTCTGGCATCCGAATCCTTAGTGCCACTCGTCCAAGGCTGGGTTGTCATGGAGGACTACACAGGGAGCGACCACCAATACATTACTTTTGAGGTTGGCGGTAAAAAACAAAATCCATTGCGGGATAAACCGGTGCGATGGAATCTGCAAAAGATGGACACCGAGAAGTTCAAAGAAGAGCTGGCGAGAGGTGTACAGAGAACAGGGACGAGAAGTACGGAGTAAAGTTCGATAACCGATAACCTTGTGGCTTCTACAATGCGCCAGATCAATTCCGCTTGTGAAGTATCCATGCCACGGAAAAAACCGCGCCATGACAAGCCAACAGTATATTGGTGGACAACCGAAATTTCGGAGTTACGCAAGAGATGCCTTATGTTACGGCGTAGGGCACAGCGTGCAAAAAACCGCTCTGAGGCAAACCTCATATCGGCAAAGCATAAAAGTTCCAGGAAGTAGCTACGATGGGCCATAAACCGCAGTAAGGCGGCCTGCTGGAAGAGACTGGCTGAGGATATAGACCAAGATCCATGGGGGCTTGGCTATAAAAATGTCACAAAAAACTTGGAGCTCAGAAACCGACTGGCGTAATGGACTCGGTTACGATGGAGAAAATTATCAAGGGCCTCTTCCCTAGTCACCCCGAGAGATCTAGGACTAGCTGTGGAGGGCAATAAATGTCCCCCTCTTCTCCGAAGACGAATTAGAAAAGGCGGTATTGGCTGGCAAGGACAAGAAAGCTCCCGGGCCGGACGGGATACCCGGGGAAGTGCTGAAGATGGTCTTTCGGCAAGAGCCAGCTCTGTTGCTGGAGATGTACAACTCGTGCTTGGTGTCTGGGGTCTTTAGCTCCTGCTGGAAGCGTGCACGGTTGGTGCTGATTAGGAAGGGTAAGAGTGACCCTGGCTTACCTTCATCATACAGACCCTTATGCATGCTCGATGCTGCGGGTAAGGTCCTGGAAAGACTAATCAGGAAGAGACTAAAGGCTGCGATAGAGGCTGCGGGTGATCTATCGCCAAGGCAGTACGGTTTTAGAGTGGGGCGATCCACAATTGATGCTATCCAGGAAGTTGTTTCGGCAGTTAGAAGGGCTGAGAGTCACAATCACTTCTCAAAGCGGATTGTCCTTCTGGTGACACTGGATGTGAGGAATGCGTTCAACACCGCGGCTTGGAGAGACATGATTAGCGTACTTGAGCACACGTTTCAGGCACCGGAATATTTATTGCGTATTCTGAATGATTATCTCAACGATCGTAGCATACTGTACGAGACAGAAAAGGGGCAGAAGAAGATGAAAGTCACCGCGGGAGCGGCCCAGGGGTCGGTTCTAGGACCTGACCTTTGAAACGCATTTTATGATAGCCTGCTGAGAGCTGGGATCCCTGAGGAGACACACTTAGTCGGGTATGCTGATGATGTCGCGGCGCTTATTGCTGCCCGGGATACTAAACAGGCCCAATGGAAGTTAAACCAGGTGATGAGGACCGTGAGTAGCTGGATGGCGGCACATGGTCTAGCACTGGCCCTTGAGAAGACTAAAATTGTTATTCTGACTAAAAGGAGGACCCAAACGATTTTACCCATGTGGATTGGCAGGGAGGTGGTGGAAACCAAATCAGCGGCAAAATACCTGGGGATTACGATTGACTCCAAACTCAACTTTTTTGAGCAGATTCGTCGGACAGCGGACAAGGCTGCGAAGGGAGTTACAGCGCTGAGTCGACTAATGGCTAATGTTGGGAGCCCGAAAGCGAGCAAGCGCCGGCTTCTAATGTCGGCCGTTCAATCGGTCCTACTCTACGGGGCAGAGGTATGAGCTGATTCATTAAGGAAAGAGATGTACCGGAAGCGGTTAGCACAGGTACAAAGACGGAGTGCGCTGCGGGTAGCCTCGGCATATCGCACTGTTTCTGAAGTGGCAGTTCTCGTTATAGCTGGTGTGGCTCCAATGGAGCTACTGGCTAGGGAGCGGAAGGCTGTCTATTTTAGAAACCCAAATATAAGTAGATAGACATCAAGCTTGGAGGAGAGGGCCCGCACCATGGAGTGCTGGCCAGCAGCTTGGGAAACAGAAAGCAGAGGGAGATGGACAGCAAGACTCATCGAGAGGGTGAGCGCCTGGACTGAACGGCGGCACGGGGAGGTGGGATACTATTTAACCCAGTTTTTGAGCGGCCACGGCTACTTTCGGTATTATCTACATGGGATGCGGAAGGTTACTTCGGCGGAATGTTTATATTGCCCAGGTTTTTTAGATGACGCGGAACACACGTTCTTCTCGTGTCAGAATTGGGGGGAGCAAAGGAATTTGCTGACGAGGGAGGTGGGACTATGGTCAGTACAGACTGCTGTAGAGATCATGCTCTTTTGCTGCGCAAAAATGAAAATTTAGTTTTATGTTAATGGAGATAGTCAAATAGTGGTCTAGTAAGATAAATCATACCTACGTATTATCAGAGATCAGTATATAATATACTGATCTCTGATATTATATATCTATGGTAGTATTTCTTAAAATTAAGTTGTCAAACAATAAATAAAACACATTAAAATAATAAATAAATTTGTGGTTTTGTGCACATATAATTACAAGTGTGACAACTTCGGTTGTCCGTAATAAAACTCTATATATTTGTATATTTGGTTATCTTTATATATATTTCATTAATACACTTTACACGTGTATCTTTGTTCGTTAGTCTGCTTCTACTGGTTTGACATCTCTCTCCTTCCACTACTCATCGCTACCTTTTCTAGTAGCGTTGTCTGCCCTACAGTCGCACGTGCCATACAGTAGCACACCTCACAGTTCTCCCCGTTTAGAGTGGCCGTCGGCACCAACTCGTAGTCAGCAAAACGCGACGGTAGCTTTCCAGCTGTTGTTCGCTGGGACCTACGGGGTTGCTGTGGCTCTGCACCGTGCTGTGGCTCTGCATCGTGCTGTGGCTCTGCACCTAGTGCTGGCCCTGGTTCCTCCTCTGGAAGTAGTTGTTGCGGAACAATGATTGGTTCCACTACGCGTTGCGTTGGTCGCAGCTGGAAAGTGTCCATCAAGACGTTGTCTTCTTCTGATGGTGGCGCAGCCGTGAGACGCGTTCGCAGTTGGTTGGCGTGGCACGTAACCTTTCGTTCGCTATTCTTCATCTGTGCTTGGACCACGTAGTTGACCTTCCCTCGGCGTTCAATGATTGTACCGGCCTGCCAGGTCCAATCGTTGCCCTTCATACACTTGAAGAACACCCTCTCGCCAGCCTTGAACTCTTTGTGCTTCGCGCCGTGGTGAGCGTTGAATCGCTCCTCCATTTCCACATTTCGTTTATCGTTGTGCACTGGTGGTGGCTTAATTAAGTCCAGCTTGGTGCGCATTTCTCGCCCGGTCATCAATTGGAACGGTGATTTGTCCCCGAGTGCTGGTGATGGTGTGTAGCGATAGCACGTGAGGAATTTGCGCAGGACCTGTTCCGCGTTGCCCTCGCCTTCGAGTTTCTTTAGGCCGGTTTTGAGCATGCCGACGAAACGTTCCGCGCGCCCGTTTGATTGAGGATGATAGGGCGCTGATGTCAAATGTTTGATGCCATTCGCCTCACAGAACCGTTTGAACTCAGCCGAGATAAATTGTGGACCGTTGTCGGAGATGATAGTTTCGCAGATGCCTTGGCGTGCGAAAACTTCGCACAAATTATCGATTGTTTTAGCTGCGCTGGTGCTGCGCATCTTGAAAATCTCTGGCCAGTTGGAGAAAGCGTCGACGATGACCAGATAGTAGGCATCATTGATTGGGCCGGCATAGTCGATGTGGATTCGTGACCAAGCTTCGCTGGGACTCGGCCAGGCCTGAAGCGTACATTTTGTTGGAGACTTTGCATTGATTGCGCACTCGCTGCATTGGCGTACCACTTGTTCGATCGCTCCATCAATACCCGGCCAGAAAAACTTGCTTCGCGCGAGCAGTTGCATGCGTGCCACCCCTGGGTGCCCGTCGTGTAGTTCGTTCAACAATTGGTTGTGGAATCTGTCTGGAATGATGATTCGATCGCCGAGGAACAGACATCCCTGCTCCACCGACAACTCCGACTTGCGATTGAAGAAATGTGCTGCTGCTGAGTCGGAAATAAGCTTCTGCTGGCGTGGCCAGCCATATGTGACGTATTGAGCGACCTTTTAAAGCACGCTGCTTTCTGCGGTCGCCTTTTGGATGTCCCCAAAGTTGACTGGCAGCGATTTAGCGGTGTCAATCGCGAAACAATCATGATTTTCCGCATCGACGGTTGCGATGACGGTATCTTCGGATTCGAGCAGCGGTTGCGCTGCGATTAATCTCGAAATGAAATCGGCATATGCGAAACTTTTTGTGTCCACATACCTGATCTCAAAATCGTAAGCAAGAAGGTTCTCTGCGTATCGCTGTAGGCGGTTTGCGGTGTATATTGGAATACCACCTTTCGCACCGAAGATGGCTAGCAGTGGCTGATGGTCTGTCTGCAGCTCAAATTTGCGGCCGTACACGAAACGATGGAATTTTTTCAGTGTCCGCACCAGGGCCAACGCCTCCCTTTGAACCTGGGCATTGTAGTTCGTTCAACAATTGGTTGTGGAATCTGTCTGGAATGATGATTCGATCGCCGAGGAACAGACATCCCTGCTCCACCGACAACTCCGACTTGCGATTGAAGAAATGTGCTGCTGCTGAGTCGGAAATAAGCTTCTGCTGGCGTGGCCAGCCATATGTGACGTATTGAGCGACCTTTTGAAGCACGCTGCTTTCTGCGGTCGCCTTTTGGATGTCCCCAAAGTTGACTGGCAGCGATTTAGCGGTGTCAATCGCGAAACAATCATGATTTTCCGCATCGACGGTTGCGATGACGGTATCTTCGGATTCGAGCAGCGGTTGCGCTGCGATTAATCTCGAAATGAAATCGGCATATGCGAAACTTTTTGTGTCCACATACCTGATCTCAAAATCGTAAGCAAGAAGGTTCTCTGCGTATCGCTGTAGGCGGTTTGCGGTGTATATTGGAATACCACCTTTCGCACCGAAGATGGCTAGCAGTGGCTGATGGTCTGTCTGCAGCTCAAATTTGCGGCCGTACACGAAACGATGGAATTTTTTCAGTGTCCGCACCAGGGCCAACGCCTCCCTTTGAACCTGGGCATAATTTTTTTCCGCCTTCGTAAACGATCCCGATACGTGCATGACGGGCTTCCTGGTGCCGTCATCCAGTTGGTGCATGAGTACACCGCCCCATCCATAGCTGGACGCATCTGCTGCGACGATAATTTTCTTGGCTGGGTCGTAGTGCGTTAGAGCTAAGTCAGATGCGAGCACTTCCTTTAGCTGGCTGAATGCAGTGTCTTGGGCTTCGGTCCACTCGTATTCGGCTTCGTCTTTAAGCAGTTCATCGAGTGGCCCGCGCATTTCCTTGAGTTTGGGTATGAACTTGCCATACCAGTTTACCGCACCCAAAAAAGCGCGCAGCTGGGTAATGTCCAATGGCGGTGGCAGCTGCTGTATGACTTCCAACTTGGCTGGGTTTGGCCGGATGCCGGTTTCGTCAATGATGTAGCTCAGAAACTCGACGGACTTCTGACCGAACGAGCATTTTGATGGTTTGAGAGTGAAACCATATTCTTGCATGCGGCTTAAAACGTTGAAAAGGCGCTCGCGGTGCTGTTTATCGTCTTTGCCTCCGATGATAATGTCGTCGATCCAAGGAAAAACACCGTCGATGCCGCCTGTCATAGTGTCCATTAATTGTTGGAAAATGCCGGGGGCCGTTTTAACGCCTGGTTGCAAGCGATTAACCTGAAACAGCCCGCAGTGAGTGTTGATCGGCATCAGCTTTTTTGAAGCATCGTCGAGTTCCACCTGCAGGAAAGCGTCCGACATGTCGATGACAGTGAAAATTGTATTTCCCGCGAGCTTAGCCAATATTCCCTCTTGCGTTGGGAGCGGGTATTTATTCGGTTCCAGCACGTCATTGAGTCCTGTGGAGTAGTCGGCGGTGATTCGTATGCGCCCGTCTTTCTTTTTCACTACCACGATTGGTGCTGCATAGTCCGCGTAGCTGATTGGTACGATGACACCCTGGCACTGCAATCTAAACAGTTCGTCCTCGATTGGCTTTGAGGCTGCATGTGGCACCGGCCGTGCACGGCGGTAGATCGGGTTTGCCTCGGGCTTAAGCGTGAGCGACGCCTTCATTTGGTTACAGCAACCCAAGGTTTTGGAGAAAAGCAGTGGAAAACTCGCTTCAACCACTTGTTCGAGTGTGCGTGGACCGCTGTCGATTGCCTTGACGTTGTGGCAATATACTGACGGTGGCACATCCCATAAATTCAATCTCGTCATCCATTCGTTGCCGAAAAGGTTCAGCGATGACGGTGAGACGAAAATTGTCCCGATAGCTTCGTACTCGCCTATCGTCAAAGCCGCGTCGAAACATCCTAAGATCTGGATAGGCTCGCCAGAAGCGTTTACGGCAGTTCCATTGTACCGTTTTAAACTTGGTTCGCCAAGCTTCAGCCAGTTTGCTTGCGAGATGATGGTCAAATCTGAACCACTGTCATGCTGCAGCTTTACTTTAATACCGTCCACGGTTGCTGTGACGAATTTTTTCGTTGATTTCTGTTGGTGGGTGCTGACCGCGTTACTTCGACGACGTGGATTTTTCCGTCGTTGTTGTTGGAGCTGTCTCCAGATGCGCGAGCTGCTGCAGAACCCCGCCTCACTTTTATGTCCAATTCCATTACACAGCGTGCATGTCTTTCCGCTAAACGGGCAATCTTTGTGGAAATGATTTCCCCCACAGTGAGCACACGGCCTCGGCGGTACAAATGGGTTCGGTGCGCTCGTAGAATTGGTTATATTTTGCTGTGAGGTCTGTCGTTGTGACGTGGAATCTCGTTCAGATTGCGGTTTTTTGCGTACGGCCAGGACTTCCTGTTTTACCGTCTCCGGATGCTCGACCATGGCCCTCTCTTTTTCGAGGGTTCGCATCCGTTCGCAGGTGCTGACCAGTGTGTTCAGGTTTAGTTTGGGCGCTGTTCCAGGATCGTCGGCTGCCTCGCTTTGCGTATAATGTAAATCCAGCATATCGAGCAGCCTCTTGAGAATTGCCGCGTCATCCGAATCGACAAGACCTTGTACGAACGCGAGCATCTTTAGGTCTTCTTCGCTGCATTTAGTGATTTCGAATTTCACGCATTCGCGCGTGACTCGGGCTGCGTAACTTTTATCGTCTTCACCTCTTTCTCTTTTTATTTTGAAGACTTTATAACGGAGCGCGAAACGCGACTCTTTTGACCCAAAAATTCGTCTGAGTTCTTTTACTGCGGTCCCTAATGACAGCTCCATCGGCAACACGGGCAATATTGTGTTCGCAAACTTTTGGTAGTCGAGTTGCGAGAGTTTTTGCAATAATAGTCCGACTTTTGTCGCGTCTGGCAGCGTTTTGGCCTCTCCCTCGAAGATGCTTTGGTACCTCGCGTACCAAAGATCAAATGTGACGCTATTTTCGGGATCGTAAACGAATTTTTCGATGCGATCCGACAAATCTTTGACTACTGAGAACCCTTGCACTACCAGCGGTGATCCGGCTGAGTTTTCATCTGCGTTGACACAAATGTTGGGCTGCTGTTTCGACAGCAATAATTCGAAACGTTTTTCGGCCGCTTCACGTTCTGCTTGCGCCCGTTTATCAGCCGCAGCCAAAACTGTTTCCATCAATTCTTTTATCTGGTTTGCGTCCATTTTTATACGTATAGTGTCGTGCTGGACTTTTTGAATTTTGAGGTTAAACGCTCAAACGTGTAGTGCTGGACTTTTCGGATTTTGAGGTTAAACGCTCAAACACGAAAAAAAAACTTGGTAATAAAAAGGTTTTAGAATCCGGTTCGTGGATTCGGTTCTTCTCCTCGTCGCCACTGTGACAACTTCGGTTGTCCGTAATAAAACTCTATATATTTGTATATTTGGTTATCTTTATATATATTTCATTAATACACTTTACACGTGTATCTTTGTTCGTTAGTCTGCTTCTACTGGTTTGACATCTCTCTCCTTCCACTACTCATCGCTACCTTTTCTAGTAGCGTTGTCTGCCCTACAGTCGCACGTGCCATACAGTAGCACACCTCACAACAAGTAAGCAATTTCAATATGGATTAGAGCAAAATTATGCATGAAAAAATTAAATTTCAGTATAAATTTGGATATGGATATGGACATACAAATATTGAAATCTAACAAAGGTGAATTGAAACTAAATTTAAATGGATTTCTATATTATGTAGATAAAAAGCGAAATCTAAAAGTGCACTGGATTTGTGAAAAACGGAAATCGCACTACTGTAAAGGAAGGGTTACGACTTTAATCGATGAACATGGACAACACATAATCAAAATAAACCCTACTGTTTAAAGTTAATACTTCCATTAAGAAAAACGCAACCGCGACCGTATTAAAACCATGCCAAATAATATCCTCTGTGACTGCGAATTGTAATCCTCTTTGTAGAAAATATTTGCCTTCTTCATCTGCACAGCAGAAAAAAATATATAGACAGAGAGAAAAACTGCAGTTGAAGCAGCCCAAATGTATTGACGACATCAATATCCCTGAGCAATTGCAATACATCAATACTGCCGCGCTAAACAAGTTTTATCTACATTTTTGGCGAAATTGAGTTATTAATGCCAATTAAAAGGTATTAATATCCTTTATATTTTACATAAATAAATATAATTAAATCTACTTTAATAAATGCATTATTAAACAAAATAAATTTCGCTCTAATCGAAAAAAATAGCAAATTTGAAGTAACATCGACTTAACTACTTGATATTAAACATGAACGCCTTATCTATGGCACAAATAAGGTCATTTTCTTTCAAAAATGTAAGTTAAGTTACTTTTGCTTATTTTCATAATTGAAATTGCATTTATGGCAATTTAAGAATTTTCATTTTCAATAGCAAAATTGACTTATTTGAAATTTTCTATACGTAAATTGAATCAATAATAAATTATATACAAGGACTTTTAACTTATCTTAATGTAATGTTATTCTGTACTACAAATGAACCACTTAATGAATTTACCAATTTCGGATCCTCCGGCAATCGGTAGAGATTGAATTGTTTTAATGGATCGTCAATTATTATAAGTCTTGAATTTTATTCTTTTGATAAAAAATATTAATTTTTAATTCAATTTGATTGAATTTTTGTAATTTTTCAGTTGACTGACATATTTTGAATTTATTTTTATAAAAAAGAAATGTTATGAATTAATTTAAACTACATACTAAATTTTTAAGCTATTTAAAAAACGATCTTATAAATAATTTTATGATTTTAATAGTTATTTTTTATTTTGTTATAAATAAATATAACATAGCAATTAAACTAGTCTTTTGTTAAAAAAGTTTTACCAAATCCTATTTGCAAATCGTATTTCATAAAATCCGAGAAACTAAAGGTGTTTAAGGCCTTACATCATAAATTTTAGATAAGGTATATGGTATACCATATTTTTTATATACGAGTATAATAAACGATTTCAACTTCTCTTTGTAGTAAACACGACTTTGGTAGCATTTAAGGTTGTATTCTATAGTTTATTTTGAAAATAAATGTAACGATAAACTAAACATAAATACCTTAAATGGCAGATAAAGTATATATTCTTCTTATTCACACAGGATTTTAGTTTTTCTTTTGTGATATAAATGACTTAATAAATTATTTTTGTTTAGTACCAATCGATTATTTATAAAGCCTATTTAAAGTAAAAGACTAATTCTACAAATTATTAATTAATTATATGTAATTTATTGTTATTTTCTCGAGAAACATATTATTTATGATCTAATGCATAATTTGAAGTCTTTGAAAGTAAATTAAATCCGCTTTTAAGCAAGTTATTCCCCAAATATTTTGAAAAACTTTAACATCAATTTCCTCGAAATGCGATTTTTGCAGATCAGTAAAACATGTTTAGCACGGCAGAATAGGAAATTGTTTTTACTTTCTATTAAAAAATTTGAAGGTCAATGTATTTTTATCCTGGGTACTATTGAGAATATCCGCCTGTTATCAAAGTCAAAGTTTTGGATTATGGATGGTACGTTCAAAGTAGTACCATTATTGCTGCGACAGCTGTTTAGCATACACGATCGTGTAGGAACAGATGCATGCAGTGAAATAGTTCTTCTTCTTTATTGCTTAATGTCCGAAAAACGTGAGCGTTGCTATAATGAATTTGTATATGAACTTATGAGAATTGCTTGTGATAATGAAATCTGTTTAAACCCCAATCATATTATTTCAGATTTCGAAAGAGCAGGTACTAACATATTTAAATCGTATTTTCCACAAACATAATTTAAAGGGTGTTTCTTTCACTTCGGTCAAGTTTAATGGCGAAGAATTCAGAAGGAAAAACTTGAAACAAATATAGTACCAATGAAGAATTTGCAATACAGATAAGAAAACTGAAAGCTCTTGATTTTGTACCAACTAATAAGATTTGTGATTACTATGAAGCCATCAAAACTGGAAACCGAGATTTTTAAAAAATAGCAATATTTTTATGATAAGAAATCAAAACGAGGAAAATATCTTCCCATGTATTCACCTTCTTTCTGGTCAGTATATAATATCGTGTTTAATCTTCCACGTACACAAAATAATATCGAGGCCTGGCACAGAAGGTTATCATCTTTAATAGAGTCTAAACACACAAATATTTACAATTTAATTTCAAATTTAATTAAAGAACAAATAGTGGTAGAAACAAAGATAGAAAAATTCAATGCCGGTGAAAATCAACCAAAAAGGCGCTGTTACGCGAAGAAGGAAGAATGCATTAAGATAATAATTGATGAAAGAAAAATTATTCTAAAGACGACTTTTTGAAAAACATAGCCACACATCTGTCTCTAATATAAGGCAATTTTTTTTAATTTATTCTTATTTATTTTTTTTAATTGGGAGACTGATTTTTTATTATTTTCAACGCCAAAATAGCATTTTTTTGAATTATTAATGTTTTTTGTCTTTAAGTTCTTAAATTAGGTTTAAGTTAGCATGAAAATGAACAAACTAAATAAAATTTCCCAAATTTTTTTAAATTATTTAGTGTTTATATACATATGTACGTGATTCATAAATTTTTTTATATCTGGATTTTGCCCTGTCGGGATTTCATCTTGTCCATATTTTGTTTTGTCTGAACTTTGTGATGTCCGTATTTTATCCTGTCTGGAAATTGTCGAGTCTGGATTTTTGAGAAAAGTCGGGATTTTGTTCTGTCAGAATATTGAAAGTTTGAATTATGGACTGCTCCTAATTAATTCGTGGTAAGGCCATGAACCTATTTGTATCTATGCCTGGTCCTAGGGAACCGCCACCTAAACCTAACCTAACCTAACTATTTAAGTGTCAAACATTTGCGATACATTCTAAAGAGTCGAAATTTTACATTCACATTTAAGCAAAATCCGGAAAAAGTTTCGCCTCGGCAATCCCGAAACTTATGTCAAATTCTTTCGGCTTACTCGAAATAAACCTAGTGTTCAATCGGGCAAAAATGATAAAAAATATCATGATATTTTTTATCACTTTTGGCATTAAACGCACTCATTTATCACACAAAAAAATCAACTTTTTGCTTCGCTCCAGTTGTCAATTTTGAATTTATTTTCTTTAGGATATTTTCGGTACTTAAATTAAATTAAATTTGCTTTTTTAAGATATTCATGTGGTATTTACACCGTCACCTATTTATTTAAATATAAATAATAATTTTTATTTCGAAGATTTGTCTGAGAACACAAACACATGAAAACACAAACTAAAATTATTTGTGTGTCCAATATTTGGAAAAAACCAAATAGTTTCAATATCAAAATAATTTATAAAGAAAAAATAATTAAAAAATATAACATTTAATTAAAAATCTGACGACAAAACGAGTTTATTGAATTTTACAAAGCGATTTAAAACAAAATGTAACATTTAAAATCAATTTATCATTTTTTTTCAATTTTGGTTGTTCAATCGGGTTTGACGTACAGTATTACAAAATGAAGTTAGGGTGGGATAAAATATCATGATATTTTTTATCATTTTTGCCCGATTGAACACAAGGAAGGAAAAATCTTGGAGTTTTTTGGTGATAAATGAGTGCGTTTTATGGCAAAACGGTATAAAAAATATCATGATAGATTTTATCAAATTTGCCCGAGGAAACACGACCACCCAAGTATTTTTACCTCAATCTTTTACCTCGAATTTCTAGTACTCAATCTGAGCTTAGTTTAGATTGAACTCCTCCCGAGTTCTCTTTTATTAAAAGAAAGTCTATGAAACTTGTCGCGAAAAGCTGGAACTGGGTGGAACTAAATTGATGGTGTGCTTGTTGGGCTATGCTTTGTGGGGCAAAAGTAATCGTGTGCTTGTTGGGTAAATGTCAAAATCTCCTGCTGCCTCATTGGTAACAATATGGCGGGCTTTTTAATTGAAAATACGTTTATTATTTAGATTTTTTTATAAATTATTTTTTAATTGATTATTAGTTATATAAAAAGATTATCACACATAATCGTAAATTTGGTACTTCGTATAAAAGAAATAAAATATTCTTTAAAAATGTAGCACAAATACTTAATCTAGATTATCTCAGATAAGTAAGACTTCAGGCATTGCCCCATACTAAACGGAAAACCGGCATATGTCCAAACTTTTTGGCAATTTTGTCCAAATATTCTACTTAATAATTGTACACTCTTTAATATCACTGAATCATAACTTATTATTATTATTAAAATCACAAAAATTGAAAATATCAGAGAAATTGAAAACTAGTGTTATGTACGTATACGAACAATGAATGCTAATTTCTTTTTACAAATGGCGGATAAAAAATTAAAACATCAATTTTTATCAATAAACTTTTATACTTTCCCCTACCAACCACCAAGTTCCAGTATAACTTATCAAAAATGATGGAACTCATGACTGAGTTAAGATTTGTTATACTTGGGCAGTGATAAAAAATATCATGATATGTTTTATCATTTTTGCCCGATTGAACACTAGGACAGTGGGTTTACAAATTTACGAAATATACTTTGCATTGGTAGAAAACTTGACTAATGTCGATGATAATTTTGTATGAAGTTGGTGTGTTTCTGTAGTCAAAAGCACAACAGATACTGAAAACGACAAAACAACAGAATTCAAACGAGAAAAACAATCATGTAAATCCTGGGTTATAATATTTTTAAAATCTTTTTAATATCCCGGACACACTATCTATTACTAAAGATACATGTTAAACCGAAAGTGATCTGACTGAAAACGTCTGAGTTAAATTCAACATGTAAACGGCGACTTGACTGATGTCGTTTTCCTGTTGCAACAAAAAACAGATTCGGAGCGAAACCCAAGTGACAGCAGCTGTCATTCGTCGCTCGGTAAAATTTTTCGGAGCGATTACTAACACAATTACATTTAAATGTCATCGAAATGTCATTTAAACATCAAAATAAATTTGCGGAAAAATATATTCAAAAAAGTAAAATAATTAACAAATAATACAACAAATAACATGATTACAATAAATTATTTATTAATTTACGGAAAAATTCATCAGTATTAACAATCTAATTATAAAAATAGAATTTGACAACTAATACGTATATTCACACAACCATATAAAAAACAAAAAATCGCAGAATCCGGATTTTTGGCTGTTCCAGTTAAAACGTCAAAAAACTGTCATTTTTCAACTCGGATTCGACTCCGAATCTGTTTTTTGTTGCAACAGGAAAACCACATGAAAGTGTTCTGAAAGTAGTCTGAGTTCGGTCAACTTAAATTTGGTTGGTTGAGTCAGTTTGTATATTGAGTTAAACATGTAAACTTTAGTTTAGTTGAACTGACAGATTTTTTCATACTGTTAAAAGTGCAAAATGTTTTTATACATTGTCCAAGTGGTTTTTAAATTATTTTAAATAATTTTTTAATAATTTAAATGTAATTTTAGAACAAAGTGACATTTGAACTGTCAGCTCAGATCAAATAAAAAAGTCCCATGTAAACACCAACCCAAATTTTCAGTCAGATCACTTTCGGTTTAACATGTATCTTTAGTATATGTGAACTTTCTTAGCTTACTACTTAAAAAATCCTCCTATAGTTAAGATGCATCGAATAAACCGTTTAAATCTAATAAAATATTAAAACGAATTATTACCTGATAATGGTAGGTTAATAAAAATTAACCGCCTTGTATAATATTTTGTGTATAGAAATTAAATGAATAATAAAATCATAAGAAGTGTTTAGTGAAACCATAGCAGACTTCGTATTTATAACGTGTCTAAACAATACGCGTGTACGTATCATGATTTATACGGTTGCCCAAAACTCTTACCCGGCTACTCCACCTGACATAGTAAATTTTACCATTACAATTACCATATCTTGTAACAAAAATATAAAAAATGGCGTCGGGTGAGGAAAACATACAATAAATTTAACGGTTAAAAATCATTTGCGTTTTGATATTTTAAAGAAATTGTGCAAAAATTGTTGCAAAAAAATCGTCACACTTATATGTATTTTAACGATTCTTTTTTGGCTGCCACATTTTTACTTATGTATATATTTAAAAATATCTCAACAACAATTTTTTTTTTGTGTAACAAAAAATTTTTGTATAAAAGTTTCTAACTACAAATTAGAAAACTTCCATTCGAAACTGGTAACCAAATTTTTTAATCCAGCCAAGAAATGTAAAATTTTGGTATATAATCAAGTTACACCTACTCTCCACCTGCCATTAACATCGAGTTATACCATTAAAATTCGAACAGTTGCCAGTGGAGACACCAAATTGCAACGACTTGCCATATGTCATACAATCATTTGCTGCCAAGAAGGCATAACTTGATTGTATACCAAAACTTTACATTTCTTGGCTGGATTCAAAAACACGGCTACCAGTTTCGAATGGAGTTTTCTAATTTGTAGTTAGAAAATTTTTTTACAAAATTCATTTGTTCCACAAAAAAAAAAATTTTTGTTGAGATATTTTTAAATACATACTTAAAAATGTGGCAGCCAAAAAAGAATCGTTGAAATACATATACGTGTGACGATCTTTTTTGCGACAATTTTTGCACAATTTCTTTAAAATATCAAAACGCAAAATGATTTCTAACCGTCTAATTTATTGTATGTTTTCCTCACCCGACGCCATTTTTTATATTTTTGTTACGAGTTATGGTAATTGTAATGGTAAAATTTATGTCAGGTGGAGTAGCCGGGTTATGCCTTTTTGGCAGCAAATGATTGTGTGATATATAGCAAGTCGTTGCAACCCAAGTGTTACTACTTCAAATATATTTTTGTTTTTCTGGAATTTTTTTTGGATCTGAGAACGACATTTGAGTTCCATTTTATTATAAGATTTCCTTTGAACAGTGGAACAAAAACCCTAAACTAATGGAACTAAATATGTTTGATTATATATGTATATGTATGTATTCAAAATAGAATTTGGCGAGAATCAGTAATTTGAGGTTAGATTGAAAAATATACTTATTTCAATATTTTCCGTGTTAAATAAAAGAATCGTTTTTGTATGAATTTGATAAAAATGCATATGTATATTTAAAGAAGTACTTGGGAGGAACATTTTCTTGTTTTTTGGTTTTTGATATCTTATCGTTTACGTTGTGGAAATCATCTTTTGCTATTTGGTTGAATTTTGATGTTGCACATTCTAAAATTAAGAATATAATTAACATAATCAATTGTGTATTTGGTAGTTGCTAAAAATATGTTAACCATTCATTAAAACTAAAAATAAATAATAACATTAAAATTTTTGGCTGATAAATTCTCTCAACGACCTTTCAATGTAAACTGTTGGGCTCATGGACTGTGCTTGATGATTTATTTAATTATTGAATTATGATTATGAGTATTAAATGAGTATTAAAAATTTTACACCATATAGGTATTATTTATTTACTTACAATAATTTTAAATTACATTACCACAAAAAAGCTCAAAAGCAAAATTAATTAACTTCACTTCCCAAAAATAACAAAGAAAATAGCGTTGATCGCCTTCGTATATACGAGGGACATAGAATTGGAGTCGCACACATCCTACTACGACTATGTAATATGTAAAAAATAAACCATTTCCATCACTTCTATTGCTTATGGAGAAAAATAGAACATTTGTTGGAATTGTCAAATTCAGTTCCATTGAGTACGTTTATGCTTAGGGTTCAACCTGGTTTGAACCTAGGTTAACTTTTACTATAAACGGAGTCGAGTCATCTTGTAGTTAACTCGACTCGACCTAAAAAATTTCTAGGGTCGAGTCGAGTTAACTCTAAAAACCTTCACTATAAACGGAGTCGAGACGAAAAATAAAAACAACAAAAAAATAGTAATAAAAATACACCATTTGGATTTCTTAATTCGTGTGCGAATCTTCGATTTTTGTGTGGCAATAAAATTTTGTTATTTTATTTTTATAAAATTCAGAAAATAATACAAGAAAAACATATAAACATACGATAGTAAATGATTTTTTTTTGACGTTTCTGACTCGGTTTCAACCTAGTTTCGACTCGACTACGATTTGACTCTTAGTAAAGATACATGTTAAACCGAAAGTGATCTGACTGAAAACGTCCGAGATAAATTCAACATGTAAACGGTGACTTGACTGAAAGTTATCTGAAAGTAGTCTGAGTTCGGTCAACTTAAATTTGGTTGGTTGAGTCAGTTTGTATATTGAGTTAAACATGTAAACTTTAGTTTAGTTGAACTGACAGATTTGTTCATACTGTTAAAAGGGCAAAATATTTTATACATTTTCCAAGTAGTTTTTAAATTATTTTAAATAATTTTTTAATAATTTAAATGTAATTTTAGAACAAAGTAACATTTGAACTGTCAGCTCAGATCAAATAAAAAAGTCCCATGTAAACACCAACCCAAATTTTCAGTCAGATCACGTTCAGATAAAACTCAGTCAGATCACTTTCGGTTGAACATGTATCTTTAGTATCTGCAGTATAAACGCTAAAAAAGATAACTACAAGATGATCCAAAGTTAACTAAAAGATTACTCGACTCTGAGCATAAACGTATTCATTTTGTTATACTTGGGAATTTCGTGTCTCCACTAGCAACTGTTCGAATTTTAATGGTATAACTGGATGTTAATGGCAGGTGGGGAGTAGGTGTTAGGCTCACGTGGTAAACGGAGTGTGAACACGCTCAAGTCGTATACTTAGGCTGATCGGGTTGCCAGTTGGACTTCTTTGGGGAGTACGGTGCTTCTTTTCTGGTTCCAATTTTGCTGTGTTCTTGTTTTCTGTAATTTGTATAGAAGTATACAACTTTTTTTCAACTTACAGAAAGTAGATACATTGCAGGGTCAGAGCCAGAGTGGAAGCACTGTACTCCCTAAAGAAGTACAACTGGCAACCCTAGCTTGCTCAGACATCCCTATCCGATCCGAATTCACTTCCAAAAAAGAAAATCCTCAACAGAGGTCAGAAGATCAATTTATAAGATACAACTTAATTAATTGAAGATAAACGGCAAAAATTGAAAATATTTATTATTACATATTTTCGAATGTTTATTGGTTCTTAATAGGCTCAATAAAAAATGTTATTACAAATTAAATTAGATATTAAAATATTTAGGTTATTTATCAACAGTTGATTCTTCGGAGCTGTCGAATATTTGCTTTTTAACATTTGCGGGGGAATTTAATAAGGTTGTTACTTCAGGGCCAAAATTATTTATACTAGACTTTTCTGAAGATATATTTGAATCCGAATCACTATCAGTCTCAGAAGAAGAACTCAAATCTTCGGCCCCCACCCATAATGCGCCTTTCTTTTTAGGTTTCTTTTTCTTTGTAGTCATTTCCTCTACCAACTTTCGCTTTACTGATGTGGCTTCGATTTCTGCCTTCTTAAATCCCTGTTCTACCGAATCTCCCACTTGTTGTGTAAGCTCTGTACGGGCGAGTTCATAAGCTTCATCTTTAAAATCGATTTTTGGAAGCACCAACATTTTTTCCAATTTTTTCTTTTTCTTATCTTCCGTCTTTTCGTCTTTATCGTCTTGTTTTTCAAGCCAAGTTTTCATCCGTTTTTCTTCGTTGATATCACGTAAACGTCGCCCACTTAAATCACGACACGCTTCACGATTAGTAGTCTTCTCAATTTGTGCCCCAATTGCGCGAAGCATCGAACCAAATCCACCTTTGCCACCACAAAGCCGTAAGCAAACATAAATATCATTTTGATCCAAATTACTGTCATCACTGATTAGTTTACCATTTTGTAAAAGATAATACTGAGATGAATCTAGATTCTGAAATGGAAAGGAAAAATATGAATTCGTTTTGCAACAGGAGCTTCACAACAAATGGCGAAATAGAATTGATGCTAGTATCTTGAAATTTGTCCATCGAGTCAGCGAAGATAATAGTAAAGAATAAATGGGAAATAGCGAAATAAAAAGTCGGGCAAATTTTATGACACGGACCTGAATATTTTACAACTTACCGCTACAAAACTTATTGTATCCTTTACTTCTTTTCCTGTAGAGGCCTTTACATTTTTTAGTGTTGTATTATTGTTTAAAAATAAATTCATTTTTATAGAAATTTATGGATAATTATTTATAACAAACGCGTAATTGTAATTCTTGAAGATTGTGTTTGTAAAGAAAGTGGATTTTTGTTTATTTGACGTTTATTTAAATTCACCACACTAGAATTTTATAAAGCACAGTTTACACCTCTTATGAACTACCCAGCAGAGGAGTGTCACAATGTAATGTCAAATTCTTTTCGCCAAAAAAAAACAAAAAAAATTGATGTACATCGAAAATCATGTATGTACTTCTCGTCAAAAAACATCAATGTCCCTGCCGGCCACGCGTAACGCAAACGTTCATTTTACGAATAGTCTCTTCTACTAAAGTTTTCGTAAACTTTACGCTAAAAATGAGTAGATATGTTACATAAATGATACTCTTGTCACATGAGAAGTCAAACTTGGCGAGGACTTATTTATGTACATATTGGTTTATAAAAAAATATTCGCAATGTGTACACCTTTTACGTAACATTTATGAACTCATATGGGCGTAACGTTTATGAGCCTTCTAAAATGAACATTACGTACGGTTTGAGTATTATTCCGCAATTAATTTTGAAATAATACTGAAAACAACGTATTTTGTTTCATTTTTAGCAAATATATGATTTTATTTATTTGATTATATCAATTAATTATTAATTATACCTATACTAAATTTTAACACATTTATTTCTTAGGCCGTGCCCGAATACCGTATTAAATATTCACACGTAATAATTTTTGGCATGAAACACACTTATCCAAATTATTACAGTCGTTCCCTATGATCAATTTTGACAGATCAATGTGAAATATTTTAGTAGTGATTTGAATTTTTTATTAGCAACAGCAAACAACAAGAGCAAGAATGAACATATTATTTTATATAATATTAAATAAAAAATATAATTTGATTATTCATAATTTGATTATATTCAATTTATTACAATTGATTAACCGTACGATTCCTATAATTTTATACATGTAAATATATATATATATATATATACGTATGTATATTTAATCTCCGTTATTTCACCGCTGGTTTTAACATTTTGAATATGTTCATCCTCTTCAATTATAGGTATCATTTTCATGATTTAAGCTAAGGTCAAGCGGTATACGATCTCTTGTTTTTACCCAAATATTGTGAAAAGTGCAGCTTGGTGCCACGATTTTAATCGAATTTTTAAGTTATTTAAAAAAATACGCGGGTAAATTATCACGTAAAAATTACTATTGAATTCGGGCAGTAAAAAATTAAAAATGTCTGCGAAGGGGAAAATTTCTCAAGTAAATGTCACACATTAATATTTATCACGGTATTATCACAGTATTCGGGCACGGCCTTATCTCCATTTTAGTTATACTTCAAGTTCAACAAATTCATTATGATGTTAAAATAAAATAATATAATACGAAAATAGAAATAGCTAATAATGTATTGTATTTATTATAAATGTCGTCGTCACTATCATTCACTAAATTGTATTTATAAACAACAAAAATTAATATCAAATTAAAAATTTACTAAATATTAAAATGGCTTTACGCTTTACTTTATCAAAAATCACATTCTGTTTAGAGATGGAATGAAGAAAACTACACGGTTTTGTAAATTCATATATGAAATCTGAAATTGTTTGTGAAGTAGTAGTAGTACCCCATATAAGAAACCGTTCGTAAACTGTTCGTAAGTAGTTCATTTTTTATGTATACTTTTTGCGCCGGCAGGGGTTTTTTCGATGCCCAAGTATTTTTACTTAAGACTTTTTTGTCAAAAAACCTAGAATAAGTCTTAACTTAGTTAAGACTTTTTCTAGGTTTGAGTTAGGACTTATCCTAAAAAGTCGTATGAAACTTGTCGCGAAAAGTCTTAACTGGACTAAACTCAATATTATGAAAATGCATGAATGTGTGTGTGTGTGTGTGTGTGTGTGTGAAATATCAAAAATAAAATGGGCGGGAACTTTTTTGTGTATGTATGCAACGTCAGCAAAATTTGGCGGGTATATTAAACGTTTAAAATGAAACAAAATTAAAAATTCAATACGGAAATTTATTTATTATAAATATTATAAAACTTGTTTATTATATTCAACATTAATAAAATTACATATTTATATAAACGTAAACTTAAAATTAAATTTTGATTTATCTGTTAAATCTAATTTTTAAATTATAATATAAATATTAATTATTTATTATTATTATAATTATTACGAAAAAATGAAATTATTAAGAGTTTTCAATTCAGTTTCGATCCGATGATGACTATAATAAATTTATTCAATCAACTCATTAGGCTCTATAGCGACTGGTTACTACTTTCTATATAAGGAAAATAATCAGAGTTAGTTAGCGACATTTCAGTCGCTCTAGCCTGATGAGATTGATTTAATAAATTTTTCATAGTCTTCATCGGATCGAAACTGAATTGAAAACTCTTAATAATTTCACTTCTTCATAAAAATAAAATTATTCGGCTATTCTCCGAAATAACTCTTTCACAAAATCACAATTCGCACAAGGCGACAAGGCGTCGAGGCGTCGAGGGTCCAATTTTATATTAAATTTATTTATATTTTAATAAAAAAAAAATCGAAACACAAAAAACACAAAATATTATTAAACTAGATACACCAACCAATGCACAAAACAAATTTAAAAATTAGATTTTCTGCGTACAAATATGTCAAAACCAAAAAAATGTATGTACACATACATAACATAAAAAAAATGTATACATAATCATTTTTGTTAGTTTTGTATATGTACATATAAACACTATTCTACTTATATATTTTATATATATATATATATATGACAAGCACATGAAGTTAGCTTCGAATTTTTTCATCAAAAAACTTAGGAAAAACTTATTGCTCAGTTTGAGTTAGGTTTTGTTATACTTGAATGACATCAATTTTACGCAATGTATATTTTTTCATAAATCAACTACAACAACAAATTAGAAACGTCAATTTTTAGTTGTCAAAGTTGTCAATTAGAGTTTTTGTGTCTTGATTTTATTTAATTCGATTAAAATAATTAAGCACAACAAATAAAAGGATAAGAAATCGAGACGGAAAAAACTGTTTATATTGAAAATTTTATTTAAACGATTAAAATAATTAAACAACAATTAAAATGATATAAAATCAAGACACAAAAAACTCGTATATTCACAACTTTGACAAATACAAAATGAAGTTTCTATTTTTGTTGTTGTTAGTAACGTCAAAAAACAACATCAATTTGGTTTCGTGTACTTTTCGCACCAAAAAATTTACATTGATTTGAAAAAACGAAAAGAATTTGACATAAATTTGATTCGCGAAATTAAATTTAAATTAATTTTTATTATTGATTAAACAATCGTTTTGAAAAAATGAATTGCGCTAGTAAGACGATATTTAAGGCATGTCAAATTGTTAAAAAGTAATTGGCTTGTGGTATAAAATAATTAAATTTTATGTCGATTTCGATTCACCTTTTACCAAATCTTTAAAAGATCACTTTCTAGGCTGTGTGAATCGAACAGTTGCTCCGTAATATATATATGTGTGTTTTTGACGTTTATATAAACATAAACTATAATTTTTATAAAACATCAATACTCTATAAAAACAACTTAACATATTCTAATGTTATATACATAACAACATAACAACAACAAGTTAATTCTTTAATATAATATATTTACATAAAAATAAACAGAAACACAAAATATAACACAAAACACAAACGACGCTTTCAAAATGACAGTTCTATTTGTGTTTGCGTTAGTTAATCTGCCAAAAAATCGAGATTCGTAAACCAACAAGAATTTTGCTCGACCGAGCGACTTTTCTTGACGAAACGAACAGTTTGACAGCAGAAAGAGCGCAAGCCGGCTTGCTCTTTTTTGGTGAATCGAAAACCACATTAAAGTTAATCGACCATTTTCTTGGATCAATTATTTTTGTGTGTCACATTACATATCTCATCCTGGCTTCTTCGATGCGTAAAACAAATTAGGCCCTTTCCAAAAGTTATACTTATTTATTTATGTCGATTTCGATTCACCTTTTACCAAATCTTTAAAAGATCACTTTTTAGGCTGTCTGAATCGAACAGTTGCTCCGTAATATATATGTCTGTGTGTTTTTGACGTTTATATAAACATAACCTAATTTTTATAAAAGATCGATACTCTATAAAAAACAACTTAACATATTCTAATGTTATATACATATAAACATAACAACAACAAGTTAATTCTTTAATATAAAATATTTAAATAAAAATAAACAGAAACACAAAATATAACACAAAACACAATGACGCTTTCAAAATGACAGTTCTATTTGTGTTTGGGTTTGTAAATCTGCCAAAAAATCGAGATTCGTAAAACAACAAGAATTTTGCTCGATCGAGCGACTTTCTTGGCGAATCGAACAGTTTGACAGCAGAAAGAGCAAGCCGGCTTGCTCTTTTTTGGTGAATTGAAAACCACACTAGACATACTTATTTGCCGCCATCTTAAATAAGTATGTAAAATCATCCGAATTGATTTCACTTACTTATTTTTTTATTTTGACTATTTTGAAACTATAAAATAATTTTTAATTAAATTTTTTATTAAACTTAATTACTACATAATCACAATATGTATGCAATGAAATTAACAAAATTTTGATTTTCGTTTAAGATTTTTTTTTTGTAAGAACATACTTATTTTAAGTTACCTCGCCAACATACTTATTTAAATAAGTAGGTCGAAGGCCCTTTCCGAAAGTTATACTTATTTATTTAGACCTACTTATTTAAATAAGTATGTTGGCGAGGTAACTTAAAATAAGTATGTTCATACAAAAAAAAAATCTTAAACGAAAACCAAAATTCTATTAATTTCATTGCATACATATTGTGATATTATGTAGTAATTAAGTTTTATACACAATTTAATTAAACAATTATTTTATAGTTACAAAATAGTCAAAATAAAAAATAAGTATGTGAAATCAATTCGGATGATTTTACATACTTATTTAAGATGGCGGCAAATAAGTATGTCTAAATAAATAAGTATAACTTTCGGAAAGGGCATAAATAAATAAGTATAAATTTCGGAAAGGGCCTAAGAATTTTTGGCATGCGCTTGCCTTCAGTGCAAACAAACTGAAAATATCGGGAATTTGAAAAAGTTTTATTACATATATTCACATAATTATTAGATAAATGATTCTATTTCACGTTTATACATTCCAATCAATTTTATAAAAAATTATCAGTAATTTCACATTAAAGTACTTTTCATACCAGGCGCCTCGGCTTTGAGCTTCGTAAATAAAAATTTTTTATTTCGTTTTTTAATTATGTAAATTAGTTTTATTCGATTGATACCGTTTAATTTTATAGTAATAAATTCAATCTGTTGAAAAATAATGTATTTTTAAGTGATAATTTAAAAAAAAACAAAATGTATTGCAGTGAAGTTATCTACAAAGCCAAGGCAATGCGTTCCACACTCGACTGCGAGATTTTAAAGTAGTACAAAGCGAAGTGCTTTCTCAACATAACCTATAAATCACATTTTTTGCACAAATATTTCATACTTATCAAAAAATATAGCTCATATGTACGTTACAAATTTAGAATACTTCAGTTCTTGCTATAATTCACGTGTAAAATAGACATAAATAAAATATTTCATAGGAACCGATTGTTCAAAGCCAACGCCACCGGTATGAAAGGGTCTCAGCTTCGCATTTGTGGTAACTAAATATTTCGAGGCGAGGCGCCTGGTATGAATAGTACTTTATCAACAAAAAATGTTTTGCTAACGTTCATGTTCCATGTGAGGTGTAAACTCGGCGTAAGTAGGTAATGTCACACATAACCTACACAAAAATAATCGAGTGGAAATAAAAGTAAAAATACATATTTAATTTTCTAAAAATATGTCTAAAGCCGCTGGGAAATTAAAAAGTTTAAAGAAAACTGTTGAAAAAATAAGTCATACATCAAAATTGCGAACGAATATACAAGCTGGGCTTGCAGCGGCTGGACCACCTCTCGGGCCAATGTTGGGTCAGGTAATTCAAGCATTTTCAATAAGTTAATGTACTTATTATTTTGTAATTTTGTTCCAGAGGGGTATTAACATAGCGGCATTTTGTAAAGATTTTAATGAACGAACCAAAGATATAAAAGAAGGAGTGCCGCTGCCATGCCGAGTTCAAGTCAATTCTGATCGTACTTACGAGTTAGTTATTCATAATCCTCCTGCCACATTTTTATTAAAACAAGCAGCTGGAATTCAACGGGGTGCTATGTCACCGGGAAAGGAAATATCGGGAAAAATTACACTGAAACATTTGTATGAAATTGCCCAAATTAAGCTGCAGGATCCTCCGAATGCCTTGCTATCGTTAGAACAAATGTGTAACATGTTAATTGGTGTAGCTCGAACAGTTGGTATTCAAATTGTAAAAGATTTAGATGCGGAGGATTATCGAAAATTCTTGGAAGAGCGGAAAATAATTATTGAAGAGCAGAAGAAGGAACTCCAAGAAAAAAAGGATGCTAGGATGTTACGCACCGGATAAATAAAAATAATAATTTTGTAGTAATAAATCGATATAATGTATTTGTAAATAAAACAGAAAATTAATGAAAATTGAATTTTTTTCTGTCTCTGATGAGGGATTTTTTTCGTCTTTTCTCCAAGTGCTTCTGAAGTTTTCCGGATTGCTTTAATTCTTCAAATTGTTTAACTATGTCTTCAGTATTTTTCAGGTTTGGCTTCACATAAAAAGGTTTTTTGTGCTCTATCGCCTTAATTTCCTCGGTATGCTTATACACCTCCGCCAATTTTTCTTTTCGCCTCTTCTCCTCGTGCAATTGATTTTTTAATCTCTGTATCAAGAATTTGATTTGGGTTGTTTCTTCTGGGTCATTACATTTTTTTAGATTCATTTTTAATGTTTTCAGTTCAGTTTCGCGAATGTCATTTACAAAATCATACTGTTTTTTAAATTTTGAGGAATCAAAATCGCCACAATTTGCATTGAACCGGGGATCAGCGATGACTTCTTCAGTTTTTTTTTTGTGACCGATACCAAATGGAACTTGCTTCTTCGATGACATTTCTGTGGGGCGATTTGCATTTTCACGTTTGAAAAACTTTTTCTTGTTGTTTTTCTCTTTGATGGTACCAAAAATTGCCTCATTATATACTTTAGACCCGAGTTTCTGCTTTAACTTCATGAGTTCTTCGAATGACATAGTTTTGAGTTCTCCACAAATATTCGCCTGAAATACCCGAATTGTTATTTGCTATCGTATTTGCATAATTTAACTTACCCTTTCATTATCAGAATTATTTTCTTCCAGCGTACTTTCCGAATAATTTTTCTTTAACATGTCCTGGGTTTCTAAGTCACTTTCATCTTCATTAATAGAACCACCTTCTTCTTCACTTTCAATATTTTCATTCCCGGATAACTCTTCTTCACTTTTACCATTATCAGAGTCATCATTGTAATTGTCTGTTTCAGCGGAAGACATTAACAAAACGATTTACAATTTTCTTTGAATAGATTGTAATAAAAATTCTAATATTCTAAAGATCGAAAGGGCACTGAAAATAATGTGGTTTTCAAAAACTTTAAATAATTATATAGATTGGAAATGCAATAGAATTATGATATGTAGATTGCAAACGTCAAGCAAGCGTGAGCTTTGCGAAATACATCAGGGCCATATTTAGAATTTTATTCAATGAATTGGAATGAAGTGGGTTGTTAAAAATAAAATAATTTAGGAGTATGTATTTCTTTGCTAATGGTGTTATGATACTGATGGTGTTGTGCGTGATTTACACGTTGCAATCTCCAAACGCGAAAAAAGTTTTTTCTCCAATTGCGAAATTTCAAACTTCGCACGATGAAATATAAAATGAATTATGGCTAGCATTGGTTTTAGCTGTCTCAGTCAAAGTGGCGCCATTTATTTCTTGTGCCCTTTCCGAAAGTTATACTTATTTAGTTAGACATACTTATTTGCCGCCATCATAAGTATGTAAAATCATCCGAATTGATTTCACATACTTATTTTTTATTTTGACTATTTTGTAACTATAAAATAATTTTTTTAATTAAATTTTTTATAAAACTTAATTACTATACCTAATATCACAATATGTATGCAATGAAATTAACAAAATTTTGGTTTTCGTTTAAGATTTTTCTTTTGTAAGAACATACTTATATTAAGTTACCTCGCCAACATACTTATTTAAATAAGTAGGTCTAAATAAATAAGTATAACTTTCGGAAAGGGCCTTGGTGTGGAAATATTAATAACTAAAAATCGCTGTTTATTTAATTAAAAAAACATTAAATCTTCCTTTTCCAAAATTTGCAAACATAATACACAATTTAATAACAATAGTAAATTTTATTTCATTCCTATTTGGCTAGCGTTGGTTTTAGCTGTCTCAGTCAAAGTGGCGCCATTTATTTCTTGGTGTGGAAATATTAATAACTAAAAATCGCTGTTTATTTAATTAAAAAAACTTAAAATCTTCCTTTTCCAAAATTTGCAAACATAATACACAATTGAATAAACATTAGTAAATTACTATTTTAATTTAAAAACAAATCTTCCTTTTCCAAAATTTGCCACCGTCGCCTGTCAAGTGAGACAGCTAAAACCAATCCGTGCCTGAATTATATATGAATAAAAATTATTATATTTCAGGGTTTAAAGATTATAATGGTATTTGATAGTTTTTTCATATATTTAGTATCAAATCTATTCTAATTGCACTATTGCAATAAATAATGCAACAAAACAAAAATAGTCAAAATTCTATAATTTGAAAAGAAACAACAAATCGCATCGCACGAAAAATAGCTGTGGCAAAGCCTTTATAACGGTCGTGTTCAGTCGGGCAAAAGTGAATACGTTTATGAAGTCGAGTCATCTTTTAGTTAACCTTGGATCATCTTGTAGTTATCTTTTTTAGCGTTTATACTGCAGAGTCAAATCGTAGTCGAGTCGAAACTAGGTTGAAACCGAGTCAGAAACGTCAAAAAAAAATCATTTACTATCGTATGTTTATATGTTTTTCTTGTATTATTTTCTGAATATTATAAAAATAAAATAACAAAGTTTTATTATAATTAATATTATTTCGTATAATCACAAAACACCAACAGTTTTCACTTACTTAAAAATAAAAAAACCAAAATTTTATTTTTGAATTTATTTACTTTTATTTATTTAAAATTACAACTAGTTTCGATCTTGTAAAGATCATCTACAGGTAATTTTTTGCAATTGCAAAAAATTACCTGTAGATGATCTTTACAAGATCGAAACTAGTTGTAATTTTAAATAAATAAAAGTAAATAAATTCAAAAATAAAATTTTGGTTTTTTTATTTTTAAGTAAGTGAAAACTGTTGGTGTTTTGTGATTATACGAAATAATATTAATTATAAAAAGATCACTTACGTCACTCCGCTTCAAAAAAAAAAATTTTTTTTTTTTTTTTTTTTTAAAAAATGTTTAATAAAGTTTTATTGCCACACAAAAATCGAAGATTCGCACACGAATTAAGAAATCAAAATGGTGTCTTTTTATTACTATTTTTTTGTTGTTTTTATTTTTCGACTCGACTCCGTTTATAGTGAAGGTTTTTAGAGTTAACTCGACTCGACCCTAGAAATTTTTTAGGTCGAGTCGAGTTAACTACAAGATGACTCGACTCCGTTTATAGTAAAAGTTAACCTAGGTTCAAACCAGGTTGAACCCTAAGCATAAACGTACTCAGTGATAAAAAATATCATGTTATTTTTATCACGTTTTGTCATAAAACGCACTCATTTTTATCACAAACCTAGTGTTCAGTCGGGCAAAAGTGATAAAATTTATCATGATATTTTTTATCACGTTTTGCCATAAAACGCACTCATTTATCACCAAAAAAACCAAGTTTTTTTTTGGTTTTAGCTGTCAAAATAAATACATATTTGAAAACAAAATATTTGGCTTTTGATTGTGGTGTGATGTTTTTAATAATATTCAGGAAGGTTATTGTTTATTATTTTATAAAAATCGCGATGAATTGGTTTTGATATTGCCCAAATAAAGATGATCTACAGAAGTTTGACGTGTAAAATCACTTTTTTCGTTTTGGTTGTTCTGTGGGGCATGACATAAAATACAACGAAATGAAGTTAGGGTAATAAAAAATATCATGATATTTTTTATCACTTTTGCCCGACTGAACACGACCAAAAAGAAAACAAGGGGTGAGATGTTGTAACCATCACGTTTTTCGCTTCGATGCATTTTCGCTAGAATAACTGTACTGCTTTGTTAAAAATATAAAATTTTAAAACAATTTAGTTCTAAAATATCGTTGTGTTTCTGTTTATTTTTATATAGATATTTTATATTAAAGAATTAACTTGTTGTTATGTATATATAACATTGAATATGTTAAGTGTTTTTTAGAGTATCGATCTTTTATAAAAATTATAGGTTATATTTATATAAACGTCAAAAACACACACACATATATATATATATATATATATTACGGAGCAAATGTTCGATTCACACCGCCTAGAAAGTGATCTTTTAAAGGTAAAAGGTGAATCGAAATCGACATTATTTAAATCCGTAGATCGAGCAGATTTTGAAATCTGAAATCAGATCGATTTGGTCGGTCTGAAATAAGAAACATCAAAAAAATATTTATTTCATTATTTAATAAAATTATTTACCTTCGTCCACGCATAATAATTAAAATTTCCATCTATTTCCATTTTAACAACGTTTGAACAAAAAAAAAAAAAAGTGATGATATAATAATGACAGTTATAATATCATCACTTTTTGTTAATCATTACGGGTGACGAGATCATCTCCGCTAAGCTGAGAATTGATGGAATTTCTTACAATCACCCGCAACTTTTTTCGATTTACATTGCAGAACAAATACAGCACCACCATTTTTAAATAAAGAGCCCTATTGACGATTGGAGCATCACAGATTTCACCTAGTGGAAAATTTTTAAACTGAGGTAGCTGTTAATTTGACGTTCGAAATTGTTGTAAACAATTCCAATTTTGAACTGTAAACACAATTTTTACCTACCAGATTGATAATAATTGTAAATAATTCCAATTTTGGATTATAAAAACCATTTTTAATTGCCGGATTGCAAAAATTTCTTTCGTCGCATTTATGAGAAATGTCATTTTGCCTGTTGCCTCATTTTAACTTTTTTCCTCGAGAGGCGCTTTCTCTACTTTTACAATCGTCAATACCAAAAAAATAATTTGTTTAAATAAAAAGAATTGGCACATTATAAATATTAATTATTTAAGTTTTTGTCTCTCCCATATTTAACTGTATTTGTGTGTACAATTTTTTAAATTATATGTATGTACGGTTAATTTTATAATGTTTTTTTAATTCAAAAGTTCAAAATTGTATGCAATATTTTTCATATAATTGACGTTGTGTTTATTGCGTATAATAGAGGGTGTTTTTTTTACCAAATCAAGATGCTTCAATTTTAATAATTCTTCACTTTTCTCTATTAGCTCGTTAGTTTTTAGCAAATAAATAATTCCGCTAGGTGTCATCTCGAACACTTTAAAGAAAATTTAAACAAAACATTGTTTTTTTAGAACTCAATTTTGGAGTTTGCGTATGAAAATATCCCATGCAAATTGCTACTAAACAACAGAAAGGAATAAGAAAATTTTATTATTAATCGTGCTTTCGTAAGGACACCTAACTTCTTTGTAGTTAACTTTGGGATAAACGATTTTTTATTGATATGTTTTAAATTAAGATATGCAAAACAATATAATTTTTATTCACAACGTTAAATTTGTTGATTTGGTGGTGGACGAAGTGAGAATAATAACAAAAATCTCTTTATAAGTGCACGTGCAATTTTAATTTGTGTACGTTCTTATGTAAAAAAAACTAAATTCATAGTGAAAAATAGAATAAATGGGAGAAGAAAATAACACCGAAAAAGGTGGAAGTGTAGGTAATTCACCACCAAAATCGAGTAGTACCAATAATTTTAGTACAAGTAGTAGACATCAAAACGTTGGTGTGCATGGATTGACTTTATGTCATCATCGCAGTGGTAGCGCGACTTATGTTAATTTATTTGACAATTGCGCGAGTAGTGATCGAATGGTTCGCAATAAAAGCAATCAAATAGGGAATAATGGCAAAACACCTGGCAATAAATGGGCTCGTAAAAGTGAAAGTAGTGATAACTCCAGTGAAAACGATATAAATTCAATTGAACAATCGCAAAATCGTACGTCAGTGCATAAACAAAACTTATATATCGTATCATTTCCAGTTATTTTATTATTTAACGTGTTACGTTCTGTGTTGTATCAGTTATTTGTGATATTTAGATATATTTATAATGCGACCGCCCGTGTTATTTACAGACCAGTGAAAAATGAATATGGTGGTTTAGTCGAAGTAGTGAATACAGACAGTAGTAATTGTAGTGCACAAAAGCAAACTTTGGTAGCTGAAATGTCAATATCGCGTAATGGAAGTGGTCCAGGGCCGGGCGATCCGCTATTTGCAAAACAAAAACATCATCACAGACGAGCTTTCGAGTATATATCAAAAGCTTTAAAAATCGATGAAGAAAATGAGGGTGAGTCAAAATTAATTTATTTTTTCCCGTTTTTTCTTTCTTTGGTGTCCTTTGTCATAGCAACAATCAATGGGGATATTTCGTGGTGCTTATGCAAATGGAACGAGAGAAATATAATTGGTGTTTACAAAATATACATGGGCATTCAAAATAAACGCATAACATGATTGACATTACATTTATTACATTTTTTGATGAAATATGTCGTCATACATGACGTTAGTCCCCGTTGACAATGGAAACCTCGAAAATATTGACGCTTGATCTGAGTAGGATGAAACGAGAAAGAAATTCAAGGAGAAACTCAGATCAAAATTTTGATCCAAAAAAAAATCTCAATTTTTGTTATTGCTTTCAATAGACATGTTCAATTGGGGTGAATTAATTAATCTGAATTAACTGAAGTGAATTGAGTACATTCGTTCCCTTTTTACATGGTTTTCTATTTTTAAATGATCACAATTATAAAGGAAATAAAGCAAGGATAAAAGTAATTCCGTTATTTTTCATTGCTGTTAGATGCTAATAATTGAGTAGATCTAAGCCTGGGGGCTATTTGTGAATTCGATTCGAACGTATTCGAATCTTCGAAGAATTGAATTCTTATTTGAATTGAATGAGATTCGTTCGCTTCTTATTTAAATCAAATACGAATCTTATGTCGATTTCGATTCACCTTTTACCAAATCTTTAAAAGATCACTTTCTAGGCTGTGTCAAAACCAACAAAAATGTTTATACAAGCCAAACAGTACAAACACTTAAGATATAAAAAAGTACGTTAAGGCGTAGTATTAGTGATGCATATAAATAAATCAGAAAGTATATATATGTACACAAAACAAATAAGTATAGGTGATAAATTCATAATAAATATAGTCAATATATACAAATTATAATAAATTCATAATAAATATAGTCAATAATAACAAATAATAAATATAGTCGGCATTGATATAGTGTACATTTTTTTGATAGGATCTGTGTAAGGAGCGAACGAGACGGCTTGTATAAACATTTTTGTTGGTTTTGGCTGTGTGAATCGAACAGTGCTCCGTAATATATATGTGTGTGTGTTTTTGACGTTTATATAAACATAACCTATAATTTTTATAAAAGATCGATACTCTATAAAAAACAACTTAACATATTCTAATGTTAAATACATAACAACATAACAACAACAAGTTAATTCTTTAATATAAAGTATTTAGATAAAAATAAACAGAAACACAAAATATAACACAAAACACAAATGACGCTTTCAAAATGACAGTTCTATTTGTGTTAGTAAATCTGCCAAAAAATCGAGATTCGTAAACCAACAACAATTTTGCTCGATCGAGCGACTTTTCTTGGCGAATCGAACAGTTTGACAGCAGAAAGAGCAAGCCGGCTTGCTCTTTTTTGGTGAATCGAAAACCACATTATACTTCGAAGAGCCCAATACGTTCGAATCGAATTCACAAATACCCCCCCCCCCCTGCTTTTACATGGTCCTTTTATACGATTTTTTTTTACACGGTGGGAACGAGTCACGTGTAAAAAGAGAATTGGGTGTATTCGATTCGCACATTTATAAGTACTTTTGTATGCCAGGCGCCTCGACTTTGAGCTTCAAAAATAAAAATTATTTCATTTTTGAATTAAGTAAATCAGTTTCATTTGCTTGATAATGCCTGATTTCCATTATGAAATATTTACTGACAGTATAAACAAAATGGGATAAAAATATATATTCGCGTGCTGTGTGAGAGAAAAAAACACTTTTTCAGTTTTACAGTACTGAAAAAATTACTATAGTATACTGACATTTTTATAGTATACTGACAAAATTTACTGAAAAATATATGAGTGCGAGTTTACGACCATTTTCTGAAGAAAAATTTTCAGCAATGAAGCTGCACATGCTACACATTTCTGGTGAAAAAATGTACACCACGAAGTTAGCTGTATGAGTTGAATTATTTCCAACTAGAACAAAAAGTTCACCAGGGTAACCAATTTTAACTAAAAATTTTACTATTTTGCTAACTTCGTGGTGTACATTTTTTCACCAGAATTGAAGCATGTACGCACCTTGCGAGTTTATGACCATTTTCTGAAGAAAAATTTTCAACAGGCAACCAATCGACGTAATCTATTTTGTAAACAAATTTCCCCTTCGTAACATAATTCTTTTGTTTTCCATTTAAAATATATTGAATCTGCTGAAAATTTTTCTTCAGAAAATGGTCGTAAACTCGCACGCAGATTCAATATATTTTAAATGGAAAACAAAAGAATTATGTTCGGAAGGGGAAATTTGTTTACAAAATAGACTACGTCGATTGGTTGCCTGTTGAAAATTTTTCTTCAGAAAATGAAGCGAAGTATATTTTTTCAGTACTGGAAAAATATTTAAATTTTTCAATGCAATTTTTCAAAAAAAATTAAAAACAGAATGATCCGTGTCAATTCATTAAAATTTTCGATGTTTATGTTTTTATTCAGTAAGAAGTACTGTCAGTAAAAGTTTCATAATGGAAACCAGGCTTAAACGTGTATTTTTTATAGAGGTAAATTCAATTTGTTGAAAAATAATTTATTTTTACTTATAATTTAAAAAAAACATTTGTGAAAAATGAAGTGTTTAATCAAAAAATGCCTTAACATTAAAGGCAAGAAATTACCGGGAATTTCCGTAAGTTTTATTCTGTAGGGCCATTTGGAAATTCGATTCGAACATGATCGAGTGTTCGATGTATTTGATTCCTATTTGAATTGAATCAGATTCATTCGTTTCTTATTTTAAAAAAATGTGAATCTTATACATACATCGAATTGGCAAATATCCCCCCTGGTTTATAAAGGGTGTCCAAAAATTAACGCAAGATTTAAATTAAATAGAAAACACAGTTTTTAGTCTATAGATTGTTATTTTTATATTGAATTATAAAGTACATAGGATAGGGTTATTTATGGAATAACACATCGGGCAAATGGAAGTTTAAAGTTTTGCTGGCACATAAGCACTCTTTTGTCGAAATTTTCCATGACCATTCTGCATAAATGTGGCTGAATTTCGTTGATGCAGCGTTTAATTTCCTCCTGTAATGCACGGGTGGTTGTGGGTTTGTTGACATAGACCTTTGACTTCAAATAACCCCTTAAAAAGAAATCTAATGGTGTTAAATCACGGAAATGTGTCATGCAGTAATTGAATTGTTTCACGGGCTGTATGGCATGTGGCGCCGTTTTAATTAATCTCTTCATAGTTGACGTTGTTAAAACACTATTCCGACCATATTTTGTATAACATTTTCGAACTGTGGCAGCCAAACTTTCATTATTTTTGAGATATTGTTCATCAATGAAAACACTTTGTTGTATCGTGTAACGCTCCATTTTTACTAACCCTAAATTCTCAGCTGTCAAATTGTTTTTTTTCTGGGTTGTCAACAATTTACTGCACATGTGGCCGCAAATTCAAATCTTGTGTTAATTTTGGGACACCCTTTATATAACGAAATTAAAATTGTGATATAAATATAGTAATTTGTGATAAAAAAGTACACTTTTAATATAAATTTATTACATACTTATCAAAAAATAAACGTTGTTGTTGTTGTTGTGCTCCTTACGATTTGTTTACAATTATTTTTACCAGTGGCTCTATTCTGGCTATTCCCTGGGAATTTGGAATTGAACTATTTTGACAGTATTCTAGCAGTTGTTAATTATTTTAATTAATTAATGTTTATGTAAATTCATTTTTGTATGTGTTTTCATACAATAAAATCAGTGATATAAGCCACAACTAAAAATCTATTAAAAATGGAAACTTTCCATCTTTATAATAATTAAAATAAAATTGTTAAATAATGGCGGCTGCAAAATTCGAAGTAGTATAGTACAAACATAATAATTACACATACTATATATAAAAACAAAATGGACGGGATACAAAAAAGGATGAAAATACAGGATGGACATTTAATAAATTTGTTCTAGTTAAATAAATAAACAAGGTATTAAAGAAAAGCAGAAGCAAACACAAATACATCTCAAAAATTTCAGAAAAGACTGTTAAGACTCTCTTAGCTAAGACTCAGTTTGTAAATTATGTATTTGTTTAAAGACGAAAGTTTTAATCGGTATTCTGGCGGCCTATTCTCGAATTCCACATCCATTTTCCACATGTGGACATCTGTCAAAGTTCACACAAAAACGTTCAAAAATTGTAATTCGCATATAAAACACATGCGGCATGGACATTTTCCTTTATGGGGAATTTTTTCCATCTGCTTATACCCATTCGGAAATATTCCCTTAGTACCGAAAAAATCAATTGTTATGAATTTTGACAGATGTCCACATGTGGAAAATGGATGTGGAATTCGAGAATAGGGCCCCTGGCGGTGATAGTCTGATGTTTTTTATTATGTATTAAAACTCTCCAAAGATTTTGTAGAGCTGTCAAATGGTATTTTTTTCTCTTTTTCTTAAAATTTTCTCAAATTTTTGAGATATATTTGTGATTCTAAGAGAGTCTTAAGAGTCTTAACGTCAAAATTGGAATGTAAGATGCAAACAAACAATTTGTTGTTTAGATAAATGTGGGCTTATGTTGACAACTGACTTTGCTTTATAACTTTAATAGGCCTATTCTGCCGCACAGTCACAAACTGAAAAATTGTCTTATGTAAGACTTTTTTTTAGTTTAGTACTCGCGTCTTAGTTAAGACCGATTTCATATTCTGCACACAGTCATGGACTCATGGTTGCCATTGGTCTTAAAATACGGTCTTACGTAGTATCGACACATTTTATGATTTTAAGCGTCTTAATTTTTAATTTCTCGTATAGAAAAGAGCAATCAAAAATTGGGTGGGTTTAATTTTTAATATACTTATTGAATAAAATTTTATCAAAATTTAATTGAAGTACAATTTATTGGAATTATTAACAAAACAAAATATTTTTTGTATCAAAAGAATTGGCAGTGTACAAAAGGAATACATACATATATGTATATATAAAAAAACAAAATGGACGGAACACCAAAAAAATAAAAAATAAAAACACCGGACGAAAATTTAATAAATGAAAAAAGGATTTAAGTAAAGAAAAGCAAAAGCAAATCTTACAAATTTGAGGGAAAAGAGAAAATATACCATTTGATAGGTCTACACAATCTTTGGAGATTGTTTAGTACATAATTTTAAGACTACTACCGCCAGAATACCGATTAAGACTTTGGTCTTAAAAAAATAATTTACATAAAAATTCGAAATTCTTGTTACAAGAGACAAAACACTACCGAAAACGAATTGAAAGTGATGGTACAAAATGTCATCCCAGGTTTTTCGACACGCATTTTATCTTTCTTGCGTTCACTGAGATATATACATGGAGAGGACATAGGCAAAAACAACGTGTTCGTGGTACAAGAAAAAAAAAAAACGAAGCAGAAGAAAAAAACGTTGTCTCTGTGTGACAGAGAAAGTAAATTTCCTTGTCTTGAATTGATTTCGAACTTTCGGAAATATGTAGAATTATATAAACTTAACCTACATACCGTTATAAGTAGATAAACGTGTTTCAATCTACGCTCAATTGTACAGTTGAAAGAGCTTTAAATGAGTAGTTAACCAAACCACCTAGATATACAAGCCGTCAGTATCAGAGCAATTCTAAAAAAGCTTAATTTAAAGGGGATACATTTTACGATTTCCCATAAGAACCCATGTAAAATTTAACATTTTTGATTAAAATGTTATCAATGAAAAATACTCGTACCAGAAAATATTTTTAAGTTTATGTTTAAATCAAACCAATAATATAAATTTATATGTGAAAAATACAGTATAAAATTATAAAAACGAAATTAATGACGTAAGATCTTACTTACTATTTATCAAAATCTTTAAAATACAATAGACCAGAAATAAACAAACTACGCACAACCACTCTTTAACAACAATAAAAACTAAATGTTTTTTTTACATGTAAGAAAAAAAAGTTTGTTTCTCCTCTTTAGTTCAACCTATTTGCTATTTATCGACATTTTTTTATTATAAAAAAACGAATGGTGTGACGTCATGAGCTGTGAAGATGTGTTTGTAAATAAAGGTGTTTAGTAAAACATTAATTAACTATCTATAAACCAGATTTTATTAATTGATTTTCAAATCATATTGTTACACAGAGACATCATATCTCGTATTGTGAATAAGGGTATATGAATTATGAATAAAACCATTTGATTTGGAACCGTGCATGACCATTTCACAATAAATGCTTACTATGCATAGTTTGTGAATAAGGACTTATTAATCTATTATGAATTATATTCATAATGTTTTAAAAATACATACTATATTTTTTATGAAATTAACTCTTGAATTACACATATTACTTTATTGTGTTATGCTTTGTATTGCATACTTATATACTTCGTATGGATTAAATCATATAATTTTTTGGCTTTTTTATAGACAAATATATTATTTTTGACAGCAATCCCAATATTTACTAGTTTTCGAGACAGTAAAATAAAGAGCCACCTACTCACAATATATCTACTAATGAAAAGTAGAAATATCACCCCTCCCCTCCCTGATTTTATCCCAAGGATTATATAAAGTATATAACCCTTTAAAAATGAGCATTTTCCACTAGCTACTTCGGTACTTTAGATTCATACTGATGAAAAGTTGGTCTGCTCATCAGGTAGCTACGGCCAAACTACAAAAATACAAATCTTACTTTTTACGTTTAGTACCAAGTAAGACCATACTGTTTTAGTGAATTATAATATTCACCAATTTAAAGCTCAAGGAAAACTGTCTGTGTATTTATAAGTATTTATAATTTTTATTTATTTATTTTAATGTTATGAGCGAATGGATTAAATTATGAATAAGCATTCACTGACATTTATTCATGGTTCATGATTGTTATTCTTAATTAATGAATTTTATGCATAAAAAAGAGAAAAGTATCAATTTCATTCATTTATGAATTGGTATGCATGATCCAAGCAAAGCTTTTTCTCTCTGTGTACGAACTGGGCTTCTGAGTTCCTCCGGATTTTGCAATTAAAAATACTGTATACTTCTGTCTCACTTGACTCGACTTTATTCCACTTTACTTTTATACACTGTAATATTCGCTTTTACTTTACTTCTTTAAATCTGTCCGCTTGCCACTGGTGGGGGCTATGACAACAGATTTATTTCACTTGTTACAGGATTTAAAGTAAACCAAAAACTGTTTCCTGCTTCCCATCATTAGTGTTTGTATACCAGTTTGATACTGCTCTCGAAATTTCCTTTATTGTGTGTCATAAATCATCTTCATTCTTGTGTATTCTGTTTATGACCCATAATCACATCTGGAAATATCGTTTATGGCTGGTCATAATCATCATCATTCATTATTGTCGATGGACCGTGTGTATGTATTTGTGTTATTGATCATTTTATTCATCAATCACTAAACCACGCCTCCCTCATCAATTACTAAACCACACATCGAACCATCGACCTTTATGTTCGTACTATGCGCCAACCGTCTGAGCTATTGCTGTTCATAATGTGAACTTGTTGTATGATGGCCATCACTTGTTCTTGATAACGTAGAAATCAAAATTCATTTTTGTAAGATTTTTCATTTAAGAAAAACGATATTAAAAAACATAACTTTTCATATGATTTGTATGAAAAATACATTTTTTTTTTGTCTTTCTATCCCCCTTATATTAAGTTTTATGCTGACGGCTTGTATATTTAGGAATGCTTTGGTTTAACAGAGCATTCACAATCCTAAAATTTTTTACTTTTACTTACAGGTTTGTATGAGTTTCCAATAAAACGAACAAAAATTTTCGTTCGTTATGTTGGGAATTCGTAAAAACCTGTCAGTAAAAAGTTTTTGGATCGTGAATGAGTTACATGCCATCCAATAGAACATGAGCAAGATAGCTAATTATGCCATCACAACAAATTCATCAATCTTGCAAAATAAAAATATTAATTAAGGAAATTTCATTCGTTGTTTTATTATTAACCGGTAGCGTTCTCATCGCATAAGTTATAAAAAAGGCAAACCTTTATTATACATTATAACTAATGGCTCTGTCAAAACTTATACAAATCCTCTGCCTCCGAATTTATTCTTAAAAGGAAATATTTTAAATTAGAAACGAGTTTATCGGAAAAAATAGAAAAATTCAATGAAACTACAAATTTACATACCAAAACACAAATTTTATTTATTTAATGCAGTAAATTGTTCTTTCTTGGCCATTTTCCGATTGTATAGTCAAAAAATTCAACAAATTTTACCAACAGTTGGTTGACATTAAAAATTAAATAAAAAACAATAAAATTTTACAAAATTACTGCTAGATTAATTCTATACCAACAAAAACTTGTGTTGAAAGGAAACTATTCATTCTGGAATGAAAATACACGGCAACAAACTACAATAGGTAAACAAGTTTGTTTATGTTCGAAAGTTTGATGTTTCACTAAATTGTTTTTGTTTTGATTTATTTTACAGGTGTATATTTAAAATTTCAAGGAAAAAAATGGAGGTGTGGCCAACACACGACTTTGGTTTACGAACAGAGAATTTTGAGAATTTTTTTTATAATTTTTTAATTTTTTTTTTTTAAATTTTTTTTAAATTTTTATTTTTTTTAAAATTTTTGGAAACATTTTGTATAAAGTAGTTTTTTGTAAACCTTATACTTTTTAAGATATATGCAAAATACATTTTCTGGACCAAGGGAGTGGCCACTTCCGGTTAGCCGATTTGGAGTAAAATTCACTGGAACCTCCCAATTTATCAAAAAAACCTTAAATCTGAAGTTTCAGTTCGATTGGCTAAACCATCTGGGCTGTAGAGAGGACACAGACTGATAGACTGGTAGACGGACAGACAGACACCATTTCGAAACCCACTTTTTCGAACTCAGGGACCTCAAAACAGATAAATCTCTAAAAATCACAAGGTCCAAAATTTTCATGATTTCTATACTTTATTTTCCTAGAGTAACTTTTACAGCTCTAGCAATCAGTACATTTTCCTTAACACTTGTCTTTCGATTACTGCCTCTTCCAATTACATTACTTACTCTACCAGGAATATTTTGTTTTCTAATTTGGTATACAATTGTATTTTTGTGACAATTATATTTTTTTGATAATTCACTGGCCGAAATTTCATTTTTGAAATCAGCTACCTTAGCTGACCTAACTTACACGTTGAATTCTGGTTTCTTTACCATTTTTAATTGACACTAAACAGACTGAATCGCGAATAACTGAAGAATAGCTTGTTTTAGACAATAACTAAACAATATTTAAATTTACCGTTTCAAAAATCATGAAAATTCGTGTTTTTTTCTTCCACATAAACAATTGTGAATCAAGATATCATAGCATAAACAATTGTTTTTTTTTTTGTTTTAAATGTTGCCAATGGCTTTATTCTTGAATCTTTCTACATAAGAAACTCACAAGAAGTAATCAAATCTTAAGCTAAAAATTATTACATATTTTAAGTCTTAACCAGTGTTAATACTTATTGTTAGGGCTCACAATTTAATTAATTTAGACTATACTTATATGTATATATCGAATTAAATTTAGAGGTTCACAGGTTCATCAGTTCGAGTGGATCTGTTCTTCTCAGGCGTCTAAATCGCGGCTGTTTTATTATCTCCCTGGCCAATTCGTTGGGATGTGCTTCTAGTTTTGAATAATATTTCGAACTGAATTCTTTAATAGTTTCTTTAACGGTTTTGATCCCAAGGTCATCATGTATATTACTATTTCGAATGTACCAAGGAGCATTGGTAATACTGCGAAGTATTTTCGCTTGGGTTCGTTGCAGGAGTTGTCTGTTTGAAGCGCTGGTGGATCCCCATAACTGAATACCATATGTCCATATGGGTTTGATTATCGCTTTGTAAAGTAAAACTTTATTGGCTAATGACAACTGAGATTTTCTTCCCATCAGCCAATACATTTTGGAAAATGTAATTTTTATTTGGTTGCGCTTTGTTTCAATATGATTTTTCCACGTTAACCTTCTATCCAGATGCAAACCTAAGTATTTTACCTTCGTTTGTTGAGGAATATTTTTATCGTTTAATTTCACTGGTGGGCAGGTGCGTTTGTTTAGCGTGAATGTGACGTGAGTTGATTTGTTTTCGTTCACTTTTATTCGCCATGCCTTCAGCCAGTCCGCGACTTTGTTTAAATGATTCTGTAATTCCTTTGAGGCAATTTCAGGATTAGTGTGAGACACCAAGATGGCCGTGTCATCGGCAAATGTTGATATTAATACTTTGTTGGTTACAGGTATATCAGCTGTGTACAACAAGTATAATATTGGTCCTAGAACGCTGCCTTGTGGGACACCTGCATTTATAACATTTAAGCAAGTAGTTGCGCTGTTTTGTTTGACCATGTACTGCCTTTGAAGAAGATAGTTTCCCAAAACTGAGTGAAATTTCTTCGGTAGAAGCTCTTTAATTTTGTAAATTAGTCCATCGTGCCAAACTTTATCAAAAGCTTGGGCGATATCCAAAAAGGCAGCAGCACAATATTTCTTTTCCTCGAAGGTGATTTTGATTGCATTTACAATTCTGTGTACTTGCTCTATAGTACCATGTTGGTTTCGGAACCCAAATTGATGGTCTGGAATAACGCGCCGTTCTTCTAATATTGGTTTTAATTTTGTTAGTAACATTTTTTCAAATAGCTTTGAGATTGTGGGCAGCATGCTTATTGGATGATATGATGAGATTTGCGTTTCATTTTTCCCTGGCTTATGTATCATTGTGATCAAAGATATCTTCCATTTCTGAGGAATATAACTGATTCGCATGATCGCGTTGAATACGAATGTTATTAGTTTTATGCATTTATCCGGCAATTCCCTTATCATTTTTCCAGTAATGAGATCATGCCCTGGTGCCTTTTTCGGGCTTATGCAAGTTTTAATTGTATTCTTAACTTTCTTCCAGTTATACTTTATAGGTTTGTAGGATAAACCATCATCCGTTGGCTGGGGTAGCACAAAATAATTATCTTCTTCGTGTGGGACGAATACTGTTGCTAGATGAGCAGCAAAAGCATTGGCTTTTTCTTTATCACTTCTCGCCCAATTTCCAGTTGGTAGTCTAATCGGTGGATTCGAATTTGTTGGCCTTTTTAAATTTTTTGTTGCCTTCCACAAAGAATAATCTGTCCTCTCGGTTGCAGAGAGATCACTTAAGTAGTTCTTTACGCGCTGGTTTTCTTCTTCGCTCAAAGCAAATCTTAGGGCCTTTATAGCTCGATTTAATTTCCACTTCAATAACGGTGATTTTGTTTGCTGCCATTGACGGCGAATTTTTCGCTTTTCCTGGATTAGTTCCTGTATATTATGTGACAGTTTATTAACTTTTCCGAACTACTTATGCCGGGTGTAGCCCTTTTAGCAGATAATGTCATGACATCTTTTAGATTTTCTGCCGCCGCATCAATATCAGCTGGTGTGATCAGAGGAATATTAAATAGACAATTTTGTTCGACTAGCCTCCTATATTGATCCCAATTAGTTTTCTTGTTTGTAAGACGGTTCGGTATTTCGTTCCTTAGGACATCAGTACTCAATGTTACTATTACCGGTGAGTGATCAGAAGACAGATCATAGCAATCGGTGGCCTTAGCATAAGTACGTGGAATGCCCTTAGTTACACAAAAGTCAATTAGATCAGGAATTTTCTTTTTGTCTGTGGGCCAGTAAGTTGGGTTACCGGCAGATAAATAATCCAGGGACTGTTCCTCTATAGCATCATAAAGTTGTTTGCCTTTCGGCGATGTTAATCTGGAACCCCAATGAGTATGTTTAGCGTTGTAATCACCGCCCGCAAGAAATTTGTTACCCAACTGGCTGAAATAATCCAAGAACTTTTTCTAAATCCAAGAGTTTTTTTATAGCATGTTTTGGAGGGCAGTACACTGCCGATATGACGCAGTTTCCAGACCACTCGTGCAGACAGATGCTCGTTGATTGTATATGTTCTTTCTCATATTTCATAAGTTCGTAGTGTTTTATTCTTCGCTTAATCAATACAGCAGTGCCTCCATATGCTTTACCATCTGGGTGCTTGGTGTCATAAATAGAGTACCCATTAATTTTGAAATAGCTATTTTTGGTGAAGCGTGTTTCTGATATTAACATTATGTCAATATTGTGCTTAGTGAGAAATGCATGTACCTCCGCTTTATGTTGTGCTAGGCCGTTTGCATTCCATATGGCTATTTTGATGATGGTCATTTCTGGCTTTTTACGACTATCTGCATCAGCGTGCTCATATTCTGCATCATTAAGTCCATGGTTCTCTCCATCATCGCCATGAAGCTTTGCATCATATTAGTCAATTTATTTAAAGCTATTGAGATGTTTCCCTCTTCACTTGCTTGAACTTTAGGAGCGGTACCTTTAAGAACACTTGCGTATGAAACCCCTTGGTGCACGCTGCCGTTTAAATTTGCGTACTGTTTTTCATTTTGAGCGTTTGTGTTTAGAATTTCTGGTCGTGCTTCTTTTCTAGCTGAAGAATGAAGATTAAGCATTCGTTGTTCTGCTCGCTGCTTTGGATTGATTCTCCTTTTCAATTCTAGATAAATTGGGCACCCTCTATAATTAGCTGTGTGATTTCCATCGCAGTTGCTGCATTTTCTCACTGATGCTTCCTTTTTTGCTTTATTGCAAACCTTTGAATTATGGAGTTCACCACATATAACACAAACATCGTTCAAAGTGCAATATGCTCTAGTGTGCCCATATTCTTGGCACTTAACGCACTGTACCGGCCCATTTATTTTCCTGGGTTCCTCGATGGTAACCCTTCTGTGCAGTAGATATTTTAGGTGAAATATTGCATGGTTGCCTTTAACCTTTTTATTGTCTGGTTCTAATCCCAGACGAAACAATGGCTGAGGAACCTTCTCCCGATTAAAAATATTGGTAATAGTTTTGCACTGGAAACCTTTTTCAGCGAGAGCAGCTTGAATTTCGTTTGCATCCACGTAACTCTCTATTCCTTTTAACACAACAACCAATCCTTTTTGGCTCTTTAGTTGATACGTGTAGTAATGTTTACCAACTTGGTCAAAATGTTTAATTAACGCTCTGTAAGCATCAATATTAAGCGGTTGAATTTTTGTTTCTTTTATATCTCCTCTTTTGATCCCGGAAATATAAAATGCACCTTCAGTAATAAACTCGATCGTTTTAGCAAGTTCTCTATTTGATTCTTCCCTCATATAGATTGGTGGCGGCTTCTCAGTTTTTGGAGTTTTTTCGGCCGGCAGGTCGTCAACAACCAAGCAAGAATACCTATTACCATGCGTTAATTCAACGCTAGCTAGCTTAGTGAATTTATTCGCGCTTGCACTGGCCGCTGATCTAGGGCTTCTTCTTCGTTTTGATCGGACAGTAATATACCGGTCTATTCCCGTTTGCACTAAACACTGACCTACATCACTGTTTATTTTATTATCATCTGATGTCGATGCACTGTCATTATTTGTTTTATCGTCAATATTTGGCGACGATGCACTTTTAGTTTCGTTATGGTTCAATACACCAATGTTATTTAAATTAATAATTTCACTTCGATTTAAATTGCCTGGTAAGGTAATTTTTTGAACATTTAAAATTTGTTGTCGCTTTGGACTATGCTGCACTTTTGTATTTTTATTAAAAATATCTGAGGTCGTGACGTTCGGTGGCAAATCGCTTGTGGACATTGCTGTCTGCTGATTTGGCCCAGCCTTTTTTACTTGAGGCGGAGATGAGAACAGCACGATTTCACTTATTTTTTCACTTATTATAAACAATTGTGAATCAATTAAGCCTGTATTCCATGAGAAAAATTGACTGATAGTAAAAAAAAAAACGAAAAGAAAAACACAATCTGATGCCCTTTTAAGAGACAAGGACAACGTTTTTTATTTATTTTTTATTTTACAGCAAAATTGTTTTTCTACAAATAAAAAACGTTACCTTTGTCTCTTATATATCTACAAAATAAAAAACGATACCTTTGTCTCTTATATGGGGCATCAGATTATTTTTCACTTTTCTCTTTTTTTGACTGTCAGTCAATTTTTCTCATGGAATACAGGCTTTAGTTGTAATTTTCCACAGAATAGAAAATTAAAAAAAAAAATATTTAATTGAAAATCTTAATATTTAATTTAATGAAATTAAAAATAAAATTTTCCATTCAATTATTATTTGTTTCATTTTGAAGAGGTTTTGTGTTACGTTGCACTGCAAATTTAGCTCGAACAAACAATTGTGAATAGGATAGTATTTTTAATGAGACTAGCGTGTTTAATGTAAAAAAAAAAAATTCGAATCCACTACGGCTCTTTTTCGGAATTAGTTGTTTAGGATGTGAGCCATTATAAAATGAGCGGTACAACTAGAAAAAAAAACTTGTACCATTCGTTTTTTCAGTTTACTATGATAAACTAGTAAGAAAAAGCCTGTATAAACAGGCGCGATAGAGGAAATGATTCAATTCAATTCGTTTTTTTCGGTAATTTCAAAGTTTTTTCGGTTACATCAAAAAATCAGGTTTTATGATAATTGCCACAACCAATTTTAATGCAATTGTCATAAAACCTGATTCTACCGACCAAACGGCGCAGTGGTTAAAGCTGCGGCGGTTGGATTCGGTGGTAGTGGGTTCGAATCCCTACAGGGGCGGGATGCGATAGGGATTTATCATCATCTGATTACGATCGGTGATGAAGATGAACACATCTATGAGTCCCTGTTGAGAGTGCGGAATCCATCGGCCGACCCACCTTTCATTTCAGGCTGGCATGAAGCAAAGCAATGTGCAGGTGGTTTAAACAAAAAACGGGTCTAGCCGTACGTCCTCGAGTTGGCTACTGCATAAGGCAGGACGTTAAAAGGGAACTGCGAAAGAGTTCGGAGTGCCTTGAGCCCCAGAAAAGATTGTAGAGATAGAAACAAAAAAAACCTGATTTTATGACTTTTACACTATTTTATGACTTTTACACTAACTTATCAGTTCTGCATAGGAACCAAGCGCAAATTTTAGCGAAAAAAACCTCGATATAAATTTATTGTAGTTGGCTAGAAAAACGTACGTTCAACTTTAAAATTTTTTTTTTTACAGCAAAGCCTGTGCAATTTTTATTCATTTTGCTATGTTTACAAAATACTTTGAGGTTTTGAAAAAAATTGTTGTGACATAAAGATTATACGCTGATATTTTTAGTTTGCGCGATTTTAATTTTTTCCAATTACAAATATATTGATTAAATTTTAGGTATCTAATATGAGAGTTTGAAAAATCTTTTGGTCCATGTGCAACAAATATTGTTAACTCTACTGCGGATATACCGGCATATGCCGTCAAACAAACATGCTGCTACGTATTATCATTTAAATAAAATTAATCTATAAAATGGAACTTTCCAATGAAATAACAGAAATTGCAACTGAAATTTTATTTTTATGTCTCAGTCCCAGCAAAAAGTCGTTTGAATTTAATTTTGACTCATTTAAAGTTTCATAGTGTTTCAAATTCTCGAACTTTACATGAAAATTTAGCGATTGTTTCAGCAGATCCACCAATATTTTTGTTTATCCGCGAAAGATTAAATGGTAAAACGGAATTCACATTTTTGCAATAAAGTTTCAAAAAGGTTCTGCCTTTTGGTCGGTTGTCTATTGCCTTTTAAGGAAAACTTATTATTATGAAATTACAAAAGGAAAGTGAGGCATTGGTTTACCGTGAATAAACAGATAATGCTTCTCAAATAATTGACTAAATTAATTTAGCAAACTTTATCACAGGTAGCATTTTAAAAAAATAAATAATCCAGTGTTATTCTTAAATTATCTATTCATATGTATCGTCATGTTTAGTAGCTGGATTAGAAATATAAATGCAAATTTTGCTCGCATAACTTACATAATTTGCTAAAACGTATAAAGAATAATTTATTTGGTTTAAAAATATATAAACGACTTTTTAAAATTTTATAAGTACCCTCAATACGTACTAATAAGATTTTCTCTAATATATCGAGTTTTTTAATTTGGTTTCATGCACGAAATTATTTTACAGCAGTTTTGGTTGCATTGAATTTTTTTTTTTTTTAAATAAAATTTTAATCTCCCGGCGCAAAAATGTATACATCAAAAGTATTTCGTTTACGAACAGTTTACGAAAGGTTCTTATTAGAACACACTACTACATTTACATTCTCTATACACGGTGCTGTCAATTATATCTTGCGGCTTTGTTTTATTTTCAATTTTTTTGTACAAAATAAATTAAAGTTGTCGTATTGTGAAAATATAGAAACCCCTGATAATTATTGTTAGTTTTTCGTGGCATTCAAGAGCAGCACTATATCCATAATATCGTATAAAAATCATTATAATGAATATTTTGAAAGGTATTTAAGTAATACTCGAAGTACTTCATCTATGATTGAAACATTTTATTTCATTTCAGAAAAAGATTAATTAACAAATTTGGCACGTTGTGTCTTGTGTTGCGGTTCATTTGAAGAAAAATACAAATAAAAGATAAGATTGTTTTAAAAAAATTATTATATTCTAATTAAATATGGCAAGTCGCACTAAACCGTTCGTCAATGTTACGCTTAAGCAGTTCGTAAACATTACGTTTAAGCGTACACGTTATGAACACTTTTATACATACTAATACATACACAAGTCTTCGCAAATTTGTTTCACTTCTCATGTGACAAAAGTACACATTACGTATATACTATATTCGAACTGTTTTAGTGTAACGTTTACGAACACCTTAGTATAGCAAAGTCCTCGTAAACCGTACGTTTAAGATACACCTGGTCTGGAGGGATTAACTAATTTTCTGTCATAACACGAATGACGTAAGTGTTGCCACACTCGAAATAATCGGTAGTTGCAAGATTAATACAAAACTGGAGTGGGATTTTGCACAAAAGGCGAGAAGAGAGTTTATCTCTCTTTTTAAAAGAATAAGTTTTTACTCCATTTCATTCGGTCTATGTCGCTTTTTCTATTACGATCTCAGTCATTTATGTTATGTATAAGAGCTATCTCCTTTTCTCTGCTTCGACTACGTACCTTCGTTGGTGAGACACAGACGAGTGCTAGTTGAAATAGAATATCATTTTATTTTAGCTAGTTGAGATCGCATTAATAAAATATATTTCTACAAAGCGAAATAGTGTTCATATTCAGTTTAAGTAAAAGAGGCACAAAACTCGCTTCTCGCTTTTTGTACAAAATCCCAGTCCTGTGGCCCTATTCTGGCTATTCCCTGGGAATTGGGAATTGGGAAAAATATTGCTATATTTCCAAACTTCAATAATTCTCAATTTTTTATTCCCCAATTCCCAAAAGTGTATTCTGGCGTAATTGGGAATCATCCAATGGGAAAAACCACTATTTCAAATTTTGCAGCCGCCATTATTTAAAAATTTTATTTTCTACATATAAAATAAAAACTTTACCAATACTACGTCGTAAATAAAATATTGAAAATACACAAAACAAACAGTTTCTTCTAATTCCCCAAAAAAAAAATTGGGAAAAATAAACGTCAAAACTTACATAAAATGGAATTATTTTTTCCCTACAATAAAAATTCCCAATCGCCAGAATACACTTTTGGAAAAAATAATTCCAAACTGCTAGAATACTGTCAAAATAGTTCAATTCCCAATTCCCAGGGAATAGCCAGAATAGGGCCACTGGAGTCTTTTTTTTTGTGTTTTGTTTTAACATGGTGAAACAAAAATCAGAAGAAATTGAAAATTTCATAATTATGAATATTATGTATCACGAAAAATTCGATTTTAATTTTTATGAATATTTGTCATCTCCTTTATTTTTTTATTTCGACACAAAAGAGGATTTTTGAATATATAGTATGTTTAGTATGTACGTACCGCAGAGACCGGAAACAAGCAAAACATTTCGATAAACTCCAAACAAAAATCCCTTATTGCGAGTTCGAACAAATACAAAACGCAAAAAACAAATAAAGATTGATTTATATTAAGGTGGGTTTGTATTATCCGTTCCTTTCAGTTCCTACATGTATCGTGTCAGACATCATCAATTTATACTATCCGTCAGACACCACCAATTTATACATTTTTCAACAATATTTGTCTGTGTCGGTACGTGTAGGAACGGAAAGGAACGGATAATATAAATCAACCTTAAAAACGAAAAATCTGGTTTGGTATTTTGAGCTTGCAACTTTTCGTTTCATTCAATCGAGTTCAAGCAAATAAACTAGAAAATAAATAATTTTTTTCGGTTTTGTTTGATTTTGCTTGTAAGCAACAAACAGTTTCTTCATTTCTGCTTTTTATTAGTAGATGCTATTTATTTTATTGTCACACAAAGGCGTAAATAAAGGATGCTTCCAAAAATAATATATTTCTCTATAAGAAAAGCCAATAATTTTTTAACTACTTCGCTGAAGGATGCGCAGAACGATAAAAAATATTGTCCAGCTTTAAATTAAACCATATTACTGCATTTATGTATTTGTTAAGTAATCCATTAATTAATTTGGTTAAAATAGTTACTCTTAGAGAAAATAGATGCTCCAACCCTAAAACTTCCAAATCTACATTCTTATAATACGTTGTATTTGGTAATACTTTATACAGTGTTACAGTAGATACAGATATCACTGATTTGATCACGGGAAAATGTTTAAGCAAATATATTAAATTAACGTATAATAAATACAGACAAAAATTAATCAATATGTAGTCGCGGCAAAAATGCCATACACGACACTTACAAACAAATACATATATTGTTAAAATAAAATTATTGATCTAGATGATTAGTAAGCCAAACGTTATCATATTTTGAATTATAAAATGAGAAAAAACTCTTTGAAATATCTTAATTGTTTTGGTTTTATTTACTAACCGTATTGTTAAATTGGGAATGGAAGTGTATTTCTTTAAACGGGCATAATTTAGATTTAGACACCCAACGACACGAATATAATAAGGTCAATTGCAGATCAGTTCATTGAACAACATTTAATAAGTAATTTTTAGTTTCTATGTTAATTGACGTATTTACTCGTATGTATAGACTTGTTTGTGCAAACGAAGCATTATTATCAAATTTTTGATTGACTAAATTTATGTTTATTGATCAAACATAGCTTCTACATAATAAATAAAAACAAAGAAGTAATCTACTTTTTGATATTTTGGAACACTTTCATGAATGAGTCAAGTTTTAGGGGGTTTCATTCAATAATTGATTTTAGTTTTGCCTTTTCAGTTTCTTATTGTTAAATTGACTTTCGCGGCGTCAAATTATCACTATGACTTTCAACTGCTGCAATAATATCATTCTGTATCGTTTTAAACACTTAAATCTAATTTACACCTATCGTGAACTTGAACGTACATCATTGTTGAATTAGTTAGTTGGTTTCACTGTGGATGTCGCTGTGAACTATAATCAGTGGTAGATATCAAAGCGGCATCTTACCGTGTTCACAATTGCATTTACACTTCCAAATACTTTCTTGAACATGAGAAATGTGACATAATTTTAGTTTATTGAAGGGAATTGCACGAGAAACTGCATTTTTTATTATTTCAAAGGAAAACAAAACTGTTGACTTTGAGAGATTATGCAGGAATAATTCAACATCAAAATAAAAGCAGTATGTTCACGAAGTTAGTTTTTTTTGGCATTCGAAAATGAACAGGCACCCTGAACAAAATAATCTTTATACACTTCATGAAGACCCAAAACACAACAACTACGTGAAGAATAGAATTTTTCTATTCCTACTTCTACGTGGAATGGAATTATTATTCCGGAATGAAATTGTATAGCATTGTTGTTGTAAAAATACGAGAGTAAGACTACAAATATTTTTTATTTTACACCATTGACAGATACAAAGATTATCGTAATAATCTCAGATCGCGATTTAATTTTAAATTTCATTTTAAAAATAACCGCAAAATAAAATAACTTTTTTTTGTATTTCGTATTAATCGAGTTTGTACAACTAGATTACTATAGTCAAGTTATGAAACGTTTTGTGTGAAAAATAACTACATAATCCCGAATTCACGATTATCTATTTGTTTCTGTCGGGGTTCTTAGTCTTCAGTCAATATCATGATTTGTGGCATTCCTGTGCAAGAAATAAATAAAATAAGAAGCGAGTGGTGCAGGTAATATGCGATATTATAAGGTATAATAATATGCGTCTAAAGGTTCCAAATCTTATTGGAGGGTATTCGTTAAATAATGAACCCTTTTTTGAGAAAACTGGAACACCGGCGCCGAAACTGTTTTTCATTGTACAACTCCACATCTATCCTATCTTAATATACTTTAGGACTTTTTGATCGTTGGTGATAATATTATCTATTAATTTGATTCATAAGACCCTTATGACGAAGACGAATATTCATTAATATATTTTCCCTTTTTAACTTTAATTTTCAAGAATTAACTTAAACAATTTAAATTTGCAATTCATTATGTATATTTTGTATTGTAAATGTAATTTGACAGATCGTAAATGACGTTTTATATTTCCGAATTTTCGAAAATAGCTCTATCCACTGTTTTAGCCATTGATAGCAAGGTTTAAATCCGAGGATACAATTTTAATCCAGGTTTGATTCATTAAATTTATCTTCGTTTAAAAATACGAAAGAGGGAATAAATTCGTCGATCTATCTACATAAATCCTCGTTTAAAAATACGGGCATTGAAACAATGCTTAATTTCTGCGACCAGGCCCAACTATAACCAGTGTCCGATATTTTGATGTGACCTAAGGATAGCTTTGCGCCGCCTGTTAAATGGTTTTGCAGATACATGAATTTCATAATATCTGAGAGTTGGGAGTTTTATGAATAACTGCCTCAAAAATGTCTCGAAATGCCACACACTTAAGAGGGTCACCTTCAAAATAGGGAATGTTGAGTTCAGGAAGTCTTATTGTTGAAAAAAAGATTCTTAAAATTAATATTTCAAGTTACCGGTGGTCAAAACTTTTTTCGCTTTTTAGCCCCAAATCCTTGTAGCGGCCCACTCATGCTACAGGGCTCCCCCGCTAGTGATTTTTCCCGCCCCGTGAAACATGATTGATTTCGGTCTGTCTGTGTGCTTCAACGCTTCCTTTCACCACTGCCCACCTGCCTAGTGAGACACAAACTGCACATTCACTCGCTTGCGTCACCAGACATCTTAAAACAGCTCTGTCAGCAGCACAGCAATTCAGTGGAGGAAGATAAGAGGTACCCACCGATATTTGGTCGACGCCACTTGCTCCCATCCTATCAGGTGTGGGCCTTGACGAACATCCTCCTTCACAGCTACTGATGCAAGAATCGACCGACTATATTCTCAGCCCATTCACTCTGTCTCGGCCCATCGACTCCGTTAATGAATCTTAAGATATAAGACCTTTCAACGGAGCGATCGCCACTCCAGTTCGGCTGATCAAATATCAGTCTCCGAGCACACAGACAGACCGAAACCAATCATGTTTCACGGGGCAGGAAAAATCACTAGCGGGGGAGTCCTGTAGCAGCCCACTCATGCGTGCTCCGCCACAAAGTATCCCTCACATACATTGGCGTCTGAGTTCACCCAACCACTAATGCAACGTCTTCACACCGCTCAACGTTGACATTACCATTTGGGAATACACGCATTTAACCAATGAACAACTGTCTCTTCCACATGAAGAGACATCAAAACAAAATAAAATTAAATCATTCTTTTTACTTCAGTCTGCTCTCGATCTTCAAAACGGCGACATGCCGACCACCAACGCGCGGTGTTAAAATGGTGGTGCCAAATAATAAATTAATATGTATAATTTTATGTTAAAATAAAATAAAAAAATTAAAATAATAAATTTTAATAAATAATCTAAATAAAATAAATTAAATTGTTGTTAAAATATATTTTATGCGCTTTAAATCCTCATTAAAATACATTCCGTTCGATTTATATGTCCCTCCTCGGCCGTTCCGTCCACTTCATAATTACAAATTTGAGTTTAGTGTAGTTAACAATGTATAAGTTCTTATTTTTCGTTCAAAATTAATGTTTTCGAATATTGATACGAAAAAACTATGTTGAACGGAACGAGAACGGTTGTGTTTCAAACTTTGATGGTTTAATGGCCACCATTCTGATATTTAAAAGTGTATACATATAATAGGCCCGATTCTGGAACGATAAAATTCATGTTATGTTATTTTATTTACCTGCTTCCTATTGAAAAAACAAAAATAATTTAACATAACATAACATTTTGGAAGGCAGATCGGGCCTTATGTTATGTTATTTTTGTGTCTTAAAATAAATTCAAATAGGAAGCGGAAAAATAAGGTAAAAGGAATTTTATTATTATAGCATCCTGCATTTTCAATAGTAATACTTAATTTTCACAATTTTCAATAATTCATTATGTGGAACTCCACTTTCAAAATTTTCGAAATTTTACCAAACTCTGAAATTTCTCTTAGAACAAGTCAATCAAACATCAATCTGCTTTATGTTTTTAATTTTTTTGACTTCTCAAACTTTTTTGACTTCTTGGCTTTAGGAGATACAGCGGCACTTAGTTTAAGATCGTCATATTAATTCCCAGTTACCAAATAGCTCAGTCTGAGTGGCAACATTGCTAATCTACATAGCTGTAATTTTATAGTATTCCTCTGGTTCTTTGGAAATTTTGAATTGTTGGCTCGTAGTTCCTTTAATAAGTTCGATACACACCATTTGATAGGACATCACTAAATTGTGCAGACTTTTTGCGGCTGCTCATTTGTAGTTTTCAAAAATATCGATAGCTATCAAAAACAGTTAAAAAAAAATTAATATAGTTTAACACTGAGTATTTTTTTCGAGCTTCCTTTTTCTTTAAAAAATACTTGTAACTGCATTGCCAAAAAAAAAAAACAAATAGAACATCAGATGATTTATCAGGCCCATAAAAACATCATTGATTAAAACAAAGAAGAGTAGTGGTCCTAAACGGCTACCATCTTTGAGGGACGCTTGAAAACACATTGAAACAGTCTGAAGTTATCTCTTCACTTTTCGCACACATTCTGCGATTTATTAAACAGGATGACAACCGATGTAACGGAATGGCAGTACAATTTAATTGTGGTGCTTTGCTAATAACAATCTTTGGTTGAGTTTGTCAAAAGCTTCAGCAAAATGCGTATAAATAATATCCACTTGAACTTGTGAAGTTATAGATTTATTTAAATTATTTTGAAATAGGGCTAGATCAGTAGTGGTTGGAACGGCTTCGAACGAACCCATGCTAACGAGAGCTAATCAGATGCTTACAGTGAAAGAAAATTGCCTCATTTACAACATCTTTACATTCATTATTCTGAATGCTTATATTTCTTATGTGCCTCATTACGGTAGATTTCCAGAGACCTAAGCTCATGCGTAAACCAATCTTACCAACTCTTTTTTTATACAAACTTTGGGAACAAATTTATCGAACGGGAGGTAGTTAATTGAGTTGTAGTCTGCCTGTCTGAAATTATAATTATTATTATTACCAAAATACTGGTTAGTAGAAGTTTCATATGACAAGTCAATCGAAACGGGGTTATGAAAAACACCCGGGCGACCAGTTGCATCCTCGCATTGTGGCCACGAATAATTAAACTTATTAGTATATACAATTAAATCCAAGTTTGTGCCACTAATATTTGGAACATTATTAATTTTTGAAGCAACAATGCTTGCCATAAAATCACCTATTAAAACAGATGACACATCAGTATTAGCTGGAACGATGGCGTTTTCATCGCACAACCAGGCCAAACGGGAAAGTGGAAGTCTCCTACAATGATCAAGTCATCGTTAACATCGATAAATGGTTGAAAATTATTCTCAAAACTAGTTAAAAATTTTTTACAAAATGGGTATCCGGAGTTGGATGGAAAATATACACCGCAGATTAATTATTAATTGAATATCAGTTTATTAATTGAATATCTAGACTGGTTGAGTATGTTGTAACTTGACATTTATCAACATTCAACGACATTCGGTTAGTAAACGATCAATCACAAAATGTGTAATATTTCCGTTTTTTATGTAAATTATACTTGTAAATATTTTCTTGTCGTCATCAAATAATTAGCAGTTCGCAAACTTGATTGAGTTGACATCATCATTAATACATATGTAACAAAAATAATGATGGCCCTGAATGACTACCTTGAAATATTCTCGTGAACAACTTAAAACACTGAAGATATGTCATCAATTTTAATGTACATTCGGTTAAATATCTAGGGGTTATCCTAGATCAAAAACTGAACTGGAAGCAACATTTGTTGGAAGTCCAATATGGAGCCATCAAGGCTTTCTGGGCCTGGCAAAGACTCTGTGGGCGTACTTGGGGACTACAACCAAAAATGATCTATTGGTGATTTCTTACAATCATTAGACCTATGGTCACCTACGCATCGGTTGTATGGTGGCCTAAAACTGAGCAAAAGTCAACGCAAACTTTATTGAATAAGGGTCAGCGTATAGCCTGCATCGGTGTTACTGGCTCAATGAAAACATGTCCAACATGCTGCGATGGAGTCACTTTTAGGACTGACATCGTTACACCTGCATTTTAAAAAGGATGCTGCAGTTAAGGCCCTGAAAATGCAGGCGGAAGGAAATATCAAACCAGGCAATATGGTGGGTTATCTGGAAATCCTTAAGGAATTTCAGACAGACCCTACCATAGGAATGCCTTCCGACTGTATGCCGCCACAACTGAACTTCCACAAACCATTTCGTGTTAGGTTACCTGACCGGGGTGTCTGGAGCAGGTGGACCATCCTTTGAGCGAGGGTCCATGGAATGCTTTACCGATGGATCAAAAACGTAAGATGGGGCGGGGATAGGAATACACGGGAGTGGCACTGCCCTCTCGAAGTTTTAATTCAATTGTTCAGCGAAAACTTCATAAAAAAAATATTTGGCTGTACCTATCGGGAGCCACTTTTCATATGACGGCTCTCGATAGCAGCTATCCGGAGCGAATAAAAAAACGCAGCTTTTGTTCTCCCTCCTAGGTGTTGCAGTCTTTGCTGGAAAATGGCTGGGCATTGGCACAGAACATGTTCCGCAGGCCCATCTTAAGGTGATACCTTAAGGGGACATGACCTGTGAGGAAGCCAGTAAGCAGCCTCAACTCAGGTTTCCTAAGTTCAAGACACTCCTTAACCCTGACAGGCGAATGTGACATAAATTTCTTCGCCTTTCGCATACCTGGAATTCTGCGCCAGTAGGAGGATTTTTGAACATCCTCCCAGCGTTTTACCGCTACTCTAAGGTGTCCCTTAGTGACGCCGCAGAAGGGTTCTGGTCCAATAAATGAAGAGGCAGAACCCTCGCGGGCGAGGCCATCAGCTGCCTTATTTCCTTTGATTCCAGTGTGACGTGGCACCCACATAAGTGTTACCTTTTTTGATTCTGCCAGAAGTTTAATAACTTTCAGACAATCACATACTAGCGTTGACTCAACGGTACAAGACCTAAGAGCCTTTAAGGCCGATTGGCTGTCTGATACTCTGATACAATATAAATCGTTGCATCGTTAGGCCTTTTGCTATGCCTATCCTATGAATTAATCCTTTTGACTAATCCTTTGTATTTCACATGTTAAAATAGAGAAATCCTCAAACCGGCTTATCCTTGCTCCACTCAAGGATTTTTTTTTTTTTTCCCTTTATTTAATATTACAACTGATTTACAAATCATTTAGTAATTTATCTTTCTTAAATGAAGATTCACATTTGACGGGCAGTAGCCCAATGGTTACTCCCGTTTGAATTTACATAGTAATTATTTTTCTCTATCCGAATTAAATACAACTGCCTAATTCCAAAGGTTTCTGCCTTTGAAGTCTTCTTACTGCATTGGTGGTATCCAACAAACTTCGTATGTCTGCATTTTGGTGCCGAGATATCCGCTGAATGTGTTTCTTCGCATGATTTTGTATTTCTTCACTTACATATTCCATATTTAAGTCCCTTTTGGAGGTTATCATTTCTAATGTACCATGGTGCGTTTACAATGCCACGCAGCACTTTGTTTTGAAAACATTGAATCATTTGTACATTTGTCTTCTTGGTACAACCCCAAAGTTGAATACCGTAGGTCCATATTGGTTTAAGTATTTGCTGATATAATAGCAATTTGTTATGTATTGTAAGCTCAGAGTTTCTACCTATTAGCCAATACATTTCCCTATATTTAATGTTCAATTCTTCTTTTTTCTTTTTAACATGCTCTTTCCATCTAAGCTTGCAATCGAGAGTCATGCCGAGGTATTTGGCTGTATTTGCATTTGGAACCGGCCTTGAATTAAGTTTCACTGGAATCCAGTTAACTTTCTGGTTTGTGAAGTTTACGTGAACCGACTTTGCTTCGTTTAGGCTAATGCGCCATTTCTTTGTCCAACTACTCACTGTGTCGGTTGCTTTTTGAAGTTTGGTCGTTGCTTCTGATATACACTTTCCAGTCGCCAGAATAGCTGTATCGTCTGCAAATGTTGCTATGGTGGAACCTTCTGTATTTGGCATATCTCTGGTGTACAGGATGTACAATATAGGACCCAGTACGCTACCCTGTGGTATGCCTGCTGATATTCTCTTTAGTTCAGAGTACTCTTGGTTATATTTTACACGGAAATGTCGGTCTGCGATATAAGATTTAAGAATTTGATAGAATTGCTTAGGTAGATCTCGATGCAATTTAAATTCAAGTCCTTGATGCCAAACTTTGTCGAAAGCTTGTGCTACATATAAGAAGATGCTGGAGCATATCTTCTTATTCTCAAGTGAGTCTTCGATTATATCCGTTATTCTGTGAACTTGTTCTATCGTAGAGTGATTTTCTCTAAATCCAAATTGGTGTGGTGGAATCAAATTTCTCTCTTCTATTATTGGCTTGAGTCTCTTGAGCAGTGATTTTTCAAATAATTTTGAAATTACAGGAAGTAGTGAAATCGGTCTGTACGACTTTTTATCGTTCGCTGGTTTGCCTGGTTTGGGGATCATAATTACTTCAGCAACCTTCCATTGCCGTGGGACATATTTTAGTCTGAAGACAGCATTGATAATTTGAACCAATTTTCGTAGTCCCTTCTCGGGGATGGCTTTTACGACTTGTCCAGTAATTAAATCATATCCTGGAGCTTTTTTTGCGTTCAAATTACACTTGATCTCATTTTTTAATTCCTGTAATGTTACACATCGAATATTATATTCATCAATTTTGCTAATTGTTATTATGTTTTCATCTGCTGTTTGCCTAGGTAACGGTTGAAAGGTGTCTTCCAAGTGAGCTGCAAATAAAATAGCTTTTTGCTTGTCACTTTTGGCCCAGGTTCCTTCCTCATTTTTAATAGGTGGCACATGCATTTTAGTTCTTTTTAATCCCTTTGTTGCTTTCCAAAGAGAGTAATCAGTATCTTTATGTTCGGTGAGACCATTTAAGTACTTGTTGATAGTTTCATTCTTAATTTCTTTTATAAGTTGTTTTAGTTTATTGCATAGAAAATTGAGGATTTTTTTGTTTTCCGGGGCGCGTGTCCTTTGCCAGGTTTTTCTTGCCTTCCGTTTCTCTCTAACTAACTCCCTGACCTCAATAGGATAATTTTGATTCCTACGGGATTCGGTGTGACTAGCAGGAGAACTTTCCCATGCTGCTTGTTGAATAGTACTGTTAAATACCTCTAGTTCGTCTTCCAACTGTACCGGTGTTTTAATCGGCACTCGTAGATTTGTTTGCATTTCAATTAGTTCTTGGAATAGGTCCCAGTTAGTTCTATTATTTGTTAATTTAGGCAGGTTATCCTTATTAATTATCATTGTGCTGAGTGTCATGATAACAGGTGTATGATCGGAATATATCCCTTCGCTGTTTTCGATGTACATGTAATCCTCGAAGATCCCTTTCGTTACATAAAAATCAATGAGATCTGGTATTTTATTTATATCAGCAGGCCAGTATGTTGGTTTACCTCCAGAGTGGAACTCGCAGTTATTTATTCGTCCGGCTTCGAATAGCTCTTTTCCTTTATGGGTTGTAAGTCTTGATCCCCAATAGGTGTTTTTTGCATTAAAGTCACCACCAATAATAAAATTGGATCCTAGTGATCTAAAGAGTCTATTATAATCTTCTTTGTTTAGATTATAGCGTGGAGGGCAGTAGATAGAGGAAATACTGTATTCATTATTATTGTTAGTTTCAACTTTTATGGTTTTAACTTGCATACTTTCCTCTTCTATACTAGGTTCTTCATAGTGTTTGAGACTTTTTCACTATTACTGTTGATCCTCCTCTGGGTTTTCCTCCTGGGTGAACAGCATGGTAACATTCATAATCACGTATTTTAATAAATGATGTTTTTGTCAAATGGCTCTCCGATATAAGGCAGATATCTATTTTTTCTAAATTTAGAAAAATTTCTAGCTCTGGAACATGTTGCGCTAGTCCGTTCGCGTTCCAGGTGACGATTCTTAATGATCTGCTCATTTTAGTATATGAGGGCTGTTGCCTCGTTCAAGGTTTGATGCATATCTAGACGCTTATATAAAGCTTCTAGACCACGTTCTTGCTTTGCTAGCCTTATATTTATGGCTTCTATGCTTCGACAAATCCTTTCAAGGGGATTATCATTCGTAGCATTAAATGATTGCTGTACAATTTGTGAATAACTTTTCCGCTCTGTACCAATACCTGGTGGTTTAGGCTCCGCTTGGGTTTTAGTTGGTTTCTCTTCTCTGGTAACCCTAGGGTTTTGAGGAAACTGATGCGTTTTGTTTCTTAGTCTTTGAAGTTCTTTGGCTACTTCACAGCCTCTATAATTTGCAGGATGATGCCCTTTACAGTTTATACATTTTGCAGGGGTATTTCTACTTTCTGTACACTCTTTCGCGTTGTGTTTTCCAGCACATTTTACGCATCTTGGATCCCGTCTGCAATATTTTTGCGTGTGATTGAAACCTTGGCATTTTTTGCATTGAGGTATTAGCCTCGTGTTTTTCTTAAGCGGTTCTATTTTAACCCTCATATTGAGAATTGCTTTGATGTTGAAGATGTTTTCAACTTTCTCCTTTTTGTTAAACGTAAGCATGAAGAGTGGAAGCCCCCTTTTTTTGACTTGATTGTTCTCACCTCTCTCTCGTTTTAGGATGTTTACTGCATCTTCTATTTGCAGATCTCTTGCCTTTAGGTCCTCAATTATGTCCTCCTTTTGACACGTTGGATGAAGGCCTCTGGCCATAACCTTAATTGCGCGTTCGTTTTTATCTTCGTATGTGAACCATTCTTTACCTTCCGCATTGAGCTTTGTTGCTAGAGCTCTATATGTGTCGGAATCTGGTGTATTGATTTTCCACACGTTATTGTTTAGTGACACTACTCTATATTCCTTAGCTGTCACTGATTTCATTATAGATTGTATACTTGCAAATTCTGTTATGCCGATTACATTAATTGGCGGAGGAGCCTTTTCTTTCGGTACAACCTTTTGTTGCTGTTGCTGGTGAGTTGGTTTGGTATTAGTATCACCAGTTACTAATACATTAGCTTGCGAATGATCTCCAACTTCAGGCGAGAATTCTGCTTTTCGTTGTTTGGTAGGTCTTTTCTTCCTTTTCAGTACCCAATCTGTTTCTCTCATGAGATCCTCTTCATCAGTATGGAACTCATTGTTATAACTAGTGTGAGTACTTGTTTCATTATAACAAGTTAGCGGGTTTTCAGAAATCTCCATTGGTTTGGGCTTCTTCAATTCTTCATTTTCTTTTTTCAGCTTTTCAATTTCGCTTCTTAATTGGGTTAAAAGTACCTCTACTTCACTGAGTTTTCGACAGAGTTCAACGTTTTCGTCTTTCTGCTGATTTGCAGAGTTAGTATGATTGTTTGGTGATCTTAACAACATTGAACTTCTTTCGAATGGGTTTAGCAATGATTGGCTCACCCCAGAATCCATTGAGCCAGCCTCGTAAGAGGGTGGATTAGCCAACTGGGTAGTTGGTTTACCACCTGGGGTATTGTTTCCTTTTTGCGTTGAACTCATTGCTTTAAAACTGGTTATGTATCAACTACCAACCTAACCAGTACAAGTTGGTAGTGGGTCATTGAAGAGAACATCATTTGCTATGTTCTCGGTAGTCGGTTATTCCGCCGTATCTCGGTCGCCAGAGCCTCGTTAGTTAATTAGCAGGAAGTACCACGTGCAGGTGAGGTTGGCATTTGGGCTAGTATATTAAGACCATCTAAATTGGCGCCCCTTACCCCCCAAGGATGATAAGAAATTATAAACTCCTTTTGTTGTCAGATCGTAGTTAATAAAAATTTAGTGGGGCCTGTAATTTTTTTTTTTAAGGAGAAGATTAAAGTTGTGCTTCGGATTTGAATTAATTAATTAATTTTTCAGCAGAGGCAAATGCCGTCATATGAAAAGTGGCTCCGGATAGCGCTCCGTATAAATAGGTAGAGCCAAATATTTTTTTTATCAAGTTTTCGCTAAACAATTGAATCAAAAATGATAGTTTGATGTTAAATAAGTTTAATTTACCAATAAATAGCGCGTCAAATTTAAATTTAGGCGTACAAAAATGACGGCTCTCGATAGCAGCTATCCGGAGCGAATAAAAAAACACTACAATTGTATGAAACTCTTTTAGCCACTGCTCTACATTCTATTTTTCCAAAAAAGTAAACTTGGAAAGAAATATTTCAAACGACAACTCGGAAAATTACTATTTATTATACTACAGCGGAGGCAATATATATAGGGACGAACTGTAATTAGAAATTTCACCTAAATCCACCACTATAATTTTTTAAATTTACAGTTATTTGTGTTTTAGTATTTTATATATAATATGCATAACAGAATAATCTAGTGCAGTTCATTTAGAAATTTTGATTTGAAAACAAACGTTAAAAGGCAAAAATTATAAGGACAAAAGTGAAATTTAACATAATTTTTTTTAATTTTGAGGTAAAAGTGAAAAGTTTCGTAATATTATTATTGCAAATTAGGTCGAAATTTTTGTAAATGGCTAATATATTTTTTGTAGGTTATAATTACAAAATGCCACGAGGAAAACAATTAACCTTGGCGGAGCGCGGCAAAATTGATGCTTTTTATGAAAGTGGCTTGACATTACGTGAAATTGCTAGCAGAATATGTAGAAGTAAAACCCTTGTGCATAATTACGTAACATTACGAGATAATTATGGCATTAAAAAGCGTTGTGGTCGTAAATCAACGATAACTGATCGTGACAAACGAGAGATTAAAAGACTTGCTTCAACTTCCAATTAAAAAAAGGCGTATTCGGCAAATTTTAAAAGAATCGGAACATCTGAAATACATGAAACGAGATGCTTGTCCGCGACTTTTACCAAGGCATAAAATCGCTCGGTTGAGATTTGCTGAGGTTTACCAATTTTGGGATGAGGAGTGGCATAATGTCATATTTAGCGATGAGAAAAAGTTTTCTCTTGACGGCCCTGATGGTTGGCAATGGTATTGGGGGGATACTCGTCAGAACAGGGTTACTCGCCAATCACGAAATTTTGGGGGTGGCTCGCTGATGGTATGGGGAGCATTTTGTTACAAAGAACGTGCTCCAATTTGTTTTGTATCAACTAAAATGAATGCTGCTAAGTATGTAAATCTGTTGGAAGACGTTTTAGTTGATTTTGGGGATAATACGCTTGGTCAACATTGGGTATTCCAGCAAGATAATGCTGCAATACATTCAGCCCGACTTACAAAATCATTTTTTGCAGAATGTGGTATTAATGTTTTACATTGGCCTGCGATTAGTCCAGATCTTAATCCAATGGAAAACGTTTGGGCATTACTTTCTAACCGCGTTTACCATAACGGCCGCGAATTTGAAACGGTTACCCAACTACGTAAATCCATTGTCACAGAATGGAAAAATATTGATCAAAGTTTGCTGCAAAACCATATCAACTCGATGCCTCGTCGCCTCCAACAAGTAATTATAAAAGCAGGAGGTAATACTAATTATTAGGATAACAATAAGATGCTGATATAATACAGATTAGCAAACTGTCCTTATAAATATTGCCTTCAGGAATTTTTTGTTTTATTTTTTAAAGACAATAGTTCACTCGAAATCCGAAATGTGGCATAATTATTTGAAGTTCCTTTCTTATGTATATAAACTAGAATAAAAAGTAATATGAATTCTTATTTTAAATATTCAATTTTTTAATTAAAATGTTGTCCCTATATATATTGCCTCCGCTGTATTAGGTATAGTATTTATTACTTTATCTAGAAAATACAATCGTCATTAGTTGCAAAATTAAATTATTATTTTGAGAAACAGTGATGAAAAATAAACGTGATCAGATCATAAAAACGAAACCTTTTCTACTTCTGTAAAAATATGCTTTATCTTAGGAAAGTTAATCGGCTTTAAATCGATAGTGAACTTACAATAAAAGTACTCATTAGTGTAATTTATGTTTTATTTAAAATCTTACGCAAATGCGTTTTTATTAAGCCACAAAAAAATGATCGCGTTCGAACAATCGTTGTGATATTGACAGTTTTGTAGTACATACATACTTGCAAATGATTGTGACAAACAATCAGAAAAGGAATAAATAAATATAACGTTAATTTAAAAATAAAAGTAAAATGAACTTAAATTAGTTCATGACGAGAAAATTTCTTTGCGCTTATGAGTTTGAATTGCCCTTGTTTGGTATCGTGTAATAAAAGTAGATTAATATTATTTATATCATTAATTGCTGAATATCGATTGCCATATTAAGTTTTATCATACGTTACAGGCAGCCGAGTTTCGCACAAGGTATCATGACACGTAACCTGAGTTTCAATACGTAATAATATTCTTTCAAAATTATTCGTTAGAAAAATCAGAAAAATTGAGTGTACATTAAAAATGTGCTGCTTTGTTAATGAGGATAAAAGATAAAAAAATAATTTATTTTTATAAACTTCACTTGTAAAGACACGAAATTAACTGAAGAAAGCATTGATTGTCAATTTTTTCGAAAAATACTCTGTTTTTAAAACGTTTTTATCTTGGCGAAATGTCTTATTAAATTTATTTTTAGTTGAATGGAATTTGGCCTAGTTTCCGATGCTGGTTTTCGTTTTTATTTTCTTTTGGCTTTTTTGAGGTAAATAAAAATTTTCTAAACAAGAAAAAACTACAAATTTTAAGAATTTCAACGAACATTCTAAATTTTTTTATTCGGACATCCAAATCAGCAATTTTATAGAGAATTTAGGAACCTTGAATGCGAGACTTACAATTTCTGTTCGATAACTCGTTGCCGAAATACACTTGTCGGGCGTAATTTTGGTTGCACGAGGAGAAAATAAGTTTTTACAACAAAAAAACTAAAACTAAAACTGCAATAACTCGACAAGGATTTGGCTTACTAAAATTTCAATAGTCTCACATTGGAGGTTTCTAAATTATCTACAAGATCGCTGATTTACAATAGATTTACGAATGAAAAATTAAGAATTTTCGTTGACAGCTTAATATTTACATATTTTTTCTTGTTTATGGTAATATCATAGACAAATTACTCTAAAGTAATTTGTCTATGGTAATATGACATCGGCTTGAAAAAGTGCAATAAAAGTAAGCAGTAGCTGACTGGGACAGAAATAGTGAGGTAGAAAGAGACAACATTGTTTTATTTACAAATGCCAATATTAATTCTTGTTTATAACAAAAAATTAATTAATTACAAAAATGCCTAATTGGAGAGACGAAATTTTATTTTTTATAATCGAAAAATTCCAATTAAATGAATTTTTGTGGAATCTGTGTGGACATTTTTTTCGAATAAAATCTCCTACTGACAAAAAAAAACGATTGAATTGTTGATCTGTCAACAAAAAGTATCAACAAGCGCTGAAATATACTGTGGCATGATTCTTTTTTGCTAGAAATGTGTCTAGGATAACTGCTGCTAAATTGAGCTATTGATTTTTGCTTTATATTTGTATATACCCAAGTATAACACAGAACTCAAAATTGAGCTACTGTATTTTCCTTTGGATTTTGACAAAATATCCGAAACTCACACAACTCGAATTCATTAGAAATACAACATAGTAGTGGTGTGTATATGTATACATTTTATATAACAATTTTTTTTTTACTTACGTAGTTTATCAGTTTGTTTTTGTGTTTTGTAATAATAGGTTGATCGGTGCAGTGCTTTAGTGTTTGTGAAATTGTGATAATTATTTTTATGGACGCTCGGCTCCACTCGATAAATTATTTTAAATAAATACATAGCTATATTATATACAAATAAATTTAAATAAATACATGTAAAATAAAAATACAAAAATATAAATTTTGTTTCATTAATGAATAATTTGATTTACCCGTCAAATTTCGAGCTTGACATTTACACACATACACATTAAAAATATTCCCGCCAATATTATTTTTACACACACACATGTATACAATTTTTATATAGTGAGTTCTGTGAGTTCCCAATAATGGCGACACGGTGCATATGTTTTCTTATAATAATTCGTAACTCAAACAAAGGTTAACCCAGAACTAAGTTATGGATATATTATGGAATATTATAAAATAGTTGGATATAAAAATACTTGGGTACCCAAGTATAACAACACAGAACTCAAAATTGAGCTACTGTATTTTCCTTTGGATTTTGACAAAATATCCGAAACTCACACAACTCGAATTCATTAAAAATACAACATAGTATTGGTGTGTATATGTATACATTTTATATAACAATTTTTTTTTTACTTACGTAGTTTATCAGTTTGTTTTTGTGTCTTGTTATAATAGGTTTATCGGTGCAGTGCTTTAGAAATATTGATTTTTTTTTGTGTTAATAAATATTTTAACGGACGCTCGACGCCATTTTATATTGTGTTTGTGAAATTACTAAATAATTTTTTTTAAATAATAACTAGATTTAAGAATTAAATGGCAATCACAATTTCCTGTGATATTTTGAAATATTTATGCCTTATACATTTTATTAAAATTTTGAATTACTAAATAATTCTAAGAAACGAATGTGATTTACGAAACATAATATTTATTAATTTTAATTATATTTTGACCTATTTTAAATAATAATAACTAGATTTAATAATAAACTTATCAATAAGAATATTCTGTGATAACATGTAATAATACAAATTAAAAATATTTACATATATTTGGTGACCAAAATAAAAATACAAAAATATAAATTTTGTTTCATTAATGAATATTTGATTTACCCGCCAAATTTCGAGCTTGACATTTACACACATACACATTAAAAAATATTCCCGCCAATATTATTTTTACACACACACATGTATACAATTTTTGGCTACGGTATAGTTATTTGACGCCAAATGAATTTCAGCGCCAATTTTTTAAAAGCAGATTTTTTTTAAACTAAATACGCCTTTTTTTTTTAATTAGAATTTTTATGAATTAAAAATATAAAATAAAAAAGCGCTTTTTTGTAAAATTGTTTGTTTTCTAAACTACAAAATTAGTACCAAATATGAAAAATTAGTACCAAAATTAGTACCAAATATGAATAAAATCGAGTCGTCCATCTTATAAACATTTTTTGTACTTTTTTATATGAAAATTAGTACCAAAATATAAGCGCTTAAACTGGATATATGTATTAAAAAATGAAATGCGCATTTTCCAAAATATGCGCTTAAACGAAATCTGCATTTTCCAGATATTTATTTCGTTTTATTTTGATTTCATTTTCCAGGAAAAATAATGAAATGTATCACTGGATTAAAAAAATGAAATGCGCATTTTCCAAAATATGCGCTTAAACTGGATATATTAAAAAATGAAATGCGCATTTTCCAAAATATGCGCTTAAACGAAATCTGCATTTTCCAGATATTTATTTTGTTTTATTTTGATTTCATTTTCCAGGAAAAATAATGAAATGTATCACTGGATTAAAAAAATGAAATGCGCATTTTCCAAAATATGCGCTTAAACTGGATATATTAAAAAATGAAATGCGCATTTTCCAAAATATGCGCTAAAACGAAATCTGCATTTTCCAGATATTTATTTTGATTTCATTTTCCAGGAAAAATAACGAAATGTATCACTGGATTAAAAAAATGAAATGAGCATTTTCCAAAATCTAAGTTGTCAAAATTTCCAAAAATTAGTGCTAATTTATATAATAGATGGCACTAATTAGCAAAGACTCAAAAATTTGCTAAACCAAGGAAACAAACATCATTTGATACACTTGTCAAAGAGTTGAACCATTTTAGTACATATTGTGTCCAAATTTAGCAATTACTCAAACCATTTTGCATGTTTCCCCATCATTTCCGCTGTATTTAATTTGGCGCCAATGTCGTTTCGTTGACGTAAAATATCTATACTTGTTCCCAATTTTTATATAGTGAGTTCTGTGAGTTCCCAATAATTGCGACACGGTGCATATGTTTTCTTATAATAATTAGTAACTCAAACAAAGGTTAACCCAGAACTAAGTTATGGATATATTATGGAATATTATAAAATAGTTGGATTTAAAAATACTTGGGTACTACCCCTATATTGCGTAAACACTCATTCGTTCGATAATTTGCTATACTTATTATTTCTCCCTTTTTCACGATACTTTTCTAGCGCATAAAAATCGCAAAAAGCCGATGTCATAATACAATGATCTCCTTTTCGATTCGGTTTTTACACCACTTTCAAAAATCAATCCGTGAATCGAACAAGGAAATCGAATTGCCCGGTTTTTTTATGTGTGTTTTTGACGTCTTGAAAATTTTATTGAACATAATATGTATTTTTATTGAGGATAATAAGAAAATGACAGTTTTAGTGGAAATGACAGTATTAGTTGTTGGCAATAGTAAAAGAGGGGTAAATCTGACAAAAAATCGAGATTTGTAATCGAGCAAAAATTTTGGTCGACGGATTGATTTTATTGGACGAATCGAGCAACTTGACTTGACAGCAGCAAAATCAGTCGATTGCCTCACAGATTGATTTTTTTTTGGTGAATCGTAAATGACTTCAGAAAATTTTTATTTAACTCGAAAAAAATTGAAGAAAAAGAAGAACTTGACGGACATACAATTTTCTCATCTTTTTGTTAATTTTTTCCCGTAAATATGTTTTTTAGGTTGGTATGGAGGGGGAAAAATTTACCAAAAAGATGAGAAAATTGTATGTTCGTCAAATATTCCAGGAATGCTTGTGCTGGAATGTTTTTAATTGTTTAAAATAAAAACCGGATGAAAAACGGTTGTGTTTAGGGTATTTATTATGGTCTGAGTGTTTTTAGCCCTAAAACGGTTAACAGGGGTCAGGCTGACCCCAAAATTGTTTCTTTCATTTTGTATGTAAAAAACCGTAATGTACACAAAATAAAATCCGTAACATTCTTTTACGACCATTGGTAAAAGTTGTTGCCCTGAGACGCACAAAAAAGGCCCATGAGACTACAGTAGACGAGAAGCAAAATCGTCAATTTCGTATGACACCAATTCAATCGAAATCTTTTGTGACATTGATTTTTTGAATTAAGGTGAAATTTATAGCAGAGACAACCTTACGTTATTCGGGGTTGCAATGACGCAGTCATTTGAACGCAGTTTATTGAAACATTTTTGAGGTTCGATAACTACCGGACAAGACAAGAACGTTTGAATACCAATAAACTGGCATGGTTATTGAAAACAATTGTTTTTCGTTTGAGCCATGAGCATAATTGACATCGATGAGCAGCTGGTTCAAACTCGAAGGTGATGTCCATCTCTCCAATATATTGTATTTCATGGAAACCCAAAAAATGTGGTATTCAAATACTTTGAATACGCGGCGTGTAATGCATAACAATTGACAATCTCTTCACAAATTGCAACTTGACGGAACAATTGCGACAAAGTACGAAAACCACAGTAACTGGTATACTCATTAGGAGCAACAAACCCAACAAGGACAGGTAGGAATATACGGGAGTGGGACTGCCCTTCAAAGTCCTTGGGTACCAATGCTACCGTCTTTCTAGCAGAAGTACATGCTATAGTAAACATCTAGCAGTGAGAACAATGTGCCCAGATAGTATGTATCGCGTAACGGCCGGCAGTATTATCAGGTTCATTAAGAACCTGAATATTGACTGAACGGATAATTAAGCAGGGTCTAAGCAGTTCAGAGGTGGCTGAACGCCTACATGGCCCTCCAACAATAATAATAATACTATTACAGTCCGCGGCATCATTGAAGAATCAGATGAATTATATAATTTAGACTCGGATATAATTCCTAAGACTTTTAGTGATATAGACTAGAAATAAGCAAACGTCAAGCGTGGAAAATTCTGTGCGAAAAAGAGAAAAACTAAAATATGTCGGGCTGTATTTAGAATTTAATTTAATGAATTGGAATGAAGTGGGTTGCTAAAACAATTAAAATTTAAAAAAATATTTTGATTTTAGTTGCAGATACACATATGATATAATTATTTGTAAATTCAACTTTTTTAATAAAATTAATTTTGTTATTAAAAGTAACTTTTCTAAAACACGTAATACGAGTATATCTAAGCAAAACGTATCATTGTTTTTCACTTGTAGTAAGGCTTTAGTAAAAATCATATTGGTCTACAAATTGGAAAAATAATCGGAACAGAAATACTAATATGTAGATTTTAGTATTTTTGATGCGCTGAATCTAAAAATGATGTCAGTTTTTCTCCATCACCCATTACATTTTAGTTGTACACCCCTCAGAACTTGCTAAAACTATGAAATTTACCAAGTTAAACGTTTAATAAAATTTGTAATGCGCTATGTCTATTTTTAATAAATATATTTATTTTATGAGTTATTATGGCGATTATCCATTTTATTATTTTTGTGTATATTTTGTCACTTTAATAATTTATAAATAAAAAACAGCTAAACTTGATTTTTAAGTATATTTTATTGTAAAAATTTTACCCAATGAATGTTTCGAGTTGTCATTTTTTATAGTGAGATCTAGAAAATTTATTTGTTTATCTGTTTCAGTTTCTAATGTGAATTTTATCGATGGTTCTTTGTTATTTATATATTGGTGAAATTCACGAAATAATCAACCTCTTAACAGAAATCACAAAACAGAATTACTTTATACATAATGACGAATATTACATGCAAACGGAGGGTTTACCAATGGGAAGCCCACTTTCTGGTACATTAGCAGATATATATTTAAACGAATACGAAAACAAGCATATCATAAATGAAAACAATAAATACCGGTCAAATATTATTTACTGGCACAGGTACGTCGATGACATCATTATTTTATTTAACGGTTCGGTAAGACAACTAAACAAATTTCACCAATATATAAATAACAAAGAACCATCGATAAAATTCACATTAGAAACTGAAACAGATAAACAAATAAATTTTCTAGATCTCACTATAAAAAATGACAACTCGAAACATTCATTTAAAATATATAGAAAACCAACACAAACTGATCACACAATACATAACGATTCACACCATCCTTACCAACACAAAATAGCAGCTTACAACCACATGATAAACAGATTAAACAATGTACCAATGGACAAAAAAGACTATGACGAGGAACTAAATATCATAAAGCACATAGCCAACACAAACGGATACAAAAATAATCTAATTGACAAGATCAACAACAAAATAAAAACTAAACAATACCAAAAACTCATGACCACATTAACCAAAATTAACAACAGTGAAAACGAAAAATACGTCAGTGTAGAATACAACAAAAACACCTGCAACATACTATACAAAACATTCAACAGATTTGGTTACAAAGTAGCATACAAAAACAACAATAAAATAGACCAAAAACTAAAAATCATAAAATACAAACCACCAACAGACACTGGAATCTATCAAATAAAATGCAATGATTGCCCAAAATTCTATATTGGACAAACAGGTCGATCATTTGAAAAAAGATTTAAAGAACATATCAGTGACATTCATAAAACAGAACCAAAATCCAATTACGCACAACACTTAAAATCAGAGAAACACACATACACAGATTTCAATTCCAACCTAACAATCTTACACAGACTCAGAAAAGGACAAATATTAGACAGAATAGAGGAATTAGAAATTTACAAAAACAAAGACAATAATAACTTACTAAATGACAGAATAAACACTAAAAAAATAAAAATAATAAAATATACGAACACATCATCTCAAAAAGTAGGAGGAGTTAAATTAAAAACATTTATAAAACATATATAAGCAGGATAGTTTTAAGAAATTATAATAGTTGAAAAAAGAACTGATGAAGGAATAATTCCGAAATTAATTTTCTACTAATAAACTTTAAAAACATTGTTACTATAAGGTAAAATTTTTTCAATAAAATATACTTAAAAATCAAGTTTAGCTGTTTTTTATTTATAAAAAAAAAAAAAAAATATTTATTTTGCTTATTGCGTAAAAAACTTTATAGAATATAAATATAAGAAATGCAGGGTACATACAATTTTTGATAACTGCACTCGGTGAGCTAATAAATTAATACTTCCTTTTGGGCACGGTGTAGAAACCATCTGTTGAAAAAATTTCATCAAATCTTTATTTGTTTCTAAAATATGAAATGTTGGTATCCATTTGCAATAAATTCCACTCCTTTAAGCGTGAACCTAGAAGTTTCGCTTTCTGTTTTGTTCTTGTTTCTATTCAAGTCGCGAACCAAACCTTTAAGTTTCACTTGTAAAATGAGATGTGGTTCACTATTTGATTTTTCTAGTATGAAATTATCGTCTCTTGAAGTTTGACCGCCGTAGTATTGTCATTTTTTAAGGAAGTTGGGATTGCCGGAATAGGTAAATCTTTTCCATCAGCAATTGGTTTTATAGCCGATGGAACATTTGGGTAGACAATTTTGCTTTTATTTTTTGAAGAAAAACCAGTGACATTAATTGTTAAACACAAGTAGTAGTCGTCGTAATGATTTGTCGGTTCTCGATAAACCATAGGCATAGCAAATGGCAAATGCTGCTTTTTCCCTTGTACTCATTGCGTGAGCTTAACATAACACCAAATAACAGCATTCTAGAGTATAAAGCCATAATCATGCGTCATAATCTTTTAGAAGCTTTTTTTAGTGGTATAACTTTTCACTGATTTCCATAGGAATTCATAGTAAAAGCGGAGTGTATCTGCTTCAAAATTTTGAATGAAGAACGCCCCAATTTTATAAAAAAGAATGGTGCTGGTCTAAATATCTTGAACAAAAACATCAATGAATCATGTGTAGTAGAAATAATTATTAATCGCCGAAATAATAAAATAAACATTTGTCTCAAATTTATTTTTTATATAAAATATATAGAAATAAATTCATGTTCCACATTAAAATAAAAAAGAAATACAACAGTAAATAATTAAATTAATGTAAATACCTTTAACCCATTCACTGCCTTTAACAAAATACAATTTTGGTATTGCGCCATTTAATCCAGGTGATCCCATACTTGTATATTATTATTGCTTAAAATAACTAAATGTTGATATGTTAAAATGTAACAGAAATTTACAAATAGTTTATTTCCTTAATTTTTAAAAAATATTATATTTATCTAATGATTTTCGATATACTCCGTAAAAATCTCGTTTATAAAACAAATATTCCAGCTTGATGAAATTTTGATTACGCAATTTTCCATTCCTGTTAAAATGACATTTACAGCGGTCCACTCTTTTATATTTGAAACAGACAACGGTGCTATTTTTTTTCTGTCCCGGAACTATGCCCAAACCACAACTTATTTGAATTGATATTCGTTCCACACGCCGTTATCGAAATCTCTTGTTCAATTCTTTGCATAATTTTGCATTTTTCAAGTACAGCATATGTTATATTAGTATTTTTTAAAGAGAGAAATTAAGAATCCTACCACCTTGATCAAAAAGTTCCCGGAATTTATTCAAAAAATTAAAAATACGAAAAATAAATTAAAGTTTATTAATCTAAATCTATATTGTCCCCTTCAAAGTAATCCCCATCGACTACAACACACTTATGCCAGCGCTTGATTGAGCCAAATCAGGTGAATTCGGTGGCTGTTAGATGGTATTTGTTGCATTTTTCGTCAAAAAATTACGAATAATGATGGTACTGTGCGACGGTGCGTTTTCATGGTGCAAAATCCACGAGTTTTCTGCCCACAATTCTGGTCTCTTTCGGCGAATTGCTTCACGCAAACGTCTCATAACGCCCAAATAATACTCTCTGTTTACGGTCTTGGCCTTCTGGCAAAAATTCATGATGCACTACACCGTTGAAATCCATGAAAACCGTGAGCATTGCCTTCTTTTTTGAATGAAAACGACGTGGTTTTTTTGGTGAACGCCATGCACTTGCCTGATGTCTGGATTGCGTGTCGTACTCATAAACCCACGTCTCGTCTGCAGTAATGATCCTTTTGATGAATGTGGGATCGGATTCAGCCTCGCAAATCATGTCTTTTGCGACGTCAACACGGTCTCTTTTTTGCATGAAATTGAGGTCTTTTGGCACCAACTTTGCTGCTACAAGACGGAAACCCAAATCATTAACCAAAATGTCTTGGACGGATCCATAGGCAATGTTCAAGTCCTCCGCTATCTCTCTGATGGTTAATTTGCGGTTATTGACCAACATTTCTTTTATTTATCAATGTTTTCGTCGGTTTTCGATGTCGATGGTCTGCCACTGCGTTCATCATCTTCGATTGACTCACGACCACTTTTAAACCGCTCGTGCCACTGGTAAACGACCGTTTTCTTTAGAGAATCGTTGCCACACTTTTCCAATTCCAACGTTCGCCCACCACTAAATCCGTTTTTGTCGCAAAATTTAATACAAGTTCGTTGTTGCAAATTTAAATCCATTTCTAAAATTGTAAATAATCGCCAACACACACAGAGATATATGTACTCTTGACTACGTAACTTTTGCAAATGTCAAGCTATGACGCTAAGATTTAGAGGGAATATCAACAACAGATGTACCAACTTAACAAAAAAACAGAACTCAAATCGGAACGATGGGAGCGCCACACGGTGGTTATTCCGGGAACTTTTTGATCAAGGTGGTATTCCCATACAAATTTTAAAACTAAAACTCAAAAAAAAAGAACTTTATCCAAAAAAGCAGGTTTTTCGGTGAGAAAACTGTTAAACAGAAATGCCCTTTAGAAATTGAACTAAACAACCTTTTTGAAAAGTATTTCAGTCCCAAATTTTAGGACTGGACTACCTTTCGATTAATTGTTTTTTTTACTGAAATGCCTTCGTAGATTTGCACATTGGCTCCGGAACTCCAGTCAAAAACAGTTCAGTCAAAAAAAGAAAGGGGTTTCGGTCAAAAATTAGAAGGTAACAGAAAATATTTTTTAGTTGAAATGTCTTTTCAGAAGGTAGTTCAATCAAAAAAATGGAGGTGTGGCCAACGCACGACTTTCTTTTACGAACAGCGAATTTTGAGAAATTTTATTTTTTTTTTATAATTTTTTAATTTTTTTTTTATTTTTTTGTATTTTTTGGAAACATTTTGTTTTGTGTTAAGTAGTTTTTTGTAAATCTTATACTTTTTAGTGGCCACTTTCGGTTAGCCGATTTGGAGTAAAATTCATTAGCACCTCCCAATTTATCAAAAAAGCTTAAATCTGAAGTTTCAGTTCGATTGCTTAAACCATCTGGGCTGTAGAGAGGACCAGATAGACACCTTTCGAAACCCAATTTTTCGGATTCGGGGAACCTCAAAACAGATAAATCTCGAAAAATCTCAAGGTTCAATTTTTTCATAACTTACGTAAAAGAAAGTAAAACTAAAATGGCATTCAAGTCAATACTTTTTTTACTGGTTGGGTACTCTTTAGATTTTTGATTGAAATTTCGTTTGAAAAGGAGATTCATAAAAACAAATAAACTGGAGTGCTAGGCAAAATTGTTGTAAAAAGTGAATTGGATATATGCTTTAACTAGGCTACGGTTGCCTCAGGAATCGCTTTAAAATACTCTGGAAAATGGAATTTACATTCTAATTTCAAAACAAAATTTCTCCTTTTTCAGAATATTTTAAAATTAAATCTTGTTTTTAGATTTAATTTTAAAATATTCTGGAATGGAAATTTCCATTCTAATTTTAAAATTAAATCTGCATTTTACAGAATATTTGGTGCTCACAGAAGTATAGCATTTGGCGTAATTTCGAAACGGGCTTATTGACATTTTTCACGAGATTAGCGAGCCTTAACGAAAATGTTATTTCAATTTTTAATTTAAATTTCTTATTTTTTTATTTTCAGGACAAAAAGAAATCGCAATTGAGCTTTACCGCAAAGGTATTTTAGAACTAGAACGTGGTATTGCAGTTGACTGTTGGGGTGGCCGCGGGGATGTCTGGGACAGAGCGCAAAAACTACACGATAAAATGCAAACAAATTTATCAATGGCACGGGATCGACTTCATTTCCTAGGTAAGCAAAACTGTGCCTTGATGTCTTTTGAATAATTACAATTTTGTAAAAAACAAATACTTATTATGAAAATTAATTTTTTAAGTTTTTTTTGTGAAAATTTGCTGTTTTTTAATGTTGTGTTCGATTTTTTTTAGTGTTTCCCTTATTTTTTTACATTTATGTTTTTTTTTAATTGTTTGTAGAAATATTGATGGAAGCAAAAGAATTAGAAATAGCATCTCCGAAAAATAGTAATAACAATAGTTTTAATTCCAGTCATAATAATAGTATTAATAGCAATCATAATACATCGATTAGCCCTGTTAGTAATAATGTAAGTCCAAAAAATGTATTACCAATGACCAATCGAAGTGGACCAAATAAAAAAATTTTGACTTTCAATGAAAGTACAATAAGCCCAACAAATAGAATAAGTCCAGGAGGTAAGAAAAATATGTATCTACAAAAAATAAAATATAACTTAAGATGCTAATAATATTTCCTGTACTAAATTAGTAAAAATAACGATAAAAAATATATGTACTAAAATCTATATAACTAATCAAATAAAACGATAAATTGCACAGTATAATTTTTAATTGAAATAATAGAATTTTTAATGTTTTTAAATTAAAACAAATCTTCAAATTTAAGCTAATTTTTCTAACCAATTAAGAATTAAAGCTTAAGGATCCAAGCTATTAAATTAACCTTTTAAGTAGTATTTAACTTTATAAACGTTTTTTTGCTTTGTGAACAAAACTTTAAATTTTTTGTTCTTATTAGGAACAGATTAAATGACCTTTTTGCCGGAATATCTAGTTCATTGCTAAATATTTGTAAATTAAAGAAATTTTATTATTTCAAATGTGACTGAATCAATTAGAAATTTTAGTGAATAATGCCACCTCCATTTTGATAGCAATGAAATTGACATCTGAGCCAGCGATTTAATAGGCCTATATAAAAAAAATATTCCGAATTGTCATTTAATCACTTTTAATTATGTATTTTACTTTATCAAGGCTTGTTAATAAATATACATTCTTATAAATATTGATCGAATTCGTAGTGATTAAATTTTGTGAAAATTAGTTTAAAATTTTAATTAAATTTAGTACATTTTGATCTTAGCAAACATAATAACTCAGAAAAACTCAGGAAAACATCTTGTAAATTCGTTTTTGAGTTAAAATATAACCTTAACTACCAAAAGTTTATTTTAGAAAAGCTCTTTTCTAAAAACGAAAACGAAATTCATAGACAGGGCCTTGTGACTAGCACTAATACCATACAGGGATTCCGATTTTTTAGGACCGTCGCACAGTGCGGCCAAATCGGAAAAAGCTGGCCAAAAGTCCAAAAACAAGTTTCTAGATGGGTTTTGTTTTCCATTGGGTTGGCAAAGTACATGCCTAACATTCAAGAATCACTTGTTCGAGTAGTATCTACATTGTTACGGAATTGGTAAACAATGCGCTTGTTAAAAGTAATACAGAAAATCGAAAGCACAACCAATTTTTATCGGATGAAATGAAATCAACTTCCGAAAGTTAGTAAAACATGAAAATAAATTATAATTTACTAATTTTGAAAGTATCAAATATCAAAAAAGCAATAATTAAAGACGATTTTTATCAATGTCAATCTTTAAAATACGATATGTTATTATCAAAAAGTTGTGTTGTTCTATCGTGTTTGATTGTAAAACTTTTCAGAAGTTGCAGGTGAAAGTATTGTCTTCTGCAGTGCCTGGCCATATTAGTAAGAATGTTTCAATTATATTTAATTTTTGGATTTATCGGTTCTTAAAACTCAACGTTTTGACATTTAAATTGCATCTGTACGGCAAACTAAAAGGGGAACCCCTGAAAGTACTTTTGTTTATGCTCAAGAGGAAGATGGCACCATGACCAGGAAGCCGCTAGAGGGTATGTAAAGAGCATGCCTTGACATGTGGAAGCACTTATAAAGGCCAAAGGCAACTTAACAAAATATTAAAGTTTCACTAAGGTCAATTGAACCATATATAAAATCCTGAATTGAATTTAAAAAGAAAAATTTGTTGTAATAAACTATATTTAAATAAATATTTTTCATATTTACATTAAATATTTTGAGTTTTTATAATGTATCATTAACAATTTCTAAGAAAAATTAAAAAAAAAATCAACATTCATACTAATATGGCCAGGCACTGTAAATACAAAAAAAAATGGCTGCTTTAAGCTGCTTATTCGGAATTTATTGAAGTTTTTGAAGTATTGAGAGATTTTTTGTCATTTTTTGATTAAAATTTTCTTTTATTCAAAATGAGTTTTATTTAAGAACATATGGCCATTATTATCTTTGTCCTTTAGCCATTTTTCGGGAAGTTTCCATCGGTGTAGAACTTCTGGAGTTTATCGGCGAAAAACTTGGCCAAGTGATTTACACAGTTCTGTTTTGAAGCCAATGTCAGACCATCGAGGGAGCTTTGCAGAGTTCGACACAAATGGTAGGCAGAGAGTGTAAGGTTTGGGCTATACAGTGAATGCTTCAAAACTTTCCAGCCTCTAATTTTTGCCGGGTCATCAAAGATGTGTCTGGTCTGACGTTGTCATGGTGGAAGACAACAAACTTTCTATTAATCAATTCTGGCCGGTTTTCTTGAATTGCTTGCTGTAATCTGCTAAATTACTGATAGTAGAGATTAGAATCAATCGTTTGACCAGGTTCTACAACATCATAATGTAAGATTCCCTTCTAATTCCACCAAATACACAGCATAACCTTATGGGGCGTCAATCCTGGCTTGGAAGTCGTTTCTTATATCTTTTTCGAACGACAGTCTCGCATTTTACCCATTTTTCATCGCCAGTAATAATTTGCTTCAAAAATGGGCCGATTTGGTTGCTTTTCAGTAGCGATTCGCTGATGAAAGTTCGGTCAGTCGAATTTTTTATCGACAGTTCAAGCGGCACCCAAACATAGAGCTTCTTTGTGCATACAGCCTAAAGCAAATGGTTTAAAACTGTTTTATGATCGATATTTAATTCCTTAGCAATGTCATAACTGCGTCTCTTTTTCAGTGACTGGGCGACCAGAGCGGGGTGCATCTTTGACATCGAAATTTCCAGAATTTTCCCAATTTTTATCTGCGCGTCACCTTTCATAAGTGGTATTTTGTTGAGGAAAATGTAAATAAATTTAGTTTTGATGTATTTCTTCCTCTTTTCTTTGATATCTACAACTACGACATTTTTTTGTGCAATTGTTGTAGCTTTGTCCAGGAAATATGAGTCGTGTTTTCCATGAGAACTGCACTAGAACTCGATAAATTTTTAATTCCTTTTATTCTATGTAAACAGAAAAAAAATTAAATTCATAAAGTGATAATGTGTAGTGCATTTCACATAAATACACATTTTAAGTTGTTACAGCAATAAATAATGATAATTATAGCTTATTTTTAAGTTACACTGGATAAACCCATGAATTTATCGAGTGTAGTTGCGTGTAATGACGTCAGCAAGAAATTAGAAAATATTGATGAAATAACTGAAGGGGGAAATTTTTAAACTTAAAATATGTAATTATATCAACTACACTACACATTCGCGCTTTAAGAATTTATTTTTTTTCGTTTTACATGGAATAAAAGGAATTTAAAGTTTATCGAGTTCTAGTGCAGTTCTCATGGAAAACACGGCTATGGTTATTGGTTGGTGGGGTTTTGTGTATAATTCGTTTTTATTATTTAATTTTGCAAATTTGACTTCAGATTCGTAATCAGCGACCAAACAACCATGAAAATGATATGCGTTGCCTCTTGATCGTAACATAATATACAGGCTGTTTCATGAATAGGGGTTGTCATTAGGGGATGAAGGGGCCATATTTTGTAACTCTGACTTCAAATTCGTAATCACCGACCCAAAAAAAACCTGAGTACGGATTTTGAAATAATTTATTTGAGTTTTTGACTTTTGACCAGCTTTTTTGGAATCGGCCGCACTGTGCATCGGATCAAATGTAAAATTGGGTAGTGTGTACGAACCGACAAGATCGGACAGCGTGCATTATTATCAGACCGATCCAGCTGACACTTTTCAGTTTTTTAATAGATTGTGATGGTGTGATAAATAAAAAACAATGTTCTTATTTGAAAAAAAAGAAAGGAAATCTAACCAAATTGACCAAATGGGTTACTAAGTGGTGTGATATCCTGTGTAGCAACTTCCTAATTCGTCGGAATGACCGACAGGCCGACAAAGTCGGATCGTCTGTAGGCCCTTTTAATATTGTATCACAATTCTATGAATTTTGTGTAGGTACTTTGATTTCATCATATTCAGGGCAATAAAAGCATTTAATGGTTTAGAATAAGCACGTATTTTGAAAAAAAAAAAAAAAACGAAGGTATGGAACAGACAACTTTCTTTTACGAAAATAAATTTCATACAAATTTATTCTTTTGTATTTTTAATTTATATACTATATGTATATTTTTTCCTATTATTATTTATAATTTTTAATTTTTTTTTTGTTTATTTTTTTTGGAAATAGTTTTTCTGTAAACCTTATACTTTTAAGGATATTTGCAGAATAAATTTTCGACAGACAGACTGGCAGACAGACAGACAGACTGACAGACAGACTGACTGACAGACATACTGACAGACATACTGCCAGACAGACTGACAGAGAGACTGACAGACACTAACAGACAGACAGACTGACAAACGGAATGACAAACAGACCGAATGACAGACAGAAAGACATACCGACAGACCGATGTCTGACTGACTGACAAACAGACACCATTTCGAAACCGACTTTTTCGAACTCGGAGGACCTCAAAACGATAAATCTTCAAAAATCTCAAAGAAAGTAAAAATAGCACTATCAAATATCCTGGATTTAAACAATTCAAAATGATGATTTTAATAAAGCGTACCGGAATTTTTTTTTTATAGTTGCAAACAACGCACAGATGGATTTGGGTTTAAAATCAAAACATAATCTTTGTTCTGGTTTTCCTATCTGATTTATTATATTTTCTGTGATTTTGACGTGCGTAGATATTTTGAAAATCAAGTATTACGATAATTTATTTTAGGTTTTGAAAATTAATGAAATGTTTAAAATTTAGAGAGTTTTTACAAATTTTAGAGGAGACTTAAAAGACTTGATTTAAAAATGTGTATCACTCACTACATTATTATGAATAATAGCTGATTTACATTTAATCTTTTCTAGAAGATAAAAGATGTACGATAAAAAATGAATTTTTATATCGTTGTATTAAAATGAGAAGGAATACTTGAAAAGTATCATTCAATGCTATTTACTTCTAATTACAGCTTTCTTTGGTGAAAAAGAATGGAAAAATCTGAACAAGATGAACTGGGGCGAAATCATGAAATCCGTACGGTAAATTTTAGCGGTAGTAAACAATTCTATGAAAAATTTAGAATAAATTCAAAAACTGGTCAAAGTTAGTTACCCAAGTTATTTTGTAAGAAATTTCAAATAAGTGAAAGTTTATCGACAAATTTTTATGCGACAAATATTTCATAACGATCAGAAATTTGCCTTTAATGGCGCATACTCGAAAATTCATTTCAGTAACTTTTATGGTAATTTCGCAACAAGCGAACTTGACGGAGATAAACTTTTCTCAATATTTTGGTAATTTTTTCCCCTCCATACCAACTTATGTATGGAGGGGAAAAAAATTACCAAAATATTGAGCAAAGTTTATCTCCGTCAAGTTCGCTTGTTGCGAAATTACCATAAAAGTTACTGAAATGAATTTTCGAGTATGCGCCATAAACCTTTATGTACTTGCGATTTGATACAAAATAACTTGGGTAACTTTGACCATTTTTTGAATTTATTCTAAATTTTTTATAGAACTGTTTACTACCGCCAAAATTTACCGTTCAGATTTCATGATTCCGCCCCTGGTTTATCTCTTTTCGTGAGAGTTGCACCAAATTGCTCAAAATTTATAAAATCATAGTAACATTTTGAAAGGAAAAAATCAAATTTTGAGTATGCCCGTCTCATTTTTGTATGTGGGTAAAATGTATTTGCACTTTTCTTCGTGTTTTTATTCTTTTAGAATAGAACGAAAAGATTTAATGAACGAGTAGGTTAGGTTAGGTTTGGGTAGTGGTCCACTAGGACTACTTAGGCATAGATACAAAAAATGGTCCGTAGCCATACCACAATAATTATTTTCTCCAACTCATTGGAACCATTTTGAGCTGTTAACAAAGCGCTGGATACTCCTGACGTCCATCCTACAGAGGTCCGTCAGGTCTTTGAAGAGGGGTGCCCCTAGAAACTTTAGTCTGTTTCGTGCCAGACGAGGGAAGGTGCAAAGAAGTTGAAGTACTGTCTCTTCCTCCTCTTCGTCCTCGCAACTACGACAGTAGTCATGTGAGAAGACACCAAGTCTACTCGCATGCCTCCCTATGAGACAGTGCCCCGTAATCACTCCAACAACCACACTGATCTGACTTCGCTGAAGTGAGATCAGCTGCTTGGATCTCCCCAAGTCTAACTTTGGCCAGACCTGCCGAGTTATTACGCAAGAAGTGATACTTGACCATCTGTCATTCGTCAGCTTGTTAGCTTCTTTCTGAAGCAGCAGTTTCCATACCGCAAGAGGCATTTCAATATCCTTTCTGCTTTCTGAGAAGTGGTTCATTGTACCAAGTCGAGTCAGTTCATCGGCGTTTATATTCCCTGTACTTATGAAATGTTCTGGCACCCATAAAATGTGGATGTTGAATTGATCTGCCATCTCGTTAAGAGATGAGAGACACTTCTGGACTACTTTCGACGTGAGGAAGTGTGATTGAAGCGCTTTAATGGCAGCCTGTATATATGCGAATATCACAAACTGATTTTACATTATACCTCAACCAGTCTACGACTTCCTTTATGGCAGTTACTTCAGCTTGAAAAATGCTACAGTAGTCGGGCAGACGGAAGGTGAGATTTAACAGAAGTTCCTCACAGAACACTCCAGCGCCGACTTTCCTGTCCCGTTTTGAACCATCAGTGAAGAAGTTAAAACTGGCATTTATGATCCTGCCTCTTAGCATCTGATTTATCCAGTCCTTGAGTGATTCATCCACTTCCAGATCTGAAAGTGCCCCAGTTATAGCCCCTGGAAGCACATTGTTAAAGGCCCCCTCAATATCCAAGAAGGTTACCATTGCGTAGTCTCTATATTCGAAAGATTTTTCAATGAAAAATACAAGAGAATGAAGAGCAGTCTCTACAGATCTCCCTTTGCAATAGGCATGTTGAGATTTGGACAGCTTATCCGACACAATCGTGCCTCTAATATGAGCTATTTGTCTTTCCAGTGTTTTAAAAAGGAAGGAAGACAAGCTAATCGGTCTAAGGTCTTTGGGATTGCAGTGTGAGCGTTTTCCCGCCTTAGGTATGAAAACAACCTTCACTTCTGTCCATTTACTAGGAATGTGACATAGTTCTAGGCTGCCTTTGAAAACTACCTCTAACCAGGAAATTGTTAGATCCGTAGTTTGTTGAATATCAGCAGGGATAATACCATCGAGTCCAGGCGACGTATATGGTTTAAAACTGTTTATCGCCCACAGGATCTTTTTTCTGCTAATAATTTGGCCTATGAGGCTACTTGACCTTTTACCTATTGATGTGCTAGGTACAGAATCGGAACAACCAGGAAAATGAGTCTCCATCAGAAGTTCCAGTGATTTCGCACTATTAGTGGTCCATATCCCATCCGGCCGTTGAAGATAACTTGGGATGGAAGGACCAGTTGCTAGTACTTTGCGCAGCCTAGACATCTCTGAAGACTCCTGAATGTTATCACAGTATAGTCTCCAAGAGCTGTTCTTAGCACTTCTCAATTGATATTTATAAATTTTGAGGACTTCCTTATAGGAGTCCCAGTCCACAGCAGATTTTGTTTTCCGTGCTGTTTTGAAGAGTCTTTTGCATTTTCGACGTGTTTGTTGAATCTCCTTGGAACCCCAGGGTGGCCGAGATTTACCCCTAGGCCTGCTAAGGGGACTAGAACCCAGTATCGCTGCATTAAAGCGGTGGACAACTCGTCCACCAAGCCATCGAGCTCTTGCGCAGTTTTTGGAGGTTTTGGCACCGGAACTGGTAGTTAATTACCTAGAATAGTTCTTAAGGTATCCCAGTTGGTTTTCCTCCTATTTCTGTAGATTGGACTTTTTGGAGAAGTTAAGTCCATTTCAAATTGAAGGTAACAATGATCAGAAAAGGAGTGGTCCTCCGACACTCTCCAATTTAATAAACTAAACCAGAAAGCTTGAGACAAGAGTAATATCCAATATTTCCTGTATTTTTTAAACAAAAACTATTAATTTTATTTAAAATGTCCACATTGACATGTCTTTTTAAAAAAAACACAAATTTTTATTTATACAAAACAAAAATATACAAATTTTAAAAAACACTTATGGTTAAAATTATCTTTCTTAATGTGAAAATAATAATAAATTTAAATTAGGAAGACCGGTTTCGGATTTCATCCATCGTCAGTTCCAATAAATTTTAACTACTGAAGTTTGCATTGTAAAAATTTCATGCAATTACCTGTACAGAATCATATCGTACAGTTTATTTGTTTTTGTGTTCAATTTATCATTGAGAATGTGTGGATTGTGTCGATGTTTGTAAATCTCTATCTCTTCTAAACGGTCCATCATATTGCTTTTCCTCAGAGTGTGTAATATTTGTAAATTTGTGTTGATGTCTGTAAATGTATGTTGCTGTGTGACTAGATGGTGAGCGTAATTTGATTTAAAGTTCGTATTTATATTTGTATGCAATGTCTCGTTTGTGTGTTCATTGAATCTTTGTATGAATGTTCGTCCCGTTTGACCGACATAAAACATGGAGCAATCATTGCATATCAATTTATATACGCCGCTATCACACACACGGTTTTTTTTTTTTTTTTTTTTTTCGTCCCTGCCCAAAAGCGGCTAGCACTACGACCTAAAAGATCTTTTGTGCTGTTGGGTACTGTTACTCCAGGAGCTTCTCCACCTCTCTAATAAAGGCGAGAATGCTATTTATAGAGGCCAACTTACATTTCTCCGGGGTCAGATACCTCTCTTCAAAATGAATCCACCTCCGTGTGCACAGAGCAACACACTCACATAGTATGTGTTCTGCGGTTTCTGTCTCTTCCAAACAGAGTCGGCACTCCGTCTCTGTGGACAGGTTCATTTTGTTCAAATGATATCTCAGGTTACAGTGACCTGAGAGAAAACTCACAAGTTTCCTAATATTTCCTTTGCTGAAATTGATCGCCAAATTTTTGTGGTGAAATGGTCTGATCAAAGATTTGGCTTGTCTAAGGCCGGGAATACAGTTCCAATAAGTCAAGCACTGTATTTTTTCTCATTTACTGATTGTGTAGGTTGCAGAAGCCCACGGGATACCACAAAAAGGCTCAGGGCCAATGAGTGTAGTCGACAAGCCTGCCCGTGCAAGTTCGTCGGCTATCTCATTTCCAGTGATGCCCATGTGACCAGGCACCCACCACAACCTTACTTTGTTTTGACAAGAGAGAGATTGTAGCAGTTTATAACAACTTTGAACCGACTTGGAAACCAAGCAGTTAGAAGCCAATGCTTTCAGTGCTGCTTGGCTGTCAGACAAAATGTGGATGGATGCGCCTTTAAGACCTTTGGTCATAATAATAGAGGCGCAGATTTCGATGGCGTGAATTTCGGCTAGAAAAACACTGGGGTAAGTACCCAGTGATTTCGATATTTTGTGATTGGGTCCAAAGACACCAATGCCGACTCCACTATCCATTTTTGATCCATCAGTGTACCAGACTAGGCTGTTAGGTTCCATCTGCGGTAACCCAGTATCCCAGTCTGTTCTATCGGGGATTGTTACCACGAAATTCCTGCCAAAGCAGAGTTCTTTCGGCATAACGTCCGGGACACTAAAGAACATATTCAGGTCTGGAAGTTCATTCAAAATGTCCAGGTGACCCATATGGTCATCATGACTGTATTGATTCGCGAGCTTCAATCTAGCTGCACAGGTAGCAGCTGATTTTTTGACGTGGATATGAAGTGGAGTGAGCCCGATGAGAGCTTCCATTGCCGCCGTAGGGCAGGTGCGCATAGCACCTGTAATTCCGAGACATGCTAGTCTCTGTAATGAGGTCAGCTTGTTCATAATAACTTTTTGCTGTACCTTAGGCCACCAAACTATTGCCCCATATGTTACAATTGGCCTCACTATCATGATGTACATCCAGTAAATCATTTTTGAGTTCAGGCCCCAGGTCCTGCCGAACATACGCCGGCAGGCCCACATGGCCCTGGCCGCGCGTTCGGTAGTTGAAGTAATATGAGAGTTCCAAGTTAGTTTCTTATCTAGGACAACACCCAGATATTTGACTTCATTGGAGTATCCGATATTTATATTATTAAGACTAATTGAACCAAGGTTCAAATTACGTCTTTTGGTGAAGGGCACCAGGACTGTTTTGCTAGGGTTAATCGAAAGGCCCTCCCCAGTGCACCAATTCGAAATAACAAGCAAAGCCTGTTGCATGCTGGCGGACATCGTACGTTCATGCCCTCCAGAGACTATGATAACCAAATCGTCCGCATAACCAATGGCATCGTACCCAAGTAGATGTAAATTATCAAGCAACTCGTCGATCACGAGTGACCACAGCAAAGGGGACAGGACACCGCCCTGCGGACACCCTCTTGCTGCATTACCTAATTTAGATGTAATCTTCCTACTAACCAACATGGAACTAATCCAGTGGTTAGTCGGATCGTCAATACCTCTACGCTTGATTGCCCTAGCAATTGAGTCGTATCCAGTATTGTCAAAAGCTCCCTCAATATCCAGAAATGCACACAGAGCAATTTCTTTCGAGCGATAGGCTGCTTCAATCTTGGTGACAAGTAGATGCAGCGCACCCTCTGTGGATTTGCCTTTCCTATAGGCGAATTGATTTGGATTTAGAGGTCTGGTTGCCGTTAACCAGTCTCTGATATGAAGATCTATAAGTCGTTCCATGGTTTTAAGAATAAACGATGTAAGACTGATAGGTCGAAAGGACTTAGGAAGTTCACATGGCCGATTGCCAGGCTTTGGGATAAAAACCACGTTTACTTGACTCCAAGCCTGTGGTATGTGACCCCAATTGAAGCTAGTTCTAAACAAGGCCACCAGAGCAGGGGTAATCAAGTCCAGGCCCCTTTGAAGGAGGGCTGGGAAGATTCCATCCCCTCCTGGAGCCTTGAAAGGCTGAAAAGAGTTGATGGCCCATTTGACTTTATCCGGAGTAAAAAGCTTACCGGATAAACTATTAACCCAACCCATATTTACACCCATGTGTGTACCAGATATGGAATTAGTGATTGTATTTGTGTCGCAAACAGTGCAGCCCGGAAAGTGCACTTGAAGCAGGGTTTCGAGCGACTCTTTGCGACCTGATGTATAACTACCATCGGATTTCAGAAGAAGCCCAATCCCGTTGGACTGATCTTTAGCTAGAACTTTATGGAGTCGAGCAGCTGTAGGTATATCCTCGATATTTCCACAGTTTTTCCTCCACGTGAGGCGTTTGGAACGCCTTAGTTCTGTGTTGTAACTGGTTAGGGCTTGCCTATATTCATTCCACTCATTGGAATGCTTTGCCCTATTAAATAATTTCCTAACCTTCTTACGAAGTTTAGCCAGCTGTTCGTTCCACCATGGAACTTTGCGATTAACCACAACGTTACGCACCACACAGCTGCTTTCGTAGGAAGATAGGAGCACGTCATTAAGCAGACCAGCTGCGGTTTCTAGGTCACTAATTGAACTCAAAGATGTTGGCAGCATGTCTGCTTTGATAAATAAAATATCCCTATATGTTTTCCAATTTGTAAAACAAGGGATACGACGCTCTGTTGCCTGTATGATCACTCCCGGTATATCGAACCTGATGTGCATGTGGTCCGACAGAGAAGCTTCGCTTGAAACATGCCAGTTTGCAACAGAGTTGGAAATAAACTGACTTGACAAAGTGAGGTCCAACACCTCTCGCTGAGTCGAGTTTATGAAAGTGGGGTTCGAACCTTTATTTAAAATGTCTATGTGACTACTCATAAGATAATTTAAAAGGGACTCACCTCTGCCATTTGTATCACTGCTGCCCCAAATGATATGGTGTGCATTAGCATCGCAGCCTATGATGAAATGCTTGTTTTTTAGGTTGCAGTAATCCACCAGATCCTGTACAACTACAGGTGGAGCACTAACCGACTCACCAGGGAAGTACGCAGAGGCACATATTGTCTCCTGCATTCCCCTGCTAGTCGGAACCTCCAGGATTACTGCAACCAAATCCTTAGTGGTGAACTCTGGAATTGGAAGAACGTTAATATTAGATGAAACAAATATTGCTGCTCGGGGAACTTCCTCCCTTCGATCGTAAATCAACTTACATGACTTGAGGTGGAGGCCTCTGATTTTTCCTCCATTAACCCAAGGTTCCTGGATAAGGCCAAGGGTTAAGTGTTGTTTCGCGAACCTGTTGCAAAAGGTATCCGAAGCTCCTTTTGCGTGATGCAGATTCGCTTGTAGTACCCTAATAGTACCAGCCATACTGGATGATTAGGGTAAAGGAGCTCTACGCTCCTGGGTGCTTGCCAGCCGTGTGCTTTGCGGGATTTGGCCTGTTTCTGCCACTTTTCCCAGTAACACCCCGAGCGCCCATATGCTTAATTTTCGGGGTGAGTGCTGATTTACTCGATCCCACAGTAGGAGTTGCGGAGAGATCCGTTGATCGTGCTCCCGACGAAGAGGCAGCAGGAACAGAATGCTCAATAGCGCTGCTGTTCCTGGATGCCTCCTCGTCTGTGATTGTGCCTACTACTGGGGCTGGTAAAGTACCCTCCTTACTGGAGCTGACTCCAGTGGTTGGGTTGGTAGAGGGGAAATCCTTCTTGAGAAGGAGTTTTATCCTACCAAAGCGGTATGCGATGTTCCCGTTGGATTCGCGTAGTTTCTTCATGGAAGACTCGCCTATGGCCATAACCAAATGGACGAGTACGCCAGTTGTCGTCCGTTGCAGTATCTTCCATGAGTTGGCCGCGAGACCATCGTTCTGCGCGGCCATGGTAGCGAGAATCTTCTCGCTAGTTAAGCTAAGGCTCTGTGGAAAGAACCCCCTAACGATGTTTGGCCGAGGAAAATCATCCTCTTCCACCAAAGTTATGTTCAGACCAATTTTTTCCCTTAGGCTTACAAAACTGTTCCTCATCCATTCCGCTGTGGAATGATCGGAACATATAAAAAATAGCCAACCTGTTCTCCGGAAACAGCCAAGGAATTGCGGCTTGTGGTTTGAGCCTTGCATCCCAATAATGAGGTCAATGACACACTCCTGTATGTTTGCCATTTGCTCCATACTAAGAGGATTGCCACTGAGATCACCTGGTACGATGCCCAGCTTAACACTGCCTGCTACCTGGCTGAAAGAGGGCTTTACCGGAGAAGGCCCTTCTTTTGCTTTTTTGGCAGGTGGTTTATTTGGTTCCGGAGCAACCTCAAAAGACCTCTCACGCTTACCACCAGACCTCTTGTCTAGGGTAGGAGCAACAGGCCCCGAGGATGCTTTCAGAGGGGTCGCGGACTTAGCAGCAGCTAGAGCCTCTTCTCTAGTTTTGCCTTCCTTGAGCCCCTTTTTAAAACGCCTTCTTTCGAAGGAGTTGAGCTTAACCCATTCCCCGGCGTTGAGGGACATGTTCCCAATATCAACACCAATGGTTGAGGTGCCCGATAACTGTGAGATTACACTTATGTTGTCGTCACAGAAGGTGTCCGTAGTAGAAGAGGTGGACTGTTCCACCTTTTCCTTGGTCCGGACGTTAAGATAATCAAGAGTGGTGGCCCTTGTGGCATCTACCATTCCATCATAGCTTAGGAGACCCAACTCAATAGCTGGTGAAGTTGATGCTTTTAAAGAGGCATCACCCTCTATGTTTTTTTTAAATTCGGTTTCCATTTGAATCCCACGAGTATCCGAGAAATGAAGGTCACCCACAGCAGAGATCGGTATACTGTGGGAAGGCTACTTTAAACCGGGGGTCGCCTGGTACCCGGAGTTCACATACTAAAGACTAAGCTCCCCCTTAGCCACGCAGCTCTCAGCGTATGTTGTCCCACCAAAGCTTGGGGCAATGGATTTACCGCCATTGCACGGTCGTGTAAGTTACTTGGCTACATTCTAGGATGCATTGCCCGGTTGTCGCCACGAGGAGGCGTAACTACACTAGGAAGAAGTCTTATGAGAATCGCATATCCTAGAAAGCTTTGACTCCTAAAACTACTCTCCCAACTACTCCCCCACCACCTCCCCCCTGCCTTTTTCGAAATTTGTATATTTTTGTTTTGTATAAATAAAAATTTGTGTTTTTTTAAAAAGACATGTCAATGTGGACATTTTAAATAAAATTAATAGTTTTTGTTTAAAAAATACATTTTATTGTGAAAAAAGCCACGGCGTATGAATAATATGGATTCCTTCCATTTTTATTGTAACAATATTTCCTGTCTATTACTAGTTATAAAGGTCGGCTTATTATCTTAAGATTTAATGTAAATCAGCTATAAATGAGAAAACATAGAAACAAAAAATTGTAATTCGGGAAACCGCACCGTAGCCATATTTTCAAGGGAATATATTCAAATGTTTCTTAATGTATTTTTTTGTAAACAAGCTAGTGTAGGTTCCGACAGAAAACTGCGTCTCTATTTTAAAAAAGGAAATTTTTTGTGATGTGTGCCGTGATAACTCAGATGGAAAATTACAAGATGTGAGGATGGTAACTGTAAAGAAATGCCCAAATATGGCAACGATTATCTGTTCCACAGCATGTTTGAGCTCAGCAATAACTACCGCGGTATAGCTTTGCTGAACACAGACTACAAGATTTTGGCCAACGTAGTCGCGCTAAAGTTACCAACCTATAACGAGAGGATCTTGGGTGGTTATCATTATGGTTTCCGTCCAAATAGATCAACGACCGATCAAACTTTTACTCTGAGAACGGTGCTGGAGATGTGCTGTGAAAAGGACATACGTCTTGTCGTATCTCGGCTTACCGTCAAAATTGGTTTCTATGTGCCAGTTTTTAATGGAAGGTGCTAATAGAAGGCAAAATTTCGGATGACTCCGACATAACATCTTGAGTGCGGCAAGGAGACCCTTAAACTTCATGACTTTATAATATACGTTCAATAAATTTTTCAATATTTTCTTGTTCTTTATTATTTTTTGTTTTCTACGAAAAATGTGTAGCCTGCCTTACCTGCCATAACCGGTCATTTGACCTTTCACAGTAGGAGTAGATATACATACATGAAGTGTCGGTAGGATTAGTGTTAAACATGTACATATTTTAAAAATTTTGTGTCGTCACACTTTTGCAATAATAACAACGAGGTTTCTGTCGAAACGTATACTATATTTTCATTGGTCGTTGCACTATTTGATCGTTGTATTCTATGTATGAACGTTTCGCTTTGATTCAGACTTTAGTCTAGACAAACAATTTTAAGTTTGATAAAATTAAAAAAAAATGCTGCAAAGTTATTATTTTCAAATATGTATTCGTAATTTTCGTTTTGTTACGTTTGGCACCAATTCAATTTTATATTTAGTAATAAATTGTTCTTAAGTCCTATACCCTCGATAATTAGAATTATAAGTTAGTTCACGAATCCTTAGTAAAATGTTTACAAAGTTCACATGGAAGAAAACATCTGGTGCCGGTTTTTAAAATTTTAAATTTTCCAATTCGAAACAGCACGTAAAAGTGGGATTCTCAATATTGAATATAATTTCATTCAATAATTTGAATATTTTACAAATTCAATACAATTAACAGGCATAAGCGTCAGCACAAAACAAGAAAAAAAATATTTTTGTTTAGCAAAGGAAAAAAATCAGAGATTCAGAGTGATTACATAAAGTTACTTCACTCCGATTATATAGCTCGTCATAAAATATAGCTGCTCTCCGACAAAATACAAAACAAAATTAGGAAATAATAATTTAATAAAATAAATAAAAATACAATAAATGAATTAACAAACTCCTTAACGATAGATTTTGGTTTTTGATAGTACTTTTCCTACTTAATCAATAAACAAAAAAAATTATATAGTCATAGTGGTTAAAGGGTCTCTATATACTGCCGTCCTAGAACCAAAAGCGGTATCTACTGGTGGCATGAAATTGAGATATTACGCTTTAAAGTTTTGGTAATAGCCCTTTGTAAATTGGAATGTTTACTGTCTAATAAAGGTGATTCCTAGTCACAGTAACAGTAAATGCAGTATACTAAATAATAAAAACAAATGCGGTTTGTACTTATTTGCACAAGCAGTTACTGCGTTTTTAGCTAGTAGTATGTAGATACCCCATTCGTGCTTAGAAAAGGTATACATTTTAGAAAGATACGATAAAATGATGCGTGTTTTTGGAAGAAATAATGTAGATACTGAGTTTTCCGTCGGTAAATAGGTAGAATAACATGCCAGGTTACTAAGAAAACCATAAACTCAATTTCCAATTTTTTGTAGATACCGCGTTTGATTCTAGGACGGCAGTATAGTCATATTGGTTAAAGGGTATCTAAAAAACCATTACCAAAAAAACAAGATAAATTAATTAATATTTTACACACTAGGCATTTTTCGATAAATCGAAAATTTTTGGTGAAACAGGGAAAGGCTCAAATATAAATTTTTTTGTGACATTTTGTGGTTAAATGTGGTTCTTTTAATTGATCAAATTAGAAAGCGATAAACCAAAATATAGGTTGAAAAAGTGTAACAGCGTTTACATTAAATACTAATAGGTGAGAATAACTTCAAAAATGTAACGATTTTAAAGATTTCTATCGGCTTAACCCTAATCAGCATGGATTAAGTCTCGCAGACCCGCTTTAATTTTATTAGCTAAAAAATAACCGAAATATCAATTTTTAAGAAAATGGAGCTTTACCTATGTATTCTAATATTTATTATTTAAAATCTGAAATCAGCTAGTAACGTTTTTTTATTTGTACCGAATATTTGGCCTTTGAACTTGGTATAAGAAAATTTTAGCATTTTAGACCTTTTACTGATTGCTGGTAACTTATGCATTTTGATTATATACTACAACATTGCAAAAGTAAATTGTGATAACTATGCCAATATTTTTGATTTTACGATTCAGAAGACTGATCAGTCAGAAGTAGTTAAGAAATTTCTATATTTTAGATGAGCGGTTGTAAGTCCGTCTAAACTTGATGAATAAGGAATGCAAATTTAATAGATTTGCGTTAGTTCAACAACTGACCAATCCGAGGAATTCCTTATTTTGGAATTGAGCGTTCTGAAAGAAATGGGGAAGGAGAGCGGTGTACTCCATACTACAATAGTCATTGCAACGTCATATTCGAGTAGTTTCGAGCTGGAATAGATAATCTAGGATAGTGCTCAATATAGGATTTCACTTGTTTTAGATTTCGACAAATCAAAGGGTGACTCTAAGGGATTTATTTGTATTTGGTTTTAAAAAATTGAAACTTATTCATGAACAAAATTGAGCCGTAGGTTTTGGTTTTGAAAACCAAAATAAATTAAATATTATTTTACGATATAACGCGGGTAGTTGAAAGAATACTCTGCATCAACCGCAGCATGTTTAGAATTTTATTTTTGTTATTGTAATCTGGAAATACATTTTTTTTAATGTAGTAAATGTTTTCATTTTTCTTTAAAAATTATGTACGAGTCCGAGGGCTCATAGCATGGGTTTACCTAAGTAAAATAACGAGAGTTAAATGACAAAATCACGGAATTGTATTTTTGCCATTTCCTGTTTCGGTAGCAATTAATGAAGGATATTTTTCGGAAATTATATTAAAAAGGAACTACCTGCAGAATTGTACCAGTTAAAATATCTTGCGGTATTATCAATTAAATACGGAGACTCTAAGAAACTGTTAGCTATTGAACTTACAAGGGGACGGCAGGCTCGTGGGGTCACCAATTTAGATAAGATTGTGTGTGTGAATAGTACTTTACATACATAGTATTATCGAGAAAAAGCGTCCCCAAGTTTACTATCTTCATTTGAAAAATGATAATCTATCTCGAAAACTAAGCGTTTCTGAAAAATGTGTTCCATGCAAAAGTTAAATGGTTTTGAGGGGGAAGGAGGATAATATTATTGATTTTAAATTTTAATGTTAACTTAAAGATTATTTCAAGGTCAAACTAGTTTTTTGAATAGGAACTTATTTTTTTGTAAGTAAGCCAATGTATTATACGTAAACGATTGAACATCTTGTTTGTAATATTTTTTTGTTCGACGTTCATTTTTCAAGATATTTAGCAAAGTTACATTAAATCACAAAGTTAACATTTTGTAGTAAAACCATTGAGGAAGAACAATAGAGAAGGGTTTGTATGGAAGAAAATGGCAAGAAATAAAATTTTGCATCTTTATCTAAACCGTTCAGAGCGATTTAATGAAAAGAAAAAAAATACGAAAGGAATAAAAGCTGAAAAAAATAAACGAGTTACGTCACGACAAAATTAGTATACAACTACTAACATAAATAATTATATTTTTTTTGTTTTTTTTATAAAATTAGTTATTTATACTAGCACAGAAAAGAATGTACAGATGTGGAAGCTCCTTGTCAATTATTTACATTTGAATATTAAATCTAAGAATCTTATTCCTCTCCTAATCTAGCCAAGTCAGGGTAAGACAGGGAATAATATTATATACTTCGCTTCTCTTCTATTTTGTTTTTACGCATTCAATAAAAATTTACAAATTTTTTGTGAAAAAGGGCCATGGAAAAATAGCTTTAGGTATATTTCTCTTTGACTATACATATAATAAATAAACCGCCACCCTAATGACATTTACATATGTTTTTTAAATAAAAAGTCTCTCCAACATCTTCAGCGACTCCGTGCTTGGGTGGCCAAAATAAAAAGTAAGAGACTGCCAACTTTTACTACTACTTAACTTTTCGTTAGATGGCAGCACGTTACTTACAGTTTTATTATCAACCACGATAACTAAAACTCTATATACGTTTATACAAATTCAGGTACTCAACTGTAAATTATTAATATTGTTCCAACTTTATCTGTAGATGTCACTTTTTAAAGTTTATATTCGATGCATGGTTTGTAACTTGGACGAATAATTTTTATTACATAAAACTTAATTGATAATGGATAGAGTAAAGTTATAATATATATTTTATAATTTAACCTTGGCATTTAAAACTTTATCATCAAATTTTTTGTATAAGGTAATAAAAAAAAGGTTTTTTTTCGTATAAAATTCCGTTTTTTTATATACAAATTATGGAAATTTAACGAACTTTTTGAAACTAATGAAATTGGCGGTTGATTTTAGTGACTGGCGGTTGTTTTTAACTAAAGTCAAAGGTATTTCTCAATTTCGTTTCATTCATCTTTTGAATTTTTGGTTTTATAGATTCCTAAAACCGGTTTTGTTTTAGTAGTGTTGTGTGATAAAACAAGCAATATACAATTTTTTTGATCTTTTTTTATTGAACGCACAAAAACAAAAAAGAAGAGAAGCGAAATAAATAATTTTGCATTAAATTGTCCCTGTCTTAACTGGCTAGATAAGAGCAGGTTTATATTTCTTAGATTGAATATTCAACTGTAAATACTTGACATGGAACTTTCTTATCTGTTCATTGTTTTCTGTGGTACTAGTGAGAAACAATATCCCGGGCGGATAAAACAGCTTTACTCGCGAGTGGCAAACACTGGTTTTATCCACTTTTGCTAAATTCATTTCCTATTGAATAAAGAAGAAATAATAAATAATCTCTCGCCCCCCCCCCCTCCTTCTTGTATCCCTTTCTTGTGTTTTCAAGGTTTCTATGATATCGCAAAAACTCATATGAATTCAATATGAAAATCAAAAATTCTTGCAACAAATCCCTACTACTAAATTTATGTTTCTCAAATATAGTTTTATTTTGTACATAAGGTAGTGTTAGTATGATTTTAAATTTAAGTTAATATTATTTTTATTTCTGCATGAAGTAGTTTTTTCGTAGATTTATTGTTCACCCTTTTTATTTGTATATTATAATTTCTAGACTAACAACTAATACTAACTCAAAAAAACACCCTTATTTAAAAAAATATTAATATTTGTTTAATTAACTTAAGTATACGTTATTTTCGTACTAGTGTTTTCTCAACCATTTGAAAAAATTCTAAAAATTAATTTAATTTTCTTAGCATCCGGTCGGAAATTAACGGTTGGTACTAAGCGGCCAGGAAATTTAGGTGTAATGAATAAATCGCAAACGTTGCCGCGTAGTATGGGATCAAAAGCAATTATAAGTGGATCAGGTGGTTCATCATCATCATCATCACAACGGCCTGTGGTTAAACCATCTGCGACACCGCCAACAGTTAGGCGTCAGTTTTCTGTATGATTTTCAAAAATTTTATGAAAATGAATTTTTTCTGATTATATTTATATATTTTAGCTTTCGGGTAGTTCGCCGATACGAAAACCGGGAAATTATTCTGGACATTCGACACCTCCACGGTCGAAAACACCTTTGGGAACACCATCAACAAACAGTGCCCAAATTTCGGTCAAAGGAGTTGAAACGAAATTAGTCCAAATTATCATGGATGAAATTGTCGAAGGCGGTGCAAAAGTAGAATGGAGTGATATTGTGGGTCAAGATGTAGCCAAGCAGGCATTACAAGAAATGGTTATTTTACCTTCAGTTCGTCCTGAATTATTTACCGGACTCAGATCTCCTGCAAAAGGATTATTATTATTTGGACCCCCTGGAAATGGTGAGTAATAACTAAATATGGTATTTAAAAATCAAATAATTTTATCAAACCGCATATTTCTTCGACTGATAGATTATTCTTTCCCACATTTTGAATGGCTGATCTCAAAATTAGTTGCCTGATTTCGGAGAACTATATACACATAGTTGTCTTGAATATACTGATGCTTCTTTACAAAATAATTTAAAATTTTATCTTCGAACTATTAGGTAAATTTGTATAGCCCTGAATTATTAAAGTATGTACAATTATTTGGACAAGAAAAAATCGGGCAAAAAAGGAGAAACTGTTGAAATAATTATGCCCAAAATAGGATAACAAATTTTCTATTTATGTATATTCAAATTTTAATTTCGTTAGAATTTCAGTTGTTAAAATTTTAGTTTGTTGCAAATTCATAAAGAATTTTTCTTAAATTGAGCTCAGGTAGCTTTTGAATAAATGACAAATAATTTAAAGCAACATTATTTGAATGTCTGATGGTTAAAAACCCTACAATTCATAAACTATATTTTGCAACCGATTTAGGGTTTAAGTGGCTTAAATTGAGATCAGCTAAATAATCCAGCATAATACACTTTTAAAATGTATTTTTTTTTTGCTTAACCCATTTCTATTTTAGGAAAAACTTTGTTAGCTCGAGCTGTTGCCACAGAATGTTCAGCAACATTTTTTAACATTTCTGCTGCTAGTCTCACCAGTAAATATGTTGGTGATGGTGAAAAATTAGTTCGTGCTCTATTTGCTGTGGCTCGAGAACTTCAGCCTTCGATTATCTTTATCGATGAGGTTGATTCATTATTATCGGAGCGAAGCGTAGGCGAACATGAAGCTTCACGACGGTTAAAAACTGAATTTTTAGTTGAGTTTGATGGGTTACCTGGAAATCCTGATGGCGACCGTATTGTTGTACTTGCCGCAACAAATCGGCCACAGGAATTAGATGAAGCTGCACTTCGTCGATTTTCAAAACGAGTTTATGTTTCCTTACCAGATTTGGATACACGACAGTTGCTGTTAAAAAGGCTTTTAGAGAAACAAGGTAGTCCATTATTAACGGAATCTCTAAAACGTTTAGCCGTGTTGAGCGAGGGCTATTCGGGTTCAGATTTAACTGCTTTAGCAAAAGACGCTGCTTTAGAGCCAATTAGAGGTTGGTAACTATTTTTTAGCTATCCCTCCGAAAATTACTAACAATATAATTTTTGTCCTGTCCCACAGAATTGAATGTCGAGCAAGTAAAAAATATGGATCCAACACAAGTTCGATGTATAACCGAGCATGATTTTATTAATTCATTAAAACGAATTCGACGTTCGGTTGCACCGCAAAGTCTTCAAGCATATGAAAAATGGTCACAAGATTACGGAGATGTGACGTTATAATTAAATTTAAAGTTTCGTCGATTAACAAGGAAAATTATTGTTCAAATTAATTTATTATGTATAATTTATGTTAATATCGTTATTGTTTTATTATTACACATTTGCAAAAAGCGAACTGAAGCCACACATATAAATATGAAGCGCACACTTTTGATGGTTGCTTTATAGCAAATATCTTCGCCGACCGATGATTAAAAATATTCATTTCAAATAAAAGTTTTAGTAAGTTTATAACTACAGTTACTTTGTATTATTATTTATTTCTGTTGATGTATATTAACGGATTGGTATGAATGTTAACAATGCCAAATGTGACGAGAAATTTAAATTTTACTTTAGTTGATACATTTTGGTTGATGATACTTTTATCGATATAAAATTAGGTTTTTTTTTTGTTGGAAATATTATATTGTGTGTCTGATTTGACTAAACGAATGTTACTGAAATTTACATCTGAAAGTGAAGTTCATCCACATTATTATGTAAGCAGTATTTGAAAAATTAAAGTTATTTTCTATTGGAACACATTTTTTTGCTGCAAACTCGGTCAGTTACAGTCGAAGTTCAAATAATACCATGTTCTTAAATTATGTACATTGCTATTCCTGGTTGTTTAATATTAAACAAATTTTATCAAAGTAAATAAAAATTTTTACAATTATAAAAATTAGGAGTGGTAGTAAATCTGCAATTTGATTATCATATAAATGCAAAGTTCAATTTTTTCGTTCTTACATCACTTCGTTTTTTACTCTCCCGTTCCCAATAGTTTTTTTTTTGTTTATGATCTAAATTGCTCATATGAAATAAGTTTAAATTTTTATTGTGATATTGGTCTTCAGAACGGGAACGAAAAAAATGTTCGTATGGCTCTTTCCCTTTCAAAGTGTGGTTAAAAAAAAATTAATCAAAATACGCTCCCGAGCAACTAAATCGACTCAAACCTTCGGCGCTCAGAGAAAGGCGAATTTTTTTAAAACGGCTTAACCGACTTTCACAAGACATTGTTTTTTTTGAAAGCCTGATATTTTTAATTTAAAATGACACTATTCTCATGAAAATTGGTTATTTTATAATGAATTTTGAATGAAAACGCAACCAAAATTGATGATTATGAAAAAAATATTGGGGATATTTAAATTTAAATTACAACAAAAAATTCAAGCAAAACAAAAACAATTTTATTGGTTAATACTTAGTATTGCCTCCCCCCTCTTGGGTCTACAACGGTTCGCATGCGGTTCCCCATTGACCTTATTAAGGTTTTGACAGACTTGGGGGGATTGTACCCACTCCTCATCCAACGCAAACTTGAGGTTACTGATGTGGGCCCTCCGTTTTAGTTCGTCCATAAATGCTCGGTTGGATTCATGTCTGGACTGAGGGCTGGCCACCTCATCATCTTGAGTCCAACCTCATCCATGAACTGCCGAGTGGTTCGAGCTGTGTGGCACCTGGCGTTGTCATGCATCAATATGAAATCTTCCCCTATATATCTTGCATAGGGCACTTCATGATCCAAGAGAATGTCCTCGATATTTCGTTCAGCGGTCAGACCTCCTCTACGGCCTCCACAAGGTATGAAAACAACATCAATTTTTTCCGCGAGCGATATGCCAGCCCACACTATGCACGAACAGCCGCCGTACGAGACTGTTTCAGCAAAACAGCGCTGCGAAAATCGCTCTCCTGGACGCCGGTAGACCCGGTCTATCACTACCATGGAGACATATTCTGCACTCGTCAGTGAATAGAATGGACCGCCATTGCTCGATGCTCCAATTGGTGTGTTCGCGAGCAAATTCGAGTCGCTTTTTGCGGTGGCGTGCTGTCAATTTTGGGCCTCTAGCGGGCCGTCTTGGAGTGAGGTTGGCTTCCTTCAAGGGTCTTTTTACTGCCCATGGACTAACAGGTACATCTCGAACTTGTCTTAGCTCCTGCTGCACATCGACGCCCGTGAGATGGTGATTTCGCAGTGAAGCTAGGACAATAAATCGATCGCCCATCTCAGATGTAGATCGACACCGGCTGGTATGTGGTCTCCGATTGAAGGTACCAGTTTCTTGAAACCTACTGGATACTCTTGAGACAGCAGATTGGCTCATGTTTAGCTGACAAGCGACTTCTCGTTGATTGCGTCCTTCTTGCAATAAAGCAACTTGTGCGGCTTTTTCTGGAGCAGTATCCATGATTTTGAGGAAACAACGAATTAAACTGAAAGAGATTTGTTCAGGTCAACGTCTGATAAGTGACGGATCGCAAATATCGGTCAACGTGGTTTATAGTTTTATACAGGAGATTGCAGCACGCCAATTGTTTTCACCGAAACATGGCATTTTGCTACGATTGCTTTAATTTGAAAAATACTGTATAGATTTTAATGATAAAGGTGTCTTTGTAAAGATAAAATACTAAGCTGCCAAAAAGAGTTGTTTTACGAAAATCGGTTAAGCCATTTTGAAAAAATTTGGCTTTTTGTGTGCGCGGAGGTTTGAGTCGATTTAGTTGCTGGGGAGTGTAGTTTTGTTTAAATCAAAATAATGTTGTAACAACAAAAAATAAACAACATATTTCTGCTCGATAGGTACAATTGCACCTTCATATGTTTTGTTTATATGAGAATAATGATACCAACAACGCTTTTTCTTGGCTCTAGAATATGGGCGATTTGGATGAAACTTGGCTATTTCTCAACCGTTTATTATGAACTTCGACAGGTACAATGGAAATAGCATTCCAAAATGAATTTTAGATTAAGTTCTCGAATATGATCTCAAACGATTACGATGGAATTCGACATGTAGATTGCAAAATAGGAATATAGCCAATTTCAATGGAACTTAGCCAATTCTTAATTGATTAAATTGAAATTCGAGGTGCACGATGGAAATAGCGTTCCAATACGATTTTCTAATTCCAAGATGCTATACTATCAGTAGAAGTTTCACTTCTGCTGCGCATGGCCGAAACACAATTTTTTATACACGGTCGATCTTGTCGCTTTGACAGCAATCATTCAGAAAACTACCCAAAGTTTACAACGGACGTATTAGTGTGAGGTTCAGGAATTAGAAAATCATTTTAGAATCAAATTTCCGTTGTCAAATTTTCCAAGTTCTTTCCTAAATGGCCTTGTTATAGAACTTCATCTAAAAATCATTTTAGAGAAATAGCCTAATCCAAAGTCCTAATTTGAAACTAAAATAAATTTTATATGATGTTTTGTAATAATCAGAGTAAGCTCTGATTTTTGAGTCAGGCGGACATTATTTTGTGATTTTTCTTCAAAAATAATTTTATTTTTGAGTATACGTAATTTAAAATACATTTTGTCAAAAAAGTACCGGTAATTGTTAAATAAAACACAAATTTTCAGTTTAATCATAAAAATTTATTTTGTCGCCCCAAGAGTATTCCCCATTCGAGGATAAGTGACGATGGTACCGTCCCGCATGTAAGATATACATATGTTTTGATAAACGTCAATCAGTAGATTGAGTAAATGAGCACAAAAAGTAGTAGATTTCGTCTAACTTATTATGGTCTAATTATCAGTAAGCTCAGTAAAAATTCTGGAGACACGAATTATTTTTCCCTAAACACAGTGCACACGAAAAGACAAATTTGTATTACCCGCTGTCTACACTATGCAAATCCACTGATATTTTCTATCAAGATATACATTTTAACAATTTATGTGTGTGTATATTATACGCATTTTGACACTATTAGCAAATTATCAGGAGGCTATTTCACGTAATTTTATTAGTAAATTATTATGAAATTTGATAAAAAAGTTGCTTTGTTTTGCCATTTGAAATTGTTCTCTCAAGTTTGAAAAAATGTCTTTTAATACCGAAAGTACAGTGCGATTAATCGACTTGTACCGCAAAAATGAAATTTTATGGAAGATAACCAGTATTACAGACAGCAACTAATTTTTTTATAGTATTGAAGCAACTAATTTTTTTATAGTATTGAAACCATATTTTTCGACATTTGAAGATATTATTGTGATAGTAAAATGCCCAGCTATAATATTATACATTGAATACATTGAAAAAAAAACATATACACACATAAAATTGCTGATAGAAAATATCAGTGAATTTGCATAGTGTAGACAACAGGTTATATAAAATAAAAACATTTGTCTTGTCGGAAAATATAAGTTAGTTACAACTTATAATTTGTGAAGGACGGAAGCCGATAAAAAAAAGCAATCAGAAGGAGAATCAATAGCGTGAAGGACACAACCGTGTATCACCCAATTCGTACACATAAATAGGACAACCACCACAAACGGAAATAGTAAAATGAAAAACCGTTGCATATAATCTACGAATATAAAGATAACTAATTGTAGCTAAATAAAAACAAAAATTCAATCAAACGAATCTCCAAGTCTTTAAATCAAAGATCTTTTTAAAAACTTAAGTGAAATAGCGTCGACTTATAAATAAAGTGCTCGTGTATGTGTGACCGACTACTGGGCATTGTGCCCATATATTAAATATGTTTATAGTACTACCTTACAAACGTACCCATAAAGTGGTGACCCCGGCACTATTCACAGAAACACACACACGCACACATACACACACACAGCAGCACGCTAGTGCAGTTCAAACAATTTCCGAACCACACAGAAAGAAACAACATTGTGCTAACCAGTTGCAATTAAAATACAGCATGCAGGAAGATAACGGGAAGCAGCTCAACAGCGCCAAACCACAGCAGAAACTAAACTGAGGTCATAGCCCCCGCCAGTGGCCAGCGCTCAGTTAAGTTAGTATACGACCAATCAAACAATAGTGAAATTAGCTTGTTATGGCCTCCACTAATGGTAAGCCAGAGCTCAATTAAACTAAAAACGAACACGTTCATTCAAATAACTCAGTACAGCCCCCACCAGTGGTAAGCTTGAGTTTATTTGGAGTGCGAGAAAAACAATTATATAGTCAAAAGAGCGGCGAGAAGCCACCCTAGGATTATACAGCACCGGCAGCATCTTCACATTCCAACATTTTAGCTGAAAAACTAAACAATTATTATTGCATATTGCGTTTTATTTCATTCCTATTGTGTTCATTTGGTCAACTTAATCGCGATTTTTTTTGTTCGTTGCGCGAAAAGCCAACGAGTCCATACCGGACAAATCAGGATTGCAGAAGTGTGTGGAGCATTAAAAAATTCACGCTCCCGCCAATTTTACAATGAGCGTAACACTTTTAGATAACCATTAAACAACCGCGGCTGTCATTGATGGGTATACTACTAGCCGTTTACTCATTTTTGATGCGTGATCAATATTTAATTTTCTAATCGACACGGGAGCAGACGTGTCAGTCATTCCAGTGAAGTTTTTGCAGGGCGCACCAACAGCAGTGACATGCAGATTGTTCGCAGCGAATGGCTCGCCGCGCCGGTGCAAGCTTTCGATACAAAAATAATAAAATTGGACATCGGACTGCAACGAGAATTTAGGTGGGAATTCGTGGTAGCAGACGTGTCAATCCCGATGATAGATGCGGGTTTTTTAAAACATTCAGATCTACTAGTAAATATACAAGGACAGAAGATTATTATCGTTCCGGTAACCTCCTTGTTCATAAAAACTACGCATAGCTAAAGACCAATTCGAAAATATGATGGCTCAGGGAATTTGTAGGCCCAGTAGTAGCGCCTGGTTCAGTCCGTTGCATTTGGTAATGAAAAAAAACGGAACCTGGAGATCTTGCGGACAGAGCATTGAATAACATAACAATTCCAGACAGATACCCAATTCCACACCTTCAGGACTTTCCGTTTCAGCTTGAAGGATGCACCATGTTTTCGACCTTAGACCTTGTCCAGGCGTACCACCAAATTCCCATTGAACCGACGGACATACCTAAAACAGCAATCACTACTCCTTTCGGACTGTTCAAGTTTACTAAAATAAAGTTTGTACTACGGTATGCAGGACATACATTTCAATGACTAATGCACTCAGTACTGGTAGGACTAAAATTTTGTTTTGTTTACCTGGATGGCGTATTGATTGCCTCAAAATCAATGGACGAACACTAAAAAAACTCAGCACGGGCTTATAATTAACGCAGACAAATGCGCATTCGCAACGACAGAAATTCTATTTTTAGCACATAGGGTCACTGGGCAAGGTATACTTCCAAATCAAGACCGCAAGATTTATTCGTTACGCGGCAGCTGATCAGATGCTCCTCAACGATCTTCTGAAAGGCTACAAAAAAAAAAATCTAAAACAAAAATTGATTGGACAGAGGAATCCAGACTGGTTTGCGAAACCTGCAAACAAAAACTCTGCGACGCTACGTTGCTAGTACATCCTTCGTCATACGCACGGCTTGCCATCATTGTTGATGCATCCGATTCTGCACTTGGGGCTGTGGTTTAGCAGTTTGTCTCCGGCGTCTGGCAACCACTCAGTTTCTTCTCGGTACGTCTCAACGAAGCACAACAACGGTATAATGCCTATGACAGAGAGTTGCTTGCAGCTTATTCTGGCATTAAGCACTTCAAATACTTGTTGGAGGATCGTGAGTTCACCTTGTTCACCGATCATAAACCCTTGATCTACGTATTCTAACAAAACCCGAAAAAGCATCTCCGCGTCAACATATGTCCTTCAATACATGTCCGGCATAAATAATGTCGTTGCGGATAACCTCTCACGCATCAATCAAATTTCGATTCATGAAAGTATCGATTATGCAAAAATAGCAAATGCTCAAACTAATGATTACGTGAACTACGAGATCTTCTAGGTAATAACCTAAATACAAATCTTCAATTGGTAGAAATTCCCACAGCGTTCAACTCAAACAAAACTATATGTTGTGACGCATCAACTGGTATACCAAGATCGTACCAAGATCCAACAGCATTTCGGAAAACTGTTCTTGAATCTTTTCACAATTTGTCACACCCAGGTGTTAAAGCCTCAGTCAAACTTTTGACTAAAAATGTCATTTGGCCTTCTATTGCTAAAGATTCAACAATTATGGCTCAAAATTGTATACCATGTCAAAAATCCAAGATTTCAAGGCACACGAAATCACCTCTCGGTACTTTTAAAGTTGCATCGCAACGTTTCGCAGAAATAAATCTTGACATCATTGGTCCACTTCCAATTTCCGGTAACAACTGTTATTGCGTGACGTTAGTTGATCGATTTTCGTGATGGGCTGAGGCGGTTCCGGTGCCAGATATGACTGTGGCCCAGTCGCATTTGCAGTTTTATCAACGTGGATAGTTAGATTCGGCGTACCAGGGATGTGACCGATTCCTGGGCATTGTGCACGTATATCAAATATGTTTATAGTACTACCTCACAAAAGTACCTATAGATACACACCTATGCCAGCGCTTTTCCAATCATTGAAACATTTTTTATAGTCACTTTTCTGGAGCGCCTTCAGTTCGCACACCGAATTTTGTTTTATGGCTTCAATGGAGTCAAAACGGGTTCCACAGAGTAGCAATATGAGTCTGGGAAACAGGAAAAGTAACCTGGTGCTAAATCAGGCTAATGAGGTGGTTGATCAATGGTATTTATTGAGTTGTTGGCCTTATATACGTTCACAATTTTAGCTCGGTATGATGGCGCGTTATCTTCGTGTAAATTCGTGTTTTTTTCACATAATTCATGTCACTTTTTTCGCATCAGCACAAGAAATTTTATTTGCAACCCAAAATTTAAGGAAAACTCTTTGTTCAATAATTTCGTTCATCGTAAAAATCGCCGAGCTCGACTGACTTAACCAACTGCTGTAAACAAACTGGTTGAGAGATCGCGCTCAAAGTTGGCTTCATAATGAAAGATAGTCCAATCTAGGAAAAAAAAATTATCCCTTCAGCGCGAGTATTTTAAATTAACAATTCCCGGTACTTTTTCGACAGAATGTACTTATGCTAATTTTTCCGAATGATTATGTTAATATGCTAAATTTAATAATAATTATCTAAAACCCATTTTAGAATTCCATTTCCATTGCAGGTACAGGTCATATTCCAGTTCATTATTCAAAAGTCATTTTCGAATCCGATTTCCATCGCAAAAAAGCATTGTTTTTATCATAAATTCGCATATAAAAAACATCAAACTATGAATCCTTTCATTTGTAATTTAATCTATTGTTTTAAGAAGAGATTACAAGGGAAATAATAACACTAGAGACCCATCTCTATTTAAAACAAAAATATTTTTTAAGAACAAAATATAATTATTTTTTAAGATCATTAGCAGAAGAAAGAGGAAGAACGAAAAACTTGAAAATAACTTTGTCTTTAATGAACGCAATATTTATTTTTTTCATTTTCACTTTTTATGGAACGCATGTTTATCACCCCAATTATCGTAAACGTATCCTGTGTCACACAAAATAACATTCAAGTTTTAATATTCCTTCAATAAATCGTAGACGACTACCATGAAAATCATCATATTGCACTGATTTTCTACGACAATAGTCACTTCAAATGACTACTGGCCCAGCTACTGTTCACTTGAAAATATATCGTGATAAGAAAACACTTTTGAACTGACTTGAGTTCGTCTAGGATTTATAGGAGAAATATTAAAACTTGACTGTTATTTGGCATGACACAGGATACCGTAATTGGGGTGTATATTTTTCTATTTTAACCGCTGTGTGTTCCAATTAAAATAATATTATTTTCAAATACGTACAATCGTTCAAGTATACTGAAATTTATCTTATACTTTTTATTACATTGGAGAGACCACAGAGATAATTTGTCTGATCTGTTAATTTTTAATCTGAAAAGTCCAGCAATTTTGAAAGTTCTACATTCATTGTACCATCTAAAATATTAAAAATAATAAAGTTTATTATTTAGGATATTTAAAATTCTCTGTTTCTGAGACGCAACATATAAGTGATGGATTATATCAAATTGCCAGTTGTTGCCAATTGCTAGTTCCTTAACATAATGATCTCACTAATTTTGATAACCAGCAAATTAATAGCATCAGTAAATGATAATTTGTCCCAAAAATTGCTCAACCAATAACAAGAAATGGCACAGTATAAAATACCAATAATTAATCATACAAGCAATATTATTAATTATTCTTCAAGTTCTTCCCAAAATTTGTAATTCTATTATTTCATATTAATTATATTTTCGATATTGTATTAAGCACATGTTTTATTTTGAGAAATTTAAATATTTGTGGAGCTCTTAGGTAATGAAAACATGCTACTGGTTCACAATAGTTTTAAATAAAATAAAATTTTTATTGGTAATTTAGAACAAAGGTACGCTATGTGTAAAAGGCATTATGTTGAATAACGATTTTCCACGATATTTCTAAAAAAAATACTAAATAAAATCACCAATGTTGCCTCTTCTATTTTTTCGATGTTAGTTTTACCTCGAATTCCAATTTTACGACTAAATTATCCAAAATTCAAAATCAACGCAAACATCTTCTTAAACTAACCAAATTTTTTGAAGGATTTTTGTAAAATTTAAAACAATTTATGGTCAAAATAATTCATGATCCATATTACTTGTGCATGAAATTGAAACCCAAATCTTTTGCTTTAATTGATCTAATCGATCTGAGTACAAAAAATCTATATTTTACATAACTTTTTAGTACTCAGATCGATTAGATCCGAAATTAGAAACACAGCATTTAAATATCTCATTGCAACCCATTTTCTAAAAACGGCTCATTTATTAAAAACAATTTAAAACGTAAATTTCTATTTCCAAATTTAAAATAATCGTTCTCCACAAAATATTAAAGTTTAGCTTATATATTTGTATTACAAAGATTAAAATCATAAATATTTACTTAATTAGTTGATTCAAATTATCAATGTGTTATTGTATCATTATTAATTAATAAATAGATAAAAATTACAAAGACAAAATATATGAAGAACTTTTTGCTACTTTTATAAAAATCGATATATAAATAAAAGAAAACATGAAGAGAAATTAAAAACTAATTATTAATTATTATTTTAAGAATTGTAGTAAACGTATTTAAAAAAGTAGTTAAAAGGGTAAATTTCCATCCAACTATAGTTTTGGTTATTATGTTAAAATACTCACAATATAAATGAGAAATTTAATTTCAAGGTACAAAAATAATAGTTATTTATGGTACTAGTGAGCAAAACGAGATATTATCCATGAGGGATAAGTTTGTCCCACGAGGCGATAGCCGAGCGGGACATTATCCCGAGTGGATAATATCTCTTTGCTCACGAGTACCATACAACGTTTTATCCACTTTTGTTGAAATAAATTTCGTAAATTAATAAGAAATAGTTCCATTTTGTGTTTTCACACGGGAGCATTGAATTTTGAAATACATTTTATCATAGTGACCGTTCTTTAAATTGTCATGGTATACTTTAATTTAATTAATTTTTGGAATATACCTAGTCTTACATTCAATTTGACTACGAATAATTTCCAATGACTACTCAACATTTTGTTATACCAAATATAACTCACGTTGCCCCTAGCAGCGTGGGTTATACAATAATAATGGGTTATTTTACATTTTCTTTATTTGAAATCAGCATAGTTATCGGGCTATTATATATCAAAAGTGGATAAAAAGCGTTTATCTCACATTCAAAAAATAAATGAAGTTTGTAAAGGCGGAATAGAACTGTTTATATTAATAATAGTTATTTATGGTACTAGTGAGCAAAACGAGATATTATCCATGAGGGATAAGTTTGTCCCACGAGGCGATAGCCGAGTGGGACATAATCCCGAGTGGATAATATCTCTTTGCTCACGAGTGGCATACAACGTTTTATCCACGTTTGTTGAAATAAATTTCGTAAATTAATAAGAAATAGTTCCATTTTGTGTTTTCACAGTGGAGCATTGAATTTTGAAATATATTTTATCATAGTGACCGTTCTTTAAATTGTCATGGTATACTTTAATTTAACTAATTTTTAGAATATAGTTTTTCATTCAATTTGACTACGAATAATTTTCCAATGACTACTCAACATTTTGTTATACCAAATATAACTCACGTTGCCCCTAGCAGCGTGGGTTATACAATAACAATGGGTTATTTTACATTTTTTTTATTTGAAATCAGTATATTTATCGGGCTATTATATATCAAAAGTGGATAAAAGTATTTTAACTTGTAATATTAAATAACAATTTTAGTTTCGATGAAGAATTATAGAATAAGGAATATATATTTTAATTGATTAGTATAAAATTTGAAAGAAAATTGATAAGAAAATCTTTAAGAAATTAATGATATAAAAACAGAAATTGCGTGTGATCATTATTTTGTAGGAATATGTTTTTTAAACAGTTAAATAGGAAATAATAATTTTGAAAAGTTTGTTTTAAAACGTTTGTTTTAAATGAAAAGTTTGTTTTAAAACTTTTTAAGTGAATATTTTTGTTGCACGTGTGTTACACGTAACAAAATGTTTTTGACAGAAATGTGCGATACAGTTTTTTTTGTCTTTAAGCGCTCTACAAATTTGTTTCAAGTTAGTTTTAATTTTAGTTAGGTTTAGTTTTAGTTTTGATTGTAGCTGTTTTATTGTAGCTATTGAAATTATTACATTATATTAAATTATTTATAGCGGTATTTCTAATAATTATACTTAGATAAATAAAAACAATATTATGTACAAAATAAATAAATAAATGATAGGAAACTTAAACGATAAATAAATACCATTATATATTTGAGTCTTAAACAAGTCTGTGGAATTAAACAAAAACAAGATATCTGCAAAAAATCATTATAATTATTTAATTTTCCAAAATTTTCAGTGTTTTCGAAAGACAAAAATAGATATCTGAGTATTAATTCAAATAAAGCTATATTTTGGATTGTTTTTCTGTTTTAATTAATAAAAAGTAAGCAAAATTGATAATCAAATTCAATGTAACTAAAAAGTTTAACCTAAACGCAATACGCACAAAAATTCAAAATATTTCAAAAAACTTATCTCAAACTTTAAATGCGATTTCTCAACATTTTGGTTTTTGCAGGTACCTGTTTTTGTTTAATTCCACAGATGTGCTCTTCAAATAAATAATTTGTTTTTGTAGTGTTGGACATTTAATTTATTTATTTTAAAGAAAATTGTATATGAAGGTGACTAGCTTATATATAAAAAAATGGGAAAAATGAAAAATAAAATTATTTGAATTTGTATTTTAATTTTTATTCACTAGCTTGAGTGTAAATAAATCAACGTATTTTGGCATCAATTTCTTCTAAAATAGTTCTTCGGGATACTACGTTTGGCAATACTTGTTTTCATTCGTATATACTTAAACATACCAGGGCCGTTATTCTTGAAATTCGATCAAAAAAACTCGCCCGTGATTTTCTAGTGAAATACGTCATTTCAGTCGAGAATTTAAATTGTTTGATACCAAAGTCACCGGCGACATTTTTCGGTGAATTTCAAGAATATGGGCCCAGTATACTTAAAGTACTTAAATGGCCTACATTGACGGCTGGAATTAATGTAAAAAAAATGTAAACGTAAAAATTTTAATTAAAGAATTAATTTTATTTTATTTTGACCACCGCACGCAATAGCTCATATAAATTTAAAGCTTCAGAATTGGCAGGGCCCCGCAAGTCTTACAAATCTTGTTTAAGCGTCACTTTCAAAATAATTAAAGTTAAACAATATTACATTTCTTATTTTTCTCATTAATTTAAGTCTTCATCAATTAATTGTTGGGTATTGTTTTTTAAAACAAGAGGCTAATTCAGGTCCTAAAAATAATAAAGGACCGCCAAATTTGTATACCTGTGGCCCTATTCTGGTAATTCTCGTGGAACGGGGAATATTTTTTTTTACAGCAGTTATTCCCAGATACGTATTTCCAACTTTTTATTCCCCATTTTCCAAAAGTGGATTCTGTCAATTGGGAAATAAATTTAATTATATCAAAATTATTATAATAACTCTTATTTATTACAATACTATCTTTAAAATTATTAGGTAATTTAACCCTTACAGACAATATTAATATTATTAATTATTAATATCAACTACATATAAACAAACATTATCGTTAAAAATCTATTCCTTGATGGGGTTCTTTCATAAAAACGTCAAAACTGCTGTAATTGGGATAAATTTTTTCCCAATAAAAAATCTTTCGCGAACACCAGAATACACTTTGGGGAAAAGGGAATAATACTACAATAAAATTTAAAATTTCTATTCCCCGGGAATTACCAGAATAGGGCCACTATGGCCCTATTATGAATTTTTCGATAGCGTTTTTTTTCTCGATAGTATCGAAAATGAGCTATCATGAAAATTTTCGATAGTATTTTTTTCGATAATATTGAAAATTTTCGGCTGCTCTTGAGGTGACGACCATTTTATTTCATCAACGTAATTTAATAGAATTAAATTGCAATATTTAATAAATAAAAATATTTTTTTCAAAAATGTGAAATGCAAATAAACTTTTATTTTATGTTAATATTAGATTTGTGTTATATTAATATTATATTACAGAGAAACCTCACAACGGACATCGCCGCGACCAAAAAAGTTGTGCGTTTTAGTGAGGTTGTCCCTTGAACTGAGGATTTGTGATTTTTTTATAAAAATTTTCTTGGGATTCTATTTCTTATCCGATTTTGATGATATTCAGCATGCACGATGAAAATGAGATTCTTAAATGATTTTTAGAGGAAGTTCTGGAATATGGCCAATTAAGAAGGAACTTGGCCATTTCCTATCCGATATTGATGAATTTCAGAATGCACGATGGAAATGGGATTCTTAAATGATTTTTAGATAAAGTTCTGGAATATGACCAATGAGGAAGGAACTTTGTTTCATTTCTTATCCGATATTGATGAAATTCAGCATGCATGATGGAAATGGGATTCTTAAATGATTTTTAGATAAAGTTCTGGATGGAATATGGCCAATTAGGAAGAAACTTGGCCATTTCCTACCCAATTTTGATGAAACTGAGCATTTCCAATGTAAATGGGATTCTTAAATTATTTTTAGAGGAAGTTCTGGTATATGGCCAATTAGGAAGGAACTTGGCCATTTCTTATCCAATGTTGGTGAAATTCAGCATGCACGATGGAAATGGTATTCTAAAATGATTTTTAGATAAAGTTCTGGAATATGGCGAATTAGGAAAGAACTTCGCCATTTCTTATCCGATTTTGGCGAAATTCAGCATTTCCAATGGAAATGGGATTCTAAAATGATTTTTAGAAAAAGTTCTGGAAAATTGCCAATTAGGAAGGAACTTGGCATTTCTTATCCGATATTGATGAAATTCAGCATGCACTATGGAAATAGGATTTTAAAATGTCTTTTAGATGAAGTTCTGGAATATGGCCAAGTATGATGGAACTTGCCCATCCCTTAAAAGTTATTTGTTGTTGTTAAATACTTTTCTATAAATCATTTTAGAATCCCATTTCCAACGCACATGTCGAATTTCATCATAATCGGTTGAGAAATAGGCAATTTCCGTAATACTTGGCAATATTCCAGAACTTCATGTAAAAATCATTTGCGAATCCCATTTATAACGCACATGTCAAATTTTATCAATATCGGTTGAGAAATAGGCCATTTCAATCATACTTGGCCAAATTCAAGAACTTCATCTAAAAATCGTTTTAGAATCCCATTTGCAACGCATCTGTCAAATTTCATCATATTTGGTTGAGAACTTGGCAAGTTCCGTCATACTTGGGCATATTCCAGAACTTCATCCAAAAATCATTTTAGAGTCCCATTTATATCGTACATGCTGAATTTCATCAAAATCGGATACAAAATGGCCAAGTTCCTTCCTAATTGGCCATCTTCTAGAAATTTATCTAAAATCATTTTAGAATCCCATTTCCATTGTACATGCTGAAAAAATCGGATAAGAAATGGCTAAGTTTCAAATAAAGTCTTATATTTACATATCTGCCAAGTATGTGCCAAGTAAATGTCTTATGTATAAATATATCTCTAGGGGGGGGGGGCGGGGGGGGGGGGGGGTATTATGAATTTTTTTTGCTTTCGAAAAATTCGAAATCGAAAAACTCGCCCTATTATGAAACCAAAACCAAAATCGAAATCGAATTTTACGAAAACTCAAACGTCAAATCCGACTGCTATTTAGGAGACGAATATTGTTAATTTGAATAGTTGTTTGTTAAACAAATAATTTTACGTGTGGTTGTTTTTATTAAAAATAATAATTATTTTAAATTAATAGTTTTCAAACTTTATAAAATAATAATAAATAATGTAAGTTATAAAATTTAATAAGTAATTTTGTGGTGGTTTTATTAAAAATTGTAAATTAATACTTATATTATATTTTTTTGATAGGTCATCAACTAACGGTGCTCAATTTGAATCCTTAGTATCATTTATGGAGAAAAATGAAGGAATACCCAAGCATTTTTTAAATGCTCCAATTTAAGGAGACAACGCTGCACCTGTAGAGCAAAATCACCGAACAATTAAATTCAATGGGTCACCCAGAAAGAACAGTAGATATAGTTGGAAATTTTGATGTAATTATATGCTCGTTATACATTAATATTATTTATTTTAAAGTTTTTAAGTACAACGTTAAAGTTAAAATAAGGCATAACAAAAAATGTATTTCCGGTATTGGAGGGGCCCTTATAAAGTTAAAAATGTTAAAAAGTTAAAAAATTTTGTCCTCTTGAAGATCGAAACAAGCCTCAATACCACATCTCCAGCAAACCTAAGCATAACATACATACACCGCAGCAACATCACCTCTTCAGCAAAACAGACCACCACAGAGGCCAACCAGACAGTTAACAATAGTGAAACCATAGCATCAACCAGCTAAATCAGAACCACCGTACATTCAGCAAGCCGCAATGAGATGTATTCAACAAGCCGACCTAAAAGAAAACCGAAAGAAACTGCCAAAATGATTTTAAAAAACAAATGCAGTTTCAAGAAACTTGTTATCAACATTTCCGATCATTTGCCGAGAGGACAGAAAATACCAAGCGGATATACTTAGAGTTTCTAAGAATATTAGAAAAATAAAATAAAATAAATTTAAATTCCTAAAATAAAATTGGTTAGCCGAGCAAAAATTCAGAGCAGAAGAACTGGAATTGAAACGATTCGAAAATTAGTGCCTAAATAAAATTTTAATGAATTATCTTAATAATAATGAAGTTATTAATGATAATGAAATTGTGGAGAAGGCAACACACATTAACGATCTGTGCAGCTTTACTCAGGTACATAATCCAGTTCTCTGGAATGTAGCAGGCATCTGAATCTTCCTTTTAAAATACCATAAACTCTTTTTATTATTGAGCGTGCCTTGAGAATGAACAGTGTTGTACCTGGATTCACTTGAACCTTCAACGCTTTTCCTGTATGTCATCATCATCCATGGCTCAAGTATATATCCGGAGTCACCTAAATACAAATATGTGTACACAATTTATTTGTAATTATAGTTTTATCTAACAGCCAAGATGACCTATCTCCTGCTCTCCATTTTTTGCTCCATGACAATACGATTACTGCTTCCACTCCAAATCACTGAATCGTGAGAGCAATCTTCGAAACGCGCATAGACTGAGGTGATCTCCATTTTGTAGTCGCAAGTCTAGATGCAAAATATTTTAAAATTTGTAACTATTACCACCAATACGTGCAATTTTTAAACAATAAATGATTACCATTATCACATTTAAGCTATGCGAGCCTTTTCTATTAAAAAAATGATGTTCATTTATAGCTTTACTATGTTGATATGTGTGCCATCGACACATCCAATAACTTCTGTAAATCTGCATTTCTGTAGGAAATATTCCTTCGATCTAATCTGCTCTTCATCCGATAAATGGAAATTAATATATTTGTCATACATAACTGCTTCAAGAATATTGAGGGTTTCGCTTAATGCTACCGAAACAGTTGACTGGGCCATGCCAATCAGAAAATCTTGCCCAACTGCTTGCTGATAAGAGCCTTCTGCCAGAAATCTAAGAGTGTTGGCAACTTTTAGTATTGGTGGGATCGCGTCCTTGTGTTTGGTTGGCTTGAAGTGTTGCTCTATTTGTCTCAATATAACATTGAGCACTTCCTTTGAAACCCAGAATAAACGAATGAATCTAAACTAAAATGAGTTGTTAAATATATCCAATCCAAAAATAACCTAATTGTTTAACATTACCTTTTGTTTGTCATGTCTAATGGATAGGAATTCGTCCACAATCGTTTCCTTTGAATGTAAGATGGTCTCACTTGATCATCTTCGCCTGAATCATTTTCGCTTGAATTAATAAAAAATCCTACAGAATCCATTTACGACTTGTAAACGTTTTACAATAATTTATCGCAAAATTTATAAATTTTGTAACTCTAAATTTTTTAATTTTATTAAAAATAAATTTCTGTATACAAAAACGCTTGTCACAAAATAATACACATAAACACAAAAAAATTATTCCTTTTTGACATTCCGATCGTGTTTCATAATAACAATATTAGCGGCGGATTTTTAGATATCGGATTTTTCGATTTCGATTTTTTCGAGATCGAAACTATAATTTTTACAAAAAATCATCTCAATTCACTAAAAACCTTCTTACCGAAAATAATAATAAACCATTTGCGGGCGATGATTAACATTTCTTTGCAAGCACTCGTCAAATTTGCTATAAAATCAAAAGTTTTAATGCGCTGGACACTTAGCGATAAAGATATATAGAGAGATTTGATTGATTCATTGTAAATTATACCACCATGCCCAATCTAGACTTCTGGGTGACACCGGGCCCTTCGTAACTCTTTAGACAAAACAAAACCGAAAAATAGGAAAGGTTTCTCTACATTGTGGAAGAAGTTAGTGTAAAAAACTCTTTGATGACGCGTAGATTTTCGGATGAACTCCTGTGTTGTTATTGAAATTTGTTCGACATGCTTCGAAAGGCAGATTTTTCGAATGATACCGTTATCAATAATAATGATACATTCGTACCATTACACTATACCGTCACACCACCATGCCGTCACACCACCATACCGTCACACCACCTACCGTCACACAACCATACCCTCATACAAAAATAACAATGTACCGGCATAACCATCACGCTATTCTACCATGTTACCATCATAATATCATGCCACCATACCACAGAATACAACCAGAAGAGACATAACGCTGTTTCTGTATGGAAAAATTTGGACTCATTTTTTTGACCTTGATTGTCCGAAGGTAAGAGAAAGTTGGGTTATGTATTCTTTGGTTTCTTCTTTGGTTTATTGGTTTTGATTTGAAATAATAAAAATTGAGAATCCTTAAGAGTATAGTTAGTGAAATTATTTGACAAGTTTTGTTTTTACAACATAACTTGTATTAACTACTATAATATTCAAAAATAATTATACTTCAATGTCCAAAAAAGAAGGTAATATGAAAAAAAAAATTTGGTCCACGCAATGTCTATTCTGGTTAATCTTTCTTCTGTGACCATACTTTCATTTGAGTAAAAATGATTCATACTAATATTCCATAAAACCATTATAAATACTATCACAATCGTACCATCTTACAATCGTACCATCGTTCCATCATACCATCATATAATTATACCATCATACCACCACACCATCATAACATCATACCATTATACCATTATTATTATGATGACATGTTTCATACTAATATATCATCGTAAAATCGTACCATCATGCCATCTTACCATCGCACCATCATACAATCGTACCATCATTTAATCGTACCATAATACAATCGTACCATCATTCCATCACATCATCGTACATCATCCATCACCATCACTATCATCATCAACATGCCGGTCACCATTTTAGTTTGCATCATCACCATCACCGTTAAAAAATAACAAAAAGATACACGTGTCGATTTATTTTTGATTTTGCACTAAATATCCAAAAATCAGCTTAATCGGTGAAGTTTTAGAAATTCCTCTGTGGTAACTTTGAACTTGATATCACCCCACAGGAATGAGGTGTAGGTGTGAGATATTAACAGTGATCATCCTTAGGTCTTAAACAATAATTGTGTAAAGTTTGGTTCAAATAGGTTAAGACGTGTGGATTTGTATAAATATCAAACATACAAACATTCATTTTTATTGGGTATATGTAAAATTAGGTTCAGTTTTGTACTTAAAATTACATGTTTATTTAGCAAGTATGTAAAAGTGGTATATTATTCAAAGTATGCTCCTTCAGAAGCCACAACCTCCGCCCATCTTTTAGGCAATTCGGGTGGGATAGAACTTCCCAGTCCTGCCCTTATAATTAGGTTTTAACAACTCTTGCAGTATGTGGTTTTATCTTGTCAGTGTCATGCTGCAAAATAAGTTTATTGTGCCTATTCTCCCAATCTAGTCAATTGACCAGCTCGCTTCAAACGTATTAATTGCCGTCGGTAGACTTCGCCATTAATAGTTTCAGAAGGTTTCAGTAGCTCGTAATATACAACGCCTTTTATATCACACCAAATACAGAGCATAACCTTATCACAATGTAAATTTTCGCTCACCAGGCTTTACCTAAGCTTCTTTACATTTTGGATTCTCGTAGTAAATCCATTTTTCATCTCCAGTCACAAGTCGATGCAGAAAACCCTTTCTTTCTTCTCTTGGAAGAAGCATTTCAGAAGTGATTTTTCGACATTCCATCTGCCTTTCTGTTAGTTAATTCATGTGGTATCCAATTCCCAAAGTTTTGAACCTTCGCCTTCCATGTAGACGTCTACTGACAACGGATTGATCAACATTCAATGCTTCTACCAATTCTTATTGCGTTTGTGTGTTGTCTTCATCCAATAATGATTACAATTTTTCAACTTCAAATTTTTCGGTCTACCTTCACGTTGTGCGTCTTCAACATCGAATAAACTTTCTTCAAATTGCCTAAACCACCTTCTACATATACTATCAGTAAAAGCATGCTCACCGTAAACTTCTACAAGTAAACGATGACTTTCAACAGCGATTTTCTTTATAGTAAAAAAATACAACAAAGCTTCCCGCAAATGACGAATATTTGGCACATAACTCTCCATTTTAAATGGAATAAAAGATGTGTTGTTGATATTTGAACCAAATGTCATATACTACGTTTTAAAGGTTATGAAGAGACTTTTCAAAAACATTTATTACCAGATTCACACAATACATATAAGAACAATTACGCCATATATTAGGAAAACGGAACTTACTTTTACAAATACCCGATATACATGTATGTATGTAGATTTCAAACAAAAGGCCATCCTCATAAATAACGCTTTTTGTTGCGAATTTTGTTTACGTTTTTTGCTCTCCCTCTTACCTTTAAACTGCGTAAAAGTAGGGTAAAAACGAAATTTTGATTTTGTTTTTCTTTTCATAATAAATTTCGACAGGAGCGAAAATAATTTAACGCAATTCAATATTTTTGTATTTTTTTGTGTTCACTATAAACACCAATGGCACTGTTTTAATTAGCCAACCAAGAGCTTTATCTAGTTTGGTAAATATTAGTTGTATTGCTTTTACCAAAAATAAGAAAATTACAACAACAATCGTACTAGATAGACCAAAAAATAGTTTAGCTAAACCAAAAAAAATTAGTGGTTAAACAAATTTTAACCAAATTTTTAGTCTCAATACCTGCCTCAAGAGTCGAATTGACAGGAAAATACATGAAAAAAAATTAGGCCAAAATTTGGTTAATTTTTTCTGTTGCTTTGACCAGCCATTAACCTAATAAAATACCTAACTCAGTTAAACAAAAGAAAGGATATTATATTTCTAGATTTTCCTTTCAATACCTTTTCATTAATTAAGAAACAAAAACCCCATGATTTTTTCTACTTTTTCATTTTCAAGGAAAAAAAGTTGATCGGCTAGTTATATAATCAAGAAAACTGGCCAAAGACTTGAACATTTCTTAGTCATCTGCAGCGAATATTTTGAAACCATATTTATCGTTGAAACCTTAAAAAAAATATAAAATTTGCGCAGTTTCACCAAGCTGCCAATAAAACGGTGTGAAAGATTATCTTCTATACTTGACTGGCGCACGATTCCCAGAACGGTCGGGTTTGGTCAGTAAGAATAGAAACTACCTTAGGGCAGCAAAATTCCCATTCAAATTTATTGAAAAAGAATAACGCAAAAAGAGGAAGTTTTGTAGAAAACTCTATTACCAAACATCAACAGTTTCTAGGGAGGTAAGTATTATTATAGTTTAAAAAACGGTGGTTTTTTAAAAATTTTTTTACAATTTATTAATGTTTTTTATATAACAATATATGGTTAAAAAATTTTTTTAATTACAAGCACAAAAAAACATTTTTGTGCTTGTAATTAAAAAAAAAATTTTTTAACCATATATTGTTATATAAAAAACATTAATAAATTGTAAAAAAATTTTTAAAAAACCACCGTTTTTTAAACTATAATATACAGTGATAAAAGCCACGGCACCTGATAAAAATGGATAAATGCCATCTTTATAATATATAAGTATTATTGTTTCCAGTAAGACGGAGTGCCATTACCTACGGCTAATACAGTTCAACGGTGGTGGAAGGAGGATCTAACCGTTTTTCTACCCTACTGTTCACCTGATCTGAACCCTTTGGATTATTTTGAGTGGTCGTACATGGAAAGTTAGCAGTAATAAATTGTCTAATATTTCACAATTTCAAGGAGTACTATGCAAAGATTTGTGAAGAAATCTTAATGGATTACGTGCGTGCCGCTTGCCCTCGTTTTGAAAAAGGGTTGAACCAGTTAAGAAGCCAAAAGGCGGAATAATTTTAAATTATTGAATCCGAAAATTCTGTCTATTTTATAGATATTCCTTTTTACATTTGTTTTAAAACTTTTTATTATATATATTATATATAATTTGCCTCTCGGTACCACCTCGAAACATGCAATCAACACCATCTCGCTACAACAATTTACTCAACCGCACCCTTCAAACTATCAAAATTCATTCATGGGTTTTGACCACTAAACACATTGAAGCATCAAACTCGACCAAACCATTCCTTTCTTCTCCCAACCATCCAAATTGCATAACTCTCCAAAGCCTCCCCACCTCCACCCACCACAGTCAACCACCCAAACCAGCGTCAAACGATAAATATCAAGTAGAGTAAACAATGAATCAAATAATAAATCTAAAAAGAAATAAAAACATAAAAGGAGTGGATTATAAAATAAAAGTAACGTTTTATGGGGCATCCTATCTAGGGTCCCAGGTAGAACTAGTAATTAAAATTTACTAGAAATTGGTGTAGTGGACGTGAAGTGCACTAACTATTACATAAAGAAAATTTTGAAATGAAGAATAAAATAACACTATTAGAATCTCAAATAGAGGAAATTATGAGCAAATTACAAAACAAACAGAAAAATAATTCTGAATATAAGGGTAAACAGTCTAATAAATCAATAAATAACACAAACAATTTAATACATAACGTGGAATCAGAAACCACAGTAAATTAGCTACCGTTAAACGAAAGTGACAATGATCCACGATGAACATTCATCCATAGATGACTAAGGAAACGAATTTATACCGGTCGTCGCTCCAATTCCATACTGTAGCAACTACACTTGAGGACAAATCGGAAAATAGTTTTAAAGTTCGTAAAGTATAATTTCCTTAAGTAAATTATTCTGGCAATCAGTGAAATTGGTAAGACTAAATTATGGTAACGGGATATTCTTATTTTCGAACAAATAGGAAAGAGCGTATCCTTAATAGTAGAAATCAATAAATAACTAAGTTTTGTGAAAAATGTTAGATACAACAGTATGATTCTGAGGTGACGCGCTGTTAGGGTGTCACACGCGTAATAAAAATAATAAAAAATAAAATTTAAATAATAATGAATCAAATAATAATGAAAACATTAATAAACATAACAATGAGAGTGAAAAAAAGTAAATATGCCACCAATAAATGAGCTGTTATTTTTGAAAGTGGTATAAGTCCATTTTTCCAAAAAATTAAGTTAATGATAACAATAGACAAATGACAGTATAATCTTTCTAACGGTAAGAAATTTATAGCCAAAATAAAAGCAAATGCATCTCTAATACTTGTGCAAAAAATAAGAAAATTCAAAATCCCGTATATTTTTGCATTTATTGTTTTTCTATTCTTTCATTATCTCGATTCAACAAAATATGGACTTATACCACTTGTAACGACAACCTGACAACATCGCTAATTCGTATCCGCGTTTCAGAATCGTATGACATTGTACAACCAGTCACGGGTCAGGTCATCGTTAACGTAATGTACTCAGGCAGATTGGCAACTGCAGCATTTTGCCGGCTAATACTTAGTCGTGGGAGAGGATTTTTTTTTGCTGGATCTGCTTGGTTCATGAGATCTGCAGTAAGTATGACTCGGCCTAACTCACCCTAAGACACTCATCACTCATCTCATTATCAAGGTCGATCTTTCAAAAAAAAAAGAAACACAGTAATTATAAAAATAATAACAAAACAATACGATTAGTTTAAATTTACGTTAATTATAACCAACAAAACAAAACAAACATAATTTCTTTCACAGTCTCAACCGTGGATATCGTAACACTCAAAAATAACCCTGAGTTTGAACCATTGGGCATCCGATGATGACACGAAGAGCTCGTCGTACCCCCGTCAGATCTGAAAAGAAAAAAAAATGGCGACGAAAATCGCTGCTCGTTTCACGGACGACACGTTGCCGGACTGTGAGTGGAAAAAAATATTCTTCTGTTTTTTTTTCAATGTAAATGAAATAAGAAAATATTAACAATAAATTAAGTAACCAAAAAAATAATAATAAGAAAGAAATTAAAAAAAAAAATATTTATAAATTAACATTAAATTGGCTTTTTAATTCTATTCGAAAAGGATAGGCTGGTTTACCCCCAACCGGAATGTGCTTGCGACCGACGACTATGGAAATCCACAAACAGCTGATGTGGTTGCTTGATTTTTCTTCAAACACGCGGCTTTTCTACCCGAACACAGTTACGACAGTAATGTTGACTTCTCTATAGGAGCGCGTGGAATTGGTGTTGTTATCGTCGCGGGTCCACCACGAAACGAGTAGTACAACAAAAATAATTTACGTTGTATTTGCACTGGCACGCTTTGAGTTTTTCTCGTCGGTATTGTAATACAGAAAAATTTGCACTCAGATATTTATGAATCTTATGTACTTAGTTTAGCCAAATTTCACAAATAACCAAATATATATTAGATCACTTTCGTGTGCGTTATTTTATTTTTGTTTCCCCAAATTAGATATTATGTAGGGTATTATCACTTATATATTTGTATTTTTTTATTTTGTTTCACACACCTTTTTAATCATTATATTCTGTTGGTTATCCAATTATGGTACACACAAAATTTGATTTTCATACCTGGCGGACATTAATAAATTCCGGCTTTACTTTTTATATATACACGACCGTCGTTGTGCAATGCCAAAACCAAAAAGCCTTGTCTCTTCCCTCGTTCTCTTTTCGTCGTTGTCGATGTCGCATCGTAGTTTTTTTTGTTTGTTTTTCCTTTCTGTTAACGACTCTGCCATCTGCATATGCTGACATGAAATCAAAGAAAAAATAGTACCTTCTCTCTTTGTTTTTACGCTGTTTGAGTCGATATGCAAATGGCAGATCGTTACACACTTTCAAAAATAACAGCTCAAATATTTATGTACAGAAACCTTCAGACAAGTGCTAGCTAGGCTTTTAACGAAATTTGGTATAATTCCCCACATTTCATCAGCAAAAATATTGGTTTGATTAGTTAAGCTGAATATATCTATTGAATGACTACACTTGCATTGTACTAAAATCATGTAATAGGTGACAAGCAGAAACTCGGCTCTGAAGTTGGTTGCATTAAAAGCATACTTGAACCAATGCCGTCTAGAATATACAAGCCATACTGCTAAAAGCAAAAATTATTATTTTTTAATTCAGCGACATAACCTAGATGGCAATTAACATTTGAAAAATGAAAGAGTTGAGAGAAACAGAGAATAAAACATTTCAAAAATAAAAAAATTATTTAGTATTATCTCATGCGTACCAGCGTACGAAAGGAAGGTTGTACATATTTTTATCTCTGCTAATTTTCTGCATAATTTAAAACTAATAATATTATTAATAAAATAATGATTTAAATATAAATAAATATTAACTAAAAATATAATATGAGTTGGAAAAATTTATATGAACTATTTTTTATTAATAATTTTAAATTATGAAAAAACACACGACGTACAACCTCCCTTTCTTGCGCTTGGATTAGTACTAATTTATTATTTTTATTTTTCACATGTTTTACTCTCTTCGTTTTCAAGTTTTGTTCTCTTCCATTTTTCTAGCATTAATGCCATCTGCAGAAGATTAATGGAACTGTCGACATAAATTGAGTGACGTAGACAGTAGTATGGCTTGTATATCCTAGACGGCATTGCTTGAACGCATCCAAATCACCCGCCATTTTGAATATATATATAGCTGAGTCATTGCTGTTTTTATGACATAAGTTTCAATGCTTTACAAGCTGTGTCATTCCGTATTCTTCAATTTTAAGAGAAGGATGTCGAAAAGCAACATTTACACCACATTCTATTCTGTTTTCAAATGAAAAAAATGCTGATCAAACTACGGAATTGATTAATTCGACTTTGGTGAACATTCCGTGAGTCATTCAACAATAAAAAAGTGTTTTCCAAGATTTCGTGATGGCAACTTTAGTCTTGAGGACGATCCACGTCCAGGTGCAGCAAAAAAATTTGAAAAAGAAGAGCTTAAAGATTTACTGGATGAAAATCCGTGTCAAACTCAAAAAGACTTTGCAGAACGCTTAGGAGTTACTCACCAAGCAATATCACTTCGACTGCATGCAATGCGAAAGATACAAAAGGAAGGAAAATGGGCTCCTCACAAACTGACCGAAAAAAAACCAAAACCGAGTTGGCTTCTTGGTACGAGGAATAAAATCTTGGTAAAATCATTACGGGTGATTAAAAGTGGATATTGTACGATACTCCTAAACGCAGAAGAGCATGGGTTGATCCAGGACAGCCATCAACATCAATTGCAAAAATGAATATTCATTCATATTCAAGATAGTGTTATTGTGTGTCTGGGGATTGAATAGGAGTCATTTACTATGAGCTTCTGGAACCTGGTCAAACTGTTACAGCTGAACGTTACCAGGCCCAATTGATGAAATTAAGTAATGCTCTGGAGGAAATGGGGCTAAATGTGATGTTGCTGCATGACAGAAGGCGGAAGGTGATATTGCTGCATGACAACGCTCGTCCACATATAGCAAAATCAACCCCCATCTTCTCCTTAGGCTGAGAAGTTGAATAGCATGTGGCGTATTCTACAGACTTGGCTTCCTCTTATTGCTACTTATTCAGATCGATATCGTCATATTTGAAAGACCAGCGGTTCACGAAAGTTGAAGATGTGCGAAAATGGCTCGATGACTATTTTGCTTCGAAATCACTAAGATTTTATCACGAAGGCATTCATTATCTACCCGATAAATGGAAAAAGACCATAGATAGTACTGCCCCAAGTAGCATTTTTATTTGTCCATTGGTTCTCACATTACTGTGACAACTAATTTCCCCGCCTTTTTGTTGTAGCGAACCGTATACCACAACAGCATTACAACGTATCACATAGCTATTTTGGCGAAAATAATTATTTTCCATAGCTTTGTGAAAGCGGTATAAGGAGTTGTGGTTGTTTTTCACAACTTTTAATTGAGCGTGAAACGGTTGTAAAATATTTTCGAAATAGGTATTTGAATATCGTCACAACCTGTAGAACACGCTGTCACAGCTCTCTGTCAACTATTTGAAAACTAATAATTGTGGTCAAAAAAAGAACTACACAACATAATCTACAACTTCTGCACAAGTAAAATGGTAATAACAAAAGTTATGACAACCATTATAATAATAATCAGTTGTACTCATATTACAAAAATACAATATGTGTAACTAAATACAATATAACACTATAAACATAAAATATATGATGGAGAAAAGTATTACATTATCCTGATTGATATTTATGCAATTCTAATTTTCGATAAATATCGCACATATACGCGGGAGAAATAATGGGAAATACATTTTTACTGTAAAATGAGGATTTCTAGGTCGAAAAATGAAGCATCGCTCCAAATTTTTTGATTCCTGAGGAAAATTAAATTATAGTTAAAAATATTTAAAAAAATAATTGATATGACCGATTAGGTCATTGAACTACATTTTTTATTTTAATACGATTAATTTCAAAATGGAGTCGCATATTGGCTTTATCAATATGGCGTAATGCAAGTAAAGCACTACGACAACCGTTGTACAACCAGTACAACCAATTTTGTTAAATGGATTTGTTCACGACTAGTATAACAAAAAAAATATTGTGAAGTTGTTATGAAGCAAACTTTCTGCATCCTGTAGTTGTGCTCAGAACCGATCTGACAATATTTATTTGTGTTAGGGTTTTGAAACAGATAGTTTTATTGACAATAAATGACATAGTTTTATTATCGTGATTCCATTCGCCCACTACAACACATTTTAGGCATCCATGTTTACCATTCAAATTTACAACACCTTTTAAAAACGCCCTCGCTGGAGAATCACAAACAAAACATCTGATGTTAATTTTCACGAGACAAAACATCTGATGTTAATTTTCACCAGTATTCAATAGCAATTTTAACTCATCCAAGAAAGGCCTATATAAAGAAAGCAAATCAATAAGTTAATTTGTACAGATCAAATTCAAAATATTCGGTTAAATAATTAAATATCACATTACCTTAAGAAATCTTCTACAGATTGAGGTTTCCCTACCCCACTCTAGATCCCAACTACCATTGGGCTGTATGTTGGCATTTCATAAATATTAAATAATACTGGCCAAAATTCTTCTCTGGAGCTTTTGTAAATTGGTAGGCCGTCGATATTAAAATTTAGAGATATACGAGTATCTAATGCTTTATCAATATCGTGCAAAATGTATTTAAGGCAAACTTCAAGACCTTGGTGCCAATAAATACCATGACCAATAGTTCTCAATTTTATAGATTTTGGTGTCTCGAGTAACGTTCGTGCAGCGGATGGCACATATACCGCCGTCCGCTTCTTTATTATTTTTAGCAATTCATTGATTGCTGTATGTCTAATATTGTGTGTTGTAGCCAAAATTCTGAAATCCTCTGTAAAATCAATGTCATTCTCGTATTTTGATCTTCATTTTCACTGTCCGAGAAATTGTCCAAATCTTCATTAATGAGTTCATCTTCCACATTACAATCTCTATACTCGAAGTCGTTCTGGCTGTTAGAAGGAATTGCTGCATTCGTCTGGTTACTCCCTGATGGATAATCTTGGGTTGGAAATTGATTATTCGCAGACGTCGAGTTTTCACCTGAACCATTTTCTATAAATCTGAACTTTAATCGATTCCTTATCACCAACCGTCTATATGAACCACTTTTTTATATTTTTTCCATTCGCAAATGTCCAATTTAGGTCTTCTATACATTTTTGTTTAAATACGCACATATAAATAAATACACAACTTGAAAATAAAATTCAAATGAGAAGTGAACAAAATGGCTTTAGTGCTCAATACATAAATGTGAAATATATACAGCTAAACAACAACTAAAGGATTGGCAAAACGGAACAAGAATTCAGATCACAACTTCTGATGTGAAAAGGGAAAGCGAATCTGAAATGGTGATGGTATTCAGCTGTGACAACTACTTGACAACAAATTTTGTGAACTGTTTTTTTCGGTTCTTTATTAGTGATTAAAGAAGTTGTCACGTGCATGTGCTAACCATCTTTGCAAACCAATTAGTACTGGATTTCAAATGGTAATAATATTAGTTGTGTAATGCATGTCCCAACCAATTTTGCGAGCAAATTAGCTGGATGTATGAATCAGTGGTGTATTTTATTAGAAACAAGTATTTTACAACTACAATTTTCTGTCGAAAATTTTAATAAGTTTGACAACCATTCAACAAGCAATTATTGGTTGTGAAAACATTCTCACAACCTGAAATTAGTTGTGCACAACTAAGAGTTATACGATGCTACTTGGGTGGCGAATATTTCGATTCTTTGTAATGAATGTCTTTTCAATAAAGTTAGATTTGACCAAAAAAAGCCGAATTTCTACTTGCGCGTGCTAACACATAGAATTAAAGATTTAATGTTATAAGATCTTGTTACATAAGGTAAATAGAATGTGTATACATAGGTTATGGGGAGGATGAAATACGAAAAAAAAAATTGGGATTTTTAGATGAAATAGCGGTCAGTTGGTTTGTAATCGCGACAGAAAAATATTTTTTTAGAAATTTATGCTAAAAAGCAAAGATTGAACAAAAATAAACGAAGGAAAAGTATTTCCATGTGGTCGCAGTACAACCATAATAAAATATTGATTTAATAATTTTAAATTAATACAATTAATAATCAACAAAAAAAAACTTAATGATAATTAAATTATAATAATTATTTCAAAAACTATTTGTTGATAGTGCTTGGTATAAGACGTTTGTGTTGGGTTTCTACATGTAGATTGATAAATAATAAAATAATATTTTTAAAATTGTTTAACACTAAATTTACGGAACTCGTCAATTTGGCGAATTTAAAATTTAATCTTTATAAATAAAGAAAATGCTAACCTATTTTTTTTTAAATTTATGTTGACTTTTATAGATCTAATGACGTGAATATATATTCTAACTCATATTCCTTTTTTAGACCTTTAAGATCAAATATCGGTATGTGCTATACCTATTTTTCCGAAAACCCTACAAATTGATGATTGGGAAGTTTTTCCTAAGTTTCCTAAAAATAACAAATCATTTGAATGTATGTGTAAAAACTTCGCAACAAAAAACTACTTATAAACGAAAAATTCATATTACGAATTATTGAAAAGAATTTCTTTTAACCAAACAAAAACTGAACAAAAATTGTATCCCCCTAAGATACATCAATTTCATTTAAAACTAATAAAATTAATTATAAATATCTCAAAAAAAAAAAATTAGGTAAAATTAATTATTTTAAAATAAAAACTGTTTCCAACTACAGCAACTACGAGTATAACGAAAACCTATATTTAATTACTTATTACAGACCCACTCTACTTCTTCTATACGACTTCATTTCTGAATTCGCTTCTACTATGGTTGTATATCGATTTTCCAAAATTTTCCTGCTGTTCCTGAAAAGCGCGCATTCTAACGGAAACCAATTATGAGTTGCTGTAGACCTATCCTAAAGGAAAACCATACAGATTTTTCGAAATCTAGGGGAATAGGTAGTTAGGATTGAACATTTCTGAATTCGCTTCCACTAATGGTTGTATATCGATTTTCCAAAATTTTCCTGCTGTTCCTGAAAAGCGCTCATTCTAATGGAAACCAATTATGAGTTGCTGTGGACCTATTCTGAAGGAAAAATATGTATATAGATTTCGGGGAATCTCTATGGTTGTTTTTAGAATATGTCTACAGCAACTCATAATTGGTTTCTGTTAGAATATGCGCTTTTCAGGAACAGCAGGAAACATTTTGGAAAATCAATATACAACCATAGTGGAAGCGAATTCAGAAATGTTCAATCCTAACTACCTATTCCCCTAGATTTCGAGAAATCTGTATGGTTTTCCTTTAGGATAGGGCCACAGCAACTCATAATTGGTTTCCGTTAGAATGCGCGCTTTTCGGGAACAGCAGTTGGAAGTGAATTCAGAAATGTTCAATCCTATACTATAACTTAAAATAGTTTTGTTGTAAATTGAGCTCTTCTTAGGGAAAACAGGCAGTGTTTGCCTTTGGATTTTTAAACTTCTCAAAGCTAAGGAGCCTTGTTACCTTTATAGGAAATTGGTGGTTAGTAGAGTTTATTCCTCTAACTTCCTCCTAATTCCGGCCAAAAATTTTTGTTGGTCATTAAGCAAATCCTTTTATGTTAGGCGAGTTTACCTTTGGAATTCAATTCCATTGCAAATTAATAGGTTATAATCGGCAGGATTATTTAAGTCAACATTTTTCTAGTGGGATGATTGAGGGGCAATACGGAGCTTTTTAAATTATTTTTATTAACGTTGTCATTATTGTTAATTTTTAATTATTTCACCTCTTGCTGTACATTTTATTGTAAATGAGCTACTGCTCAAAATAGAATGTGTATAGGCATGAAGTGGAAATTGTTTGAAAAATTCAAAAGGTTTTTATGCCTAATGGAAGCAACATCATTATTTTTTTGTTCCGATTACTTTGTTTCCAAGTGTGCTTTTAGTTTTAATACTAAAATATTAATAAAATACTACAAATAAATAAATAATAAACGTATTAACCGATAAAAATAAAACATCCAATAAAATGCCGAATTAAAATGAATTTTTGTATATTATTTACATAAATACACTCGCAAATATTTAAGAATAGGAAAAAATTCACTTTTCTGCACAAATTCGTGAAGATTTTCCTAAAATGTTCCTAACTTTATTTAGGAATCTTCTAGCAAAAACTTCACGCGAACACAAATTGACGGACGGATTAACTAATTTCTTGGTAAATAGAAACGATAAGTTGTATTCATATAAAACATATAAAGGCACCATAAATTAGCTTTGTATATTTATCCAATTGGCGAATCTACCGTGACCTTGAGCTCATACAATTTCTGTGTTTTACTCATCCATATACAAGATGCGCGGGCGAACTCCCTTCTTTTTTGTATTTTTTTCTTCTGACACTTATTCAGATGTACATGATTTTGAACTAAGTGATAGCGAGAGTGACGTTGAGCATACGGATTCTGATCAAAGCAAATAATATATGTTTCAATATATGTCTCAGCAAAAAAGGATGCATAGGTATCCATTCGGAATCTGAAAACGATAAATTGATACATCTCAAAATCAAAATAAAAAGACTGAAATTGCTCTTGATGGAACCTCCAGAGATAAATTTATGGAAATATAAATATATATTTAGTAAAATTTAATAACAACTCTCAGGCCTGTTATCAGCCTAATGCAAACATTAAGGCGAGATGCCGTTTTAGGCAATACATGCAAAACAAGCCAGACAAATTTGGCATACAATTTTGGTTAGCTTGGCACTTTGATTGATTTATTGGAGTTTTCGACCAACCTTTAAGCAATGGCCGTGCTTCATGGAACACCCTGTTCACAAAACATAAAGAGGATTTGGATATTTTTAGTTAGTAATGATAGAAATTGACACGATTTCAGACACCTAAGTATAGCCAAGCCAAAAGTTAGCAACACAATGACAATACATTTCAAATCTAATTTTATGGTTTATTAAAGTTTAAACCGCATTCTGAAATAACATTTATTAGTTTGCTGATACACTTCTGAAAATCGTATTATTAATTTAAATTTCACTTAAAACGTATAAAACCGCAGCTCTCTAACAAGCAGCTCTTATGTCTTTCTCTCTCTTTCTCTTTCTCTCTCTCTCTCCTCTCTTTCTTTCTACCAATTTATTCATACATATTATTTCCGCCATATTGGCCAATTTCGCAATTTAAAACTACAGTTTATCTCAAACTACTATTATAAATGAAGCATTTCCGAGAACCTGCCACTAAGATTATAGAAGTTTGATCTGTGATGGACGCTGCCCTGTAATGAATTACAATTAATGCCACCAGTAATCAAAATTAAAAGACGCTAGTTAGTTCCTAAAATATGAAGTTATAAATTAATGAATAGATTACAATTTTTACAATAAACCCAACCAGGGACCATCTGTCAAAACCCACTACCGCCAAAAACCGTTAAAATTTAAATATTTAGAATTTTTAAAATCTGAAAGAATCTATAGGTTAATAAATTTAATTAAGATTAATGCCTATGTATTAAGGCCGTGTGAGCACAAAAAAATGGCCTGTCCTATGTATGTGGTATAGGATAACAAACAAAAATATTTCCATACGGAACGGTACGTAACGTCGAATTATGCAAAACGAATAATAAATTCCAACCAGTAAGTTCCAGTGAAAAAATTTGTTTTGTTTAAACTGGATGTATACATTTTGTAGGACACAAAAATCATAAGCCAATTTATACGCAAACAAACTCTTCCAACAACAAGCCATGGGGAACTCACGGAAAACAGTAGTTATTATATTCCCTATGCCAGCTGTTCTGTTAATATAAAGCTTCTGTTAACTTACCTAAGTAAAATTTAAACTGAAGGCTATAAAGATTGTTTTTCAAAAGTTGGATAATTCTTCAATACACAGTTTCGCTACTAACCGGCGCCTAACAACAAACCGAATTTAAGGGGTGCCCTACTTTAAATGAACAGTATAGTGTGAAAGTGGTGTAAGTTTATATTTTATTGAACAAAATAATGAAAGAATTGAGAATCAATAAATGCAAAATTATACGGGATTTTGAATTTTCAAGTATTAGGTATTTAATTTGTTTTATTTCGACTAAAAATGGTTGAACGATAAAAATTTTTAATATATTTACACAGTATTTTATATAGATGGCTCATTTAATCTTCTACCAAAGACACAAACCAACTTGGCTACTTTAATAACCGCTTACTGCTATAAAAAGGGGAAATAAACTAAATTATACAAACTACAATATTTAATTAAAAGTAGGCGGAGTTTCCGCTAATTTATTCGAAAATTGCACAAATGACTACGATGAATAATGATGATGATGATGACAATTTTTTTGGTGGTTTGATGTTTTAGATTGGGGAGTTTGCAACGGCTGGTGTTATGGGGAACGGGATTATAACAGTAAGTGTAACTATTTATAGCATTTTACCGTTGTGTGTTTGGGTTGAGTTGTTTATTTTTATTACTACAAATTTGTGTTGGAAATTTTCAAAAAAAAAAAAAAAAAAAAAAATTATAATGTTCGGAGGTGGGGACAAAGCGTGTTAAAATATTTATTTAATTTTGGTAATTATCTCTTTAACTGTTTTGTTTTTGTAATTTTATTTTTTACAAGCACATGATTTATTTGAAGTTAGTGCATTTCTCTGAATTGCGAACGTACAAGTATAAAGAGAATATTTATTTTCAATTATGGATTATGAAGGTTTGGGTTTGTTGTTATGGTTTTGTGAGGGTAATGTCGCATAATATGTATGTGTATAGAACAGTTGGGTGGAATTATAACACAGATAGAAAGGGAAAGGTTTTTTCTGATATTGTTGTATAATTTATTTGATCCATTCAATTAGTTTATCTTAAATAAATAATTTTGTTAGATTGAAAATAAAAATATCCGTTTTTATTTCGTTTTATTATTTTTGTGATAATATATAGCAAGAAAGCATAGACTTTTTTGGGGAGTGATTATATTTAAACAATAATAGTAAAGTAATTAATCTTATTGAATTTATCAATTTTAGATTTATAGGCGATTTATTGTTTTTGTCGCAATGATAACTTTTATTGACCCGAGGTAGGTATACGGTATTTTAGCTCAATAAAAATATTATATTGGATGTTGAATGGTCTAAAAAGTTCCCGCCGTTTACTACTCAAATTTGAAATGCACTTTTTTTAAATAACTTTATTAAACTAAATATGCATCATTTTGGTCGACAGCATGTTGCAATTTTTCTGGTAAGTCCAGGAGACTTATGCGACGATAAGGTCACATCTTAGCTGGTTGAACTTTGTCTACTTCGCTATCAGAATCTCTCAGTAGCTCTATATCGATGACTGCTTGCCGGCTAGTAAAAGGCGGTTGGGGGAGTTCTTGTCTTGATACTCTAATTCATTGTTTTGCGTCCCTTTTCGGTACTCTATCGTGAATTTGTGCAGCTCTAGTTTTAATGCCCATCTTGCTAATCGCCCGAATAAATCGTTTTGATCCATTAGTAATTTTAAGCTGGAGTGATCAGTGATTATGGTGAACTGATATCCCTCTATGTATAAGGCTGGCATTTCTTTACCGCATCACCGCGTTCAAATATTCTAATTCCGTGACTGTGTAGTTTCTTTCTGCCTTGTTGAATTGGATGTTCCTCATCACCGGATTTCTGAAAAATCACACTACCGATTCCGGTGGAGCTAACATCGCATTGTATGAAAAATGGTTTCTTGAAATCAGGGTGGACTAGCACTGGTGCGGTTATCTGCGACTGCTTGAGCTTATCGAAGGCTTCCTGAGCTTGATCATTCCATTTTGGTTTTACATCTTTTTTCAATAAATCGCTAATTGGAGCGGCTAGCGTGGAGTAATTTGGTATAAACGTTCTATACCATCCGGTCGTCCCCAGGAATCGCCGCATTAGTTGTGTCGTGTGAGGCACGGTTAATTCGGCCATTGCCTGAACTTTGGAGGGGTCCACTCTGAGGCATCCATCACCGATAACAGAACCAGTGTATACGGTTTCTCTGAGCAAGAACTTACTTTTCTCTATATTTATAGTGAGATTTGCCTCTTTACTTCAGATAATAAAAGAACATGGTCTTTGAATGTTGCCGAAACGACAAGCAAATCATCAAAGTAGACCAACAATCTATCATGCAATCGGTGAGGAATAATCTTGTGTATAAGTCGACACATCGTCTGGGCTGCATTACACAGCCCAAACGGCATAACGACGAACTGGCAGAGTGAACGCCCTGCGATGGTGAAAGCTGTTTTATCCCGTGACTCATGATCAAGCGGTATTTGCTGAAAGGCATCCTTTAGGTCGATGGAGCTGATGAATCTTTTTTGGTCCAATTGACCTAACAGACCATCGATCAGAGGCAAGGGGAGCATCAGTCACCACCACCGAGCTTACTTTACGCGCAACGAAGCAAAGCCGAACTCCTCCGTTGGCCTTCTTTACGATGCTCACTGGGGATGATCCAATTCATGATATATCTCCTCTTGTTTAACTGGTGAAACGGCATAATATCGTTGCTTAATTATTTTTTGCTTGACATACGTCGATTTTGTGAACGACTAAATGTGTGCGCCCCAAACAAAATTTTGGGAAATTCAATTCAAAATTCAATTCCCAAATATAGGGGTTGACTTAATCCGGGAGCTATATGGATACGAAGTCGTCTCGTCTTACCACCGTACATTTTTGCCGGGATATGTCCTATTAATCGTCGCTTTTGTCCACTAGCAGTTTGGAGTGTCGATGAAAGGCTGTTGATTTTGCATTTATTGGCCTTCAATGGTAATCCAGGTAAGAAATTATATTAACGATTGTACCGCTTGCAGGAAAAGCAAACCAGTTAATTTTTCAACACGTCCCGATATGGGTAAATTTATTGAATCAACCAGGCCATTCCAACGATTTTAGATCGTCTTTTTAGGCCCATATTCACGTACCACCAACGGATAACTTTTAATAGGGATATATAAACACAATGATAATTTAGGATCACTATACCCGATTCCCGATTCTCGAACCATTGCGAACCGGAAGTTCTATTTTCAGATAACGGACCCCAGTTTAAGTCGGTGCTGATCGATTGACTGTACCTCAAAATATGGTCCTTAGGACTTTTGAGGCTTCGTACGAACGAAACTCTTCATACTACAATTTAAGCAGTCGTGCCCGAACATTCAGTCCAGGTCAGTCGGTATATGTACGCATTTTTCCCAGAGTTGTGCTCCAAACAATTTCTCTAGCAAATTAGCACCAAAATTCATTAAAACAGTGTTATACGAAATTGCAGATGGTAGTGGAAAACCTCGGAATGAATCATGCTAAGGATATTAGATAATGTTATGCTATGATTGAAACAAACGATTTATAATTTTGAGCGTTTTCCCACTCATGGGTGAGCTAAGTTCAACCTAATCCCAACTCTAATGCCTAGCATTGAGAGACCTTCTCATGGGTGTGGGGCTGTCCCACGATTGTAACATCGGTGCTGTTCCAGGCAGAATAAGTACATTCTTGTTGAATTTTGTGCTATACAAGATAAACATATTGTTCCATTTTAAACTGTATAGGATCAATGTACCCTCTACCGATCAGCTAAGCAAAATTCCAACTTTGACTGTGGATATTTCAAAAACTATTTGATTGATTGATTGATTGATTGATTGATTGATTATAGCAAGTCTCCCGGACTCCCGGGCACACACCGTACACCCGTTTACACATAACAAAACCGAAGGATAGGATAGGATTATTGGTTGGGACAGACTCGACCCGGTTACAGACACCAATGCGATCGATAGTTAGTAAATAGACGGCACAAAAGACAACACAATCTAACTACATTTTTAGATGATCATTTCTCTGGAATCCAGGGCCGGATACTCAGGACTCCCTAAACCTAAAAATTATTAATGTTGTAATTTCCCCCTGTTCACCTTTCATTAATTTACCTGATAAAATAATTAAGAAAATCTAAAATTACTAAGCTAAAATTATAATTATAATTACAATTACAGTAGAACTCGCTTATAGCGAACACTCAAGGCACACAATTTGGTTCACTATAGCCGGGTGTTCATTTTAATCAAATATTGGTTTACGTTTATAAACGTAGTTCTTTGTTTGTAGTGTATAAGAAAAAATAAGTGTTCGTGCAAATTCAAGGCACACAACTATATGACAAAACTATATGATCATTATAAGCTTTTGTTCGTTATATACATGGTTTGGTATAAACGGATTCTACTGTATTATAAAAAACATCATTATAACAAAATAAAGATACATTTAAATAAAATAAAGTTGAAATTAAACTTTCATGATTTATTATGAGTGTACGACCAAGCATCATAGCAGGATCTCCCAAACTCCCGGGCCCATGCCGTATATCCGTACACATATAACAAAACCGAAGGATTAAATAGGATTATTAGTTGGGACAGACTCGACCCGGTTACAGACACCAATGCGATAGATAGTTAGTAAATTATTAGTACAATATATAATAAATAGGTTAGCACAAGACAGCACAATCTAACTACATTATTAGATGATTATTTCTCTGGAATCCAGGGCCGGATACTCAGGACTCCCTAAATCCTAAATCTAAAACAGGGCTTAAAAAGTATTAATTATTAATGTTGAAATTTCATCCTTGTCCGTCTTTCATTAATTTACCTGATAAAATATTTAATAAAACTTTAAAATAACAGCGCTTATTTCCTTATTAATGGTCCTTTTATATCCAATTAAAAATTATTTCTTACTGCAACAAGAATTAACATAAATATTAAACCGTTTAAACATAAAATTTTACTTAAAACTAATCAGAAATTTCCTACCGATTAAGAAAAGAAAATATATAATTATGAATTCAATTATTTTATAAAATTTATATAAAATGATTAACATGATAATATTACAGCACCACAATACATAGATTTATTAATAATTCAATAAATCAATTAGGTACTATAAGTATATTAAGAATCAACAAATAAAATTAACATACAAATTCTCAGACGACTCTGAAAACTAAATTTAATTAATAAACATCATAATAACAAATTTTATTACTTAAATAAATAATTATTATAACAGGATCTTCAGTATTCCCGAGCACACCTCGTACACCCATTTATCCATCCCCAGCCGAAGGATAAGAATAAATTGTTAGTAATTATATAGTAAAAATAGTTAGCACAGGACAACACAATTTCTAAACTACAGCTTATTCACTACTTATTAATCCTGGAGGGTTGATTCAAACTAAAATTTAAATTTGAAATTCGGAATTAATTTTGATCCCTATAATAATGATTAATTCTAGAACTATGTTTATTCTGAAAATTGGATTATTTATTAGTAAATTAAAAAGAGATCCCTTTAAATATTTTAAAACTAAATTAATTAAAATATATTAATGTACAAAACAGAATATATTACACATTACAAAAAATTAACATTTTATTGATTGAGAGTGTACGGCCAAGCATTATAGCAGGATCTCCCGGACTCCCGGGCACACACAGTACACCCATGTACATATAACAAAACCGAAGGATAGGATAGGATTATTAGTTGGGCCAGACACGACCCGGTTACAGACACCAATGTGATCGATAGTTAGTAAATTATTAGTACATTATATAATAAATAGATTAGCACAAGACAGCACAATCTAACTATATTATTAGATTATCATTTCTCTGAAATCCAGGGCCGGATACTCAAGGCTCCCTAAATTTAAATCGGGACATAAAATTATTAATGTTGTAATTTCCCCTGTCCGCCGTTCATTAATTTACCTGATAAAATATTTAAGAAAAATTTAAAATTACTAAGCTAAGATTACAAAAACCGCGCTTATTTCATTTTTCATGGTCCTTCTATATCTAATTAATTAATTATTACGTACTGCAACATGAATTAAAATGAACGTTAACAACTATTTTAAACATAAAATTTTACTTAAAACTAATCAGAAATTTCCTACCGATCAAGAAAAAGAGAATAAATAATTAAAAATTCAATTATTTTATAAAATTTATAATAAATAATTTAAAAATGATAATGTTACAGCACCACAACAGCCTAAAATCATCAATAATTCAGTTAGTACTATAAGTAGTATATCAAGAATGAACAAATAAAATCAATATATAATTTCCCAGGCAATTCTGAAAACTAATTTTAATTAATAAATCACCATAATATTAAAGCTAATTCTGAATTTCAGGATTAATTTAATCTCCATATGAAAGATTGATTCTGGAACTATGTTATATTCTGAAAATTGAATTATTTATTAGCAAATTAAGGAAGAGAAACCTTTAAATATTTTTAATCTAAATTAATTATTATATATTAATGAGCAAAACACAATATATTACATAAAAGAATTACAAAAATTAACATTTTATGAAATTGCCTATGTAAACTCTCCCACTTCTAAGCTAAAATTCCAAAAGAATGTTTAAAAATTTTAAATTGTTAAGTTATAATTTAAATTCACAGCACTTGTTCCATTAGTTACCATTCTCCTGTAAATAGTTAATTAATTGTTTACCTCCTGCAACTAGATTTAAAAATAAAAGTTGAAAATTTATATTTAACCAAACTATTAAATTTAAATTAATCGGCAATTTCCTACAAATCTAGAAAAAAGGAAATTAATAATGTTCAAATTAATTATTTATTTATAAAAGTATATAATATAATTTAAACATTGATCATAATACTACGCAAAAAAGTCTAGAATATCAATAATTTAGTTAAGTACTACATGTACCTATATATGATATTTACTAATAAAACACAATTAGCGTTTCCCAGGTATCCCTGAAAATTAAATTGCTTTACTACATAATTAATAGAAATTAACTTATATAAATTAGTTAGTGATAAATAAAATAAAATAGATAACACAAGAACAATACATTTTCTACGCTACATAACTGCTGCTTGAAGTTTCTGGATGTTGAGCGAGAATTCACCAATATTTCTGTAGCTTGGAGACGATCTAACAATTATATATAATTATATATACTTAATATCAACTGGACCATCAGACAAAAATACCCGAACAAACTATGACACTTTGATATAATTAAATTAAATTAAACTGACAAGAAGTATTGAAATATTTTCATCAATACCTCAAATAATTTTGCAATGCAATGCAGTTTACAATATCATATAAAAGGGAATTTCCCTTATCCTAGATAACGTACGATGCTATTCATTTAATTAGTATAATATTTCAATCTATATACATAAATATTTATCGAAATAGCAACATTAATATAAATTACAATTAAATACCAATAAAGTGATTGATTTTAGCAGAAGATAATTTTTGATAATTGCAACGACAAGAAACTTATCAAAATAAATCCCTACAATATGTAATATCAAACGGTAGCATCAGTTTCAAAAAAAGAAATTTATTGAAACCAAATCAACACAAATAAGCAACGTTGTAAACGCCCACGACTTTAACTAAGTCGACTGAAAGGTAATTTGCACGGGTAGCAAAATCAGCTACCCCAAAATCAGCTCCAATGATTAATCCCGGATGTCATCCAAATATTTATGTCTGATAGTGTACATATTCAATTGATTTGCTTCAACTTAGTCATTTTCACAACCCAAAAATAAAACTTATAAAATATTAGACTACCTAAATAAAAATCCAATTAGCATCATTTACTAATTGAAGAGATCACCGCCACCAAAAACTTGAACCTAATCAATAATTCAGAAATTTATCTCTTTATTAATAAATAAATACAAATATATCCAAAATTTTAACTCAGTTCACGGACCTCATTCCCTGCCAAATCAAGCATGCAAAGTAAATAAAACAATAAATAAATGCAATGAAAATTAACCCTTACTTTCTTAAAAATGTATCGATGTGTCATATACGTAATTATGACGATTATGTGTACATCCCACCATCTAAATTTCAATAAATCCATTAAGACAACCATTAAACTCAAAAATCAAATCTTAACTTAATTTAAACCAACATTACTGAATTCGCATTTCATTTATCTATTTATTCATTTATTTAGACAATTTATAATTTATAATATTAATTAAATTAATTAGAAAACAATTTGATTCAGTATGTAATACCCTGTAAAAAAATTTATTAATCCTATCTAAATAAACCGTTCAAATGAACTGTATAAGACAGCTCCCAATTCCAATTCGACTCAAACCAATTCGATTATACAAAGTATAAAAATCCTATTTGAGTCGAATATACAAATTCCACTGCGCTTTTTTTTTTTTTTTTTTTTTTTTTTTTTTTTTCGTCCCTGCCCAAAAGCGGCTAGCACTACGACCTAAAAGATCTTTTGTGCTGTTGGGTACTGTTACTCCAGGAGCTTCTCCACCTCTCTAATAAAGGCGAGAATGCTGTTTATAGAGGCCAATTTACATTTCTCCGGGGTCAGATACCTCTCTTCAAAATGAATCCACCTCCGTGTGCACAGAGCAACACACTCACATAGTATGTGTTCTGCGGTTTCTGTCTCTTCCAAACAGAGTCGGCACTCCGTCTCTGTGGACAGGTTCATTTTGTTCAAATGATATCTCAGGTTACAGTGACCTGAGAGAAAACTCACAAGTTTCCTAATATTTCCTTTGCTGAAATTGATCGCCAAATTTTTGTGGTGAAATGGTCTGATCAAAGATTTGGCTTGTCTAAGGCCGGGAATACAGTTCCAATAAGTCAAGCACTGTATTTTTTCCCATTTACTGATTGTGTAGGTTGCAGAAGCCCACGGGATACCACAAAAAGGCTCAGGGCCAATGAGTGTAGTCGACGAGCCTGCCCGTGCAAGTTCGTCGGCTATCTCATTTCCAGTGATGCCCATGTGACCAGGCACCCACCACAACCTTACTTTGTTTTGACAAGAGAGAGATTGTAGCAGTTTATAACAACTTTGAACCGACTTGGAAACCAAGCAGTTAGAAGCCAATGCTTTCAGTGCTGCTTGGCTGTCAGACAAAATGTGGATGGATGCGCCTTTAAGACCTTTGGTCATAATAATAGAGGCGCAGATTTCGATGGCGTGAATTTCGGCTAGAAAAACACTGGGGTAAGTACCCAGTGATTTCGATATTTTGTGATTGGGTCCAAAGACACCAATGCCGACTCCACTATCCATTTTTGATCCATCAGTGTACCAGACTAGGCTGTTAGGTTCCATCTGCGGTAACCCAGTATCCCAGTCTGTTCTATCGGGGATTGTTACCACGAAATTCCTGCCAAAGCAGAGTTCTTTCGGCATAACGTCCGGGACACTAAAGAACATATTCAGGTCTGGAAGTTCATTCAAAATGTCCAGGTGACCCATATGGTCATCATGACTGTATTGATTCGCGAGCTTCAATCTAGCTGCACAGGTAGCAGCTGATTTTTTGACGTGGATATGAAGTGGAGTGAGCCCGATGAGAGCTTCCATTGCCGCCGTAGGGCAGGTGCGCATAGCACCTGTAATTCCGAGACATGCTAGTCTCTGTAATGAGGTCAGCTTGTTCATAATAACTTTTTGCTGTACCTTAGGCCACCAAACTATTGCCCCATATGTTACAATTGGCCTCACTATCATGATGTACATCCAGTAAATCATTTTTGAGTTCAGGCCCCAGGTCCTGCCGAACATACGCCGGCAGGCCCACATGGCCCTGGCCGCGCGTTCGGTAGTTGAAGTAATATGAGAGTTCCAAGTTAGTTTCTTATCTAGGACAACACCCAGATATTTGACTTCATTGGAGTATCCGATATTTATATTATTAAGACTAATTGAACCAAGGTTCAAATTACGTCTTTTGGTGAAGGGCACCAGGACTGTTTTGCTAGGGTTAATCGAAAGGCCCTCCCCAGTGCACCAATTCGAAATAACAAGCAAAGCCTGTTGCATGCTGGCGGACATCGTACGTTCATGCCCTCCAGAGACTATGATAACCAAATCGTCCGCATAACCAATGGCATCGTACCCAAGTAGATGTAAATTATCAAGCAACTCGTCGATCACGAGTGACCACAGCAAAGGGGACAGGACACCGCCCTGCGGACACCCTCTTGCTGCCGTAATCGTGACTGACTCATTACCTAATTTAGATGTAATCTTCCTACTAACCAACATGGAACTAATCCAGTGGTTAGTCGGATCGTCAATACCTCTACGCTTGATTGCCCTAGCAATTGAGTCGTATCCAGTATTGTCAAAAGCTCCCTCAATATCCAGAAATGCACACAGAGCAATTTCTTTCGAGCGATAGGCTGCTTCAATCTTGGTGACAAGTAGATGCAGCGCACCCTCTGTGGATTTGCCTTTCCTATAGGCGAATTGATTTGGATTTAGAGGTCTGGTTGCCGTTAACCAGTCTCTGATATGAAGATCTATAAGTCGTTCCATGGTTTTAAGAATAAACGATGTAAGACTGATAGGTCGAAAGGACTTAGGAAGTTCACATGGCCGATTGCCAGGCTTTGGGATAAAAACCACGTTTACTTGACTCCAAGCCTGTGGTATGTGACCCCAATTGAAGCTAGTTCTAAACAAGGCCACCAGAGCAGGGGTAATCAAGTCCAGGCCCCTTTGAAGGAGGGCTGGGAAGATTCCATCCCCTCCTGGAGCCTTGAAAGGCTGAAAAGAGTTAATGGCCCATTTGACTTTATCCGGAGTAAAAAGCTTACCGGATAAACTATTAACCCAACCCATATTTACACCCATGTGTGTACCAGATATGGAGTTAGTGATTGTATTTGTGTCGCAAACAGTGCAGCCCGGAAAGTGCACTTGAAGCAGGGTTTCGAGCGACTCTTTGCGACCTGATGTATAACTACCATCGGATTTCAGAAGAAGCCCAATCCCGTTGGACTGATCTTTAGCTAGAACTTTATGGAGTCGAGCAGCTGTAGGTATATCCTCGATATTTCCACAGTTTTTCCTCCACGTGAGGCGTTTGGAACGCCTTAGTTCTGTGTTGTAACTGGTTAGGGCTTGCCTATATTCATTCCACTCATTGGAATGCTTTGCCCTATTAAATAATTTCCTAACCTTCTTACGAAGTTTAGCCAGCTGTTCGTTCCACCATGGAACTTTGCGATTAACCACAACGTTACGCACCACACAGCTGCTTTCGTAGGAAGATAGGAGCACGTCATTAAGCAGACCAGCTGCGGTTTCTAGGTCACTAATTGAACTCAAAGATGTTGGCAGCATGTCTGCTTTGATAAATAAAATATCCCTATATGTTTTCCAATTTGTAAAACAAGGGATACGACGCTCTGTTGCCTGTATGATCACTCCCGGTATATCGAACCTGATGTGCATGTGGTCCGACAGAGAAGCTTCGCTTGAAACATGCCAGTTTGCAACAGAGTTGGAAATAAACTGACTTGACAAAGTGAGGTCCAACACCTCTCGCCGAGTCGAGTTTATGAAAGTGGGGTTCGAACCTTTATTTAAAATGTCTATGTGACTACTCATAAGATAATTTAAAAGGGACTCACCTCTGCCATTTGTATCACTGCTGCCCCAAATGATATGGTGTGCATTAGCATCGCAGCCTATGATGAAATGCTTGTTTTTTAGGTTGCAGTAATCCACCAGATCCTGTACAACTACAGGTGGAGCACTAACCGACTCACCAGGGAAGTACGCAGAGGCACATATTGTCTCCTGCATTCCCCTGCTAGTCGGAACCTCCAGGATTACTGCAACCAAATCCTTAGTGGTGAACTCTGGAATTGGAAGAACGTTAATATTAGATGAAACAAATATTGCTGCTCGGGGAACTTCCTCCTTTCGATCGTAAATCAACTTACATGACTTGAGGTGGAGGCCTCTGATTTTTCCTCCATTAACCCAAGGTTCCTGGATAAGGCCAAGGGTTAAGTGTTGTTTCGCGAACCTGTTGCAAAAGGTATCCGAAGCTCCTTTTGCGTGATGCAGATTCGCTTGTAGTACCCTAATAGTACCAGCCATACTGGATGATTAGGGTAAAGGAGCTCTACGCTCCTGGCTGCTTGCCAGCCGTCTGCTTTGCGGGATTTGGCCTGTTTCTGCCACTTTTCCCAGTAACACCCCGAGCGCCCATATGCTTAATTTTCGGGGTGAGTGCTGATTTACTCGATCCCACAGTAGGAGTTGCGGAGAGATCCGTTGATCGTGCTCCCGACGAAGAGGCAGCAGGAACAGAATGCTCGATAGCGCTGCTGTTCCTGGATGCCTCCTCGTCTGTGATTGTGCCTACTACTGGGGCTGGTAAAGTACCCTCCTTACTGGAGCTAACTCCAGTGGTTGGGTTGGTAGAGGGGGAATCCTTCTTGAGAAGGAGTTTTATCCTACCAAAGCGGTATGCGATGTTCCCGTTGGATTCGCGTAGTTTCTTCATGGAAGACTCGCCTATGGCCATAACCAAATGGACGAGTACGCCAGTTGTCGTCCGTTGCAGTATCTTCCATGAGTTGGCCGCGAGACCATCGTTCTGCGAGGCCATGGTAGCGAGAATCTTCTCGCTAGTTAAGCTAAGGCTCTGTGGAAAGAACCCCCTAACGATGTTTGGCCGAGGAAAATCATCCTCTTCCACCAAAGTTATGTTCAGACCAATTTTTTCCCTTAGGCTTACAAAACTGTTCCTCATCCATTCCGCTGTGGAATGATCGGAACATATAAAAAATAGCCAACCTGTTCTCCGGAAACAGCCAAGGAATTGCGGCTTGTGGTTTGAGCCTTGCATCCCAATAATGAGGTCAATGACACACTCCTGTATGTTTGCCATTTGCTCCATACTAAGAGGATTGCCACTGAGATCACCTGGTACGATGCCCAGCTTAACACTGCCTGCTACCTGGCTGAAAGAGGGCTTTACCGGAGAAGGCCCTTCTTTTGCTTTTTTGGCAGGTGGTTTATTTGGTTCCGGAGCAACCTCGAAAGACCTCTCACGCTTACCACCAGACCTCTTGTCTAGGGTAGGAGCAACAGGCCCCAAGGATGCTTTCAGAGGGGTCGCGGACTTAGCAGCAGCTAGAGCCTCTTCTCTAGTTTTGCCTTCCTTGAGCCCCTTTTTAAAACGCCTTCTTTCGAAGGAGTTGAGCTTAACCCATTCCCCGGCGTTGAGGGACATGTTCCCAATATCAACACCAATGGTTGAGGTGCCCGATAACTGTGAGATTACACTTATGTTGTCGTCACAGAAGGTGTCCGTAGTAGAAGAGGTGGACTGTTCCACCTTTTCCTTGGTCCGGACGTTAAGATAATCAAGAGTGGTGGCCCTTGTGGCATCTACCATTCCATCATAGCTTAGGAGACCCAACTCAATAGCTGGTGAAGTTGATGCTTTTAAAGAGGCATCACCCTCTATGTTTTTTTTAAATTCGGTTTCCATTTGAATCCCACGAGTATCCGAGAAATGAAGGTCACCCACAGCAGAGATCGGTATACTGTGGGAAGGCTACTTTAAACCGGGGGTCTCCTGGTACCCGGAGTTCACATACTAAAGACTAAGCTCCCCCTTAGCCACGCAGCTCTCAGCGTATGTTGTCCCACCAAAGCTTGGGGCAATGGATTTACCGCCATTGCACGGTCGTGTAAGTTACTTGGCTACATTCTAGGATGCATTGCCCGGTTGTCGCCACGAGGAGGCGTAACTACACTAGGAAGAAGTCTTATGAGAATCGCATATCCTAGAAAGCTTTGACTCCTAAAACTACTCCCCCAACAACCTTCCACTGCGCTTACACAATACATGATTTCAATAATAGCTGTATTTTGTTGAGAAAAAATTAATTCGAATTATTTTGGAGTTATTTTCTTCTCAACAGAACAAGCCGCGAAATATTTTTTCGATTTAATTTTTATATTCTATGTTGGTATTTCTTCGGTTTTTCATTCAAGCAGTTACGTATTTTATTTGTTCGAGCTCGAATTAAATAATTCAAATTTTTTGTTCGAATTATTTAATTCCTGTCACTTGCAATTGTTGTTGTAAATTTCTCAACAAAATACAGCTAATATCATAGTTGTTTCGTGAGTACACAAAAACACAGAGATTAATCCACCTGCATTCAAGTAACAAAATCCTATATACTAAAACCAAAAACATACCAAAACCACCAACACACATTGACGATAAATATTTTCTACCATCTTTCATGTGCGTATTAGTAGGCCTTATAGTATATATAAACACACTTAAACTATGTAACGCAAAAAATTCTCTTTTTGTTGTTGTTTGTGCGTTATAATACACAAACCAACAAAATATATTACATTTCCTTAACAGAATCCGTGTAAAGAGCGAACAAGCAGCTGTACAACCATATTGTTGATCCTACCATATATGAATCAAGTTGTATGGATGTATTAGTGCCCATTTCACACAACAGTAAATTACCTGTGACTGCTGTATCAAAACCAACGTAAAGATTCTCTTTCTCGTTGTTGTTTGTACTTTATAATACAAAAACCAACAAAACCACGCACACTTCCTTCACAAAAATCGTGCAAAGAGAAAACGACACAGCTACATAGTACACAAACATATTTATGGCCCTTTTATATACTAAATTATAAGTATGTATTAGTGTCTTAAAAATAAAATCTAATACCAAATTTATTGCGACTTATTTTATATACCATAATTTAAAATTTATTTCAATACTATCTAAATATTAAACTTTAGTAATTAAAAATTGAAATTTGATTGTATTTACAATCCACAAAATATCAAATCATGCACTTTTAATTTTTCTATCTACAAAAATAAAAAAAATAAAAATAAAAAAAAAAAAAAAAACATTGCCTGACAAATGCATCCCGGTGGATTGCATTTTCCAAAATTACACTTTAGTTTAATTATTTTCACTACACATTACACTAAACTTGAATTTAATTAGAATTAAATTTAAAATTTAAAATTAAAATGTATATACATACATATGTATATAAAGTATATACATATCAGTACATAAGCAACAAAAAATAAAAAGAAAATAAAATAAAATTAAATTAAATTTTTGAAGAGGATAGAAAAAACACGTCTATCCTCTTTGAATGTTCGCACTCCACCCCCCGTGGATATTTCAAAAACTATTTGAGTAAAAAAATCAATTTAAAGCTCAAACGATTTATAAATTAATTCTAAACAATATCTTTTAAGTTTTAAAGTAATCATAAATATTTTTATTTTGATTATGATTGATTGAACAAAAAAAGTAACCATGTACCTATTACCGATCAAATGTACCCTTTACCGATCAACCATTGTACCCTCTACCGATCAAAAAAAATTGAAAAAAATGATTTTTTTTTAAATTCAATAAGTTTATTTGCAATATTAACTATAGCAGATTTCAAGACAATTAAAAATATAACGACTATATTAATATAATATAAATAAATATTTCAATTCAAAATAAAAATAATTTAATTTTTTAAATAGGTATTAAGGAACTCAATTGTTTCAGTTTCAGACAATTATAATATTAAAAGTACATTTAAATTCAGAAATCGTTTGAATGTTCATCAGACACATCCATGATGCTGTTACCACTGGAAACCCATCCATCATCGTCTTCTGAAGAAATAGGAATGGGTTGTTTCTGTTTACGTCTATTGTTATTCGATCTTGGCCTCGTAGGTCTTAGTTTCTTAGTATTTTTTTCCTCTTCCGCCTTCTTCTGCTTAGCTAATAATTTTTTTTCTTTAACAACTTTTGCCAGCTCGGCTTTTTTTTGTTTGTTTAGAGCAGCCTGTGCTTTTCGATCGATTTTTCTTTTTTCAATTTCAACCTTTTCATTTTCTTTCGCCTTCTGAATATCAATCCATTTTTGCGATGTCAAAACACTGGGCATCCGCTCAGTTTTTCGTGTAAGCCGTTGCTCTGATCTTGGCCACATAACAACTTCAGAAAGAATTTCCGCTGCTGTTTTGGTACTGTTTGAACTTATCGGACTATAATTTATATTTGAGGTTAACGATACATTCTCCGCCACATTTGAATCAATAGAGATATTAATGTTGTGTGTTCCTGGTGATATATTAGAAGGTAAGTGGTCCTCGATAAAAGATATGTCATCAGTTATATTTGTAACACTCTCATTCAATGTTTGTTGCAGTGCAAGTGATGTCGAAGATTTGTGAGTCTTCTGCCAAAACTCAAATAAATGAAGTGATTCGCGTTGCCCATTCCATGTGATGTTAGAGCCATTAACCGTTTTAAATTTTTCCAACAGATTTGCATCAATGTTTTCTTCTATGAAGCTCATGAACATATTCTGTGTTGGCCCGGTAACCGAAGGAGTATTTGTTAGAGCTGGTTCATCTCTCTTAATAATTTTACTATAATCTACTTGATTTGGATTAAATGGATAGAGCCCAGTAAATTTGAAACCAGAAATTATGTTTTTTGGCATTGCCGGATCGGACAAAAACGTGTTTAATGCTAGGGGTACATCAGCCTTACCAATTTCACACCCATTGTGGTCAATGCGCCATTGTTTTGTGATCGCTCCCCATTTTCTTTTCATAGGGCCAAACACGGCCACATCCAGTGGTTGGAGAATATGCGTTGCATTAGGAAACAAAGCAACAAGTATTACTCCATTTTCGCGACACAACGCACTTAATTCCATACTTAAATGTGACTTGTGTCCATCAAGAAAAACGACAATAGGACGTGGAACATTGTTTTTTTCCAAATACGGAACGAAAATGTTTCCTATGTATTCGAAGAAACATTCACTGTTCATCCAGCCAGTGTCACTTCGTCCAACTGACCAGTTTATTTTTGCGGTTTGTTGGGTGATAAACGAAGGCATCCGCGTGTACTTATATAATGTCAAGGGTGGGCCAAATTGTCCCTCGGCGTTAATAACAAACAACGTGGTAATATTTTCTTTATCACTGTGCACAGATTCGCTATACACTGTGGTACCTTTTGGTCCAATAATTCGATCTCCAGTTGGCATTAAAAAAAATCCAGTTTCATCCATGTTGTACACTTGTTTTGGGTTTTGAAGGGCAGTTGCGTCTGGACCTAGTAAATCTAGCACTTCATCGAACCATATGCGAATATTTGCCTCAGTTACACTTCCTCTTGCCTTGTTGATATACTCCGCTCGTTTTAATGATAAGTTTTATGCCGTTGCATGAATTTTTCAAACCATTTCCGTCCCGGTTTTTTGTTAATGAACTGTGTCTTGATATTCAGCTTAATAACAAGTTTTTGAACAGCATCTTCAAGCAACTTCTTAGTTATGGGAAAGCCCTTTTTCGAGCAGTCCAGTAGCCACATCATCAAATCATTTTCGACAGTTTCACCAAAGCACGATTCTCTTCCACTGTGTTGTAATTTGGGAGCACTTTTTCCGTTAAACTTGTCGTGGAGTGTACTGAATGGAATTCCAAATTGATTGCTGGCTTTTCTTAATTTCATACCATTTCTTACCGCAACAAGAGCCTGTTCTAGTTGATTTGCCGTATATTTCAATTTACGTGAATTAGTTGGAGCCATTTTTTCATTTCTATTGAATTAAAAACTAATTAAATTGTAGTGTCCAAAGAAAGTGTCATTTTTTTAAAAATACCTAATACAAAAATAGTATCTGACTGATGTTAATGTTAAAAATTTGTGTATAGTCGCGCGGGACAGTGAAATAAAAAAACAAAATTAAAATCGTGAACTTAATGTAAGCTGATTTTTTTTGACTATTACTCACATACAGATTAAAATTGTCGGGCGAAAAGAGATATGTTAAAGAGAAAATAATACAAAAAGTAGAAAGGGTACAAAAATCAGTAACACCCAAAGTTTTCCCGCGACCTTATTTTTGTTCATAATCGAGCATATTTAAAAAAATTCATATTTCCAGAATGTTTGATCAAATTTTTATTGAAATATTGTATGAAAAACGTTTCTTTGGCCTGTATTGACAGACAATTTTTCAACTGAGGCGGATACAGATTTTGTCGTGTTGTGTTGATTGTGTGTTTTACATTGTTTTAGATTTTTTTTCTTTTAGTTTAGGTTGATTTTCGTAAATAAACTGGTTAACTCTTACATACTCTAGATCTAGATGTTAATTCGATTTTGTCACATTTTTTATACTTTAATTTTGAATGTTAATTAATTAATTCGTGTAATTTCTAATATACAATCGCTCCTTAGACCATTTTTAATGTGTTTTACAAATTAACACGTAGAAGTGTATTAGTATTTTCGAACAATCATTCAACGAAACCACTGATGGACAGAATTCTATGGTTTTTATCCCATTGGTACTTAATTATAATTTATATGATTTTATTATGTTCCGAAGATCGTAAAATAATTTAATTAGAAATTACACGAATTACACGATTATATTAGAAATTCAAAATTAAAGTAAAATTTGCTTATACAGAAATAGAGCTGTGTGAATGTCGTGAAGAAGAATAATTGTAAGGGAATTTGGCTGTATTAGTATAATTCGCTAATACAACCTGCACAGTACATTCTGTATAAGTATATAGAATGTAAATTATACTGCAATCAGTCCAGTCACCGCGGCCTTATGAGAAAATTAATTTTTTCAAAAACAAAAGCTCATCAGTTCGAAACTGGATTAAATTCTCTTACAATATTCGAAGCATATTAAAATCATTTTTTTAAAATGTATTTATCCAGTTCAATTTAAATTTTTACCGTGAGAGGCGTTTTCCCTAATTTTACAATCGTGAATTACATTATCATATTTACATATCATAGAAAAGTAGTAAAAATTTTCTGACATAAAAATACGAAAAGAAAAATACTGCAAATTATTTTGCTGTATTTCACTACAAATAATATTTTTCGTCATATTAAACCATAAATGGAGCAAAAATGGTTCTATGCTTGTGCAGCAAAAATTTCTGCTATTACAAGCGTTGTTGAAGGTAAAGGAACAAAAAACGAATCTGGATGAAACCCTGGATTTCGAGACGTGATCGCAAGGGAGTTCATCAAAATTTATTAAAATAATTGCAAACTAAAGATATAAAATATTATGTCAAACTTCTTAGTGGCTCAAAGGGATTACCAATAAAGTTTAATGGAAGCTAACAACCTTTCGGCTATAAATAGACTTAATAAAGCTTTGGCTAAAAATGTTATTTGTAGACTTAATAATCTTCTTCTCTCAAATGGTCAGCTCACTTCTTCCAATAAGGAGGTTGGTGAGTTGCTTATTTCTGTTTATTTCGCCGGTTGTGACTTCAGTTCTGATTCTGTGGTTTCCATACCTACTAACTTGTATGTTGAAACCCCTAACTGGGGGCCCTTTATTTTCCCTGCTGAATTACAGTATGGATTTCCCTACATTCGGGAGCATCTACTTCATCTATGCCAAGCGTGCATTGCATATAGCATTGTTCCACAATGCTGGAGCAAGACTAAAGTACTTTTTATCCCGAAGGCTGGCAAGTCTAATGTCTACAGCTTTTCTTAAGATTTTAGAAAGCATCGTCGACAGATTTATTAGAGATCATTATTGGCCGCTGTTACCACTCAGTAACATGCAACATGCTTATAGAATTGATAAGTCCTGTGAAACTGCTCTACACGAACTTGTCACTAAGGTTGACAGGTTCCACAATAATAAAGAGTTTCTTATTGGTGCTTTTCTGTCTCTGCGCTATTGTTTTATGGATCGAATCTATGCTTAAGTTTCGCATTGTTGTGGCTGAGCTGGATCGCTTATCCGTTTCTGTCAAGGTTGCTAAAGGCTATTGGTCACTTGTTTAACTACAGTATGCAGATGATATTGCTGTTACAGTTTCGGGCAAATATCTAAATGTATTGACCGACTTAATGCAACAGGCCCTACTTATAGTGGAGGCATGGTATATTGAGAAGGGCTTACGCGTTAATCCGTCTAAGACTGATTTAATTGTCTTTACTAGGCATATAAATATTGAAGTTTTCTCTGCTCTCTCCCTTTTTGGAAGAGCGATTACTAGATCCGACCAAATGAAAGATTTGTGGTCCTCGGAGCAATTTCTTAAAACTTCATCGGAGTCTCTTGCCTTCTTTTATGATGGCTCTTGCTCTGAACTTGATACTAGATTTGGAATTTACTGCCCTCTGAATGATTTCAGATCGTTTGATAGTCTGGGTTCGCACTGCACTCTTTCAGGCAGAATTAATTGCTTTGACTCATGGTGTTATTGACGCTATGAGTTTTGCTGTTAACAACAAAAATAATTTTTTCTGTATGGATAGTAAAGTGCTGAATTCATTGAAAAATCCCATGACTATTTCCAAACTTGTTAAGGACTGTAAGCATTTCATCAACCTTCTTTGTTCTAACAATAGAGTTACAGTCTTATGGGTACCGGCAGATTGTGGAATTGAAGGGTTCTCGCCATTAACATTAATCGGTCCCGAACCAGCGGCTCACTTATCTTTTATTAGCTGTAAAAAAGCTAAGGCTGAAGTGGCCTGCTACTTATGGTTGCCGTAAGGCGGAGCACTTTATTAGTGAACCAGATCGGAGGTTTAACCCATTTGCTTTATCTTTAAAAAGAGACCAGCTCAGAATACTGGTCGCAATCCTCACTGCGGCCGATCGACAAGATGATATATGTGATGACTGCTTCTAAGAGATAGACAGTTGTATTCACTTTGTATGCAGTTGTGCAGCTGTCGAAAGTGTCCGTTTTCAATTGTTCAATTGTAGGACTATTGATATAGGTAGGTGCCTTCTCTCCCTTGGTCTAATCTTATCCAGTTTGCCAAGGTTGCAGTGCGCATCCCTGAGTTGGGAGAGAATCCTAGGTTTGCACCATAGGGCCTTGTGGCATTGAGTGCGGAACCTTTATGGGTTCCAAACAATTTCAATAATAACAATAATAATAATGTGAAATGGGTGTACGAGAGTTGAGTGTAAAGAAATATTTGAATAAAATCTAGTTACTAGCGGAATCAAGGTTTTGTTTTGGGGGAAAAAAATAAAAATAAATAAAAGAATTGAAAAATGTTTTGGAAAATTTCGGGGAGTCGGGGAGGTAATAAATAACAATAGTTTGTGTGCCATAAAATAATATAAATAGAAAAACCGAGTGATACAACTTGTGAGTGAGGAAGTATGCTACCTCTTGATTGCACATTGCAGAAGGAATAAAAAAAATCCACTTAAATATAAAATTCTAATTCAAATCATTTATACCAGATCTGTAACAAAGACACAGAAAAAAAAGCCTTAAAAATATTAATTTAAACCCCAGTACTAGAAAAAAAACTCAAAAGTGTTTGTATTACGTATTCATGCGTAATCAAGTGTATTGACAGTGTAGTAAAAAGGGTTCTTGTTAGGACCCGGTCTTACCTGTGCTAAAAAAAAAAAAAAGTGTGTACAAATTAGGGCATGTAAATATCCGGAAAATTTCAAGAACCGGTTTTCGGGTTTTTTGTGAATTGAAAACTCGGTTAATCGAGTTTGATCGGTTTTTCATCGACTTTAAATCAAAAAACCGCATTTTTTAACTATATCGGAGCTGTTAACGTAGAAAAATAAACAAAATTATAAAAAAAAACGTTTGTTCTGCTTTAAAATTGTTTTATTTAAGAAAAAACTTAAAAATAACGTATTAAAATTCATTATATGAAAAAATTGTAAGGAAGCAAATCTTATAAATCTTGTTTTTTAATAAAATAGTATTTTAGAAAAATTAATGCGTCCAGCAGGTCAAATTTCATAGATGAACGTAATGAGGTACAGAAATTACCATTGATCGAAAAGACTCTCTCACTGTCTGTTTGTGTGAGTTGAATTGATGCCAGAGCATTAAACAACTTGGTGACCTTTATTGATTTTTCCTTAGTAACCCCAAACATTTTCAACTCTTTTTGGTAGGATGACTCGAAATTGCTACAGTCGGCACACTAGATTGAACCCTTCAAGACTGCATAAATGGAATGCTGTAATTTTTGTAATAAAGATGAGGATTCGGATGCTATTGGTTCGAATTCACCTTCGTCAATATCTTCTTCATCAATTAATTTACCAACTGGTGGATCGCCGAATAATCTAGCAGCCAACGTCGTTGCAAAGGACAAAGTCGGCGTTTTAGGCGAATATGAAAGTTTCAATAAGTCTGTTTGTGGAAAAGTCCCATTTTGTAAAAATCTATACAATGTTATTAATTCTTTATTTCGTCTTTCAGAAATTCTTATTTTCAAGGAATTATATAATTTTTTCCCCAAAGCAGCAGTATTTTGTTTCATTTGAATAAATAAAAATGTGATTACTCCTTCCGCAGCAAGTAAGGTTGAAGTCTTTTTGCCTAGTTCTTTTACTGCTAATTCTGTCGGCTTTAATATTGCAAATTAGATTTACCAAAATATTAAAATGGTTTTGGTTGTATAATTCAGCATGCCCCATTTCTTTCAATGAGCTTTTAATGCAAACTTTAAGTTGCACTAATCTCTCCATCATACGTACAAGCGAGTTCCATCGTGTTTTGCAGTCCAATATAAGTTTAAGTTTTTTACCTTCTTTCTCTTCAATATATCGCTGAAATATGTAGTTTCTGACTGGTGATTTGCTGAAAAATCTAACAGCCTTTCGAAAGCTTTGCAGTATTTCATTAATGTTTGCGTCTTCTAAATTGTACCCAATATTATTAATATCACCATCTATATTTACCATCAATCAAACTGATTTTCTTTCGGCTTCCTCATCAGTATTTTCAGAATCCGAAACTTCATTGAATACAGTATTTTTGTAGTAAAAAGTGTCTACAACAGCCAAATGAATTGCATGGGTCAGGCAAAATCGATTTTTTATTTCATTTAATTGAGCATATTTCTTCATAACGCTGGTTCCATCTTGTGTTGATGCCAAAATATGTCGAAATTTAATACCGTATTCCACCAATTTTGGTTCAACTAATGACTGAACCTGGTACGCATCACATGAACCTTGTATGGCAATAAAGCCTAACTCATAAATGTCCTCTTGAGAATGTAATGTTACATTTAAATATCTTTTGCCATTACAGCTAGTCCATTCATCTATTGTTTTTGAGAAACGCATACCAGATTCAGCCATTTTGATAAACTTATTTTGAAATTCTAATTTTTTTACTGTTTTCTCGCTTCTTGGCGTTTCGTAGCCCCGTTTTGTTATAAATTCTTTTATAGCACTTGAATGTCTCATAGCATGCATCGAAAACCCGTCATACGCATTTGGCCAATAATTCTTCAATAGATTCCTTTTTAATAAACGTATTTAGAGTTGTATTGCTCTTTTCTCTAGAAGTTCTTCATTTTTTTTAACATCGACATTATGTTTTGCACATTTTAAAACTGAATTGCACATTGTGCATTTTTCCGTATTTTCCTTTTCTTTTTGGAATATTTTCCATACCCCTGATTTCTTGCTGGTCATTTTAGGACTAAATTAAAATATAATTAACGGTTGCACGAAGCTGTTGATGAACGCATAAATAACTAATTCTTTATATACCGTATATCTCCGATTCTAAGACGCACATTTTTTTCATATTTAAGGATTTCTAAAACCCGGGTGCGTTTTAGAATCGAGGGCGCCTAAAATTCGCAGTTTTTCGTAGAATTTGTATTTTATTGTATTCATATTTGTACTCCTTTTGTGTACTGTTGGAGAAACCCTAAAACAATCAAAATATACAAATACATACACAATAGCTCGCAATACACAATCGTTTATAAAAAAAACCTGACAACTGTCCAAAATTCTTCATAGGGTGCAGACAGGTAGATCTTTTGGTAGACGTTTTAAACAACACATTAGCGGAATTACAAAAACCAATACCAACTCAATAATGCCTATCACATAAATGATAAATTTACACTAAAATAATTGAAATCTACGAAATAATATTACAAAGTAAATTTTTTTTTAAATTTATATTAGTAAATATTAGTAAAATTTTAAATTTTAATAATATTTAATGCTAAAAACCATAAAAAAAAAATTTATTTACTGAAAGAAACAAAAAAATTACTTTCGGGTTTTCCCTAACCGGGTTCGGTTTTAACCGGTTTATAAGCCCTAGTACAAATGTATATGGCAAACCACCATATTTATACAAAAAATCCGGTGTCTGGTGTGACCACCACACTACTTTCTTATACTTACATTATATTTATATGTACATACATACCCACAGACATCATTTAGAAATGAATACAGCGCTGTGTTTATGTATTAATGTTTCATAGCATACATATAAAACAACAAAATAAAAAAAAACAATTTTGTCATTTCAAATGCGTTTTTCTGTGAATATTTTATTTTCATAGCAAATATGATATTTTTAATAATGCCAATGCATAAATACATTTTACTCACAATTGGATAAAGATAGAACAAAAATGCAAGAGCATTTTTTCTTAAGATTATTGTTTCCTGTAACTTTTATTTAGAAACTTTTTCCATATCTCTTTTATTTTCTCCAATAATTCACAATGTTTGATTTTAATGTTCAGTAAACTTCCTCTTCCGGTTGTGCGATTATTCTGGAAATCTAATCAGCTCTTCGCATAGTTAATACATTTTTAAATATGAAGTTTCATGGTCCTGTCTTTGCTCGTTTTTAAGATAATGAACATTCAGACACACATCTACACATCCACACACACAGACGTCATTACGAAAAAAGTCACAACGTATTCAGGGGACCCCAAAACATGTATTTCCATCAAAATCTCGCAACCGAAATTTTTCATGATTCCTATACTTCCTTTATACTATGTATAAGAAAGTAAAAAACGGCCTACCACTTCATAAGTATGATGAAGTCTCCATATGAAGACGAGTAACTAGATATAGTTACTTCATGCTATACAATCAGAAAAAGCCAGACGGAGGATGAACCACCTAGAAGTGCACCACCGATAAGTTGTAACAATTTCTTTTTAGATAGATACATATAGTGCTGGGGGAAAAATTGGGTAAATATATTTTATTACAAATTAGAGTCTTTTTTTGCTGGCTTATTTTTCATTTTAAATACATGAATGACCTAATTTTTAAAAAAAAAAAAAAAAAAAATACCTGCAATTTAGGGGCAAAACCCAAAAAATGGCAAAATATTCAAAATACGTTGATTAGAGTTAAAGTAATGGAATAAATTAAACAAATATTTTTTAATTTTTTTTTTGTTTTTTACTTATTTATAGAAATTCTTGTTGGACCGCCATATGCCTTTATTACAGCGATACACCTCTGATTCAGTGAATTTGATAATTTTTTCGTAAGTCGTAGAAGGTATGGATTCCCAAATCGTCATCAACAAACTTTCTCAAGCTTGAATTGATTCTGGGCTCTTGCTACTTCTAGCTTCATTATAGACCAAATATTTTCTATGAGATTTAAGTCTGGACTGTACGGGGGCCGGCTCAACACATCGATATTTTTTTCTGCAAAGTACTTTTTTATCTTTAAATGAAGAGATAAAAAAAACAAGTTTTTAACAAATTATTTATGTTTATCTGAAAGCCAATTTTTCTATCTACAATTCAAAATTAATAACTCACAACTATGGCGGTATGGAACGGAGCGTTGTCCTGTTGAAAAATAAATTTGCTAGTCTCGCCAAAAAGCTTTAACACAGAAGGCTCAAAATCGTTATGTAGGACCTGCAGATAAACAGCTGCTGTAATTTTGAAACTAAGGAAGCACAATCGACCGGTTTCATTCCAGAAAAGCATCCCCAGACCATAACTCTTTCATTTTTCGGTGGAAGCCTTAAAAGACATTCGTTGCTAAGCCTCTCGCGAGATTCTCTCCTTACGAGAATTTTTCCACCTCCAACATGCAGCTTGAATTTTAATTCATCGGAGAAAATCACCTCATTCCACATCTCTTGAGTCCAAGAAACATGTTTTTTTCACTCGTAATGTGAACTCAGGCTTCTGGACTGATTTAAGTGATTTCAAACTAGCTTTAACAAGACTTTTTCTCAATAAACTGGCGGAAATTTGTTTTCCCGTTGCTCGCTCAAGATCCCCTCTTATGTCTGATGAAGTTTTAAAACGGTTCCGACGGGATTGTAATATTAAAAAATGATCTTCCACACTCAGAAAAAAAAGTTGTTATATGAATAATTATATATATATTTTTAATACTTTTCATAGGTTGAAAACTAGACAATAAATTTAACGATTGTAACAACTACCAAAGATTTATTAAAAATGTTTTTAAAAAAAATAATGGTTTGGTTTATTATTTGAATAACTAATTTATTTATTTAATCATGTTACTTTATACATTAAATAATCTAAAGTTATTGGCAACAAAAAAAAATTGAATAATTATATTTATTGGTTAAATAAAATATTATGTTGGTCTAATTAATATATTTTATTCAACCAATAACTCAAACCTATTGGTCTGGAAAAATCAATAATAAGTTTATTTATTAACCAAATAACTATTTCGTTAATTTGATTATGATATTTTATATAACAAATAATTCAAAGTTATTATTTTTATAAATTTATAGTTATAAATTCAATAAATTCACTTATTGAAAAAAGTAAATATGTACAATAAAAGTGATTGAAACCACTACCGAAACGTTATTGGAAAAATAAATAAAACAATAATTTGAATAATAATAAAACGTTTATTTAATAATTCACTTTTTATAATAAACATGACAAAATTATTAGTGTATGTATGTATATATATATATATATATATATATATATATATATATATATATATATATATATATATATATATATATATATATATATATATATATATATATATATATATATATATATATATATATATATATATATATATATATATATATATATATATATATATATATATATATATATATATATATATATATATATATATATATATATATATATATATATATATATATATATATATATATATATATATATATATATATATATATATATGTATGGGTATATATATATATATATATATATATATATATATATATATATAATACATTTGTATAGAAAATAATACATTTAATAAATTATATTAACTTCCTAAATTAATTAAATTTTAATGGTGTAATGCTTATTCTAATCTTATTCTTCAATAACAAAATATTTCCGTTCAATATGTACATTAAAATAATATGTCAGTTATACTAAAATATATAAATCTTTTTTACGTTTACAATGTTATAAAATAATAATTCGTGTACAATAAATTGATTAAATTTAATCCAAAATTTTACTATTATATTATTTTATTTCTAATCATTTTTTTACCATTATTCAACAAATATTGATGCAAACAATAAGTACTAAAATGATAAATGTTAATGAGATAAAATCCGGGTTCAATTCCATCGATTTCATATCCCTGATAATGTTCCGAAAATTGTGTAATAAGTTTTCTAGTAATTAAGAAACAAGACGAATTTTCTGATATTGTTATTTCTTCAATTTCATAGAATTGGGTTAGGGATGGTTGTAGAACTATTCCTAATATGTATCCTTTTTTATAAACTGAATTTTTAAACATTAATTTTTCCACTTTAAAATTTAAATTATGTTCATTAACTGTAACATTATAATTTTTTATATCAGGATACCTAAAAACATAAAAAGGGCGTTGGTCTACTATTTGCAATTCAGGTTGCCAAAATTTCTTCGTTATCAATAGTTGAGAAAATTTTAATCCAGCTTTTATCGCCAATGACAGAGATAGATGTAATCGAGATTGAATATTTTTGGCATATTTTTTATATTCCTTATGCTTTCCCTCAAATCTAAAACACCATAAATGTCGCAAAGGGCCAACCTTTTCTATTGCTGTGGGATAGTGAACCATATTATGGTGCTTTGGCTTAAGAGTATCGTTAAATAATAATTTGTAAGATTTATGATGTTGATCAATTAATTTTTTTAATTCAACAATGTCTTTAAAAGTAATTTGTGATAATAAAACTAAATCAACTATTTTCAATAAATTTAAAAAGAATAACCAAACCTTATCTTTAGTATCGACTAAATCTCCTATCAATAGTGGGAAAAAATGACAAAAACTTTTCATTTCACTGGCAGACATTTTGATACCCGAGTTTATTAGGTGGTTGAATTCAATACGATTAGACAAATTACCTATCTCTAATTCACCGTATGCAAATAACTGTTTTCTGTTATTTAAAGTATCTAATGAGAAATAGCCAGATTCCATCAAACTTAAAATTATTTTACTCATATCATATTTTAATACTCCCTCGAACAAATCATGCATTATGTCAAAAGAAAAATTTGTAGTGACATGGAATGTTGGAATGCTATTAAAAATCGAAGATTGTAAGATTCCAGTTAATTTGTAGTTATTAATTTTTATGTCACTGGTATAATTTTGAATATTACGCAGATCAGATGAATGTTCATTTGTGTCCTGTTGCATATTTTGCTTTGAACGTTTACAGTTTCGACAGTAAAAAGTTGAATTAAATGATTTGGTAAAACCTAATATACTATTAAGACCCAGGTTATCACCTAGAATTAAGCCTAAAACAAAATGTACTTGAATAAACGTGCTACCGACTTCAATTGATATTCCCTCCTTCTCCAAAAACTTTATTTCTTCAATTAGTTTATAGAAACATGTTTCGGTGCCAATTTTCGATATATCTTTTGCTTTAAAAAATCCGGCCAAAAAAATTAAATCTAATTTTGATAATTCGTGTTGCGGTATAGTCGGAAAATTATAATATATTCCACAAACAGATTGTACGCCTGCGTGAGAGCCTAGAGGATTATTCACCTCAAAATCATCCAAATAAAGAAAAAATGGAATAACATATTTTTTATTAACCATCAACACTTTTTCCTTCCAAACTGATCCATTAATAAAATTCGAATAATGCCCTTTTTCAAGCAATTCAAAATTATTCATATTTTTTATGGTGGAATTGAAAACATTTTCTGATTCAAATATTTTTTTAAAGTTAAATCTCATTGGCATTAAAACTCCTTTGCTTATCCTTTCATCTAAGTTGGGAATACCTTGTTGAATAACCTCAGTTATTTGGTTATTCAAAGAAATATTTTTTGGTGATTCAAATAAATCTTGAGATTTCAATTGTTTAAAAAATTTATATTCCGTTTTTATATTTAAGAAAGGATCCCTACAACTTTTCAACAAGTTAAATAATTGAGAATCATGGATACCTGGAGAACTATTTGAATTCATAAAGTGTTCAACAATGTCAATAATTTTGTTACAAACCAACTGACTGACCTTAGATTGTATATCGTAGACATCATGGCGAGTAAAATTATCCTTTGCATGTAATTCTAAAGAAAATTGTAATGCCGATTTTTGTAGATTTGCCACAAGTGTATCAAAGTCTAACTTTAGACATTGGTTTGTACTTGGACTATTTAAACTAATTTGAGGAGATGGTTTCGGCGCCGAACTAGCTTTTACTGAAATGTCTGAACTTGATTTGATATCTGAATAATAATCTTCTCTATGTTCTTTAAGCAAATGTTTTTTAAATGTGAAAATTGAAGAAAAACATCGTTTAAAACAACCTTTTTCTTTACATATAAAATTCCCTACTGATTTTAAATTATGTACTTTTCTAAAATGATAAATCAAATCAGAAATATTATAGCATAGACCACAACTATAGCATGTATACTTGTACATTACGCCAAAGGGTTTATGTGCATATAAGCTTATGTTTAAATATCCCTCCTAAGCCTTCTTTCAATATTTTATCGGATCTGCAAATTTTTTAGAAATAAAAATTAGTAAGATGAATTGTATTCCAATATTTCTGAATATGATTTATTTTACCTTTGCTGATTTTTGGTGGATGGATACTATAATTTATTCTTGACAACTAATGGGCTGCAACTGGATGGTGATAATAGACGAGGAAATGTAAAATATTTGTTTTTTCTAAAACTCAGTTGAGTGGTTGTAAAAATCAGCACTTAATTAAAGATGGATTGTTATTCATCAGCACGGACTTAAAGATGGATTGTTATAATTTTGTTCGTTTTTATGATGTGGCCTTTATGTATTTAGGCAAGTGTTAGGAAAACTGGAGTACCTATACCCGATTGTTAACAACTGAAAAAATGCAAATGAACATAAATATAATCATTAAAAATTATCACATTTATTGGTTGAAAGGTCATTTTACCTTTGCTGATTTTCGATAGACGGATACTATAATTTTCTTACTGATAAATAATGGGCTGCAACTGGATAGTGATAATAGACGACGAAATGGTAAAATATTTGTTTTTTCTAAAACTCAGTTGAGTGGTTGTAAACATCAGCACTTACTTAAAGATGGATTGTTATCCATTGCACGGACTTAAAGATGGATTGTTATAATTTCGTTCGTTTTTATGATGTGGCCTTCATGTATTTAGAGGCAAGTGTTAGGAAAACTGGAGTACCTATACCCGATTGTTAACAACTGAAAAAATGCAAATGAACATAAATATAATCATTAAAAATTATCACATTTATTGGTTGAAAGGTCATTTTACCTTTGCTGATTTTCGATAGACGGATACTATAATTTTCTTACTGATAAATAATGGGCTGCAACTGGATAGTGATAATAGACGACGAAATGGTAAAATATTTGTTTTTTCTAAAACTCAGTTGAGTGGTTGTAAACATCAGCACTTACTTAAAGATGGATTGTTATCCATTGCACGGACTTAAAGATGGATTGTTATAATTTCGTTCGTTTTTATGATGTGGCCTTCATGTATTTAGAGGCAAGTGTTAGGAAAACTGGAGTACCTATACCCGATTGTTAACAACTGAAAAAATGCAAATGAACATAAATATAATCATTAAAAATTATCACATTTATTGGTTGAAAGGTCATTTTACCTTTGCTGATTTTCGATAGACGGATACTATAATTTTCTTACTGATAAATAATGGGCTGCAACTGGATAGTGATAATAGACGACGAAATGGTAAAATATTTGTTTTTTCTAAAACTCAGTTGAGTGGTTGTAAACATCAGCACTTACTTAAAGATGGATTGTTATCCATTGCACGGACTTAAAGATGGATTGTTATAATTTCGTTCGTTTTTATGATGTGGCCTTCATGTATTTAGAGGCAAGTGTTAGGAAAACTGGAGTACCTATACCCGATTGTTAACAACTGAAAAAATGCAAATGAACATAAATATAATCATTAAAAATTATCACATTTATTGGTTGAAAGGTCATTTTACCTTTGCTGATTTTCGATAGACGGATACTATAATTTTCTTACTGATAAATAATGGGCTGCAACTGGATAGTGATAATAGACGACGAAATGGTAAAATATTTGTTTTTTCTAAAACTCAGTTGAGTGGTTGTAAACATCAGCACTTACTTAAAGATGGATTGTTATCCATTGCACGGACTTAAAGATGGATTGTTATAATTTCGTTCGTTTTTATGATGTGGCCTTCATGTATTTAGAGGCAAGTGTTAGGAAAACTGGAGTACCTATACCCGATTGTTAACAACTGAAAAAATGCAAATGAACATAAATATAATCATTAAAAATTATCACATTTATTGGTTGAAAGGTCATTTTACCTTTGCTGATTTTCGATAGACGGATACTATAATTTTCTTACTGATAAATAATGGGCTGCAACTGGATGGTGATAATAGACGACGAAATGGTAAAATATTTGTTTTTTCTAAAACTCAGTTGAGTGGTTGTAAACATTAGCACTTACTTAAAGATGGATTGTTATCCATTGCACGGACTTAAAGATGGAATGTTATAATTTCGTTCGTTTTTATGATGTGGACTTCATGTATTTAGAGGCAAGTGTTAGGAAAACTGGAGTACCTATACCCGATTGTTAACATCTGAAAAAGTACAAATGAACATAAATATAATCATTAAAAATTATCACATTTATTGTTGAAAGATTGTTGAATTATCACATTTATTGTTTTCTTTTCTATGATTCCTCAGGAAATAGTAATATGAAAACCAGTTAACTGCACTTCACAAATTGTACTACCAAGTTTATTATTTTCATTCAAATTTTAAAATTAAGAGACAGTACATCACAACAACATATTCTCATTATCCAAAATTATAAATTTTACCTTTGCATATTTTTGACGCAAGCACGTTAAGCAATTTGCTGGGACGGTGATTGTTGTAATTGTAAGTGGAAAATTTGTTTTTAAGCTCAAATAAAACTGATGAATTTCCTATATAGTTAAACATATTATTACTCGAAATTAAAATGACATTTATGATAATAATCAACTTACCGGTGCAATAAGTGACAAGAATTACAGCGAAACATAACTATGTTAAATGAAATAAATAACAGCAATCCATCAATAAAATATATGTAAAAGTATCCTTAAAATTATTAATTTTGTAATATTTTTATAAGGCTGTTTACACTAGGATTTTCCTTATCGAATTTAGTCGTAATTTGAAAGAAATACTTTTGGATAAAATACCAAGTTAAATGTGCTGCGATTGGATACTCATAATTCAAAATATGAAACATTTGAAATGATACGTCCACGGCTTTTAAAAACGTTGGTAATTTGTATTTAATTGAGTCAGTAATGACATAAAAATCCTTTAGATTTGTTTCTTCTCCTACGACTATTATAAATGGTTGAATAGATAAGCCAAGAGCATAATATTTGTCTCTTCTATCGGCTATCGTTTTCTCCAAATCGTTCACAGTTGGTACTATTGTGGCAAATGCTTCCTGTGCTTCTAATATGGATGGTTTCCAAAATTTGACTGCATTTATTGATTGATTGGCCTTTACAGATATCCTTCTTGGTAGCAATATGTTAAAAAGAAGCAGAATAACAATATAATTTTTAGAATCTAAAAATATTTAATGAATTGATTAATACAAATAAATTATATCTTAAATAAAACTATTCATTTTACCTTCGCTTGTTTCTGGCAGCAAACATCTTTTTAATAATTTCTTGGCATTTTCTTCTCTAATATTATGGCTAAAATATTCTAAAATTTTTGGTAGAAAATCCGTCCAATGGTTATATAAACCTTTTACTTTTTCACCAAATTTGTACATGAAATCAATTTCAATCTAAAAATAAAATAATATACTTAACTGCTAACAAAATTAAGCATTAATTTTATCGTTACCAATAAATAACCATTGGCATCTTTAATTCGTGGCCAATTATCTAATATAGATTTCGTGTTTTCTGTTTCTGCCATCCACTTTGTTCTATAATTGATGGTTTCATACCATTTGTTTTGAATAATACTCCAAGGAAGTAAATTGTTCTTGAGCCAAATCCTATTTTCTTCTGCGTTCTCTTCCTCCATGTTGGTATTATCGGGTATCGTGTCCAAAAGGTGTTTATTTTGTAACGGTTTGTTACATTTGGTCAAATAACCATGTTTCCGGTATTGCTGCAGTGAATTGACATTCTTGTCGTATAATTTACCTCTAGGGTTTTGTCGCCCACACCGCGGAATAAAATATGTTGACTGAAAATAAAAAGTATATCATTAGCAAATAAAATTACATAAATTCAAAAAATTTCGTTACCTTGTCTTCATTTGGAAAACTGATTTTGATTTGATCAGCAAAATCATTCACTTCAAATATTTTTAACCCACGTCTGTACGTATTTACAAAATGAGACACAATGCAGGACGTAATGTCATTTTGATGTTTAATATTAAGGTAGTTGTTGTTATTGTAAAATTCTATAACACCTTGTCCTTTTCTGGTCTGTTGCAAAATTTGGTGGACATTCTAAAAGACATATACTTGAAAAATGAAATAATTGCGCTATTCTACTTACAAGTTGTTGGGCAGTATAGGGTCAGGATGATGTGGAGCCAGACGTATTTACATCTACCCATTCTTGAACGCTTCCTACATCCGAAATCGTGGTATTGAGACTAGCCGGCTCATGGTCCAAATCAACAACATAACCCTAAAGTATTTAATATTATTTATTAAATATGGAATTATTGATAATATTGAAGAATAATTAGAACTTACGTTTAATCTTCGCCATTCGAAAAGTTGTTCTCGAAATTTGATTTTGGCTCCTAGTTGATTTAAATTAAATATTTCGTCAAGGTCTCGCCCTCTCATAATTTTAAGGGATTCCATATCTAAACCAAATTCTAACAATTGAACAAAATTAATAAATATTATAAGTAAAAATATCATTAAGATTTAAATAACTTTACTTTTAATTTGTTCCTTGACTTCAGAGGTGATATCAAACGTATCCAACAAATTGTTGAACTCACTGCTAGCTTTGTCTATATTATTCACGACCGCACCATTGTTTTCATCGAATAATTCGACACTTGACGAATTAATTTGTTGTTCCATCTTAAACCTTCAAAAAAAATTTATTGTTTCAAAGTATTTACATACTTAACATTAACTTATTTATTAAATAAATATTAAAATTTAATTTAATTTATAATAAATACACTTTTTCTACGTGTTTTCGATTTAACCTCAAAATCTATTAATTATCACTGAACATGTGTGGCCATTTTGTACCGTAAAAGATTTTACAGTAACGTATCACAGATTAAATTAACACTACCGATAATGGTCACTAACTCATTTGATAATCAGAAAAATGAACCGTGTTTTACAATACATTTTACCACTTCACGCACAGAATAAAACACAGTAGGTATTTGCTGATTAGTAAGAACCATGTGATACTCACACATGAGTTACAAAAATAGCAGTTGATCTGCAAAAACTACTGTGATGGCCGTTATAAAACTGAAATAAAATATAACAACTGAATTGCCGGTTTATTGCGATAAGGAAACATAATTATTTGTTATGTATTCCTCTTTTGAATTATTCAATTCATTACATTAACAAAATCCATCAGAAATTATTTTAGACACTAAACAATTCAAAAATAGTTACACTTATAATTTCATCACACTATATAGGTACTATCACTTTTCATCACACCACTGAACCATATGAAATTATTCGGAAAAATAAATAAAATGAAAATGACGATCAAAAAATATAAAAAATTTAACTCGCCTTATAATCGGCAATTTTCTATTTTCAATAATCAAATTATGTTACTTGAATTAAAATCAACTCAAACTATTTACTCGTATATCACAAAAATTTCACAATAATGATTAACACACAATGAGCTTCATCAATTAATAAGTTATTTGCAACTGAAATATTTATGTACAATCAAAATCCTACAACTGTCGCGTTTTTAAAACATATATTGTGTTTCTCGTTTTATCATACACTCATAACTAAAGATGAAATGAAATGACCACATATAATGATTATATACCATTTGTATATAACCAAAAACCGTTAAACATTCAAATATGCATTAGTATAGCCAATTGTGAGGTGGAAACATATCCTATTTATTTTTTGAATTATTTCTCTTTTCATCATCTACATCATTATACGATGGATATTGTATATGTATATATACACTCACGGTTAAAGGCTATATTCACCAGAAGTCTTAAAAAATCTGAAATATATATAAGGAAAATGTTACCTCAATTTTGTCGGTTATTGTAGTTCATAATTACTGCTGGTGGCTAAAATTTCGAAACATTAATAAACACATATGTATTAACACCAATATATGTATTTATTTCGTTCTCATTTAACGCTTTGTCCCTTTTTTCATTTCATTTTATATACTACGAATTGGACAGATTAGTTGATAGTGTTTAACTTGTTGTATGAATAAAATAATTTAGGAGTATTGTTTGTTGTTGCAATACATGTTTGTACGATGTACGTAATAGATTAATCTATTTTATTTTTTGTGGGTGGTTCTATCAAGTACAATTGATTTAAACCTGTTGTTTAATGAGAACTTTAGGCTGATGATATACATAGTTACCCTAAAGCCAGCAACAAAATAATTTTAATCTAAAGTTGTGTCGTTGATCAACAAATAGCGACGGACGAGGAAATTCAACATATTTGCGAATTTATACATACATATATGCACATATTCATATTCCTAAACATTTTTTCATGCGCACAATGAAAAAAAAAATTTCAGATTTTAAAAATTTTATTTGAATTATTTATACTTATCAAATCAAAAACAGTTCCAATTTTTGACGAATAATAAAACAGTATTGGTTTAATAAAATGTATTATTAGAGAGTTGAAATAAATATTTCTTCAATTCAATAACGTATTTATTGGAATAATCATAATTTTATTTTCATATTTATGTTATCAATAATTAAACTAATTAATTGTAAAATTTTGTAGCTTGTAAAATAAATTGGTAATTTCATGTTCAATAATTTTTGCAGATTTAAAATAATAACCGTAATTATTGGCTCACATAGTTTATTTAATAAATTTGTTATTAATGTTAAAGTATTTTTATTAATCTAAACATTGAACTATTGATTTTTCAATATTTTATTTGAATAAACGATATTTATTAAATCTATAATCATTTTTTTTCTGAGTGCACTGGCGTTATCTTTCTGGGCCTTCCAGAGTCTTTCTTTCTTTGTGTACTGCCCATCTCTCGCATTTTTTTAATATTCCACGCGACAGTACTTTTGGAAATTTTTAATCTTTTTGCTATTTCACGCGTGGTTAAATTTTCTCGCGCCAAAATCAACATATTGCTTTTACACTGCTTACTAACTTTCCCCATTTTATTCTTTATTTGACTAGGATTACCTTCAGAATAACTTAATCTTACAAAATATGCACTATTTTTACTCAATAAAATACTTGCAAGCAATAAAACATCTGCACCCTAATTACGGCCAAAAACGGTAGGCGTAAAATAAACTAATTGCTTGACCAATTTTTTTTCACATTAGTTGCGGGGTTGTATCGCCGTAATAGAGGCAAAAGGCGGTTCAATAAAATATTAATATTGAAGATAGAATTTCCACAAACCAATAAAATACAAAAAAAAAGTGTTTATTTTATTCCATTACTTGTACGCCCTTAATGACAAATGGGAAATTTTGAATATTTTAGCAATTTATCGATTTTGCCCCCTAAATTGTAGGTATTTTTTATTTTTAAAATGAGTCATAAATGTATTTAAAATAAAACATTGAGTCAATTGCTTTCGAAAGTTTTGTAATTTTAGCAAAAACAGACTCCAATTTGTAATAAAATATGTTTGCTCAATTTTTTTTTCTCCCAGCACTGTATTTGTTGGGTTCGTTATGTCTTTGCCCCCTTTTCAGTTAATTAATTTTGTTTTAAAAAAAGCCAATTGTAAAATAATTTGTAAATATTCAGGTTGGATTTTTGTTTGTTAATTCAATCTGTGTGATGATGAGCCAGTAAACTTCGAGAGACAAGGGGTGAGATCAGGATGAAAAAGGTAAAGTGGTGAAAGGTGCAATAAATGTATTTTTGGTAGATTGTATTCCGGCTAAATTGATATGTCCAAACACGAATCTTGAAATGGTTTTCTTTATGTGTATTTCCTTATAGTTATAAATCCACCCCAAACCCTGAGCTTTAGTCGGCTAAAAGCTACCGCGAAAGGTCCCTGCATAAATAATTTTGTTCAACCAGAGCAAACTTCTATATTTTTATGAATTTAAATTTTTTTATTTATATTACCCCAACGCTCCGGTTACAAATATCAAATATCTAAGAAAGGATGATCTTGCATTTGATTATGTTCTATCAAAAATTGCGCCTTTAATTAAAAGGCAAAACACACACTTTCGGAATGTAATAAGTGTAAAAGAGAGGCTAATGGTAACACTTCGTTGTTTGGCAACAGGAGAAAGCTTTTCTTCTTGCAATTTAGCACACGAATCATAGTAGGCATTCTTATAAAACTTCTTCAATCATCACGCTTTCAAATAATGAAGAATCGTTGTCCTATTTCTGGAGGAGCACACTATTACAATTACATGTCATGTGCAATATTCAATTGAGCTGAAATTTTCCACACAACTTTGGTTCAGATGACAATATAATATAGTTGGCCGCCGCCCAAGATGGTTAATTACCTGTTTCTTTACAGCCCCCTGGTATCAAATGAATGGGCTTGCCGAATAGAACGACAAGGTGAATGACGTCATAATTAATCGATCTATTTCTCCACAACCTCCTTGACATGAGTATCAAATGAAAGGGTTTGGCGAGCAGAACACGATAAGCTTAATGAAATCAGTCTACATCTAATATAGCGGATACCCCAAGACGGCGGACTAAATTTCCTTAACGACCTCCATGACCTAGGTATCGAATGAAAGGGTTTATCAGGCACAATACGTGACGTCATTCTAATCCAATATGGTGGATGCTCCAGGATGGCAGACGCGCCAAGTTGGCGGACTAAATTTATTTTAACACCCTCTTGATATGGGTTTCAAATGAAACAATTTGACGAGCAGAATAATTAATTGGTGATTTAAAATAAGTCTGCTGATCAAAGTATGCTCGCATGGGACATATTACGATGGCAACGGTGCAAAACCATGTACATAACTACAAAATTTCTCAAAATCATTTTATTGGTTTATCGGTAAGGTAACTAGTGTTTCCTTTCTTTTTTAATTTAATTTGTGCACGCAGAATGTGTAAACATGGGGTGCATTTTCGGATTAAATAAAATTTCTATAAAATCGTTAAATTAATTAAAATTGGACAAAACCAAATTAATTAATCGATAAATATGGTTGGTTAAAATATAAATTGACATCAAACAGATGTATTAAAAATGCATATAAAAACTACATCGGATGTAGTTTTTTAAATGTGTCTTCGCTAAATGCACATTTTCTATTTCGGACTCACCCATAATAAGGTATCTATGTAATATAGCAAAACCGTTCGGTTGTTTCCGCCTCCTGTAAAAATATCTAAAATGTAGATACACATTAATGGACTTTTGCCATCGATTATATTTAGTACATTGTTGCTCAATCTTAAGGTGACTAGATGAATGTAAGGACAGTAGTTAAAAAATTACAAAGAAACCTAAAACAATATTTTTGTTTGGTTAGATAAGTTTAGCATATCTGAACATATCTAACCATACAAAAATATTGTTTTAATATCTCTACTTTGTAGCTTTTTAAATACTATCCTCCCCTTCTTCTGGTCACCTTACTCAATCTGCATCTAAATTTCGTTGCTATCGGACCGCTATCAAAAATGTCCATTCAGAGTTAATGGTTGTTGCCCGAACGAACAACATGTTCTTTAGAATAATATTTATGTAGGTATCTTTTAAATGGTATTCTTCGGTAAAACAATGTTTAACAAAACCAGGTGGGGCTACACGTTCTGATCAAGCGAAGCGACAAATGACATTTTTTTATGAGCTTACTAAAATTTTGAAGATGTGTACACTAAAATCAATAAATAAATTGGAACCAAACGTATTTTCCATGATAATACATCAACTAATAATCATATACAGGGTGACACATTAAAAAAAAATCTACTCAAATAACTCGCAGGAGAAATCGCAAAAGTGTAATTACAAAAGTTGCACAATTTTTAGGGGGAAAGCAAATGATGATTTTAGATTTGACCTCTAGGAATATGTTTTAATTATAAAGCTTATGATTATTATGAAGAATTTATATTTTTTAATTTTTTTTTTTTAATTTTAATAGCAAATCATAAGCATTATAACTTAAAAACCGTAGTAAAACATATTCCTTCAGTTGAGGTCATGGAAAATACATATGCGGACATAAAATTTACCACGCTTTTCGAATCCGATGACAAAAATCGGTATTCCAATTAAAAAACCGATTTGACCTTGAAATTACCTTGAAATTTGATCTCAAGGTCAAATTGAGGATCATCATTTGATTTTCCCCTAAAAATTGTGCAACTTTTGTGAATACACTTTTTTTGATTTAAGCCTTCCCCTGGGAGTTATTGGAGTGGATTTTTAAAAATGGGTCTAAAGTATTTTTCCCATGTAACATGCATAAAGGTATCCATATGAAAACTTAAATTTTACAAAACCATTTCAACCGTTTAAATTTTACGAAAATAACAGCATCAGCGCTTTTCCTTAATCAACAACCAACCTATGTCATTTAGATAAATTTCTATTCCACAAGCGCCTACCTTTTATTTTCCGAGTAATGAAAACAATTTTTTTACTTTTTAGTACACTTGAATATAGAAGCGTGGTTCTTAAAAAAAATAATTTTTTTCATATTATTTTTGTATAATTTTTCCTCATACGTTCAATTTTAACGCTCATATTTGGTATTCCTTTTTGTATCTTTTGGATCGTTTTTTGGAAGCTATCTTTTGCTAATGGTAAAATTCCCATTTTCGTTTTGTGTTCTCAGTACTGCGATTTTGTTATGTACGTGAGAGTATGAGAGTAAATAACCGGAATTTAATAGTATGTTCAAATGTTGACGTGTTAGTGAAGCTTGTCTCATGAAAATAGGTGGGTTCGACTTAACGAAGTTAAAAATGTGTGAACTCAAGACAGAAAACCAATGTCTCATTCTTTTTTTTGCTATTTCTTTGTTGCTTTGATTATTTTTTTGTTCTTTATGAAAATGGTATTCGTATTACTGTCATGAGATCACACATTTTTAACTTTTTTAACATTGTTATGTTGCAGATGGGTCGCACGCCTATTTTCATGAGACAGGCTTGATCGTTCTGTTTTTCTGTTTATTTTATATTTGAGATTGACGAGAGAGTTAATTTTAAAATATTAGGGATTTAGATTATAAATTATATTATATTTTTAAAATTTAAATGGGGCAAAAATCATTAACCGTCTAAAGCTAAATTTCAGCCAAATTAATTATAAATACTATACTATATTGTTATTGTTATTATTGAAGAGACATGTGGGCGTTCAGCCACCTCGCACTGTGCTGGACCCTGCTTAATTATCCGTACAGTCAATATTAAGGCTCTTAATGAGCCTGATAATACTGCCAGCTGGTAAGTGATACATACTATCTGGGCTTTTTGCTCTCCCTCCTAGATGTTTACTACAGCATGTAATTCTGCTAGAAAGACGATAATATTGGAACCCAAGGACTCTGAGAGGGCGGTCTCACTCCCGTATATTCCTAGCTCTGCCCCGTCTTCCATTTGATTTTACTCTTACGAGTTGCTGGGAATGGAAAGTCGGTGGTAGGTCACCCAGCTTTACTACACAGACCTTTACTACAGAGTCCGCATACTTGTCCGGACTGATTAACCTATCAGCCATTCTGGAAACCACTGGAAGGTTAGGGAACTGATCAAAATCAAAAACAATAGTAATTTGTTTTTTTCGCTATCCTTGACCTACTATCAAACTCAAATTACTATGAACAGCTGATTTTTTAAAATATAAACATAAATACCATACGTAATAGAATTTGGTCTACATTGATGTTTGAAGAATATTATATTTTGGAAAAAAAGCCGAATAAATCATTTTTTGCAATTTTTAATTTTTTATTTTGAATAATTTTTTATTAAACAGATAAATCAAAACAGATAAATCTCTAAAAATCTCAAGTTGCAAAATTTTCATGAATACTATATGTACTTTATTTTACTACATAGAGTAAAAGAAAGTAAAAGCATGGGAAAAATATTCCCATAGGAACATAAGCACCAACAATTTGAACCGATTTCATCCGAATCAATAATTTTTGATGTTTACTGGTACAAATAGCACAGGAACGTATTCAAAACTCCCTGTGAGTAAGCTCCCATGTACAGTGGCGAGCAAAAATGGCCGAATAAATGGAGAATTCGTATTTTTTTTAGTACTACGGTTTTATAAAGGCAAATAAAGAAGAACTACTTTAGCGTTTTAATTTATATTTCACTAGAAAATCCTTGAACAACAAAATTCACTTTTATTTATTTAACTTATCTTTCCATAATTCAAAATATGAAACGTTGTACATTCTTCCAATTTTGCTCGTTTTTAAAATTTTAAATTACCGCTTTTTATTTTAAATGCAAATTTACAGTTATGTATTATTTTACTACATGCTATTTCGAGATATTATTCATTCGTTATTCAATCGTTGAACAGAACTAGTCGATTTTTTATCTAGTTTTAGTTATGAAAAAAATACCCACGGGACTAGAGAATTCTATCAAATCGTTGTTAGAGAAAGAGCGTTCTTCAAGAAAAATTTGCTAGTTGGTGTAATGTTACACATACGACTGTACGATTAGTTGGTCAAAGAAATTGTATTCGACCTATGCAGAGCCAGAAGCGACTGCACAAATTACTGTTCAACCGAGACGCTCGTCTGATGGATCATCATTTAAATGAGAAAACCACCACCAGAACAATTAAAACACTGTTAGAGGCAGCTAGAACCATAAACAAACTGTAAGCGAATAGACAGCCCGACGGGTACTTAAAAGAATTGGATTTGTTAGCAGTGTTACGCGTCTTTATGGTCAGCCAACACGTTTGATAGGGATAGACTTCAGTGGCCTCTAGGGGGTTCTTTGCTGCCATATTAACTAAGACACCACAAAAAAAAATCGTGTTGAGAGGAAAAGAAACATTTGAAGAGAAAAAAAAAATTTTACTTTGAAAGCTATATGATCCACCACGAAACCTTACTCATCACCAACAACAAAAAAAGACGATTATTCCATTTTTTAAACTTTAAACTAACACTTAATTATATTTAAATAAAATATTAGAATACATAGAAATTTTTTTTTGAAACAGCTATGATGCTTTCTTTAAATATATTTTTTTATGGTTAAGTGTGTTGTAAATAATTGTAACCTTATTGTAAAACTAAAAAAAACTCACCCCTAAGTATCCATTGAGTACTCGATGGCTCCTTATGGTTTGTATCTTCTGAAAAAAATTGTTACTTGTTGCGATCACAACCACTCACTTTACCATAAAATATAATTACTTTAAGAAATTTAAATAATTAAGTAGCTATGTGTTAACTTAAGAATACAAAAGAAATTTAATAATTTAAACACAAGATTTAAGAACCAAAAAAAAAACAATTGAAATAAATATACACTTTACACTTGATCTTAAAATTACTGATCAAGGTCACACAATTGAAGATCTGTTGTTTCTGGATGCGTCAGTCGCTTTGTTGTTTTATCCAAGCCATATGATCAGGTATATTTGTAGAAATAAACATTTACGGTTTAACCAATTCAAAGTGGCTAATGAGGCCCTGTACAAACCAAGAACAAATATATAAGCCAAACCATCCCAGAAATAACCAGCAACAGAGCAAACTCACCCGCAAAACTATAGCACTATGTATATATCCAATAACGTTTTGATTTATTTCCCAGTTTCACCGTTGACTGGTCACACGGATCCCATCTTGATAAAGAAAATAATAATTTCAACAAAGTACCAAACTCACTAAATTGCACAGCGATTCTTACCCGTTTAAGTAATAAAAGGACTTTTGTTAAATACTTTTGCCTTTTTTGGGGTATGAACTTTAACAATTATGTCCACGTTTTATACACCTTATAATTATATTTAACTTTGGTAGGGAAATAGGTAAAGTTTAAAAAAAACAATTACCAAAAAAAACTGTTCCAGAAGAAAATATAAAACACTACAAAATAACCAATTTTATTTCCCAATAAATAACACTATAGCCGCAGTGGCCTCTCTGACATAACTAATTATTATTTTTCTAAATATTCTTGTCATACCAATTTGTTCCTATGTACAAGTAATTATATAAATTATTTGTAATCAGTTTGTATAGGTAATACTAATATTAATATATTAATTCCCCTACACTAGAAATTCGGAATAACATATTCCCTCACAAAAAAAAAAAAAAAATATATGACTAAAACAATTCCCATTAGAGATAATATACAATACAATCAATTGGTCTGAACAAACATCACTAAGAGAAATCACGGAGTTACAATTACATCTATTGATAAGGAATTCTCGCTTAAAAATAAAATAAAAAAAACAAGAATATGTATCGCTTATGTATTACATAATACAATAACACTAACGATATCGGAATATATATTTAAATCACAAACGGCTACAGAATATGGGCTACGTACCGTACCGTTGCTTGAACCACAATAATTTAATTTATTTACTCCAGTCGTAACAGCAGGTCAAACAGAAAAATCGGCTTTATCCAACAAAAATGTAAAAGCCCGTTTAAAGTAAGCAAAACAGCATAAAACTTGCAATGCGAAAGATTGAAAACGAATTAATTAATCATCAGATGAAAAAAATACTATTGGCACAGACCTGGCGATAAATTACAGAAGCATAAAGCCAAAGAAACTGTGAAACATGGTGGATGAAGTTTGATTGTTTGGGGCTATTTTACTTGGTGTAACATTGGTCCTTTAGAAAAAATATCTGGAATAATGAGTAAGGAAATGTATTTAGCCATTTTAAAAGAAAATTTTCTAGATTTTATTGATGAATGTGCCGACTTCATCGCCAAAATCATGCAATAATGGTTGAATGAACAAAAATTTGCAATGTTAAAATGGCCAGCACAAAGCCCGGATTTAAATTCGTTAGAGACATTGCGGTCAGTTCTCAAAAGGTGCCTGCCGGATTACGAATAACCCCCCAAAACCAACAATGAGCTACGGGACCGAATAAGCGCTGAATGGTTAAAAATTACACCCTCTACAATTGAGCATTTGATAGAAAGTATGCCGAGAGGAGTAGCAAGCGTAATTGCGAATAATGGATTATGAACAAAATACTAATTAATAATTGTATTATACCCCAAAATGGATCCGTGAAAAATTGGAAGATTGCACTCTATTGGATATTTTGTCGTTCTAATTTTAATTTAAATGAATTACTATACTTTGTTATTTAAGTTTTAAAATATATTTTAAATATTAAAACGCATAAGTAATCCTCCTTTATTTGCCTTTGTAAAAGCGTAGTACAGAAAAAATAAGAATTCTCTATTTATTCGTTCATTTTTGCTCGCCACTGTACATAATAAATCGCAGTCTGTTTTGATATTATTCCCAGAATCTAATATTTTCCGATCTTTATTTTGTAATTCTTTTATTATATCGTTGCTCGTGCAGGTCGAATGTAGGCTTCTAGCCATAACTTTAATATGACGATTATGTTTGTCTTCATAACCACTGGTAGCCAATTACATTGAGCTCGTCAGAGTGTTTATTTTTCACACGACAATATCTAAACCCGTGACCTTATTTACATATATTCATTCTTCGTTACCAATTTCAAGAACGTTTGGATTTCACAATTACTTGATATGCCCACAATTTCTCTTTGGTTTTATCTTCTTGTGGTTCTACACTTTTAACAGATTTAGTTATCTGCTCAGACTGCTCGAATTCCGGTGAAGGTTTCCTACTTTCTTCTTTTTAGATCTCTTTGATGGTTTTTTTTTGTTCAATATCCAGTCAGTTTCTCTTTCTGGTTCGTATTCGTTTGTGTAGTAGCTAAAAAATATATCTACAGATGTTCTACTCTCTGTTGTTTTCTCATCTGATATTTTTTCATTAGATGTTTTTTCTTCTGTTGGTGTCAGAGTCAGTACATGAATTTTGGTCGCAAAATTCCTCACTTATGTTGTATACGTACAATGTGTAAAAGATAGATTTTGTTATTGTGTACTGGTAAATACGTTATTTGTATTAGTGTATCGTTTTGTGACGGTAAGTATCAAAAGTAAGCCAATCGGTTGAAATCGGTTCAAAGTTTTTGGTGCTTATGCTCGCATGTGAGAAGATCTCACTTGCAATGAAGTAGGAGAATTTACAATACTGCGTTGTTCATTGTTTAAACAATATGGTATTTTTTAAATATTCTACTTTTAGTAAAGTTCTATTATTTTATAATAAAAAAATGTATTTCTTTAGTTTTAACTTAATATGTTTGTTTATTAAATTTTATTAATTTATGATAAATAAGGTTTTTATTATAAATTATTAAAAAATTAATAAACAAAAATATTAAGTTAAAACTAAAGAAATTGATTTTTTTATTTTGTGAATGTAACGTAAATTAACAAAAATTCGTACTTGTACGAATTATCGTTAATTTAATGTATAATATAATTAATTGACCAATGAGAAAGTGTATAAAGTGCATCTTATGAAATAATATTGACTAACTATCATAAATATAAATAATTTGAAATTAATAAAATTTTAATACACAATTTTGTATTTTAGTCAATTGAATTTTTTTCTCGAACATCGTCATCTTCGTGTCCCTTTAAAAATTTCATTTCGTATACGAAACCCTAAATTAGTTTTTGGACAAATTAATGATCATGGGCACATAAAGTTCTGGAATATGGCCAGTTAAGATGGAACTTTGCTGTTTCTTGACCGATTATGATGAAATTTGGCATGGGCGATGAAAATGGGATTCTAAAATGATTTTTGGGTAAAGTTCTGCAATGTGGCCAATTAAGATAGAACTTTGCTGTTTCTTGACCGATTATGATGAAACTTGACTTGAGCGGTGGAAATGGGATTCTAAAATAATTGTTTGACAAAGTTCTGGAATATGGCCAATTAAGATGGAACTTTGCTGTTTCTTTACCGATTATGATGAAATTTGACATGAGCGGTGGTAATGGGATTCTAAAATGATTTTTGGATAAAGTTCTGGAATGTGGCCAATTAAGATGTAACTTTGCTGTTTCTTGACCGATTATGATGAAATTTGACATGGACGATGGAAATGGGATTTTAAAATGATTTTTAAATAAAGTAATGGAATATGGCCAATTAAGATGGAACTTTGCTGTTTCTTGACCGATTATGATGAAATTTGACATGAGCGATGGAAAAAGGATTCTAAAATGATATTTGGGTATTATAGATATTTTTATAGTCTTTAAAGAAACAGCAAAGTTCTATCTTAATTGGCCATATTCCAGAACTTTACCCAAAAATCATTTAAGAATCATATTTTCATCGCTTATGTCAAATTTCATCATAATCGGCCAAGAAACAGCGAAGTTTCATCCTAACTGGCCATATTCCAGAACTTTATACAAAAATCATTTTAGAATCCCATTTCCACCGCTCATGTCAAGTTTCTTCATAATCGGTCAAGAAACAGCAAAGTTCTATCTTAATTCGCCACATTCCAGAACTTTACCCAAAAATCATTTTAGAATCCCTTTTCCATCGCTCATGTCAAATTTCATCATAATCGGTCAAAATACAGCGAAGTTCTACCTTAAATTGGCACATTCCAGAACTTTACCCAAAAATCATTTTAGAATCCCATTTCCATAGCCCATGTCAAATTTCATCATAATCGGTCAAGAAACAGCAAAGTTCCATCTTAACTGGCCATATTCCAGAACTTTATTCAAAAATCAATTTAAAATCACATTTCCATCGCCAATTTAAAATTCCTTCATAATCGGTCAAGAAACAGCGAAGTTCCACCTTAATTGGGAACATTCCAGAACATTGTCAAAAATCATTTTAGAATTTCATTACCACAGCTAACGTCAAATTTCATCATAATCGGTCAAGAAACAACAAAGTTCTATCTTAATTAGCCATATTTCAGAACTTTGTCAAAAAATCATTTTAGAATCCAATTACCACAGCTCATGTCAAATTTCATCATAATCGGCCAAGAAACAGCAAAGTTCCATCTTAATTGCCTATATTCCAGAACATTATCCAAAAATCATTTTAGAATCCCATTACCACAGCTCATGTCAAATTTCATCATAATCGGTCAAGAAACAGCAAAGTTCCATCTTAATTGCCCATATTCCAGAACTTTATCCAAACATCATTTTAGAATCCCATTTCGAACACTTATGTCAAATTTCATCATAATCGGTCAAGAAACAGCGAAGTTCCACCTTAATTGGGCACATTCCAGAACTTTATCCAAAAATCATTTTAGAATCCCATTACCACCGCTCATGTCAAATTTCATCATAATCGGTGAAGTGGAATCCTTGATTCCATTGAAAATCACATTGCTATATGTACATAAGCCGATTAAGAGCCATTCAAATCCAAAGTCTGCAATTGAGCTCCGATTTCTATTCTTGATACTTTAATGACAGGTCTCGGGACCTGTAACTGCTGTACCAACGCGTATTTAGATAGCCAATGCTAATTATTGTTAGTTTATAAATTTGACACAAAAGTATGCCAATCCAAATGAGTATTTTTGACGAACTTTTGATAATAAATAGAGCAATAAAACTCCGATTAGAGAAAAAATAGTCAACTGTACAACGCGACATTTTGAACGCACATTGCGGTCCATGCTAATAGTATATAATACTCTGCTTGGACCACATATGGTTGAGGGTCACTAATATTCGCTAAATAAATTATTATTTAACAATTTTTGATATGTAAATATTTAATTATATTTACAATATTGTATTAAACAATGTTTGTGTAATAATAAATCGGTAAAAGACGCAAGTCATTTATGTAATAATTTATGATGTAGTTTTTAAAGTCCGTTTTATAATTAATAACAATAATTGTGACTTCAACTCATATGTGATTACCTCCTGAATTTAAGCATATTAATTAGGAGAGGAAAATAAATTAACTAAGATTCCCTTAGTAGCGGCGAGCGAAATGGGAAAAGTCCAGCATTAAGTCCTTTTACTGATAACTGGTAGAATGGAATTCAATGTAAAGGAGTATCTATCATCTTATGCATTTTGATTATATGTTCAAGTCCATCTTGAATGGGGCCATTTACCCATAGAGGGTGCCAGGCCCGTAGTGACTATAATCTTGTATAAGAAGATATCTCTAGAGAGTCGTGTTGCTTGATAGTGCAGCACTAAGTTGGTGGTAAACTCCATCTAAGACTAAATATAACCACGAGACCGATAGCGAACAAGTACCGTGAGGGAAAGTTGAAAAGAACTCTGAATAGAGAGTTAAACAGTACGTGAAACCACTAAGAGGTTAAACCCAATGAACCCGAACTTGTAAAAGAAGAGATTCATTGATATAATAATTGATTTTTCAATAAGTTATATTATGCACTTTTCTTCTATTATCGCATTGCGATGTGTTATCAATATACTACATTTGTAGATGTTTGTCAATGATTTTATATGCAGCTCCTTTCGCATTCACTTGTGAATGTTTCTTAAGGAACTATAAAAATATCTGCCAATATGATGACACATGTATCTGATCGTACGGGCATAATTGCAGCGTAATTCGTAACGGTTTATGTTAAATAAATGCAGTATGAGTAATCGATCTTATCGGCAATGAAATGATTTGGGATACCTTTGGGACCCGTCTTGAAACACGGACCAAGGAGTCTAGTATATGTGCGAGTCATTGGGCTTTTAAGCCTAAAGGCATAATTAACGTAACTAATATATGGGATTACATGTGATTTTATATAATTGCATCTTCATCCATGGGCGTTTTAATCAACTCATATTGCTTATGTTTTATGAGTTAAAGCGTACTGTAAGCATATACACTGTGACCCGAAAGATGGTGAACTATACCTGATCAGGTCGAAGTCAGGGGAAACCCTGATGGAGGATCGTAGCAGTTCTGACGTGCAAATCGATTGTCAGAATTGGGTATAGGGGCGAAAGACCAATCGAACCATCTAGTAGCTGGTTCCCTCCGAAGTTTCCCTCAGGATAGCTGGTGCATATTAATATTTGGGTAAATAGTCTTACCTGGTAAAGCGAATGATTAGAGGACTTGGGGCCGAAACGACCTCAACCTATTCTCAAACTTAACTTTAAATGGGTAAGATCCTCGACTTTCTTGATTAAAGTCATCAGAGGTTCTTTAATGATATATTGTGCCTAGTGGGCCACTTTTGGTAAGCAGAACTGGCGCTGTGGGATGAACCAAACGTTATGTTACGGCGCCAAAATTAATGACTCATTCAGATACCATGAAAGGTGTTGCTTGCTTAAGACAGCAGGACGGTGGACATGGAAGTTGTAACCCGCTAAGGAGTGTGTAACAACTCACATGCCGAAGCAACTAGCCCTTAGGCATTAGTAAATGCGGACAGCGAGTTTCTAATGGTTGATGTTGGATCAAATGGTCGAATCTCAGACGGTGGAGTTTTTTCAAATTCAAAATTTTTTGATAAATTTGAGAAAAAAACATATTAGCATATTTGGCATATTAGCATCTCGTTTTCGGCTGCTCCTCACAACTATCAATTTGAGTCCTGAAAAAGCTACTACAATCGTTTTGACATGTTGCTATTTGCATAATTATTTGAGGCGACAACAAGTATCCAGTAGAGAAAGTCATATCCAGCCATCCACTCATGAACAAGACACATTCTTCAATATGCAGCCATGCTCATCAACAAATTCTAGTCACTTGGCTAAGTCTGTGAGAGAAAGTTTTCGTGAAACTTTAAAAAGCATTAATGAAACAAATGACAATTAATACGTTGAGTTAAATAAATACATATTATCATAAAAATAATTATTTAAGGTTTTTTAATTTTTATTTTTATTTTTAATTTAAGAATACTGAGTATCAGATAAAAGTTCATCAACACTTTCGTAAACTATTGCTGAAGCATGCGTATTTGGAAAATATGCCTCATTATCAATAATTATATTTTGATGGGATGTATCCCGCGATGATAATCTATAAATATGAAGCGGGGTTGAAGTTCCTGAAGTATCCCGCGATGCAAATCTATAATTAAGAAGTGGTGTTGAAGTTCCTGAAGTATCCCGCGATGCAAATCTATAATGGGTTGAAGATCTAGATTCCTCAGAAGATGATTTACTGGAGGATGATTGTGACGTTATTGATCTATTCAAAGATAGTTTGTTTAGCTGGCCCATCAACAGAGCTTCATCAATAATTTTCTTAGTAAACAGCTTTTGTTGTTCATTCAGTTTTCTGAATGAACAACCCCAACCTTCGGCAAAAACATTTGCATCATCTTTTACAATACCACCACGGTCTTTTTTAACTTGATCCAAATAGTCCACTGCTTTCTGCTTAAATTCATTTTTATTTGAAGGGTTTTTTCTTTGACGCTATCTTTTCCCCAAAAAATGCTCGTCCTAATTATAAAAAACAATAAACAATAAACAATATATTTATTGTAAATACTATACTAAACAGCTAAACTTACGGAAATATCAAAACTCTCGTCATCCGTGTCGATTATAGTCGATATTCCTGGAACGGACGTCTCTTGATTTTTTAAAAAATCAAGAAAGTCAAACTACCACAAAGATGGAATATAAATGTCTTCACCCCCTGCTCCAGATTTCTCACTTACATTTTACTTCTTCAACTCTCGTCGATAGCATGACCTTATATTGGCAACTTTGCGTTTTAGTTGCTCAATTGTAGCATCCTTTTCAATTAATTGAAAAACCTCCAATAAAACTTTCCGCGCATTATTTCGATAGTTTTTGTTTTTATAGTTTTCATTTTTTACTTGCCACAATACCGGTAGCTCTTTAAATTTATCAAAAAAATTCCTCCAATTTTCGGAATTTATAACCACCATTTTCACTATTTTCACTCAATCACTTTTAACTATATACGTCTATGCTTTTAATTATTTCACGCATTGTGAAATCAAACTGGCAAGATTTTTGACACTTAGTTGTTAAACTTCACCACACACAATACAACCAGTTTAAACAACACGTAGCTCCGCCCCCAAAAAATCAAAACATTTTGATTTCATGCAGATTGTTTTACGAACTTAAAATCGGTTGTACAGCTTCGCCACAAACGGTACAACTTGTCATACAACCCAACCAAGTTGTACAACAAGTTGTAGCGTGTGTGGGCCCTATAAAGAGCATGAATCATAAAAGAGCATTCGAACACACACATAATAACTAATACCATCACGATCCGGTAATTCTTGCTTCACTGACTCATGAGGCACCAACATTTATGTCCAGGTGAAAGATTCTTTGGTAGATCTTCATTCTCTATCTTAAGAGTTTTATCTTAAGAATTTCTTTTATGTTGTTTAGTATCTTCCGTAGTTCTTCGTTTTCTCGTTCTAGATTGTTTCCATGCAGTAACTCGTTGTTCCTGCTAGTTGAGATGATATCACTCTTCATTTTGAATTTGCTTTCTCCGCACTTTTAATAAAATTTTACGTATTCATAGTATATACATATGTACATAGCTAAAAAATGTCTACAGTTTATTATAGGGGTCGTCACGAGCATTTTCGTATTTGCGTATTTCGTAATTTCTTAAATTTGATCTCTCTTCTGATTGGTTCAAATTATGTCTCCTAAATAAGCAAGAAACGTCAAAAATAATCATGCTCCCAGGCTACTTATTTGCGTAAATATTTTCGTAAGAGTGTTTTTCAGCATGAGTTAAAATCTAAAAATTATAGATTGAAACTAGACAAATTCTCTACGCTTTGTTGAAAAACAAACTATATAACTACAGATACAATTTTTTGTTGTGATTATTACAAATATTTATTAAATGATTTGTATTAAAAATTTAATTGAAATGTCTTCCTGCTAAGCTAAGCCGGTAAGTTGTTTTGTGAAAATTAAGTACACATTATTTTCATAGGTTTTAAGATAATTTCATGTAAGCTAGGTAGTGTTTTTCCTTAACACTCAGTTAAATCTAGCATATTAGTATGGTGTTTAATAGTTGCGTTCCGCTTAAAAAGGTTACTTGCAAAGCAAAATCTCCGCCTTGGTTGTCTCAGGAAATTTCGAATGCCATAAATATTAGAGTTAGTAAATATCGTGTATGGAAAAGGTGTCCTAATAGTCAGTCTCATTTAGATTACAAGCAGGCTCGTAACAGAGTTGTAGGGTTAATTCGAATTGCTAAACGTAATTTTTTCAAGGACAAGTTAGACTCTTCTCTTCCTGCCAAGGTTTTCTGGCGTTTTGTTCGTAATTTAGGCCTAGGCATATGTAAGATTAGTTCAAGTGGGGATTTCAAACCCAATGAAATTAATAGTTATTTTTGCTCTAGTCTGAACTCGGGCAGTAGTTCCGTCGATTTGTTCTCTTACGCGTCCTCTAATTCGTTTTCGTTTTCAAATATTTCTCTCGAGGATTTACAATCTGCTATTTGGAAGGTTAAATTGGAATCTTCTGGTCTGGATAACGTCAATTTAAAATTCGTTAAGGTAGTTTTCCCTTTCGTCTCAAAATACTTGTTACATATCTTCAATTTTATTCTCACGTCCTCTTCCTATCCAGATCAGTGGAAGCTAAGTAAAATAATCCCGATCCCAAAGATCAGTAATCCTTTAGAGCTATCCCATTTTCGGCCAATTAGCATCTTAAGTTCTCTCTCTAAGGCTTTCGAGATGGTTGTTAAAAATCAAATTCAATCGCATTTACATAGCAATAGTTTAATTAGTTGCTTCCAATCTGGGTTTAGAAAATTTCATAGCACTTCTACTGCGTTATTAAATGTATGTGATGATATTAGGCGTAATATGCATAATAGGGAATTAACTTCTTTAACTTTGTTAGATTTTTCTAAGGCCTTTGATTCTTTTAATCACAGAATTCTTTTTAATAAACTCTTATCTCAGTTTAGATTTTCGCTTTCTGCTGCCAAATTGATTTTTAACTATCTTTCTAATCGTTCTCAGGCAGTTTTTTTCAACAATTCCTTGTCTGATTTCCTTCCTGTAATTTCCGGCGTGCCTCAGGGTTCAGTGCTGGGTCCTCTATTATTTTCTATGTACATAAATGACATAGAATCCTCCATTCAATATTGTTCATTTCATATTTTCGCTAATGACGTTCAAATTTATAGAAACAGTCGTTTATGGTCGGTCTCTAACAGGCTCGTTTTAAACGCGAATAAATCTCAGTCGATTATAATTTATAAACAACCGTTAGATACCTCGTCCTTTCCTGGTATTTTTAAGCAGGGTTCGCTAATTGAATATTCAAATACTGTTAGGGATTTGGGCTTAGTTATTAATAAAACTCTTACTTGGGGTGACCATTTAGTTACTATTAGTAAGAGGGTCTTTGGCATGCTTAGTTGTTTGTATAAAGTGGTTGGATTTTCTGATAGTCAGTTTAGGAAAAAATTATTTTTGTCTTATCTTCTTCCTCATTTTATTTACGGTGACATAGTTTTATTCGGTATGCTTCAGGAAAATATGAATGTTCTCCAAAGATGTATCAATGCTTGTACCAGGTTTATTTTTGGTATTAGGAAGTTCGATCATATTTCTGCCTACTCTAGCCTTGTTTTAGAATGTAGTTTATCTATTTTTTACGAATTTCGCGTTTGTCTTTTTATTTTTAAACTTCTCAAAGCTAAGGAGCCTTGTTATCTATATAGGAAATTAATGTTTAGTAGGTTTCATTTCTCTAACTTCCGCCTAATTCCGACTAAAAATTGTTGTAGGTCGCTAAACACGTCATTGTATGTTAGGGGAGTTTCCCTTTGAAATTCAATTCCATTGGAAATTAAGAGATTAGGATCGGCAAAATTATTTAGGTCAAAATTTTTGGAGTGGCGTGATTGATATACCAATACATATATTGATATGGCAATACGTAGTTTTTTTAATTTATTTTTATTAACTATGTTATTTTTGTTAATTTTTAATATTATTTCACCTCGTGCTGTACATTGTATTGTAAATGAGCTACTGCTCAAAATAGAATGTGTAAGCATGAGGTGGAAATTGTTTGAAAAAATTTAAGAGGTTTTTATGCCTAATGGAAGCAACTTCATTTTTTTTTTGTTTCGATTGCTTTGTTTCCAAGTGTGCTTTCCCTTTTAATACTTAATTATTTATAAAATAATATAAATAAATAAATAAATAAATATTTTAGCTGTTAAACAATGGGTCTTCTGTGATTACTTGTGAATTTTAATAAATAGAAATAAATAAGAATGCAAATTTTAGGAAATAGGCAAGATTGTCTACAGCTCATTTTCATGTAATTTATAATTCACACCAAAAAAAACAATACTGAAGGCAATCAACGGTAAAGTTAAGTACATATAAACAATAAATTAATTTAATTTATTCTCAAAAATTACTAGTAATCACAGAAACAATTTTAAATCCTGCAATAACCATATACGCTGAAGAAATTACGAAAATAAATAGCCTGTGAGCATGTTTATTTTTGACGTTTCTTGCTGATTTAGGGGAAATAATTTAAACCAATCAGAAGAGACGTCAAATCTACGAAATTACGAAATACGCAAATACGCAAATACGCCCTTATATTTCATAGTCAGACATGCCAAAGAAAAACAGAAAAATTTAAATTACTCAAAACTACCAAAAGGCAAATTTGACTTTTTACTTTCTTTTACTCTAGTAAAATAAAGTATAGTAATCATGAAAATTTGAGCCCTTGAGATTTTTAGAGATTTATCGTTTTTGAGGTCCCTTGAGTCCGAAAATGTGGCTTTCGAAATGGTGTCCGCCTGTCAGTCTGTGCCCTCTCTACAGCCCAGATGGTTAAAGCAATCAAACTGAAACTTCAGATTTCATTTCAAAAATCGTATTTCATAAAGGAATCACGTAAAAAATTTTGACAGCTATAAAAGGGTATTCAAATTTTTTAAATTTTTTTCAATTTTTTTCCGTTTTTTGATTAAATATTGTATTAAGTGATATTACGTGAAAATAATTAGTTGTAACATAACAAATCAGTGTATATAAACTGTTTACAACCAAAATACTGAATTTTGAGTTGGTTTAATTTTGTGTTTATTAAAGAGACAGTAAACAACAAAAGTAGTGGTAAACCGTATTAAGGTAACTGCCTACGGGCAGGTTGCCAACATGTTTGGGAGCAGGTTTGCAACGCTCGTTGATGCAAGAGGTTTTGCCAAACTTGACGAAAATAAAAATAAAAGACGTCGAAACTACTTCGAGGATGGTAAAGAATCACAAAAGTACGTGGTAATAAAGAGGGTTGATTCCGAAAAAAAAAGTTTTAATGGAGTGTCACCATTTCTTATTGAGAAAGGTTTATCGATGATAACACCGTACATAAAAGAAACCCAGCGATTACGTAGTGGGGACCTTTTGATACTTACTACCAAAGAAGAAGGATACCTTAAACTTATAAATGCCGTGAAATTAGCCGAGATGGAAATCCAAGTGGAGGAACACAAATTCCTAAACCTTAGCAAAGGTGTAATCTATAGCTATGATTTAATTCACGTAAAGGAGGAAGAAATAAGCAAGGAATTAGAGAGCCAAAATGTGATCAAGGTGGAGCGCATTAAACGAAAAATAAATAATGAATTAAAAGAAACCCCACTGCATATTCTAACTTTTAACACGACGGAATTGCCACTATATATTAAAGCCGGATTCTTGAGATTGGACGTAAGACAATATCTGCCCAATCCAATGAGGTGTCACAACTGCCAAAAGTATGGTCACACCAAAAGTAAATGTGAAAGGGTGCCTTTATGCCCCAAATGTGCTAAATTAATACCGTATGGACACGACGGGATACCATGTGAACTGATTAAATGTGCAAATTGTACAACGGAGAAAAAGCGATTATTAAAATAAAAACCATAGAGCGAATCACCTACCATAAAGCTAGGGAATTTTATTATCGTCAAAATGCGAATACAACAGGAGCAACCATCGGCGCACAAACCAAACAATCATACAGCGATGTGCTGCAACAAAACACTGAAAATAATAAAAACATCAACCAAAATATCAGAAATGAGAATAATAACAACAATGATAACAATAATATTAATATCGATAAAAGAAATAATAACAATAATAATATAAACAATAATAATACATAATAGTAACAGAAATAATGAGAACAATAATAATAATAGCAAAATAAGTAACATTACAAACAATAATAATAGTAAAACACAGAACAACAACAATTCAATTAAACAAACAACTGAAAAAAATAAGAATGACGGAACAACAACAACAACAAATGAAAATTTGCCAGGCAGTTCAGCAACTGCTGTTAAAAATATTAAAACAACAACAACAGAGGAAAGCAGAACAACACAATATATCAGCAGGAGCAAATATTCATATTTGAACCCGAACGAGCTAAGTATCGCGATGGATGCAGATGGAGAAAGGATGGAATGAATGTAAGATCCAATGAATGCTTGAGAATTGGTCAGATAAATATCCAAAGCATGTATGCCAAAAGCGATATGCTGCGGACTTATCTGGCCAATGACTGTATGAATGTAATACTTTTAAGTGAGACATGGGAGCGTGTGAACAAGACGTTTCGAGTGAATGGGTACGATTTTCTATCCAGACCTAGGGCCGATGACTTCGGCGGAGTAGCGATATTGGCAAAAGCCAATATAATGTTGGCTAATGTGGGGGTCCCCGATTTTGAGTACATCGAGGTCATCGCTGCCAAAACTAGGAATCTGGATAGAAATTTGTTAATTGTTAGTGTATATGCAGCTTCAATTAAAACTGTGAGTGATAGAGATAAAGGCCTGAGGGATTTTAAAAAATTATTTGATTGGGTGCGTGGGAAAAGTGACATGATTCTGGGGGGTGATATGAATGCACATTCGCGTGTTTTGGGGGTGTTAAAGGAATGATGCTTGGGGAAACTTGCTGGCGGAGCTCGTTCTGGATTCCGATCTCGTGATTCTGAACGATGGAAGGCCAACAAGGATGGCGTATGTTGGGGCCACAGCCAGTGCGATAGACATCACTTTAGTGTCTAGCGGACTGGCGGCCCAAGTCACTTGGAATGTAACAGATGAGAATTTGGGTAGTGATCATTTTATGATCCATGCGTGTTTAGGTGGTGTAAATGTGGATATTGAGAAAAAGACCTTGCTGAATAGTAAGAAATTGGTTGAACGTATGAATGAAATTCTCATAACAAATGAAATAAATGATGTAAACCAGCTTGAGTGTGAAATAGAGAGAGTTAATGAAATGTGCAGTTTTGAAATAAGAGCGAATGAAATTAAAGTAAACGGTTGGTGGAATATGGAGATTCAGTATTGGCATGAAAGGAAACGGATAGCTTTGCGTGAATTTAACAGGTGTATTTGTCGTGATTGTAGACGAAATTATGAATTAATAAATGGAAAATTGAAAAAGGCTATCCGTAGAGCAAAAAGGAGAAGTTGGCGGAACTATGTGGCAGAAATGACACGCAGAACCACAACTAAAGATGTATGGAATAAATTTAATAGAGTGAGAGGTAAAATGAGGAATGAAAGAAACGTTGTAATGGATGATCCTGAAAAAGGAAATCAATTCTTACAAATGATGACGGATGTTCAGAATAATGTAGGTGATAGTAACGATTGGGTGTTACTTGAAGATGTTGGTGAAAATTTGAATGAAATGTGTGTGGAATTTGAATGGAATGAGTTCCTGAGGGTTTTAGAAACAGCAAAATCTACGACCCCAGGAATAAATAGAGTGAGTTATAAAATGATTGGGCTGTTGAGCGTTGAAGCAAAGGAAATCTTGCTTCGAATTCTCAATAGAGTATGGATGAGTGTTCAGATACCGGAAAGATGGAAGGATTGCAGAGTGGTTCCAATTCCCAAAAGGGATCGCGATACTAATCTGGCAATAAACTATAGAGGAATATGTATGTTGAATGTTTTTATTAAAATGGTGAATGGGATGATGAAAGGCAGATTTGAAAAGTTTATGAATGAAAATAGTTTATTGCCAGAGACCACTTTTGGTTTCCGACGTAACCATTCTGCAAACGAATGTGTGGAAAAATTTGTGTGGGAAGTACGAAAGGAAAAGAAGTTTGTTGTGGCGGTATTTCTGGATATTGAAAGAGCGTATGATTATGTGGTTCCAGGGAAACTATATCAGGTTCTTTTGAACCTGGGATTTCTTGGAAAAATTTGCAAATGGGTGTATGAGTTTATGAGTGACCGTAAGTTTGTTTTGTGTGGAAGAGGTTATAGATTGGAGGGGGCGGTGAATATTGGGCTCCCTCAAGGGAGCAAAATTTCTCCGACTCTCTTCAATATGTATACGAGCTCAATACATAGGTATAATGCCCCCGACAAAGTTATCTTGCAATTTGCAGATGACTTTGTACTAATCGGCAAGGGCAAAACTATCGGCGAGGCCCTAAATCGAGTTCAGGAATGTGTGATTCAGGTAACACAATGTTTGAATGATTTAAATCTGCGGGTGAATTCGAGAAAATGTAATAGTATGGCATTTAGAACGAATCAAAGAATTGATGTGCGAATCTATGATGAGATAATTGAGTATTCAAGATTGACTAGGTATTTGGGAATCTGGATCGACAATCGATTGAGTTTTAAAGTGCACATGGAAAAATTAGCCGATAATTGTAAGATCAGATTAAATGTGATCAAAAGGGTGAGTAAACCAAAATGGGGGGCTCACCCTAGCGTGACTGATATGCTGCGAAAGGCGCTAGTGTCTTCCAAAATTGCGTATGGAATGAGTGTGTATGGTGACGGATCTAAGGTCGGGTTTGAAAAATTAATGAAAGTTGAGAATGTGTAACATCTCATGTTACAACCATATGAAAATAATTTTGTGTTTTGGATTGTAAAATACTTTCCGTCGGTACTACATTTTGATAATATTTACAACAATAACATTTCGATACATAATGTAAAAAAAATTTTTGTAATTTCATGATGGACAGTCGATCTTGAATTTTCAACCATGGTAGTTGATCCATGGTTTTAACAAAAAATTAAAAAGAAACTAATTTTGTTCTTAATAGTTCACCAAATTAAGTGGCCATCATCATTTCCTACGTATTATATTAATCGAAAAAGGAATCCAAACGAAAGTTTTGTTGTGTATTTAATATATATATGTATATACATATATTTATATATGTATATATATAAATAATAGTGCGTGTATAAAGAATCAAATATACTTTTGATAAGATCGAATTATGCTTTTCTATGTCGACCATCCAATAAGTGATAATTTTTGTATGAACTATTATTGAACGTAATAAATAAATTTTTTTTTTAAAATCATTATTATCGTATGAGTGGTAATAAAGAGGCCTAGTGATTTCTTTGAACCTAATTAGAAATAGGCATCATTACGAGTGAAACGAAGCATTTAGAAAGACAAATAAACAAGTTAAACTCCAGTTTGAGCGTATACCAGATTTGATGCACGGATTTTGGCGGAATTTTGTATCGGCAACTGTATGGAGGACGAATAGGGTGCGGCAGGATAACGGAAAACAAAACGGCAACTGTTATATATATTTTTTTTGGTTCTCTCAATGAAGCGTTTTGGATCAATTTTGTAAAGTATTTATTTTTGTGATATGGGCAAGAACATTTGATTTCGTTTGTTGTTTTTTTTATATAAACCATTAATTTTTTTTAGAATAATAATTCATTGTTAATTTTTTGTCAAGAGCTAATATTTTTGTGTCTTCTCATCCAATAGCAATAATAAATTTGTTTTTAGTTTAACGCACGCACACGTGCTGGCCGTGAACGGATTCTCTGCGAGCGCTTGCGGCGGATCAACTAAGCGGAAGAGTACGATTGCGATCGTCCGGGTAATAGGTAACAAAAACATTTTTTTTTTTTTTGATCAATTGGTCTGCTCGACAATTGATGATGAATTTATTTGAGAAATCATTTGTTTATTAAAGTAGTTTTTCGAGTTTTTCGTTTATCACATTAAATAAAAGTTTTTATATGAGTTTAAAGCCTTGTGTTTGGGTTTTTATTATGAGTCATTAAAATATAACAACCTTGGAGTGTGAAGGGAGGTAGGTAGTTGGCGGACATAGTGATGATGTGGTCATAAGATATAGTTTTAGGCCACAGGCATGGATGCCGAATAATTGCTACAACCCCACGATAAATATACCTCCACCAACTGAGCTACAGGTTAAAGATGGCCAGTGGCAATTTGTATCCTGCCAAAAATTATTTTTTTTCTCCAGAAAATTTATGTTAACGGCTGGTCGAGCTTGGCAGAACATGCCACCGTTACATAATGGCGCCCAAACTTATAAGGGACTATGGATTTTTTTTTCTTCGGATCGAGAAACGAGGTAATTTCACCGCTTTGTGTTAAAGTACCGGTTCAATGTAACACGTGTTACCGCGTGGTTGGGTCTTACCGTAGAATATGGTGGAATATCACATTCTCGCATTTTGAAGGTCAACAGAATTTATTTAAGTACTTGAATTCATGGTTAACAATTTTATTTTTAACTCATATTTAATTTTTTTTTCTTTTAGTAAATACATCATTTTACCGCTGTTAGTCTGGTGTGTGAGCGTGGGTCTCCTTGTGTCAGTCGTCCATCACGCTACCTTGTGGTATTGAACGTGAGGCATGTGAGGCAAAATAGTAGACGACCTATGACTCACAGCACTATAGAATACAGTTGGTGATGTCCTTACTTGTCGTATATTCGGTTTTATAGTAATCGCCAAAACAGTTGTAGATCGATTACGTTGTATTAAAAATTCCGAATTTGTAATTATTTTTTTTTTTCACATCATTCACGCTATGCTCAACAATTGCCTATTGAACTTCACAATCCAAGGTTTCACAATTACGAATTAAATTCTTATATTATATATTATTTATTTTTATTAATTATTTATTATATTTAATTATTTATCTATTATTACACTATATTTATTCTAATATATTTATTTATTTATTTTTTTCCTATATATATAACACTATATTTATTCATTCATTATATTAATTATTAACATTATTTATTTACTATAATTATATTTTCCTATTTAATTTATCATATTTATTTAATCAACCTATATCGGTATACAATTTATGCTATTGCCTAGGTAACCGTAATAGATTCTAATTTAATCATGGACGTTAATTATTTAGAGCCTGATGAGTTTGAGATTGAGTGTGTGGTTCGGCAGCTTCAAGGATCTCCTATTGAAAATTTCAAGTATCTCCATAACGCATTCCAAGTTGAGGATAAACATCCCCCTTTGAAACCAGCGCACGCTCATATTGCGGCCAAGAAACGTCCACAGGATGAAATCAAATTATGTACTAATAAGCTGATTGAGCATCGGCGGTCTCTCGCTAGTGTCACGGATGTCGATAAAGTGAAAGGTGAACCACTCGATCGAATATTAACCCGAATATTGCATGTCACCGGAAGACTAAAAAGACTGTGTAGTACCAGTCGACATTATAAACAACCTTGTTTGGAGCTGATCGGAACCGGTGAAAATCTCCTAGGTATAATAAAGACATTGCGGGGAGATGTGGTAGACCTAGACAAAACACTCGCAGAAATAAATACTGATATTAAGCTGCCAGATGAAGAGGTAGTCACGTCAGAAGATGAATCCGACATTCCGCCAACAGTTCAAAGGAAACAATTAAAAGGCCCCGAGGAAATTGAGAATAATATGCAACCCGGTGGTAGTGGGATAGATAATAAAGATGTTCATCAATCGATCCCGAATCCGAAGACCAACAAATTGGAAGAAAACACTAATTTAATCAATCTAGGTTCGGAGAACGTGGTTACACGTGCTGACGATGTCAGAGATAAACTCGAATCCGATTCGCAAGTAGTTAAACAAATCGCATCACGATCAATTAATCATACGGATAGTACAACACGGTGTCAGTCTAGTAGTCCAGTTTCTAAATGGAATGTTTTTTTTGATGGTAGTGCCGAGCAGTTATCAGTAAATGATTTTTTATTCCGAGTTAGTCATTTAGCAGCTACTTACAATGTTTCAGACGACCAATTACGAAACGAAATTTGTACACTACTCAAGGGAGCAGCCGCGGATTGGTATTGGTTACATGTGAGACTGCACCCTCAGATAAATTGGAATCAGTTAAAGCGAGATTTTGAGAGCCGATTTAAGGATCACCGTACGGATTATGACATCCGGAGACTCGTCGAAGCGCGCAAACAACGTCCCAGAGAGCCGTTCATAGAGTTCTATAATGCTGTTCAAACCTTGAATTTACAGTACTCTATACCTCCACCCGAGACAGAAACACTGCATATGCTGAAGCGCAACATGAGACCTGGTCTTCAAAATGCTCTAGCAGCACGTAATATTCCCACCATGGATGAGTTGTTACAAAATTGCATCGGGCTAGAAGATACTTGGAAAAGGACACACTGTGAACCCGAGCTTCTATGTAATCGCAGATTCGTGAGTGAGATCAAGTATGTAGAAGAGTCAAGAGATAACCCTGATGAGGATAAAAAAATCGAGGCTTTGGAATCAGCACGCACTCAGGCATTTGCTCCGCCGACCAGAGGTCAAATACCGAATACTTCCAAACCAAATCAGGTGGATAAAAATCATAGTTTATCTAACACCATATGTTGGAATTGCCGGGATATCGGGCACACTTTTGATGTGTGTATGCAGGCGCGGACAATTTTTTGCTATGGATGTGGACGGGCCGATATTTTTAAACCTAATTGTTTCCGTTGCAGTCCGGGAAACGGAGAAGGGAGGAACCGATACGCTGGGAATGTGGCCCCTCGACAAATACTTCTCAGAAACCAGCAGCCCAAGACAGACAACCATTCCGGTGGGGAGACGAAGTAGTCTTAGTCAACCATCCGAATTCACCTAACCTCCAATTTTCTCATCATTTCTCTCAAAATTATAATCACCTATCGTCAAAGCGACAATCAGCAAAACAGAAAATGCGCGTAAGGAGTTACTGGAGACGTAAGAGAGAGATGCGAGCCGAAATAAGCGAAACAAGCCTATCAGACGGCGATGACAAACGTCCGTATGCAGAGGTGGAAATATTTGGGAAGCTATATCGCGGTCTTATGGACAGTGGATCAACTATTACCGCTTTTGGAGCAGGCAGTGAATCTTTTCTAGATGATCCAAGCTGTAAAGTTCATTATATTCCTGCTAATGTTAAAACGGCCGGAGGAGAAGTGAAGAGGATTTTCGGTTATGTTTATACCACCATTAATTACGGAACTCAACAACATTTAATTAAAATTTTTATTATTCCTAGCTTAAAACAGAAGTTGTACCTCGGCATGGATTTCTGGAAGGCATTCCAAATCGTCCCTGCTATGTTGCCGTCAGATTGTCCAGCTATCTCAGAAGTTGAGTTAGCGCCCTCCGGTATTGGCGACCTGGATAACGAGGAAAATAAGCACGTTTTAACACCGGAACAACAGATTATGTTAGAAAAAACAATTAAACGATTTCCATCATTCGAGGAACGAGGCCTGGGAAAAACTAATAAATTATCACACACCATTAAGATTATAGATGGAGCAGCGCCTATCAAGCAGCGTTACTATCCTGTTAGCCCACCGATCCAGGCTAAATTGTACGAGGAACTGGATCGCATGTTGATCCTGGGTGTGATTGAGGAGTCAGAAAGCTCTTGGAGTTCACCTGTGACATTGGTCCGGAAACCCAACGGCAAAGTGCGGCTATGTTTGGATGCTCGCAAGCTGAACGAAGTGACGGTCCGGGACGCGTATCCTCTGCCTCATATCGAAGGACTCCTGAGCCGATTGTATCATACCAGATTCATCTCCAGCATAGATCTGAAAGATGCATTCTGGCAGATTCCTCTGGAGCAGGAGTCCCGAGATAAGACCGCGTTTACCGTTCCTGGTCGTCCGCTTTACCAGTTTGCCGCAATGCCGTTTGGCCTATGTAATGCACCCCAGACAATGTGCAGACTAATGCACAAGGTGATCCCTAATGAGTTACAGGACCAGGTATTTGTATACCTGGATGATCTCCTCATCACCTCCGGGACATTCGACGAACACATCATTCTACTTAAACGAGTCGCCGCCCTATTAGAAGAAGCAGGACTGACCGTAAATTTAGGAAAGAGTAAGTTTTTGCTGAAGAGCATTCGGTACCTCGGCTATATTGTTACAGACGGCAATTTGAAGGTGGATCCACTAAAGGTCAAGGCTGTTACTGATTTTCCTGTGCCGAATACGGTAAAGAAGGTTCGCGGTTTTCTTGGTTTGACAGGGTGGTATCGCCGCTTTATCCCACACTACGCCACCATTGCAGCACCGCTATCAAATCTTCTGAAGAAAGAAAAAAAATTTATTTGGACTCCAGAGGCACAGCGAGCTTTTGAAGCGTTGAAACACACCTTGTGTACAGCACCAGTATTGGCGTATCCAAATTTCGGCAAACCTTTTTGCATTCAATGCGATGCAAGTAGAGTAGGGGTAGGAAGTATACTGACGCAGATCGGTGAGGACGGTGAGGAACACCCCATAGCGTTCATGTCCAAAAAGTTAAATCGGGCCCAACAGAACTACTCAATAACTGAGCTGGAATGCTACGCCGCCGTTTTAAGTGTAAAACATTTTCGTCTTTATATCGAAGGAAGCCACTTTAGTATCATTACAGATCATGCATCACTGAAATGGTTAATGAACAACAAGGATTTGGATGGACGATTGGCGAGATGGAGTTTGAAGCTCCAAGCATTTGACTTCTCCATAAGTCATCGTAAAGGCACATCGAACGTCGTTCCGGACTGCTTATCCAGAATGTACATGGAGGAAGGCAATACCAGTGACGCATACAAGATTCCATTACCGGATAGCCCTCAGTTGGATTGGACTTCTCCGGCGTTTGAATCAAACGAATATCAACATCTTATACAAAGCATACAGAATGCGCCAAAACCATTAGAAAATTTTGTTGTTCAAGATGGAAAGATTTTGGTAAACACCTCTCGGCGACAGGCAAATGATGATTCTGATATATCGCCATGGAAGGTTTATATACCAACACCACTCAGAAAGGAACTACTATATGCTGTCCATAACCCACCATCTTCCAGTCATCCGGGAATTAAGAAAACCCTGTATTTGCTCCAGCGGTACTTCTATTGGCCTAAAATGCCTCTTGATGTTCAGCAGTATGTTACGGGATGCGATATTTGCAAAACTTCCAAACCATTAAACCATATAACTCAGCCCATGATGGGGAATCAAGCACAAGTAGAACGGTCCATGCAGCGGTTATATATCGATTTCCTTGGCCCTTATCCGCGTTCTGTTAACGGAAATTGTTACATATTTATTGTCCTGGATCATTTTAGTAAATACGTGTTTCTTAAGGCTATGCGCAGCGCCACAGCAAAAGATGTCTGTAATTATTTGGAACACACTATTTTTCGTTCATATTCAGTACCCGAAACCATTATATCAGATAATGCGCAACAATTCAATTCCAATGCTCTAAAGGACTTACTCGGAAAATATGGTATAAATCACATTTACACTCCTAGGTATAGCCCGCAGTCAAATTTATCTGAACGAGTGAATCGCTCCATTCTTGCTGCAATCAGAGCTTACATCACGGACGACCATCGTTATTGGGATACACATCTGTCGGAAATTGAACATGCATTACGAAATGTCGTTCATGAATCAACCAAATACTCTCCCCATTTCGTTTTATTTGGCCAACATATTATATCGCACGCGACTGAATACCGATTGCTTCGAGAGTTGAATTTAACGGGAGAACGTGATATTTCGCCACAGTGTAAGGCCAACCGGATGAACAAATGTAGTGAAGCTATTCTCCTAAATCTCAAAGCTGCATATGATCGAGCAGCCCACACTTATAACCTCCGAAGTATAAACCGTGAATTTGTCGATGGACAAAAGGTCTTCGTAAGGAATCATGTGTTAAGCGACGCTACAAAGAAATTTTCGGCTAAGTTTGCTCGAAAATTCGTGGTGGCAAAAATTCGGAAAAGAATAGGCAAGGTTGCGTATGAATTGGAAAGAGATGGAAAAAGTATAGGAGTTTATCACGCCCGCGATATCTCCAGTTAGCGAATTTTCTTATCATCATATCGTTATTGAATGCCCGGCGTTAAAATGAGACCTCAGGGTTCGTAGGCAACGTCCCCACGATTTGTAACATCTCATGTTACAACCATATGAAAATAATTTTGTGTTTTGGATTGTAAAATACTTTCCGTCGGTACTACATTTTGATAATATTTACAACAATAACATTTCGATACATAATGTAAAAAAAATTTTTGTAATTTCATGATGGACAGTCGATCTTGAATTTTCAACCATGGTAGTTGATCCATGGTTTTAACAAAAAATTAAAAAGAAACTAATTTTGTTCTTAATAGTTCACCAAATTAAGTGGCCATCATCATTTCCTACGTATTATATTAATCGAAAAAGGAATCCAAACGAAAGTTTTGTTGTGTATTTAATATATATATGTATATACATATATTTATATATGTATATATATAAATAATAGTGCGTGTATAAAGAATCAAATATACTTTTGATAAGATCGAATTATGCTTTTCTATGTCGACCATCCAATAAGTGATAATTTTTGTATGAACTATTATTGAACGTAATAAATAAATTTTTTTTTTTAAATCATTATTATCGTATGAGTGGTAATAAAGAGGCCTAGTGATTTCTTTGAACCTAATTAGAAATAGGCATCATTACGAGTGAAACGAAGCATTTAGAAAGACAAATAAACAAGTTAAACTCCAGTTTGAGCGTATACCAGATTTGATGCACGGATTTTGGCGGAATTTTGTATCGGCAACTGTATGGAGGACGAATAGGGTGCGGCAGGATAACGGAAAACAAAACGGCAACTGTTATATATATTTTTTTTGGTTCTCTCAATGAAGCGTTTTGGATCAATTTTGTAAAGTATTTATTTTTGTGATATGGGCAAGAACATTTGATTTCGTTTGTTGTTTTTTTTATATAAACCATTAATTTTTTTTAGAATAATAATTCATTGTTAATTTTTTGTCAAGAGCTAATATTTTTGTGTCTTCTCATCCAATAGCAATAATAAATTTGTTTTTAGTTTAACGCACGCACACGTGCTGGCCGTGAACGGATTCTCTGCGAGCGCTTGCGGCGGATCAACTAAGCGGAAGAGTACGATTGCGATCGTCCGGGTAATAGGTAACAAAAACATTTTTTTTTTTTTTGATCAATTGGTCTGCTCGACAATTGATGATGAATTTATTTGAGAAATCATTTGTTTATTAAAGTAGTTTTTCGAGTTTTTCGTTTATCACATTAAATAAAAGTTTTTATATGAGTTTAAAGCCTTGTGTTTGGGTTTTTATTATGAGTCATTAAAATATAACAACCTTGGAGTGTGAAGGGAGGTAGGTAGTTGGCGGACATAGTGATGATGTGGTCATAAGATATAGTTTTAGGCCACAGGCATGGATGCCGAATAATTGCTACAACCCCACGATAAATATACCTCCACCAACTGAGCTACAGGTTAAGGATGGCCAGTGGCAATTTGTATCCTGCCAAAAATTATTTTTTTTCTCCAGAAAATTTATGTTAACAGCTGGTCGAGCTTGGCAGAACATGCCACCGTTACAAATGCATGTGCTAGAGTGGTATTGGGGGCGATTAATTCTACCCCAATACATACTCTATGGTCCGAATTGGGTGATTCACCTCTTAATTATAAGGGGGAATGGATCACCGTGCGAGAGACTGTGCGAATGTTGACCAAAGATAATATGTTAGTGAATGAGATAAAAGTAAGATTGGAAGGAGGAACGGATTACCAAAAAACGCAACGGTCGAAAATAATGGCGGAAAATATGAATATATTTTCCAAAATTAGACAAGTGGGTCCAAAAGTTCCTCCCGAAAATCTTGCTGTGTGTTTGAATTTTGGAGGCATAACAAAACCGATGATGAATGAGTTATCGGTTAAGAGAGAATTTCGAAGAATGCAACTGAATTATTTTGCACATGTGGAAGTGTATACAGATGCTAGTGTTAATGAGGATCGAGTGGGTGTAGGAATTTACATTCCGGCAATGAAAAAAGAGAAAATGTTAAGATTGAATGGTAGCATCTGTATAATGAATGCAGAATTGATTGGAATTATGGAAGGAATCAAGTTGGCAATGAATGAAGGGAGGAGGAGAGTAGTTTTATTCTCCGATTCCTTGAGTGGTTTAGAACTAATAAAACAGGGAGGGGGTATTTAGGGCAGTGTGTTTGTAGAAATGATGTATGAGTACCTTCAATCTTGTGGGAGTGAGGTGATTCTACAATGGATACCTTCACACCTACAGATTGATGGTAATGAAAGAGCCGATATGCTTGCCAAAAGGGGTTGTATGCTTGAGGAGATAACAGAGTATGAATTCATGGATGCAAGAGATGTACTTCGGATGTTTCAGAAGAATCTGTGGAGAAAATGGGAGAATGAATTTATGGAAAAGAGTAGAGTAAAAGGAAAGAAGTACTTTGAATGGTGTAGTGCTCCTTTGAGGAAACCTTTTTTTAAGGAAATCAAAGGAGACACTACAATGATACGAACGATGGAACGGGTGAGATTGAATCATGGTAATTGGAAAGAATGCTTAAAGAAACGTCATTTGAGTGAGGATGATTTATGTGAAAGCTGTTTGATTGTGGAGGACATCGAACATTTAATTCTAAAATGTTCCAAATTTAGCCAAAATAGAGGAATGTTCGATGTCCTTATGAATGCAAGAAACTTGAATGAATTACTACGAATGGGGAAAAATGAATACAAGATAATGTATGAATTTATAAAACTGAGTGGTATAACGGTATGAAAGTGGATCACTGAATGAAAGTTGAGTGAAAGGAAAAAAAAAAAAAAAATTGTAAAAAAATTAAAAAATTGTAAATTTTGAAATAGGGCCAGAAGGCTCCTTTTTTGGAGCCAGTGCCATAATAAATACAAAAAAAAACTTCAGATTTAAGCATTTCTGATAAATTGGAAAGTCCTAGTGAATTTTACTCAAAATCGGCTAACCGGAAGTGGCCACTCCTTTGGTCCAGAAAATTTATTTTGCAAATATCTTAAAAAGTACAAGGTTTACAAAAAACTACTTAATACAAAATGTTTCCAAAAATTAAAAAAAATAAATATAAAAAATAAAAAATTATAAAAAAAAAAAAAATTCTCTGTTCGTAAAAGAAAGTCGTGTGTTGGCCACACCTCCATTTTTTTTTTCTTAGCACGGCAGAGTGCCATGCATAGTTTGTAATACATTTAATCGTTAAATAATTATCAAGAGAAAAATATTTTAAATACTATAATAGTTTAATGTATGAAAATATCTAATTAAGTTTTTCATTTGCTTTTGTTATTTGAGTTTTTCACTATTTCATTTAATTCTAGTTATGAGAAAAATTTACTTCTTCTTTTCAGTTTTTTTGTTTCAATTTCAATTTTTCTTTTTATATTTTCCACCCCCAAATACGTATACATTATAATCGTGATATAAGAGAATATAAATATGTACATGTATGTAAAATTAGTTGGTATGTAACAAACTAAATATTATTACAGTTGTACATATTATTATGTAGTTATATTAAACATAAACGTATGTAGTTTTCAATTTGTAATGCAATGGTTTGAGGCAGCAAAACAGGGGAGGTTATAGGATTTTATTTTGGGATGATGTTGTTCCTTATATGTATGTATTAAACTCAATATATGTATAATATTTGGTTTTAGTTTACACTTTTGTGAAGAAATACATTTTACCGTAATATTATTTAAAAGGTACGATAATTTTATTCAGAGGTGCACAGAAAAAAAGAAATGAAAATATTATCTTTCTAGAAAATTAAATTTATTTATGATGTGATTTCTTTGGTTTAAAAGGCATTAATAGTCTTAAGTGGCAGGTAATATGTATAAAGTGGTGAAAGTCGTTGTTTAAGGGTTTATATTATCTAAGCGTTCCGCCAGAGAGTAAAAACTTAGGCTTAACTTTAATGAATCATTTTATAATATCTTTGATTTTCATATACGAACTATTAAAGCCCCTCTAAAACCACAATTAACATTTTGATTTTCCGGCACCTAAATTAATAAAACATTATATTAACAATTATAATACACCATCATTTATTATCTAATATTATGTAGGTGTGTAAATATAAATCCGGATTTTTTTAGTAAAAAGTACACGTTCATCGTATGATAATGGTTAAGAGTATTTTATTTAAGGTATTACTCATTATTATTTATATATTTTCCCCATCTTCTTATCAATGTGTGGATGCCACGCCAAAAACACTATTCTTCTTTTGAGGCAAACCAGTTATTGAGCCATTTTCATACATTTTCGTAGAAAGTGAAGTGCTCCCCAGCAAGCCCGTGCCCCATCGATGCAAATAAGTGATAATCGGACGGAGCATATGTAAGTATTTCTCAATTAAGTACTTCCAACGTTTCCTTGAGCGGTTTTGCTTTGTGTGATGGTGCATTATCATGTAATTTTTCACCTAAAGCTCGATTCAAATTGAGAATTTGTTGTTGATAGCGTTTAGTATTTACGGTTTCAATAGGTTTTAACAGGTCAAAATAAATCACACTCTTCTCATTCCACCAAATACAGAGCATTGTTTTCCGTCCGAAGGGATTTCACCTTGCAGTCAATGTTGATGGTTGTTCTGGGTCAACCCAAGCCTTTTTGCGCTTTGGATTCTCAAAATAGATTCATTTTTCATCGCCAGTATCAATTTGATGGAGAAATGATTTTCTTTTGTATGTATTTTCTTTCATTCAGTTTATGCGGAACCCATTTTCCCAGCTTTTGAATGTTTCTCATGGCTTTTAAACGTAGACGGTTTCTCGTGACACATTCAATTGATCCGCGAGTTGTTTTTGTGTTTGAACGTCATCCTCATCCAAACATGCTTGCAATTAATTCACTGTCTTCACACTTTTTTGGTGGTCTTTCACGTTCTTCGTTTCTCACGTCAAAATCACTACTCTTGAATTTAAAAAACCACTCATAGCATTGTGATTTACCAAGCGCATGCTCATCGTAAGCTTCGACAAGTATTCGATGTGATTCTGAAGTTCAGTTTAGTTTTCTTCAAATGATAACAAAAAATCAATGATGTCCGCAAATCGTAGTATGTAGGCACAAAACCCGACATTTTTAACACTGAAAAACATGCGTTATTATATGAAACTTGTATGGTTATGAATTGGATGTTGTTGACAGATGTCAAAAGAAAACAATGGCGTCGATAACGCGGTTTGTCGAAAGGTACATAAAAACGATAAAAATATTCCTCAACAAACGAAGGTAAAATACTTAGGTTTGCACCTGGATAGAAGATTAACGTGGAAAAATCATAACAAAGCGCAACCAAGTAAAAATTACATTTTCCAAAATGTATTGGCTAATGGGAAGAAAATCTCAGTTGTCATTAGCCAATAAAGTCCTACTGTACAAAGCGATAATCAAACCCATATGGACATACTTATGGTATTCACTATTCAGTTATGGGGATCCACCAGCGCTTCAAACAGAAAACTCCTGCAATGTGGTACATTTGAAATAGTTATATACATGACGACCTTGGGATTAAAATCGTTAAAGAAACAACTGGAGAATTCAGTTCGAAATATTACTCAAAACTAGAAGCACATCCCAACGAACTGGTCAGGGAAATACTAAAACAGCCGCGATTTAGGCGACTGAGAAGAACAGATCCACTCAGACTGATGAACCTGTGAACCTGTAAATTTAAGTAGTAATTAAATTGTGAGCACTAACAATAAGTATTAACATTGGTTAAGACTTAAAATATTTAATAATTTTAGCTTAAGATTTGATTACTTCTTGTGAGTTTCTTATGTAGAAAGATTCAAGAATAAAGCAACATTTAAAAAAAAAAAAAAAAATTTTTTTAATTTGTTGGCGGAAAATAAGCTTTCTGTGACAAATACCATAATGGAGGACACAAATTAATTAATCTGTGACAAAATAAGGTATCATTCATTTAAAAAAATTGTACACTAAAATTAAATAAGTATCACATAAATTGAAAAAAATATAGAAATGCATTCAATGCACATATAGTATATTTTGAATGCAAATCTGCAAGCGTCACTACATGCAGAAATTCTGCACATCTGTTTCTAGCATAAATACATTTCTACATTGTCCTAATACAAATGAAATTTAATTACAGTACTGTGAAATTTAATTAAATTTAATTAAAAACTAATAATCTAATAAATCTTAATTATTAACGTGATCGGAAACTACGTCCTGTAGATGGCTAAAGCAGCAATAATATATACATTTATCTGTAAACCTGTCATTTTTTTAAAACTAGTAAATTTTAAAATAACCTGCATTAAATATCAATAAAAAGTACAAATTTACATAAAAAAAAACATAGAACGTTAGAAACTAGCTAACTGTTAGAAAGCGCTGTTGAAACACGTAAATTAATATTAAATAATCGTTTCGACCAGAAACTGCACCGCACGTAGTTCTGTACCCAAAACACCGGTGCTACTTATAACTGCATATGTTTTGACGTTTATTTTACACATTTAATTTTAACATGCAATTTTTGATGTAAAACATCTTTCATGTAAATTTCATGTAAAAAGAGGAACGGAAAATCCGGTACGAACGAAATTGCAAATTATATACATACGAGAAAAACGAAGACAAAATACACCGAACTTGCACACTATATCGTTCTTAAGGACCAATACCTCCTATCATCCATTTTATGCGAAATTGAGTAGAGATAGCTATTACGTTTATTTTTTTACGACAAATCTACTGAACTGAATGAAAAAAGTGCTGAAAATATTCTAGTACCTCTTTTCGTTTAATTTCAATACCTTCTAATATACTAACATGCGAAAAGACTTCTATCATCCATTTCGCGCCAACAAAAGTGACAGTCATTAATCGTCCAGGTAAGTTTGTTTGATTCTATTTATTTTATTTCATTAAATAAATTCTAAGATTGTTTTAATACTAAAGTTTAATGTATTTTTAATGAAAATAACCATTCGAAGTAACATTTATATCACTATTACCATTGCAATATAGATTTTAAAAATTCTATTCTGATAGGTGTTATTATTCGTATCTATTTTGTCTCATAGGAGGTATTTTACACAACAACGTAAATGAAAAGCAGAGGGCAAATCATGGTAGATATGGCCAAAGCCACATAAAAAACTATTAAAGAAGCCGTTCCGGATAATAGTCAGTGTGTATCACACACAATTGAACCATTAAAATACGGCGATGTAGAACAAATTGCTTATGTTAATCAAGATTTTTTTAATGATGCTGTTGTAATTGCACGTGGAACTGAAGGCAATGTGCCAATTCCAATAGAGGTAGACATTAAATCGGCTTCGCTTGTAAAAGAGTATATAGTATTTCATCGCAAGTTAATGATTTCTCAATTATATGTGAGCTGGAAATCGAACCGGCCAATGCTGTGAGTTTATTATCATTAACGGTTTTAGAGGATCGTATTACTTTTTTTTTTTTTATTTTTTTATTTTTTTATATACATATTTTAATTGGGTGCAGAGCGGACTTATTAACGGTCCTAGCTCCTTGTAACTGTCAGAGCTTCTGCACCCAATGCGCGATCCTTCAAATTAAGATTAATAGCTACCTTAAATTTATTCATTTTGTATTCCTCCGGAAATTTGAAGTGTATTAGCGAATTCCACTTTTTTGATGTTCGATATACAAATTCGCGCTTAATTTCTTCAGTTCGAGGTTTCGGGAGCTTCACCGTAAACCTATGTGCATTGGTTGTTCCTCTTGTTACTCTTGTTGTTGTAACGAATGGTGGTATTTTCTCCGATAGTTCTACAGAACATTTACCATGTAAGCATCTGTAGAAGACGCAGAGTTCTGCAACATCTCTGCGATGCTGTAAGCTGTCTAGTTCTTGGGTAAGTCTGGGATTCCGTATTATTCGGATAGCGCGGCGTTGAACCCTGTCCAATAACTGGAGGGTGGTACCAGACGCACCTCCCCAAACTTGACAGCAATACTCTATACATGGTCGGATGAAGGTTTTATATATCTGGAGAACTTGATGCGATTTAAAAAACCTTCTGCATCTATTTAGGAACCCGAGTTTTTTTGAAGCTGATTTAGCCAATGCAACAATGTGTTCATTCCATTTGAGTTTGTTACTTATTTGAACACCAAGCAGTCGAATTGAGTAGCAACCCACAAGGATATGGTTTTTTACCACAAATGGGTAGTCGTTGCGACTTTTTTTACGTGAAAATGTGCATATTTGTGTCTTTTTCTCGTTAAATTGCACTAAGTTGTTGTTACCCCACTCAAATATTGTACTTAAATCGGAATTAAGAGAAGTTACGACTTCTGACCGTTTATTATTTAAATCTGTAATGCTAGGCTCCGCCTCGAATGAAATAGAAGAATGCAATGTGGCATCATCTGCAAAGCTATGGATATGGTTTACAGTGCTATCCAGCAAATCGTTGATGTATAGCAAAAACAGGGTCGGTGACAAAGGTGATCCCTGAGGGACTCCGGCATTTGGGGAGTGCGTCGATGATGATCTCCCATTAAGTACGACGCTGATTTTTCGGTCATTGAGATAGCTTTTAATCCACCTGGTGGTCATCGAGTCCAGCCCGTATGCCACAAGTTTACAAATAAGATTCTCATGCCATACCTTATCAAAAGCCTTGGATATATCCAAAGCGATTGCAAAGGCCTCTCCGTGGTGTTCTAAGGCGAGATTCCATTTGTTTGTGACGTACGTCAGGAGATCGGTCGTGGATCGGCTTTCACGAAAGCCGTATTGTCTATCCGAAATTAGTTTGTTAACTTCAAGATATTTAACTATATGTTGATTGATGCATTTCTCAAAGACTTTAGCGACGGCTGACACAATTGATATTGGCCGGTAGTTTGAAGGGTCAGTTTTGTCACAACCCCGTTTCAGCACGGGTTGCACCATTGCACTTTTCCAGGCGTTCGGGTAGTCGCCTTGCTTGTATGAAAGTAGGAAAATTTTAGATAATATTGGAGCCAATTCATTGGCAAACTCCTTCAATATTCGAACTGGAATTCCATCAGGTCCGGTGGCCTTGTTTAAATTCATTGTCTTCAGATTAGTAAAGACAATTTCCTCCGAGATGGTGACGGGGCTCATTTTAGAACCACAATATGGAACTAATGGAGGCGTAATTCCATCTGGGACAACTAATGTCGAGTTCGATTTGAAGATGCTTGCCAATAAGTCGGCTTGTAAATATGGATCCACCACCAAAGCGCCGTCAGCACATTTCAATGCTGAAACAGATGTTTTCGAAATATTTGCAACCGATGCGACCATGTGGTAAAAGTTGCGATCGGAGATTTTCAGCTCGGAAGCCACATTGGCTTTCTTGCTGTCGGCTCTTTTCGCTTCTCTACCACAGGTTTGTTTGCAGGTGTTCCGTATCGTTTTGTATTCCTCATAAGACATTTTGTTGCGTTTATATTTTTTGTGTGCCGATTTATTTTGTTTGGCAGCTTTGGTGGATTCTTTTGAAAATATTTTAAAATTTTGATTGGGATTGGAAAATGATGAGGGGATAAATTTATTCATTCCATGTAAGACGGTGTCAGTAAAACTGGAAACGGCATCGTCTATGTTGTTGTTATGTAGGCAATGGCGTTCCCAAGGGAAGTGTTGAAAAAATGACCGTAAACCATCAAAATCAGCCTTGTTAAAATGCCAAAGACGCCTTGGCTGCTGCCTAAATTCTGGTGGTGTTTCGACAGATATTTTTGTGGTTATTAAGTTATGGTCAGAATTTCCAATTCCAGTTTCGACATGGGCCTCCATGGAATGAGGGATTGATGTCAGACAGAGATCCAGAATATGAACTCCTCTAGAATTTTGGCATTCAAATGTGGACTCACTAACAATCTGTGTGAGGTCATGCGAAACGGCAAGCCATTCCGCATGGCACCCAGCGACATTTGTATCTTTGTGATTCAACCATTCTTTATGGTGGGCATTAAAGTCACCGACCATAATTAATTCGCATTCGGGATGTTGATTACGAATATCGTCACATTTGTCTGACAAGCTCCCAAAGAAGCTAATCGTTTCTGAATCCGTCTGATTAGGAGATCTGTATAAACTACTTGTAATAAAGATTCCGTTGCACTTAGTTCTGCAAGTGATGATACGACAAATCCCGTTCAAATTGATCCACTTTTATGTTTGGATAATAATGACGAAGAAATGCTTTTAGATGTACCCATTTATGGCAACATGGATGAGGGAAAAAAACGACAACGGATTGTCGATTTCAGTAGATGGAAAAAAAAACAAAAATAGAATGCTTCGATTGGAAGGAAAAGCATACTTAGGCTACTCTAGAGAAGATGGAAAGGTCAATCAAGATACACCTAGGAGCGAGCGTAAACTAGGACCCACATGTAAATCAACCAAATGTGTTATTTCTAGAGAGAGACAGTGTGAATTATTCGATGAAGATGAAGGAAAACCTATATTCGAAACATTCTGGTCTATAACTGATTTTACTCAACGTAAAATATTTGTTTGTAGTCACACCGAACTTAAAGTGACAAAGAAAATAAAGACTGAACAAGATTCACGTAGAAAAAATTTCATTTTTTATTATCTACCAAGTAAGGGAGGGTGCGGGAGGGTGCGCAGCTGATCGTGGCCGAGGCGGAAAACCTGCCTCGAGCCAGGATTGTGTTCGGCACCTTCCCAAATAGTGCTGAATTTCCCACGGAGAAGCTTTTTGGTTTTATAAAAAGGAAAAATGAGGGCATGCAGGCGATCAACTGGAGAGTGATCAGGAGAGAGGCGAAAGGCTCTTCGGCCTTTTTAACGTTCTCTGTGGACCACTCTTCAGTTGAGAAGCTCAAGCGGGTTGGCTTTAAGGTCAACTATAAGTTTGGGACTGTACGATTGCATCCCAAGGGTGGTCAGAGTGGAGCTAAACTGGCTTCTGTCGGCGGGACCCAAGTGGTGAAGCCTGTAGAAGCTACGGTAGCGGCACCTGTAGCTAAGACCACCGGGGTGACAGCCCTCTCCAGGAGACAGGTGAGGAGAAGGCAGGAAAGGGAGAGGAAGGCGTCAAGGGTTCCGCGGGGCAAGGCCTCACAAGGGCTCCCCCCGTGCAAGCCACTGGTTAGGCCTGGAGGCTCTCAGGCAGCGGGGGCCAGCAGAACGGCGATAGAGGACACTGGTCAGCCATGAAAAGGAGGCTGACCAGGGCCTTCAGAAGGGACCTTCGGTAAATTGAAGGCACATATCGCCTGCCTGCAGATAAACCTGCATCATGCAAAGGCGTCTTCGGACGTCCTTTGTCGTAGGTTTATCTGCCAAAACATTGGCATGGCTCTAATCCAGGAGCCATGGGTAATTGGTAACCAGATTAGAGGTATACCAAATCAAGTGGGTAAGTTAATTTATCATAACGGAACTCAGAGTCCAAGAGCGGCTGTGTTGGCCAGTTCGCAAATAAATTTTATTCCCATTTCAGAGTTCATCTCCAGGGACTTTTTTGCAGTAATGGTGGAGGTTCTGGGTGAAAGATGCAAACAGGAGGCTATAATGGCCTCCGCCTACTTTCCTGGAGACTCAGAGTTAATACCTCCACTTGACGTTAAGCGGCTCATAGCTCATTGCAAACGCAATGGGCTGGCCTACCTGATAGGATGCGATGCAAACGCGCACCACACGGTGTGGGGTAGCACGGACATCAATAACAGGGGTGAGTACCTTTTTGAATTTCTGATCTCAAATAATGTAGACATTGTCAATAGGGGAAGGAAACCTACTTTTATAAATGCGATTAGGCAAGAGGTCCTAGATCTAACACTTGCTAGTCCGCATTTCAGCGACTTGGTCAAAAACTGGCATGTGTCTGAAGAGGCCTCATTATCGGATCACTTGCACATCAGATTCGATTTGGCGGCTGAGACCATGCAGCGGCAGGAAGTCAGAATTAAAAAACTGACCGACTGGGACTGTTATAGAGGCTCACTCGAATCAGAAATGCCCTCGGTTGTGGGGAACATAGAGTCTCCAGAGGGTTTGGAGATCTGTTCAAACCAGCTGCATAGTTCTATACACTTGGCTTACGAGAATAGCTGCCCAGTTAAGCGAAGAGAGTCCACAAAGATGGTCCCTTGGTGGAACGGGACGCTGGGTAAACTGAGGAAAAAATCGAGAAGATTATTCAACAAGGCTAAACGCACCGGTGAATGGGGCGAGTATAAGATGGCCTTGACGGAATATAATCTCGAACTAAGGAGATCCAAAAGGGTTACCTGGAGGAATTTCTATGAGGGAATCAATGAATTCCCTCTGCAGCTCGTCTCCAGAAAGTCCTTTCCAAGGATCATTCAAATGGGTTAGGACTTCTCCAGAAGCAAGATGGGGGGTTCACTGAAAACCGGAAGGAAACCTTAGAGGTAATGTTAGAGACCCACTTTCCGGATTTAGTAGTGGTAGGAGCCCAATAGGACTCGCATGATCCTTCAAGTGAGGTGGCCTATGCGCCTCACAGTAGGATCTGGAGTCTCTCTGGGAAAATTTTCACACCCAGCAAGGTGCGATGGGCTATTGGGTCTTTCAAACCTTTCAAATCCGCTGGAGGGAATGGTATCTTTCCAGCTTTACTTCAAAAAGGTATTGAGGAAATACTCCCCAGCTTGATCCAGATGTTTCGGGCAAGTTATGCTTTTAACTTTATTCCGAAACTGTGGAGGAAAGTAAATGTGGTCTTTATACCAAAGGGCGGGGGTCGTCCAGACACCCAGGCCAGAGCATATCGGCCAATTAGCCTCACATCGTTTCTTTTGAAGACGATGGAAAAATCCTGGACTATCAAATAAGAAGTGAGGTCCTTGGAAAGAATCCGCTGCATGGGGACCAGTTTGCGTATCAAACTGGTAAATCCACGGTTATGGTCCTTAGCGGGCTTGTCACGAAGATTGGAAAAGCAGTGACATATAAAGAAATTGCCCTTTGTGCCTTTGTGGACATTGAGGGGGCGTTTGGAAATACCTCCTATGGATCTATAGAGAGTGCAGCAATGGGCAAAATGGTTCCGCTTTCTACAATTAGGTGGATCCGTTCCATGCTGGAACATCGTGAGATTACTGCCAGACTAGGTGGCGATTCAGTAACCATCAAGGCCGTAAAGGGCTGTCCCCAAGGAGGCGTACTATCTCCTCTTTTGTGGTCATTGCTTATTGACAGACTACTGGTCCTTCTGAGTAGCCATGGGTTTGATGTCCAGGGCTATGCGGATGATGTGGCTATCATAATCAGAGGCAAGTTTGATGAGGTCATTTCTGATCGCATGCAAAATGCACTCAATATAATATGGCAGTGGTGTTACAAGGAAGGACTCAGTGTCAATCCAAGCAAAACTGTCATTGTTCCTTTTACGAGGAGGAAAAAGCTTGCGCTTACAGCTCCCTCGTTAAACGGTATTACTGTGCCTTTTTCCAGCGAGGTTAAATATCTAGGAGTTATCCTAGATCAAAGACTGAACTGGAACCAACATTTGTTGAAATTTCAAAATAGAGCCATCAAGGCTCTCTGAGCCTGTCAAAGACTCTATGGGCGTACTTGGGGACTACAACCAAAAATGATCTACTGGTCATTTCTTACAATCATTAGGCCTATGGTCACCTACGCATCGGTTGTATGGTGGCCTAAAACTGAGCAGAAGACAACGCAAACCTTATTGAATAAGGTTCAGCGTGTAGCCTGCATCGGTGTTACGGGCTCAATGAAGTCATGTCCAACCGCGGGGGTAGAGACACTTCTAGGACTGACGCCGTTACACCTGCATATTAAAAAGGATGCTGCAAGTATGGCCCTGAAAATGCAGGCGGAAGGAAATATCAAACCAGGCAATATGGTGGGTCATCTGGAAATCCTTAAGGAATTTCAGACAGACCCTACCATAGGAATGCTTTCCGACTGTATGCCAGCTAAACTGGACTTCCACAAACCATTCTTTCTTAGGTTACCTGACCGGGATGTGTGGAGGGCAGGTGGACCATCATTTGAGCTAGGGTCCATGGTATGGTTTACAGATGGATCGAAAACGGAAGATGGGGCGGGGATAGGAATACACGGGATGGCACCACCCTCTCGAAGTCCTTGGGTACCAATGCTACCGTTTTTCAAGCAGAAGTACATGCTATAGAACTATGCGCTAGGATAGGCATAGCAAAAGGCCTAAACGATGCATAGATTTATATTGTATCAGACAGCCAATCGGACTTAAAAGCTCTTAGGTCTTGTACCGTTGAGCCAAGGCTGGTATGGGATTGTCTGAAGGTTATTAAACATCTGGCAGGCTCAAATAAGGTAACACTTATGTGGGTGCCAGGTCATACTGGAATCGAAGGAAATAAGGCAGCTGATGGCCTCGCCCGCGAGGGTTCTGCCTCTCCATTTATTGGACCAGAACCCTTCTGCGGCGTCACTAAGGGACACTTTAGAGCAGCGGTAAAACGCTGGGAGGATGTTCAAAAGTCGTCCTACTGGCGCAGAATTCCAGGTTTACGGCAGGCGAAGAAATTTATATCACCTTCGTCTGTCAGGGTTAAGGAGTGTCTTGAACTTAGGAAACCTGAATTGAGGCTGCTTACTGGCTTCCTCACAGGTCATGTCCCCTTAAGGTATCACCTTAAGAAGATGGGCCTAAGTACGACAGATGGATGCCGCTTCTGCGGTCTGGAAGCGGAATCAGCGGAACATGTTCTGTGCCATGGCCCAGCCATTTTCCAGCAAAGACTGCAACATCTAGGAGGAAGAACAATGAGCCCGGATAGTATGTAACTTGTACCGGCCAGTAGTATTGTCAAATTCATTAGGAGCCTGAATATTGACTGGACGGATAATTAAGTAGGGTCCAGCACAATAGATTTTCTAGGTCGCGGTGCGAGGTGGCTTATCGCCCACATGGCCCTCCAGTAAATAATAATAATAATCTCACTATAGTCGGCAGAATTCATCAAAAGTATTCCTTGAGCATAGTTTCGACTCAATACAAGATGTGTTCAATTTTTATATTCAAGAATGCCGGGCTCAAAATGAGTTGTCTGTATCCATAACCGTTTTCAAACAAGAAATGGATATACGCAATATCGCACTTTTTACTTTAAGAAAAGATCGATGTGACACCTGCTGGCAATACGAAATTAAACAAATTAACGAATTACACTCGTTTAGTATTGCTAATGCTGTTGCTGAGTTTGGTTATGTGGGGAGTAGAAACAAAACTAATAAAAATGGTAAACAGGTTCGAATGACATTCTCTAAAGGTGCACGCAAGGAAGAAACCGCAGAGAGACATGCTACCGTCTTTCAAGCTGCTATTATTTACTCTTTTCGCCCTATTTCGTTTAGTTCAAACTGATCAAATCAGCGATACCTCTTTGCTTTGTTCACCGGTTTTGCCGTGACCATTCACAAAAGTCTAAATATGAAATTTTCAACAAGATTTCCGTGTATGAGTAATAGAGACATGGCAATTCCATCTTTAAGGTCTTGAATCGATCGTGGAGCATTGGCATAGACCTCATCTTTCACGTGGCCCTAAAGAAAAAAGTCTAAAGCTTTTAAATCACAAGATCTCGGTGGCCAATTGTGATCACCTCTTCGAGAAATAACACGGTCAGGAAACTTTTCTTGCAAAGTTGCGATTGTTTCGGTGCTTGTGTAGCACGTAGCGCCGTCTTGCTGAAAATAAACGTTGTTCATATCAATAACTTCCAATTCCGGCCATAAAAAATCATTAATCATAGCTCGGTAGCGCAATCCATTCACCGTAACAGTTACACCAGCCTCATTTTCGAAAAAGTAAGGTCCAATCACACCGCCAGCCCAAAAACCGCACCAAACAGTGACACGTTGAAGATGGAGAGGCTTTTCAACAACCATTCTTGGATTTTCTGAGCCCCAAATGCGACAATTCTGCTTATTAACGTAGCCTCCGATGATGATTTTTCAATGAAAATCCGGATCATCAAGATCATCAAGCATTTGAAGGACCCAATCAGTGAAGTTACGACGTTTATGGTGATCGACCGGCTTGAGTTCTTGTGTTAACTGAACTTTAAAAGCCTTAAGATCTAAGTCTTCATGCAAAATACGGTGTAATGTCGTTTATGGAATGTCAAATGTGGAACGACAAACCTGGGTTTTCTTCAACACTACGGGCTACAGCAGCAATATTCTCAGTTGTTCTTGAGCGACGCACACGGTTTCGATTCTTCACATCACTAACTTGTTCCAACAGCTGAAATTTTTCCCCAGTTCCACTATTGCCGGCCGAGAAGGTGCTTCACGATGACCAAAAAGTGCTTTAGTTTTGTGAACTGTGACTGCAAAATTTTCAGTGAATTTAATAATTTCAATGCGTTGTTAAATCGTGTATCGTACCATTTTTAGTAATGGCGTAGTTTTTACTTGTCAAATGTCAAAAAGATGACAGCTTCAAAATTGACAGCTGCCCAAAAAGCAGGCTATTCAAAATGAAACCTCTTATTGGAAAAACCCTCTAGAATAACTTAATGACTTTTTAAACAACCAATGTGCGTTGGTTTCTCAGGCCCATCGAAGAGGCTTGAAATGATTCAATGGATACTTGCTTATACATAAAGGTTTTCAGATAATAATTTTGCGAGTTGAGCGTGAACTAGCCCGTTGTTTTTTTGAATAAACCAATCATGATTTGTGGGATACTTGTGTTTCATTCCGTATAAAGTTGTGTATATATTCTAATTTCGACACAAAGGAAATTCCACACATCTGTTTCTACCATTAATCCACAGTCACCGCCTACTTTTTCTTTATTTAATTCAAGAATACGAGCCCAGACGTATTATACAAATCGTACTACCAACAAATAGGAATTTTTATTACTCAGCGAAATATACTCAAAAATGCTTTTACAAAGAAGATAAATTCGGTCTTCCGAACAATGTATTAAAAAAATCGTATAATAACCGAAAAAGACAAAGAAGTTATGGAATTTTATAGGATAGACTCCTTTGGCTTTGACGTCTGTAAAACTTAAAACTTATTAAAAGAAACTCCAATTTTGTTTAATTGTACTATCACCCGCCAAAGTTGAAAAGTGATTCTTCAAACAAGCAACCCACTGAAATTCGGAATTATTTTGTATTGAAAACATAGGGTAAACCTGAAACCATAAAGGCGACTGTTCGACTGTGAATTTTTGTGCGGATTTTCGTTCCACACACTTTTGCTCAAAATATTTTTCGTCTATATTTAATTAACATTTGGTTTGACTTCAAAAACAAATCTTCAAATTCTTCATTATGGTTAAATCAAAATATTTTGTGAATAATTTTTTTTGGCGGATTTTTTACGAATTTTTAATTTTGACGCGGTTAATTTGTTTCTTCAAATATCAAATAATGACATTATCGAAGGAAGACGCAATTGCGATTTTAAATCGGGATATAAATATTCTAAATGGCGTGTTTACTATTTATTTAGAATACGAAAATCGTCATTCTCGAAATACTCGACGATTTAACGTAAATCCGGTAAGCCGCAACAGACGACAACAAGGATTCTACCGAAATCTTGTCAGTGAAATGAGGTTAACCGATGTTGAAACATTTGTGAATTTTCATCGTATGACTCCAGCGGTATTCGATGAATTATTATCCATTGTTGGCCCTTCAATTCAACGGCTTGATGTTGGAGAAAGGTCAATCAGTGCCGGCGAACGATTGTCATTAACCATTCGGTAATTATCTTTACAATTACATACTTTAATTTTACATTTTTATTTATATATAACTTTATTTGTTTTATATTTTAGTTACCTAGCCAGTAGGGATAGCATGGTTTCCATTGGGAAATATGCGTATCGTGTGGGTCAAAGCACCACTTCTCATATTATACGAGAAGTATGTTTAAGGTTGTGGGACGTTCTAAAGGATACTGTGTTCCCTAAACCTAGCAATACGATGTGGAAATACATTGCAAATGAATTCGAACAGCAGTGGAATTTTCCTCATTGTTTAGGAGCAATGGATGGAAAACACGTCGTTATACAAGTAAGTAATTCATTTTAATTTTTTTTTTCGATTATACACAAAACAATACATTTGTGTTTCTAGGCATTTTCAAATTCTGGATCGACCTATTATAATTATAAGCATAGCCACAGTATCGTCCTGTTTGCTATAGCAGATGCGAATTATAAATTTATAATGGTTGAAATTGGGGCACCGGGTCATGTAGGAGATAGCACAATATTTCGACGTAGCAGTTTTGGTAAGGCGGTTATATCTGGTGGTACTGATTTAAAACTTCCACCACCTGAAAATCTTAACGATGGCAATGAATACCCCTTCGTTTTCGTTGGAGACGAGGCATTTCCTCTACTGATAAATTTAATGCGCCCATATCCTGGTAGAAACGCATCTATACTCCCGACAGACAAAAGTGCATTTAATTATAGACTATCTCGAGCTCGAAGAGTAGTTGAAAATGCCTTCGGAATTTTGGCAAGTCGATGGCGCATATATCGAAGACCCATTCTGGCCAGTAGACCCACCGTGATGGGTATAATAAAAGCAACAGTAGTATTGCACAATTGGTTGCGAGAAAAAAAAATTCGCGAATAAATAGCAGAGGATTTATTAGATGTAAATATAAATGGAAATAATCGCCCTGGAACATGGCGTAATGAAGAGACGACCGGCATGCAAGCAGTAAATCGGACAGGATCAAATAATCTCAGTAGAAATGCTATAGCAATTAGGGACAAATTTAAAAAATACTTAAATGAGGTTAATGTACTGCCGTGGCAGTATACATCAATTCATTAAAAAAATAAAATTTATGTATCACAAAATATATTCTTTATTAAAAATAAATATTACTAAATACTAGTGACTATACCAAAAACAATCCATAAATAAACAAATTCAATTTCATAATATATAGAGGAGATAGATTATTGATAAAGGTTTCAGTGACCTTACTTGTATCACTTTACAGCTTGTGTTAAAGAATCTTCAATATCTCGGGAAGTAGCTATTTTAATTTCAACATTACGTTCACGGTATAAAATAAGATATTGAAAATAAAATGTTATCAGATTTTCAATGATTGTTACGTTCAATGATTGCAATGTTGTTAAAAATAGCTACTTCCCCAGATATTAAAGATTCTTTAATACAAGCTGTAAAGTTATACCAAGTAAAGTCCCCAACGCTAAAAATAAAATTTAAATTATATGTTTTTTTTTAAAAAAGTCTTCTCTGGCTTCATATGACTAATGTCATTAACCAATTTGGTCTGCTCCGTTATCGGCCACTTGCGGAAATTTGTGCTCACCGACTGCGCAAAAGTGGTTAATAGGCACATATCTCTGTCGTAAATATGGCTTATTAACCGACGATTTTCTTCCATATTACGCATCACCTCTTTAACCAGTGGCTCGGTTGGGTTTGCGATATTTCTGCTGCGCACTCTGACTCCTTTTGGTGGTGATGGCGGTCTTTCTACCACGCCCATAGATGCAATTTTTTCAACTTCTTGTTCTTGGTGGTGTATATCAATTTCGTCCTGTATATCAATTTCGTCCTGTATATAAATTTCGTTACGTATTTCATCTGTGGTTTCGTCAAAGAAATTTTGAAATTTACTTCTTGACAAAGTAAAACTGCTCTCGGTTGGCCTAAAAAAATTTTACTTAGTTTTATTGCTATAATTTGTTTAAAACTAATATTGTATAAAAATAAAACAAGCTTAACTTACTCATATAACTGATCCCTTAAAAAATCCAGCGACCGTATCAATATGTCACATTTTTTAGACGCTCCCGGACTTCCACTTTTAGGTATCTTTATTGCTTTCGAATATTTAGCCCGAAGAAACTTCCACCGCTTCATACATAACTCTGCCGATATCCCTACTTCCTCCGATATTTCACATCAAACAATCCGTTTTAAAGTATTGTTTTTATAGTCCTTATCATTTTTATTATATAAGTTTCCGGACCGCTTCAATTATTTGATTATCCTTATCATACCCTAAAACAACAATATATAATTTTGAATAAAAAAAATCAAGATAAAATCAATTTTAACAAAAAATTTAGATTTTAAAATAAAAAAATTATTAATAAAAAAAATTAAATTTGTAGTATAACGGCACTTTTATATTATTGATAATAATTTTACTATTATAAATATAACTTACTTTTGCTTTAGTTTAATTTCAATAACTATTAATATTAACAAAACAATTGTTTATTATTTTTTATCACAAGTTCTTGATATCACAAGTTTATCACGAAAATTAAGTTATTTTTTAATTTATACCAAAAAATTGTATTTTCTTGTACAAAACAAAATGATTAATGTCAACATCAAAAATGAGCAAAGAAAATTTTTTGGGCGCAATTATAGCTCATAATATTATTTTTTTGTATGATTAAGTTGGTCGTCTGCGAATATTTTGCTTAAAGTTAAAAATATTTTATCTTTGTAGGAGTTTCCATTAGTTCAATTTGAGTTATTTGATTGGCGGAAAAGTGTGATTCTAAAAAATCGCACAAAAATTCACAGTCGAACAGTCGCCTTAAAAGGAATTAAAGAAGTGTGAAGCAAATATTTTCGAAATATTATTAAGTCGCCTTTGACTTTCACGTCAGTGGACGTGTTTTTTACTGAATTTTTTTTTTGTTCGCTTAATTAAAATTTACGTAAACGCTCGACCCATACAGGTATCATCCCGAAAACGAACAGAAACGTTGATGTCATGATGTCAGATGAAGATGTTGAGATTCAAATGATAAGTTCTAAGCCTATTTTCTCACGATTTTGATGAAGTTTATGGGTCAAGAGCAAAGATCTAGCGAAATCAAAAGAAAAACTGATGCCTTTACTGTTTCAAGCAAAAACTTAAGATGTGCTGCGATTTGGAGATGCTACTGGGTGAAATTGTTTTTTTTTTTTTTTTTTTTTTTGGGTACACCCTATTATGAATGAGCTGATGCTCAAAATAGGGTGTGCCGAAAACAATGTAAATTAAATGTGCACAATAAAATAAATAAATAAAATTTATTTTATTCAATTAATATATCCATGATTAGTATTTAGCGGGAAGGTAATAAACTAATAAATAATAAAACTAATAAGAAGTAAAAAGAAAGAAAATATACGTAATTATTTCAAAAATGTGGCCAGTATCTATCATTATAGATTACTTCATGCAATCGATTTGGCATCGAAGATTCTAGTTGTTGGCAAAAAGTCGGGTTACATCTCTGCTCTTCCCATTTTTCAGAAATGCATTCTAAGACTTCTTCTCTCGTTCGTGGGTAAAGAGGCTTCCAATCCTTAATCAAATAACCCCAAACGGCGCTATACGCTGGCCAAGCAATAGGAAGGATTTGTTGGTTTCGATTTATCAAATTGGAAATTGGAAATTCCTCCGGATAAACAGTAGTAACTGACGGTATCATTATTTCATTTGGGATTTCCAAATATTTCCGATTGTTTATGTTTTTTTTTTTTTTAAATAATTTTATTTATGATAACAATAAAATTTTTTACAAAGTAACTAGTCATTTTTGACCAACAGCGTTTGACTCTGACAATATAATAATAAAGCACTCATATGTATTCTTTACATAAAGTGTTGTTTTGGTTAATGTTGCATTGTGCGGACTATTCAGATAACTCAAAAGGTTTTAGTCTTTTGAGTCTTCTTATTATACCCTCTTGATGAAGTAGTCTTGCAGCTTCGATGTTAGGGTGATGTTGGAGCCTCTCCTGGTGTTTTTGAGCACATTTCTTAATTTCACTTGCGACTGTGTCTATTCCGAGATCCCTATGAAGGTCACTATTACGAGTGTACCAAGGGGCATTTACAATTCCTCTGAGGACTTTATTTTGAAATCGTTGAGAGAGATATTATTGTTCTATTGATCTATTAGTGAAGTTAATGTGAGTAGACTTCGATTCATTCACTTTAATTCTCCACTTAGCTAGCCAATCTTGTATATTATTTACGGCTATTTGTAGTTTGAATGTGACTTCACCGATTGTGTCACCAACAGCTAGAATTGCAGTGTCATCTGCAAATGTGGCGATAGTTGTATTGCTCGTCTGCGGTATGTCACTAGTAAACAGTACGAAAAGGAAAGGCCCTAAGACACTCCCCTGCGGGACTCCTGCTTTAGCTTCTTTAATACTGGAGTAAACTCCTTCCTGTTTAACTCTAAAATATCTCCTTTTCAGGTATGACTTTAGCAGTTCGCAATACTCAAATGGCAGAGTTTTCTCCAATTTAAATATTAAACGATCTAGCCAGACTTTGTCAAATGCCTGCGCTATGTCAAGAAATATGGCTGAACAAATTTTTTTTCCTCTAAGGATTTTTCTATTATATCTGTTATTCTATGGACTTGGTCGATTGTGGAGTGTTCCTCTCTAAATCCAAACTGATGGGAAGGAACAGCTCCTGATTTTACAACTTCTGGTTTAATTCGTTTTAATAACAATCTCTCAAATAGTTTTGACATAGTTGGAAGAAGTGATATTGGCCTGTATGAGGCCAGTTCACTTGGTGGCTTACCTGGCTTTGGTATCATTATCACTTCCGCAAATTTCCAAGATGGAGGGATATAACGGAGTCTGAAGGAAGCATTAATTATGTCCGATATTTTTTTAATAGCTTTATTATGCAGTTGTTTTAGAATCTCTCCAGTTATCAGGTCATATCCTGGTGATTTTTTAAGTACTACATGGTTCTTTATTACTTGTTTTACTTCTTTAGCATTAGTTAATGGAATTTCCTGTCTCAGGATAGTTGTTTGGTTTTCGAACAATATATCCTGTTGGTTAAGTGTTGTTAAATTTGGCTGAAAGGTACGCTCCAGATGATCCGCGAATTTTTCTGCTTTTCCTTCTTTGCTTTTAGCCAGGTGACCATTATTTGTTCTTATTGGTGGTATATGCATAACTGGCCTTTTCAAATATTTGGTTGCTTTCCACAATGAATAATCACTACCTTTATCATAGGTGAGAGATTGTAGGTATGAATTTATTGATTTATTTTTAAATTCCCGTATTTCTCTACGTATTCGTTGTGTTAAATTATTTAATCTATTTTTGACGGTTGGGTCTCGTGTACGTTGCCACTCCCTACGGGTACTTCTCTTCTCTATAACTAGTGATTTAATTTCCATTGGATAGCATTTGCCAGCTATTTTTTTGTTTGTTGTGTTAGTACTTTTCCACGCCGCTAGCTGTATGTCTTTGATGAGCTTCTCCACCTCCTGTTCTAATGTTTCTTCTGATGAAAGTTGTGTGTTTAAAATGATGCTATTGTTTAGTTCATTCCTGAACTTTTTCTAATCAGTATATTTATTTGTTAACAGTGGCTGTTTATCATTAGTAATTATTGTATCACTTATTATCATTAAAATAGAGGAGTGGTCAGATGTAGAGTCCAATCCTTCCTGCACTTGTATATAATCAACCGGGATTTTTCTTGTTATAAAGAAGTCAATTAGGTCTGGTGTTTTATTTAGATCACTGGGCCAATAAGTTGGTTTTCCAGTAGAATGCCAGTTGCAGTTGTATTTAATTATTGCTTGATGAAGCTCTTTCCCTTTAGTTGTGGTTAGTCTTGATCCCCAGTCAGTATGTTTAGCGTTGAAGTCACCCCCGATTACAAATTTTTCACCGAGCTGCTTGAAGAACTGAGTATAAGCATTCTCTTTGATGTTATATCTAGGTGGGCAATATATTGCGGATACCACTAACTTGTGGTTGCGGGTATTAATGCTAACGCTAATTGCTTGTATTTCATCACTTTCAAGTTTTTGTTGCAGATGGTATTTAATATCTTTTTTTATAATCACGGCACTGCCCCCTCGTGCATTATTATTAGGATGAACTGCTGAGTGAACTTCGTAGCCGCGGATTTTTATATGACTTTGAGTAGTAAGGTGTGTTTCAGATAATAAACATATATCTATTTTTTCTAAATCAAGAAATAGTTGTATTTCATTTTGTCGTTGCAATATACCATTGCAGTTCCATGCAAGAATTTTTAAATTATTTGCCATGTTTTTCGAGTAGAGTGAGCCTTTGTAGGATTGATATAAGGGCTTTTTCTTGCTTTTCTTCTTGTGAACTAAGTCTATCAAGAATATCTTGTAGTATTTTATTAGTTTGGTTATTATTTGAATCATTTAATAAAAGAGAACTATGTTGTCTTCTCGAACTTCCAGTAGATAGTACATCAGCAAATGTTACATTTGGATTAGTTCTTGATGGCTGGTTTAATGTTTGGTGTGGCCTTAAATTTGTAGGTATTCTTGTTGAGGCTGAGTTAATTTCTGGCCTGGTAATTATTGAAGTTTCCCTTGTTTTGTTGCGAATTTTTTGCAGCTCTTTTATAACAATGCAACCTCTGTAGTTGGCTGGGTGTGTCTCTCCACAGTTGACACATTTTGGTGGGGTGTCTTTTGGTTTCGTACATTCAGCTGTACGGTGTTTTCCTACACATTTCACGCATCTGGGCTCCTTATTACAAAAGTTTTGCGTGTGTCCGTAGACTTGGCACTTTTTGCACTGGGGGATCAGTTTAGATTTTTTAACTGCTTCTATTTGCACTTTCATATGGAGTATTTCGCTGATTGCATAAATATTTTTAATGTCTTCTGTTCTTTCAAAAGATAACATATATAATGGAAGAGGTGTTTTGTCACCTCTTTTTAGCAGCTGTGTAACTTCTTTAATTTTGTATTTTTTTTCCAAAAGATACTCTTTTATCTCTTCTGGTTTGCATGAAGCGTGTAGCTTCCTAGCAATGACTTTGGTTTGCCTTGTCTGCTTATCTTCGTAGGAATACCACGCTGTCTTTTCTTCGTTAAGAGCTCCTGTTAACTTTCTATAGCTATCACCGTCTGTGACATTTATTTTGATATCACCACTATTTAACGCTGTAGCTTGAAACTTTATATGATTGTTGTCCATGATGTTTCTAATACTCTGATAATTATTGCAATTAGATATTATTACTGGAGGTGGCCGTGGCACTTTTTTCTCCAGTTGTACATTCTTACTTCCGTTTGGGAGTTCATTACTTGATCGTTTCTGTTCCGACGGAACCTGAGCTTTATCCTCCTGTTGCACGTGCCTACTTCCGGTTGGAAGCTGCTCAACTGATTGTTTCGAATCGGGTGAAATCTGTGGTGATTTACTCATCTTACGTTTCTTATTTTTTTTGTTACGGTTCAGAATCCATCCCGTTTCTCTATTGAGTTCTTCCTCGTCTGTTTCATACATAACCTCTATATGATCATTGGTGTTGTTTATCTTAGTGGTTTCTTTCTCAGACATTACTGCATTTAGAGCATCTTTTAACTCCTTCTTTTCTCGCTGTAAGTTTGTGAGGTCTTTGTTTAGATTTAACGTTAACTTTTCTATTTCTTAAATCTTATTGCGCAGTTCTGCGTTATCCCTTTCTAAGGTGTTCGCTATTGGTGGTGGTGATCTACCCACCCTTGATTGTTGTTTAAACGAGTTGGGCTGCCCAAAAGGGCTGTTAAACAATGATTGGCTCACCCCAGAATTCTTTGAGCCAGCCTCGTTAGAGAGTGGATTTGCCAGCTGATTAGCTGGGTTACCACCTGGGGTACAATTTCCTGAATCCGTTGTACTCATTGTTTATTTTACTGGTCATAAAGCATCTACCACTCTGACCAGTACGAGTTGATAGTGGGTCTGGTTTGAGAAGATCATTTACTAAATTCTCGGTAGTCAGTTATACGGTCGCCAGAGCATCGTTAGTTATCTAGCAGGGTGCACCACGCGCAGGTGAGGATGACATTTGGACTATTTGTAGACCAATTACTTAAGCCCCCTTACCCACCCCGATTGTTTATGTGTTGTGAAATTTCACATAACTCACCGACGGATCCACGCACTCCACAGGACACTTGGCCATTCATTCTTGTCCTTAGGATATACTTTTCATTATATCTCATTTTTTTTTCAAAATTTCAATTCCGTGTAATGCACATAAACTCAAAATTCCACACATTGTGACATAATGTATCATTGATGAACGCGGACATAACGGAATAATGCAAATAAGAAGATCCTTATAAAGATGGGATGCAACCAGGTGGATTTGAAGCTTTGCTGTGATCCTGTATATAACAAAGTTTTGTTTTTTAAATAACTTCTTTTTATGTTAATCCATCTGATGCTGCACAATCTGTTGTGAATGAGCTACGACTCAAAACAGAGTGTGTTAGCTTGGGGTGGATGTGCATTAGCATGACGATCGGATCTAAAAACCTTTTCGTCCGTAAAAATAACTTTTTCCCAGTCCATGTTTAAATTATCTTCTGCATAAGCTACCCGCGCCACTCGATGTGCGTTGGTTAAAATTGGTTTATGAGCTGGAATTTGATGCTGAATTCCAGTTTCTTTTAACGTCCGCGTAATAGTTGCTGGCGCAGTTTCAGCTGCAGTTAAAAAAGGGTAAGCTCCTCTACAATATTTTCTCGTTGAACTTCATTAATTTAGAAAAATTCTAACAAAAAAATATTTAATTTACCATTATTTTACGAGGCAAGTTGATGCAACTTACTGAAAAGCTAAGCTTTCGTGAAACGTGTCCGATGGATTTATTTTCTTTATGTAGGGTAATTATAGCCGATTTTTGTGCAACATTCAGTTGCTTGTGAATTGAATTACGTTCCTTTCTGCACAGGTTGATTTCAAAAAAACAAGAAAACCGAATGAATGACTAATGTCGAGTTCTATGGGATTTTTGAAATATAGCAATTTTGAACGTGTCCCATAGAACATAAACGCAAAATGATGTTTTTCATCGTTGTGTTGGTAACAATAAAAAAAAACAATATATTTTTGATTTGAAAAAAACAAAAAGCAGTTGTTTCTCAGTGTGTCAATTTTTTGTGTTTTTATTTCGAAAAGTCGAAAAATTTAATATTTTAATAATTGGCCATGGAAACAGTTAATTTGTGTGACTACCGACTAGTCCGAAACGAAAATAATATCGTTATATTGGACGGTGGAATGGTTTTACTTGAGCGTTTAACAAGTAAGGATTATAAAACATTTAATTAAGATGAATTAGAATTCATGTATACAATTTTTCACCAATAAATTATAATTTATAGATGGTGTCGTCATGAAAGGCGTTTATGAAGAAGTTGCCGCATTCTATGGATTAAACGCTACAGCTGATAAAATATACCAAGAAGGTAAACACGAATTTTCTAATTTAATTTCATAAAATAAAATTTTTAAAAATTATTATTTCAGTTCCAAATAATGTCATACAGCGACCCGAAATCGGTCAACATCATGTCGAAATTGACTACAGCCAATACATCGAGGAGGATCCGGAGCCATTAAGAAATGAAGAGAGTGGTACAGTAGCCCTTACTTCGAAATTGCAGCAAAAATTGATTTTTTTTTTATTTTAGCGGCAAAAGAGTCTATTAAATGGACTGACGGGCAAACCCGGTTTTTGCTGGAGCTCTACGTCGATAATTTTTCAAACGTTGGCCCAATGAAAAAATTTAAGAAAAAAAAAATATGTGGCTTTTTCTTTCCAGCGAAATTAATAAGAACTATAATGTTTCTTTTTCAGCGTTGCAAGTCGAGACAAGGTATGTGTGTGTCATGAAAAGACGAAAAAAAATCATTGACAATAATGGGACAAGTGGGAGACCGCACATTCCAACGGAGTTTGAGGAAGAAATCAGCGAGATAATTGCAACAGATGATTCCCTACTTCCCGAATGTTTGATTATACCGGGCTGTGTAACAAACAAAAGGCATGCAGAAATAAGTTCGAGTACATCGTAGATACCTTCGACTTATTCTGCTAACATCGAATCGCGACTAGCACTATCGGTACCAACCACATCGAATTCAGTTGCACCAACAACAACTCTTGAAGAAACTCCCCCACCAAAAAAACGAGTTAAAAAGACCGTGCAAGAGACATTTTGCGAAAAATTTTTGGCTGCTAAGCTAGCAAAAAATAAGAAAATGGAGGAGTTTTTTAAAGAAATGTCAGAGAAAAAAGAAAAAGCAAATCAACGAAAAGAAGATACCAAGGAAAAAAGGCATAGAGAGAAAATGGCAATGTTGGCGGCAATAGTAGAAATAAAAAAGAATTAAATTCTAATGTTTATATTTATTGTTATTGTTTAGGAGATTTTTTTTTTAAATAAAAGTGAAATTAAAATAAACTAAGAACTATTTGTAATTATAATACGCTTCGTTTCTCCCTTATGCTTTAGTATAGCTTCAGATAAATTTACATTATCGGTTGATGTGGCACCTTCTAGCGTAGAGCTTATACCTCCTGCGGGGTTCGTCACTGGATTGCCCATCCTCCCATAAGTCGTCATTCTCAATGCACAGATTGTGTAAGACGCAACATCCTAGCACAAACTTGCACATCCTCTCCACTGGGAAGAAGTCCAAGCGCATGAGCTGTCGAAACCGTTGCTTGAGAAGCCTAAACGTATTTTCGATTTTAACTCTCGTTTGGCAGTGCTTTATATTATATTTAATTTTATTTTGGTCTAAATTCCCAAAATTCTTGTATGGGGTTAGCAAAAAATCCCTTAAAGGATAAGCAGCATCTCCCAAAACATGATACTGGTCCCCACATATTGCCGGAAGTTTTTTCGAGATCGGCGATAATTTAAAAATTCTCGAATCGTGTATTTTACTTGGCGATCCAATACACACATCAAGAAATTTCTTGTCTGCATCGCATATCCCTTGCAATGTCAAAGAGATCAGCCCATGCCGATTTACGTACGTTGATCTGACTTTATTTACAGGTTTCCTGATGTATACGTAGCATCCATCTATGCAGCCAATGACATTCGGAAAACCAGCGAGCTAAAATTTTACAAATTTTATAGTTTTCAAACCAGTTAATTATTATATTGCATTACCTGCGCAAAGTCCCTGGCTTTATCAGCCTTTTCATTATCCGTTGTTGGGAATTTAATGTGCGCTGTCGAAATATCGAACAAGAACTCCATAAAATTTGTAAGGTTCCTGTGAGCGGCAGACTTTGCAATGCCAAATAGATTTGCTACTTCCCTGTAGCTTTCCTTGTTACCAGCAAGCCTTAAAATAATTTTCAAGTTAATTATTTTTGAAATGTTTTGAAGATAAAATAAATTATTACCATAAGAAAGCCAAACATTGCGATTCTGCACTTATACCCTTTCTTCCACCACTTAATTTGGCCTCGAAGTGTTTGGAAATGTTGTAGTGGTAACTTAAGTGGTCTGACACTTTCCTCGATATACGAAAATGACTTCGAAACTATTAATACAAAATATTTACATAAATTTATTCATTTTAGCCCAAATTTTTTATAAAGTAAATTTTCACCGCTTACTTCTTTTTCGGTGTAATCGTTAACCACGCTCTCGACAAAATTTTGCACACGATGCTGCGGTTCTCGTATAAAGAGATTTTTATTTATTGCAGCCAAGTCTTCATCGTCTGAAGAAGATAACATTAATCTCATAAATGATGAGTTGGAAGATGACGATGAAGATGAAGATGAATTTAACAATTCGGACAATACTTCTTCCATTTTAAAGTTATATTATTATTCACGAGACGCAATATTTTACCAAAGACAAATTTTAGAAATGGCAATTTTAACAGAAAAAAAACGATTTAAATTTAATTTTATAAAAACACAGCTAATAATCGCAAATTCACAAGACGCAATATTTTACGAATGACAAATTTAAAAATGGCGATTTTAACAGTTAAAAAAACAATTTAATTTTAATTTTATCAAACACAGGTAAATTCATATAACACAATATTTACGAATGCGAATCACAAATTTTAAAAATGGCGCCACGCTTGTTTATTATTTTTATATTTGACAATTATCTTTGTTGGTATTAGTTTTGCTGGAAGAAAAATTTACCAAAAAATCTCAATTTCTCAAAATTGATTTACATCAACAAAAACATCAATAATATTTTCCCATAGTACTCACAAAATTGCTGTAAATCATTTTGTTTTGATTTACAGCAATTTTTTTTGTACCATAGAACTCCAGATAAATCTTTTTTTTATGTATTCATTGTTGGGTATGTGATGATAGATCACCCTAAAAACTCGATTGTTGCTGCCATCAAAATCGTGAAAACTAAGTAGTTTTATGTTTTCTTTTGTAGGCAACAGTACATAAACTAAAAATAATGCTAAAATATTTTGTAAAAAACACTTAAAATTTGATTTTTTCTCGTGTACAAAAATCGACTTTGTTAAAACAGGGTAACTTTATTATATTAATTGACCGTGCTATTTCAAAATGGTTTAAGAAAATACCGCGTAGAAACAGGTATTTAACTTCAAATTCATAACATAAAAAACCATTTATGTATATAAAAGATCGTAACAACAAAACTATAATAAGTTCACTATAATTCAAAAATTAATTTCAATCAAATTATGTTTCAACCCCTTAAATGAATTTATATTACCCCTCCCCCCCCCTCTTAATAAAACAACTGAAAATAAACTCTAATGCTAAATTTTGAACATAAATAATAAAGTTATCATTAATTCTTACGTTGATTTCTTTACTTTGAACCAGAATCCCACCCTCCGCTCCAATTTTGGTGTAAGATGTTTGTATAGTATGTACTCTCGTCGAGAATTTATTGTCGATAGAGTTATTTCGGATGTCACGATAATTATAGACTTTAGTGTAATCGTAAATACCAAGGCAGAATAATAATGAGTTCTTCGATAATTTTCCTCTTCTCCAAGTTTTATTGTGTTATCTTTGTGATTCCCTATTGTATTTATTCGTTTGCCATATACATACAAACTTTCTTCAAATCTACCCTACCCTAATAGATGAGTTTATAACAGATTTTCGATATTAAAACCCCTACAAATAGGTATACGCACAGATATATTTTGCTGTTTAGACAGCAAAAAGAAAAATTTTGTATGTATCCGTTTTTCTATTGAGCTTTGCTATACGAGTAAATCGCTTTATTTTTATTTATATGATTTTCGGGACTGATAAAAATTTGTTGGTGCGTACACAAATAATTTTTTTCTCTTTTTATTGTGTTGTAATTGATTATATGCGGAGATGCGGATGCTGTAAACAATGAATTGAATTATAATGAGAGAAATATTTAGTGATGCATTGATTATTTTTGACATTAGATCACACAACATAAAGATGTGAAGTTTTACGTATACAAAAATGGGAGGGTGTGAAGGCATGCTTTTTTGCAGCGTACACATATTTTTTTTTTTGATGCGATTATACATCGAAGGCCGACAAATCAAGCCTTATAAGAAACACTCGATAAATAACCACAAATTAAACTCGATGTACATACGTACATCCCAACAACCAAACAATCGCATTACATCGCAACCAATTTTTTTGATTATTAATTTTCTTTTTGGTGAAATCAGAATGAAACAAAAGCAACGGAAAATATTTCCCATTCTTGATAGATTTAGTTACATATTTACATACATATACTATATGTAATATATATATACAAATTTACTCAACAAATAGATGACTATAACGGCATTTCAACATCATATCTGTACAAAAAATTTAATTAAGGTTAATCTTAAAATAAAAGACTTAATATATGGAACTTGCTATTTACATAAATGTAAATTTAACCAAAAATATATTTTGATTGGATTGAGGTGACTTGAAGAAATGTTAATATGAGATAAGGCTTTACGTTAGAAAAAAATAGGAAGTATCAGGTTGCTGTATCCCAGAAGGCTATTGCATTAAAATGGGATTTGCAATTACTGAAATCGAAAGAAAATTAAGTCTGTCCGATTCCCTGGAAGACCTTTTCCCAAATAACGTAATCTTTATAAGAATTCCTTTTGTGTGCGTCGCCAATCGAACCATTTACATTTTACAATAATAAATAAATTTCACAGGCACACAAGCGATATGGGGAAACAGTTTTATAGGAAATAATTTAGGAAGCAATTCTGGGCAAATGTTTTTGGGAAAATGGCTGATATTTTACCCATTAAAATTTTATAAATTTGGCACAAAATATTTTCAAATTTTGATCCGGGTATGTGCAGTGGAACTAATAACAACTTGTTCATCATTCCTTGGAAAAGGAGTTTCATATTTTCTGCGGGTTTCAGCGCAAAATATTTTGATTATTGGAAACAATCAAACAGTAGAGAAATCATTTATTTTTCCTGCGGTATGCGTTTAGTTTAGAAAGGGGTCCGGATCATCTACTTGTGTACGAATATTTCATTTTTCATTAATTTCTTGGATACTCCCTTCGCCCAATACCATCCCATCGGGCTTTCGTATTCGAGATTTAACACCAATAGAATTTATTTTTCGAAAGTAATACCAAAAACCATACTAGACTTCATAGAGACGTCTCATGTCGAAAAAACAAAAATTCAAATTAGTTGGGTATAGAAAATACCTATTTGGGTGTAGAAATTATATTTCGAATAATACAGTGAGCCCCAACGCAATACACTTAAAACCACAGTACTGTAACTATAAGAGGTATATCGATTTAAATTTCGTATTTATTCTACGCTGGTGACAACAGCAATGTTGCCGTATACAATTTCTTGGAAATTTTCATATGAATATTTTTGGTTTTAATTGTGGTTTTTTGTATAAAATCTAAAATTTTATAATTTTAATTATCTAAATTTTTTTTTTTTTTTTTTTTTTTGGTTTTAATCTATGCAATCTGTTTACCGTCCCACTTTACGCATTAGTAGCCAAATCGAGGACGTACGGCTATATACCCGTTTTGTATAAACCACCTGCACATTGCATTGCTTCATGCCAACCTATAGCGCTGACATGAAAGGTGGGTCGGCCCATGGATTCTGCACTCTCAACAGGGGGTCATAGATGTGTTCATCTTCATCACCGATCGTAATCAGATGATGAAAAATCCCTTTTGCATCCCGCCCCTATAGGGATTCGAACCCGGTACCTCCCGATCAAATTGCCGCAGCTTTAAGGTTGATTTACATATCCGCCGATTTTTCTGCATCACGTGACACATTCAACCAATTAGAAAGAACTTCTTCGCCGAATTTTCGGCACGGCGAAGACATGAACAAAATTTATCTTTTCGGCACGACGGCACAGACACATACAAACAATACAAACATTTTTTTTTTACATTTGACATTTTTGTTTAGTATCATCTGTTTTTTTTTTATTATTTTTTCGATTTTACATTGTGCGCCATATTGTGTTTTTATTAAAAAATAATTGATCATCTGTTTTATTAATTTGTTGTGTTTTTATTAAAATAATTAATCTGTTTTATTCATTTTCTCATTAATTTGTTGTGCTTTCATTAAAAAATGATTACCTAATCCGTTTTCATATAAATAAATTAGCTTGTGTTAAAAAATAATTGTCTTTATAATAATGATAGAAGAAAATCTAATCCGCGCTGTGGAGAGACGCCTCGTATTATATGATTTGTCGCATAAATTATATAAAAATAATGGATATCGCAGTAAAATTTGGAAGGAGGTTTCGGATGAGTTGGGGGTTCAAAGTAAGTAAATTATTATAGCGTTTTTAATTTTAATATGTCATTTTAAATCTAATTATATAAATTATTTTTCTCAGGTGATGAGTGCCAAAAACTTTGGAAACGTCTCCGAGAAAAATATGCAAACTACAATAAAAAACCAAGAAGTTGAAGCAAAGCTGTATGCAAAGCTGTATCGCCTTGCATTAAATTCATGAATTTTTTAAAACCATATTTAGCTGACCCCAAAGAGTAAGTTATTTAGTTTGTGTGGGAATAAATAAAAGTGAATTTATATACGTATTATTGTAGATATCTTGTAAGCAGTTACACAACGTCAGAACCAGAACCATCAACTTCAGACGATTCAACGCTTTATTCGTTCTTTACTAACTTTGACCCAGTTGATGATTCTCAATTTAATAATAATAGGTCTTTCTCATCCATACAAGAAGCGGCATTTAATGATATACCCATTCCCGGTTCATCGACGCCTATTCGACCATCTCTACCACAGCCGGCTTTATGTATAGAAGAAACGAGATATAGTACTGACTCGCCAACACCGAGTCGGGTCAACAAACGGTTTAAACGTGCTCGTCACGCAGAAAGTAAGTAACTTAACTACGACCATATAATCGTATTTTACTTGTGTTTATTTTTAAAATATTTTAGATGACAGTGATATCGATAAAATAATAAGCGCGATCCAAGCTCCAGTGGAGGAACACGATGAAGTTGACCTTTTTTGTCTTTCCGCGGCCAAAGACATTAAAAAAATGGCCCCCAACGAACAGAGACGAATCAGGTTTGAAATATCGAAACTGTTATTGAACGCTTCATACGACCAGTAATAATGTAATAGTTAGTAATAATGTGATTCAATTTGAAATCAAATGAAATGTGATGCATAATATAAATAAATAAGTAATGTGATAATGAAATAATTTCTTTTCTGATAAACTTGTTATAAAAATAAATAATAAAAATTGAATTCAAATAAATTTATATTTTGTTTTTTATTTTAAATTATAATTTACAATTTTTAAAATTTTTTTACAGGCAATTAATTTTATATGATGGTAATTAGGCTGTATACAATGCATTATCTGCCCATGGCAACACATCCACTTCTACGAAATACCGTTTAAAATTATTTCGTATATTGAGGGCATTTCCCGTGGAATTGTTTGCCCCCGAACGACCTATAGAAATTAATCCACCATCTTCTGTTGAGACTTCTTGTCTCCACCTTCCAGTGGATATTTGTCCATTAGCTTCTTCTCTGTCTATATATCCCTCCGGGAAATAAAAATTTTTTTTTTTTTTGATCCAATTATGTAGACAAATTGTTGATTTCACAATTCGAACCACAGTTTCTCTTTTCGCTAGAATTGGCCTTCGGTAAATCCGCCATTTAGCGGACAATACTCCGAAACTATTCTCAATTACCCGTCTAGCACGTGATAACCGGTAATTGTAGGTTGATTCGTCTACGGGTAAACCTCCAGGTCGATTTCTACCAGGAAAAGGTCGCATCAAATTTTTTAAGAGAGGGAAAGCCCCATCCCCTACAATCACGAATGGTGCCTTGATATTTGATGCCGGTAAATATTCATCGTTTGGAATATTTAGGGTTGTGGTATCTCCACATAGCGCATTTCCAAAAGAGGTATTTTTAAATACTCCACTGTCACTAAATCGCCCGGAAGCCCCAATGTTCACGAGCAAAAACTTGTAATCTGCATCGCAAACCGCCATTAAGATGATGCTGTGCGACCCCTTGTAGTTAAAACAAGCAGATCCACTATTCGGAAAAGCCTAAAAAAATCTTTAACTTAGTTAAGCTAAAATTAGGATTATAGTAAAAATTTTACCTGTACAACACAATGCTTCCCATCAAGCGCTCCAATACAATTGGGGAAGTTCCATTTTTCATAGAAACCTTTCGCCACTCTCTTCCATTTTTCCTCGGTTAATTTTTCGAACGCTGACGTAAATAAAGAGTCCCAAATTGCTTGACAGGTTTCTGAAATCATCTGACTAGTAGAGCTTGGTGATACTCTATAGTTGTATGAGAGAGACTTCATTGAGTCGCCACTTGCGAGATATCTAAATAAAATAGAAATATTATTCACATGGTATGTTTTAAAAATCTTAATTAAAGTTTTTTACCTTAATGTTAATGACAAGCGTGCCCCAGTGGATATTGGTTTCCTGGATAGTGTGAGTTTTTCGATCGCTGGTCCAACTTTGTGTAGCAGTTCGTCAAAAAGATCGACACCTATCCGGTGATAATTAAAAAATTGTAGGGTTTCATGAAGTCGCATCTCTTGTACCAAATTGTCATAATGCCCTTGCTGCTCTCTACCTCTTAATAATTGATTTACCCAACATCTGGGAGATCTTTTTTGAACTTTTTGATGTATACCCATAACAATAGCAACTTCAATTTTTTAATTCTAACCAAATTAGATTGTCGGGTTAATTTAAGCATTTTCTTTAATCTCGGCTATATGTCTTTTAACAATATATGTACATATATTCACTTAAAAAATCTCTTTCTTCAAAAAATGTCTAATCTTCACTTAAAAAATGTTTAATCTCATAATTCGCACTGGCTTCAATAATTAATAAATCACAAAATAGCTAGCTACTATTCACCAATTTATGTGTCATAATATTGTTTATGTATGTATGTGTGAAAAAACTCCGCCGAAAATTCGTCGCATATGTAAATCATCGATAATACAGTGTTCGCCGAATTTCCTGCGGCAGGCAGCCGCGCCGAAAAATCGGCGGATATGTAAATCAACCTTTAACCACTGCGCTGTTTGGTCGGTTCAAATTTTGTTGTTTAATTATGAATATTTTATGATATTTTTATATGACAAATATTTTAAATTTTTTGTTCAATGTTGGTGACCTCTTATGTATAGTATTTGTGTAAATATTCAAAGTAGAAAAAAAATTGTTGCAAATTGAAAGAAAAAAATTAAACCAAAGAGTGAAACAATTAGGTGCTACGTGCTATCATCAGCCTAAAGATTAATAAAATGTTTATTTTTACGTAAGATTATTAAAACAAAAATAATACGATTTATATTAAGTAAAACATTTTTTTTCTTAAATAATAAAAACCTGTGAAACATCTGCGTAAATTATAACAATTTTCCTCACTAGGTAAATGATTCATTCGTCGATCAGCTGGGACGATTGTGTCTATGAAAAAATCTCGTTATTCGGAATATAAAATAAAATATTCACAATTAAAACAACCAAATTTTAAAATTTTCTGGTTACTGTTATCATTCACAATAACTTTGATTTTATACAACAAACAAAAATTAAAATCAAAAATATACAATGTGTTTCGTCGGGAAGTGACCGGCCGGAAAATTCAGAATATTTATGTAAAATTATCGCAAAAAATCCTTTAAAGTGGGGGTCTAACTGTAAAACTTTGCAAGTTATTACGTTTCCAATTTTTGGAGTAATGTTGGTGACCCCTTTTCACATTTCTCTATCTCCCAAGTTGAGGGCTCGATTTTAATTCTGTTTGAGGATGGTTGGGGAGGTTTTTTTTTTAAAGAATGTAACAAATTATGGGAAAATAACATTCTTTATACTTATTATCTCTATGTTTTAAAATGTAAAATGTCCCATTAACATAATTATTTTATTTATTATTATTTATCTACACATAATATGTACTGTACCGGAATAGTTGCGGCGCAGAAGGTATTGACCGATTTGGTGGTCTGGTGTGGTTTTTCGGCTTTTTAAATAAATCCTAACCCTTTATTTAAAACACTGATTTTAATTTTTTTGGTTTATAATTTTTAATGTTTACTCTACGATAGCTGGTTGAACAACTGAGAAAAATTAACAATTTTTTACATACATATCTTAAATTTTTAGGTTGTTAGTGTTTTATGATACACTCTTTATTCTGCAAATGTCGTAATAGTGATGTAAAGCTAAAGATAAATCATCGAACGCACTCCTTTTTATGTTCTGAAGTTGGTGTTTGCACAATTTCAAAACGACAAAATGACTGCGCTTGATATCAACAAATTGGTAAGTAGATTTATTTGTTAATTTTAAAATTAAATAACTTAGAACTAATAACTTTTAATCATTTCAGGGGGTAACTTTCATTCAAATATTCACGTGTTATCCTTGCAAAATGTGCTGGAGCCCCATCTAATTGCAGCTGCACCCACCTTCTCCTCAACAACGGCATTTCTTCCATGAGCAAAAGCAACGTGTTTTCTAAAAATTCTAAAAATATGTGTTGTTCAAACCTGTTTGGTAAAAGGTAAAGTCCGATTAGTTGATCGTGGATCATTCCTCCGCCCCCCCCCCCACAGATTTATAGAAAATTGGCTCTAAAAAGTTTACTTAACACAAACTGGCGTTTTAATTATCACCCAAACTTAAAATTGTTAAACCACAGAACACTGATAATACGTAGTTTCACACGATCGCTTAGCGAACAACTGAACTATTTATTATTAGTACTTAGAACCAATTTGAGTTTTCGATCATTTAAAAGGCCAGGTTAAAAAGATTTGCTAAGATAACATCACTATAGGTACCTTAGAGCGACCCTTTTTTCAGAAAACGGCTACAAACGCCCTTTTTCGACGAATTGCTGTTCGAACATTTTATGAGGTAGGTAGTAACAATGTTTTGTGATTTTGTAGATATTATGACTATATTTTGACTACTTTTATTATAAATATGATAATGGGATACTTTCTCGACTTACAGTTCATTTTTTTTAAAAAAGGAGAAGTTTTTTTAAGTATAAAGAATGTTATTTTCCCATAATTTGTTACATTCTTTAAAAAAAAAAACCTGGCTATAAGCTTTCAAAAACCGCAAACAAAATTAAGATCGAATCCGTAACTGGAAAGGGATCACCAACATTACTAAAAAAATTGAAAACGTAATAACTTGCAAAGTTTTACAGTTCAACCCCCCACTTTAAAGGACTTTTTGCATTAATTTTATATAAATATTCCGAATTTTCCGCCCGGTCACTTACCGATGAAACACATTGTATATACATATGTATAATATATATAATGTGCCAAAAAATTGTCCGTACAACACTCGGTTAAGGAAACATTGAGTGTTTATAGTCTGAGTCTTAATAATGGTATATGCCGTCAAACAAACATGATTCTGCTTATCATTTAAATAAAGTTAGTTTAGATATGCAGTCTAATTTTCTTCCAAACAAATGCAACAGTAATTTTATTTTTTCGTCCCGCTCCCAGTCCCAGTAAAACGTGGTTTGATTTTAATTTTGACTCATTTAAAGTTTTATATTGTTTCAAATTCACGAACTTTATATGAAAAATTAGCGTTTGTCCCAGTAGATCCACCAATAATTTTTTTTTATCCACGAAAGTGTAAATATCCAACAAAATTCAAATTTTCTACAATAAGGTTCCTGAGTGTTTCCCTATAAGTAAGTCTTATTATTATGAAAATACAAAGAAAAGTGAAGTTGAATAAACACAAAATGCTTCTCAACTAATTAGTCTAAAATCTAAATTAATTTAGCAAAGTTTAGCATACGTAGCATTTTTGGTTTAAAATTTTTAATCACAAAAAATCTAGTCACGAAAATGTAAAATGCACGAAATTATTTTGCAGCAGTTTTGGTTGCATTCAATTTACAAATATTTATTCGCCAACCAGTCTTCCACTATGTCCGCACAACCAAACTTCAATAAATCAAACTCCGATGGTCACGATTATTTTAGATTTTATTTTGTTAAATTTTGCGTCTTGCGTGCACCTCGTTTTCCTTGATCTTTTTCTATGTACTCCCTTTTTCTGATTGTCGCGCCGCTCCATGTTGAGTTTTTGCAACACCCTGGCCATATACACAAATACGACAGCATAACTGTCCCTATATACACAAGGCTTTCATTTAAACTTAAATTCACAATTTAAAATTGCCACAATTTCGCCTATCCTAACCCTATTGTCGTCCTCGACAATTTACGTCAAATAATTTTAAAACTATAGCTATTAAACAACAAACAAAACAAAAATAAAATAATTTAACTAAGGCTCGAAATACGACAAACGTTTTTTTTTTAACAATCGGTTGCTTTCTCACTTTTTACCAGCTTCAATCGATCAATGGATAATATACCCTTGTATATGCAAGCAGACTGTTGTTCGCCTTCCACATCCTGCACTAAATAACGATCATTGCCAATATATTTAACGATCTCATAAGGGCCACGATACTGATAAGCCAATTTACGACTCTCCCCCGTCACAGGTGCTTCACTTTTTACCATTACCAAGTCCTTGGGATTTAGCTTCGGAGCTGTTCGACGATGTTTGTTAAATTGCTTGGACATAACTTCCGTATTTTTCTCCAACAAACTTTCCACGTCTTGTACTTCTCGTTCAATTCCATTGTCTTCATTAGCAACGATGATTTCATCTATGAGTTGATTTTGCTTAAAGTGTCTCCCTTCGTATCTGAATATTATTCTGGACGGCGTTGTTTTTATGATACGACGCTCTGCGTTGTTTATGGCAAATTGTACCTCAACCAATGTGATGTCCCAGTCCCAATTTTCTTCTTCGGATAATATTGCCAAGCTGGTTGTGATGATTTGATTTACACGTTCCACTTGACCATTAGCCCCTTGCACACGCACTAGCAATTTTCGAATGTACAATATCATGAGTTACGCAAAACTCACCAAACTTTCCCGAAATAAACGCAGCACCCCTATCTGTTTCTTGAAATATAAACATTTCAAACACCTGTTGGTGTATTCTGTGACAATTTTCCGCATTTTCGGAAAGTAGATTTTTCCTTTAATTTCAGCAGTGTTTTATCAATTTCCATATGATAAACGGATTCGTATGCATCTCTCACTAGATCATAAACTAACTCTTCCGGAGCATATAATCGCCATCGTCCTTTAGTGATCTTGTATACTCGGCATTTATACATCGTAAATCGTTCATGCACTTCGGGATTTCCTTTTTCCAGTCCGTCACGAATATTCATAATGTTCTTATCACCACGTTGTGCATTGCAGCAACCCAGTTGGTTGCACTTTCTATTCTTAAAACAAATCTGTCATCTCTATCTAGCTCTCCTTGGTCATCGCTTGGATTCCTGCTAAGAGCATCAGCTACTAAATTGATTTTCCCCTCCATGTATTCGATTTTATAATCAAACTCTGCAATTCTTAGGAACCATCTAGCGATTCTTGGATTTATTTCCCTCTTGTTTGCAAGAAGTTTGAGACTGTTACAGTCAGTTCTAATCACAAATTGTTTTCCTAGTAGGTATACGCGAAATTTTTCGAGTCCAACTACAATCGCCAACGCCTCGAGTTCAATAGCGGAGTATCGGCTTTCTTCTTTAGAGCTCTTCCGACTAAAATAACTAACAGGCTTTAGGAATCCACTTTTTTGACGCTGGTATAAAACAGCGGCAACGTCCAAAGCACTTGCATCCGTATGCACTTCCGTTTCCGCATAAGGTTTAAATATGGTTAACACTGTTTTCTCAGTTCACACCCGTTTAATCGTGTTGAATGCGGTAGGAAGCTTCCCCAAACAAATTGTACATTTTTGCCCAATAGTTCGGATAACGGCCAATTGCGAAATCTTTAATAAATCGCCGAAAATAACTTGATAGGCCATAGAAACTTCTAACTGCACGTACATCTTTCGGCGTCGGGAAACTTTGCACTGCTTTCACTTTTGAAGTACCTGGTTCTATTGAATTGAACGAAATCTCGAACCCTAGGTACTCAATTTTTCTGAAGAAGAATCTGCACTTACTCAGGTTTAGTGTTAACCCGGATCTTTGAATTAGATTCAGGATTATTGTTAGAGATTGATCTAGTAATGCATACTACACAAGTTCCTGAAAAGAAAAACAAAAACAACACAAAGAATCATCGCAACAAAATAAAATTATACGTGAACACTTATCTGAATTATCCCAGCTGATCATCATATCCAGCTCACCCGCAGCTACGATTTCGTATAAAATATTATGTCTATGTTGATTATTAATTCACCTAAAACTATAATTAAATTTAAATTTATTATTAATTAATTATAATTGCATTATATAACTTACCTTTAACCTTATATTTCCAAAAATGTCTTTTGTTTACATTAAAATTTGACAGGTTTTAAAAAGAGAAATAATTATGTAGTAGATTTGACGATAACCGTGAACAAATGTTGTACCAAAACGATAGTAAAATAAGCACTTCAAAAGTTAGATGTCACTGTTAAAAAATAGTATAATTGAAAATTTGTAATAATCAGAACTACTCTGAAAAATACTTTACTCAGGTGTGTTTGATCAAGATATTTCAATTAATTATTCTTTTTATATTTTTAATAAGTACATGGTGTTGTGATAACCATTAATTAACGAAAAACAAAATAATCAGTTTGTGAATGGAGTTTGTTATATTTACTAAATATTTCATTGTGATAATAAAACAAATAAATACAGAAATACTGTTTGTCATCTAATTTTTCTTAAACATTTTTTCGTTGTGAAAACCAATAACTAAAAGAAAATAAAGTAAGAAAATTGTGAATTAAGTTTATTATATGTTCTTAAACATATTTAATGTGGTGCCGAAACCCGGGAAATAAGCACTTAAAATTGGTAAAACCTTCTGCCACTGATTTAGACGGTATGATGATATCATCTAGGTATGCCATTGCGATGCTGTATCGGAAATTCCCCAGAACTTGATTAATCAACCGTTGAAAAACAGCTGGACTATTACTAAAGCCAAACGTCATTCGCTTAAATTGGTAATGTCCATCCGGCGTAACTATGGCGGTGATTGGTCGAGTTTCCTTTGCGATGGGGATTTTCACCTCTCTTTTTGCACACTAGTATAACGGACTGGCGAAAGGAGAAATGCTGTCTTCAATAATATCAGCCTCCTTTAATTCCTCGATGATTTCTTTAACTTTTTCTCGCTCAATAGGGGCAAGCCTATATGGTCGATAATATACTGGCTTATCACTAACGAGATCTATTTTCAAACTAGTTGTATTAGTCAAGCCCACCTGCTTTAAGTTGCGCGCGATCAAATTCTTATGCTCGTTTAGCATTACGTGAAGTCGGTTCGCATCTTCACCCTGTAATTGCGTTTGAATCTCATCCATTTGAATCGGCTCTTCCTTTTTCTCAATTGGCCCTAACTGATCTTCGCTCGGACTGCATGATTCTCCCCTTGCGATTAATTCGTTTTCTTTCAGTCGTTCGCACCAAACAGCGAGGAATTACTTCGCCACTTTTCCTAACACTGCCTTCAATGCAAACTTCCTCATTTTTCAGTTGGCAGTTTACTGCAACATGTGCAACAAAAATCTTTGGTATTACTGTTGCGTTCTTCGCCCACACAGTACCCTTTACCGTTGGTGATACGAAATCATTGTCTATTTTCGAAATCGTTAGACCACTGTTATCACTATTAATTCGGATATTACTTCTCTCGGTGAATTGGTGTCCGACCAAGAAATCAATTTTTTATTTGCAAATGATCAGCCAATGTTTGTCTTAATAATGTGTAACCACTGCCCAAGTCAACATAGCATCGAACAAGATGCCCGTTAAAATACTTTGCGTGCGTATAGGTATCGTGCTTGTTATTGACGTGAATCATAGCACCAGATTTGGACGTGGTTGCTGCATTATTTGGTTTTTGTCCTGATTGTTCTCGCCTTCCAGGACAGTTACTGGCTACGTGCTCGCTCGATTGACAAAAGAAACAGGCGCCTCGTTTTACGTTTGGACACTTTGATGCGTAGTGCCCTTTTGCCTTACATTTAAAACACTTAATATCGACTGACTTATTGCCGTTTGCACTTGTAACTTGCAAATTCTTATCATTTTTCCGTTCGGGTTTCTTGTCAAGAAAACAGCTTGCGGACACTAAATGTTGTAATAACTCTGGCGGACTGCTATATTTTGAGGTTGGTCCCAAATACGTCATGTAGTCAATGCTGTTCAAACCTCGCACTATCCAAGAAATATGTGTATGATCCGGAAAACCGGCTTTATTCACCAATGATAGTTTTTTGTAGTAGTAATCGGTTATGTTTTGGTTTGGACTCCGATTGTAATTTTGAGCTTCCATAACCAAATCAATTTCACTGCGGACATTTGGAAATTTTTTAATTAACAATATTTTCCATCCTTCCCAATCTCGTTGTTCTTTGGCCACACTGTTTTTCCACAATTTTGCATTGCCCGAAGGCCACTGAGCGTAAAATGAATCAACACGATTTCATCCCAATTGTACAATATTCCATAATTCTCCATGTGTTCCACATAGTCTTCCATATCAATTGTCCCTTCTACTGGGTCATATGTCGGCAGATTTTCTGCAATATTCGGGAAATATCGCATACCCTCATATCGTTGTCGCCCATTATAACTGATGTCATAGTCAGAATCCTCGAGTTCCTTATTTCCCATATTTAAGTTATTCGCACTAATTTCGCCTATGGCACCATGTTTATTGTTTTCAAGATCCGTAGCACTCATCTTTTCACAATCACAAAGAATTTCAGCAACTTCCGAAAACCACGCGTAACCATACCAAAAGAAATTATTTATCCGCTAACCAAACAGGATCCAACTCGCGCACAGGTTATTTATCCCACTTCTAATATTTGTTGCACCAAAATTATCAACAATATTCGCCAACCAGTCTTCCACTATGTTCGCACAACCAAACTTCAATAAATCAAACTCCGATGGTCACGATTATTTTAGATTTTATTTTGTTAAATTTTGCGTCTTGCGTGTACCTCGTTTTCCTTGATCTTTTTCTCTGTACTCCCTTTTTCTGATTGTCGCGCCGCTCCGTGTTGAGTTTTTGCAACACTCTGGCCATACACACAAATACGACAACATAACTGTCCCTATATACACAAGGCTTTCATTTAAACTTAAATTCACAATAGGTTCATTGACAAAATGATAGTCAACGACATACACGATCAAAATACAGTGAAAGCAAATATAGTTATCCCTTTTTAAATTATAACTTTTCAAATTTCCGTATTTCTTGTTATTAAGAATTACACAAAACCACTCGGAATTATTTTATCGTTCGGATTTATTTTCCTCCACTTATCGGGCTGTGCGTAAAAATTATTTTCCCACTTTTATGGATGTCATAATTTTCAAATAGATCAACGAACTATGTATTTTATTAATGATCTTATATGATGAAGGTACATTGGTGAAGCTGTATACAAATATAATGTATTATGTTCTCGTATAAATAAATTTCACCCCTAATAATAATTATCTATGTATAGCAGTGCATTCATTATATGTACAATTTTACTATTGACATAAGATAAATTCAATTTTAATTGAAAATCCTTATGATGATTTTTTTATCTTGGTTACACAAAACGTATAAATGAATAGTTGTTGATAAATTTTACAGGGTATATATAGTATAGTCAAATGGAAGAAATTTTTGCGAAAATTATGATTTACAATTACTTCTTTATTAATATTCTGTACGCATGATATCAAGAAATACGTGCGTTTTTAATATATGATGCACCCTAATTTAGATGACAAATTTTATTAAATAAATAGGTTGACATATTTGGAGTATTTAAAAGGCTTAAGTTTATTTTTAAAATGGTGACAGTATATCTAAGCTATATAACCCCTTTCCCTTTACATAAACTGATATTAGGATGGTGGTCAAAATTAAATACGAAATCAATTTAAAAAGTTAAGGGAATTAGCACAGTAACAAAAAATGTAAACACAACAATTGTTAATAAATTTAGAATATAATGTATTAATAAATCAACCGTATATGTTGAGTACACCAATTATATCCATATTTATATAACGATAATTTTCGGAAACCATTTAAATTATTTATTTGATATTTTCCAATTACTCAATTTTACATAAATTAAATTTTCCTTAGATATAGTAACGGACCATTAATTTCGGTAAATATATTTTGAGAGGTAATGTAACTTGAAACCCTTTTAGCATTTTATAGTAAAGTTACACTAAAAATAATATGGTAAATTAATTAAAACTATTAAACTTAATATTTATGTAGTTTATAGTTATACTAGCAAGAGTACCCGATATTTCACGGGAAAATATTAATATTCGTAAATTTACCTAACTACATCCGCTGAGTTTCTTTGTGTGCGCTTCGGTTTTCTGTTAACCGCTATTTGCGCCTTCCTTAGTTATCCTGTTGCTTTGTTATTTTTAGTATAAAAAACATCTAAAAAAAATTAATTTGTGGATTTTTTTTAATTTCTTATAATAATTATAATAATAAATAATTTTTTGGTTGTTGCAAATTCTTAAAATTCAAATTGTTTTGAAACTTTTTTTTCAAAATATTATATTTGTTTAAAACCATATTTCTAGAATTAGAATGTTCGAGAATGCTGTAGAATGTTCCAGAATATTATATAGTCTTCCAATGTTCTAGAATATTCCAGAATATTATAGAAACTTCCAGAAGGTTCGAGAATGTTCTAGAATGTTCCAGAATGTTCTAGAGTGTCCCAGCAGGTTCTGGACCTTCGAAGAGAGTTCTAGTTCCGGAATGTTCGAGAATGTGTTACTGGACGAATCATAACTGAAAACACGGCACAGCTTCAGACTCGGTTTACGGACCATGGATATAGGATCCGCACTAAGCCTCCATCTCCTTTAGCAGCTAAGTTGCCCAGGCGTCTCCTCGAAGGAGCTGAAGATTTGGAACGAGTCCGCACCAGGTCATCGTGGTACCCTTATCCGATCACTCCACTTCGACATCACCACGGCTTTGTGACTTGCTAACTCAGTCTTTGGGGGTGGTACTCTGTGATGCTGAACCGAAATTTTGAATAAGCCGCTAAACTGCAATTATTCTCCTTGCTTTACCACTACCTCACGACAGTCACCGTATTTGGGTTTATTCACTGTCATACCATCTTCACGACACGTATTGTAGTTTTGTATCACCTTATACAAAAAATTTCCTTTATTGAATATGGTTTACAATGTTATTGGTTCGTTTGGTTTTTCTTTTTTTCTTCCTTTTTACTTTCCGGACGGCGTTACCAAGTGTGGTAAACGAATATTGAGAATTTTATTTTAATTATATTAATCAAATTACTAAATTTAAGTTATTGGTTTTAAAATATGGTATACTCAAAGGTTTGATTTAAATATAAACCTAAAAATATTTTCTGTTACGAGTATTTTTCATTTATAACATTTTAATCAAAAATGTTCAATTTTACATGGGTTCTTATGGGAAATCGTAAAATGTATCCCCTTTAAATTAAGCTTCTTTTAAAATTGGTCGGAACCTGACGGCGCGGCGTGTATATTTGGGAATGCTTTTTGTACGTTACTAATACTGATTGTATTTTGTAACTACCATAATTCTTATGATAATGCGATTATTGTTAAGTAATGTGTTAAATTATTAGCATCATACACAAAAAAAATAATATGGCTCAACCGTGTGAGGAACAAAAAAATAAAACACACGCTGTACCCAGATACACAAAAATGCATTTTATGCAGAGTTTAAATTTATCGCTCTTTTAGAGCTCTTTATAAAAATTTTCGCTCTTGCTCCCAATAACATTTTTTTTCAGTTTGGTTTTACGCTCTTACCCTCTAATAATAAACACAAAAATAAATTATTTCGCTCTTTTAAAGCGATTTAAATTTTTATTTTTAATTTTGCTGTTAAAGCAGAGAGCGTAAAAGCTAAAAATATCGATCCTAACCCATTCTACAGAGCCATTGTAGAAAATACATTAGGGAGCAAAATTGTTTGTAACACACGAATTGCTCTTTGAATATCAATAAAATTTATTGATATCTAAATTGATTGATAAAAGAAATTTATTTAAATATCGTTTATCAAACTTTCTTTATTTAATAAAGAAAGTTTGATAAACGATATTTAGATAAATTTCTGGAATATGGCCAATTGTGATGGAACTTGGCTATTCTTTAACCGATTTGAGTGAAATTTGACATGTGCGTTGGAAATGGGATTCTAAAATGATTTTTAGGTGAAGTTCTGGAATATGGCTAATGGGGATGGAACTTGGCTATTCCTTAACCGATTTTAGTGAAATTTAAAATGCGCAATGGAAATGGGATTCTAAAATGATTTTCGGATGAGGTTCTGGAATATGGCCAATTATGGTGGAACTTGGCTATTTTTAACCGATTTGAGTGAAATTTGACATTTGCGTTGGAAATGGGATTCTAAAATGATTTATTGATAAAGTTCTGGAATATGACCAACTGGGATGTAACTTGGCGATTCTTTAACCGATTTGAGTGAAATTTGACATGTGCGTTGGAAATGGGATTATAAATTGATTTTTAGGTGAAGGTCTGGAATATGGACAATTGGGATGGAACTTGGCTATTCCTTAACGGATTTTAGTGAAATTTAAAATGCGCAATGGACATGGGATTCTAAAATGATTTTCGGATGAAGTTCTGGAATATGGCCAACAAGGATGGAACTTCGCTATTCTGTAACCGATTTTAGAGAAATTCAACATGCGCGATAGAAGTAGGATTTTAAAATGATTTTTAGATTAAGTTCTGGAATATGGCCAACTAGGATGGATCTTCGCTATTCTATAACTGATTTTAGTGATATTTAACATTTGAGTTGAAAATGGGATTCTAAAATGATTTTTGGAACAAGTTCTGGAATATGGCCAATTGTGATCGAACTTGGCTATTTCTTAACCGATTTTAGAGAAATTTGACATTTGCGTTGGAAATGGGATTCTAAAATGATTTTTGGATAAAGTTCTGGAATATGGCCAATTGTAATGGAATTGGCTCTTCCTTTACAGGTTTTAGTGAAAATTTGACAAGTGTAATGAAAACAGGATTCTACAATGGTTTTTAGATGAAGTTCTGTAATAAGGCATATACGGCCAGTTAGGATGGAACTTGGCTATTTCTTAACAGATTCTGATGCAATTTGACATGTTCGTTGGAAATGAGATTCTAAAGTGATTTTTCTAATTCCGCGGTCCTACACTAACATTAGCGTACTGTTACCCATTTTTTCTTATTTTCCTTTAATCGCGACTAAATTTTCCGGCAGATGTATAATAAACATGTCAATATAAGTAATCTATAATAATTATTATTTTATGTAACTCATATTGATATATTTAAATATATCCAGTTTCCGTAATCCATGCAGCTATCGAGGTTTATCTGCTGTGAGAAATAATCTGTAATTTCCATCCTATTTAGCCATATTCCAAAACTTTATCTAAAACCTATTTTAGAATCCCACTTCCAACGCATATATTGAATTGCATCACAATCGGTTTAGGAATAGTTCCATCTAAATGATTCATATTTCAGAAACTCATCTAAAATTCATTTTAGAATTCCATTTTGATCGCACATGTCAAATTTCACTAAAATCGGTTAAGGCATAGCCAAGTTTAATCCTAGTTGGCCTTATTTCAGAACTTCATCTAAAAATCATTTTAGAATCTTATTTCCAAAGTACATGTTACATTCACGATCGGTTAAGGAAGTTGGCCATATTCCAGAACTTCATTCTAAAAATCATTGTAGAATCCCGTTCCCATCGCGTATGTCAAATTTCTCTAAAATCCAGAACTTCATTCATCCCATTTCCAACGCAAATGTCGAATAGCGTCACAATCGGTTAAGAAATAGCCAAGTTCCATCCTAGTTGGCTATATTCATCTAAAAATCATTGTAGAATCCCATTTCCATCGCGCGACTTGAATTTCACTCAAATCGGTTAAAGAATAGCCAAGTTTCATCCTTGTTGGCCATTTTACAGAACTTTATCCATAAATCATTTTAGAATCCCATTTCCAACGCAAATGTCAAATTTCACTCAAATCGGTTTAGAAACAGCCAAGTTCCACTATAATTGGCCGTATTCCAGAACTTCATCCGAAAATCATTTTAGAATCCCATTTCCATTGCGCATTTTAAATTTCACTAAAATCGGTTAAGGAATAGCCAAGTTCCATCCCAATTGTCCATATTCCAGAACTTCATCTAAAAATCATTTTAGAATTCCATTTCCAACGCACATGTCAAATTTCACTCAAATCGGTTTCAGAATAGCCAAGTTCCATCCTTGTTGGCCATATTCCAGAACTTTATCCATAAATTATTTTAGAATCCCATTTCCATTGCGTATTTTAAATTTCACTAAAATCGGTTAAGGAATAGCCAAGTTCCATCCCCATTGGCCATATTCCAGAACTTTACCCAAAAATCATTTTAGAATCCCATTTCCAATGCCCGTGCATCTCTTCGCTAATAAAACAATCTGGCTTTCTAAAGAAATTTAGAAGGTTTTGAATGTAACCGTTTGCTGTAATAACAAGAGCAATATAATAATGACGTTTTTATTCATCAGAGCAGAGCGTATTTATTTTCTCAATATAGCGCAATAACAAAGAGCGAAAATATGATAACACAAACGCAATAGTGGAAGAGCAAGAGCCTTATAATAAAAATAATGCTCCAGTTCTTCAGAGCGATATTTTTTTTTTTACAATTTCGTTCTTTATAAAGAGCTTTTTAATAGTTTTTGTTAGCGCTCTTGAACAAAAATGAAGAGCAAAGAGCAAAATGAAATCCCATTTTAAACTCTGATTTTATGTTTTACTCTGTCGTCTTACAGTTATTTTCAGCAAAATTCTCTTTTCCTTGTTCCGTTTTTTTTTTTTCTTCGAATGACACTTTGCCATTCTTTATATAGCTCAAGTACCCCATTCTATTAACCTTGCAAGCAACCAAAAAAAATTTTTGTTAAAAAAAAGACCCCAAAAAAAAAAAGCAAAAAACACCACCACCGACTGGCGGTCGTTGTTTTCTCTGTTCTGGCCGTTGTTGTGTGACAGGTAAACACATTTTTAGTTTGTTTTCCTTTAATCTAGTTTATATACTTATTTATTCGTTTAATTCTATTTTGATTTTTAATTTTCCAACGACGTGAACGAGAAAATATGGATTAAAATTAAATATCAGATAAGTATACGATTAATACAAAATAAAAAGATTCTAAGTATAAAATTTTCTGTGATCTTATTTTTAGGTTAAACACGAGTGAACGGAGGTACGTGAACTCGTGAGCAACACTAAAATTCAATCAGCACAAACGGAATACATTCAGAAGCATCCTTTAATTCAAGGCGTTGTGTGTGTGAAAGTGATACGATACAAAAATTGAATGAAGAGTTTGTAGGTATCTACAAAAAGGTACGTGAACTCGTGAGCAACACTAAAACTCAATAAGCACAAACGGAATATATTTATTCAACACACGTTGTGTGTATGAAAATGATACGATTCAAAAATTGAATCAAGATAAAGTTTGTAGGTATGTATCTACAAAAAAAAGTAATTGGTAGTCTTATTCTCCCATAACAAAAAAAAAATTGATACTGTACATGAAGTGTGCAAAAAAAAATTGTAGAGTGCGGCAAGTATAAAGAAACTAAGTAATTTCAATAAAAAAATTGGGTATGCACAATGAAAAATGTTGTCGGTGTTTTTAATTTCTACCATGTTCTAAACGGTTCTGGACTATCGAAAGAACTTCCTGTTCGTGTTTGACAGTTGTTTGTGAATGTTGTAGAAGGCTTCAGTATCTTTCCAGAATATTCTAGAACGTTCCAGACAGACTGTTCTACAATGTTGGAGAATGTTGTAGAATGTTCCAGAAAGGTAAAGAATCTTCCAGAAAGTTATAAAATGTTCTAGAATGTTCCAGAATATTATACAATCTTTCAGAAGGTTCTAGAATATTTTGGAATGCTTTAGAATGTTCCAGAATGTTTTAGAATTTTCCAGGATGTTCTAGAATGTTCGAGAATATTGGAGAATCTTCCAGAATGTGATAGAATCTTCCAGATGGTTCGAGAATGTTCTAAAATGTTCCAGAATGTTATAGAATATTCTAAAATATTCTCTAGAATGTAGTAGAATGTTCCTGAATGTTCTATAATTTTCAGGAACATTCGCGAATTTTTTAAAATGTTACATAATGTTCGAAAATGTTCTAAAATGTTTCAAACGGTTCTGGACCATCGAAGCTACTTCCTGTTCCGGAATATTCGAGAACGCTCTGGAATATTAAAGAAACCGTAAACGATGGCGGGACGCATGTGTCAGTATACTTGTGGAAATTGTTTAGAGCGGAATAAGGAAAAGTGAATGTGATAGAAAGTGAAATAAATTTTTAGTGACAATTTTTAAATCTAATAAGTGAAAGTGAGTTGCTTAAGATAGTGAGCAGTGTATTAAGGGGAATTTTAGTGTGTTAAGTAATATTGACATTTAACAGGATGCCGAAACGTTAAAGAGGGGCAGGTCTTGCGAGTGGTGAATCAGCGAAGGAATGAATCATATGAGGAGGGAGAAGCATGATTAACTTCACAACGATAGAGAATGAATAGATTGAGAGAAAATTTAACAAATGAACAATGGGACACTCAGCAAGCAGACGTAGAGAAACTACTAAAGAAACAAGATTACGAAATGAACTAAGTAGAGTTACAATGAGTGAAGTTCGTGAAAGACAACGATCGCAAGTGCATGGAAAAAACATTAGTGTACGAGAAATGCGAAGCAGACGAAATAGAGATTACAGTTTGGCAGATCAGGCATTCCGTTATGACACACAAATACCTTGTCATTGGCATAACGGATCAAGTGTGTCAGATCTTCGGTGTCAAGAGTTTCAGTATAGAGAGACACCATTAGCACCATGGGAAGTGTCACCACCAGAATTATTTCATTGCATGACTGGAGAAACTCCGAAATCAAAACAAGTGGATTGAGACGAGAAATCATTGAAGATCTTGTGATATAATTATTCAGCGAAGAAGAGAGGAATAACGACATATCGCATAAGCACATCGTTTTTACAATGTACTTCAATACCCGTTAATTTCCATAGGTAGAGAAGATGGATAACGTTTCAATTTTAAACAAATTAACCTAAATACAGGTGCAAAAACAAATAGAAAAATGCCTTTGAAGGAATTTTATGCGTATCGCATAATGATCAGAGAAAATGACAAGTTGCTATGATCCATGTATGACCCATAATTCGTCAGGCATAATAGCTCGAGTTTTTCGACTGAAACGTTGCTGGATGTACACAATCGAATGGCAGAAACGAGGATTACCTCCGAAAAAATCCGTCCAAATCAAGTTTATCAAGTAATTCGTGCTGAATTTCCAAATCCAGAAGAGGATCCAGAATTCTACAATATAATAGTCAAAAATATGATTCATTGTCCATGTGAAAGATTAGATATAAATTCACCGCATGTATGAGTGAAGGCAAGTGTACAAAGAAATATCCATGGCCATATTTAAATGTGACACAAACAGGACAAGGTGGATATTCAATGTACCAATGCGAGGTAACCAAGAGATAGAAGTGAGGTGCCGTAACTCAGTGAAATCAATTAAATATGTGTGCAAATACATATGTTAACAAAGCAAGTGATATGGCTTTATTCGCAATAACCAGAGAAAACAGAGAATAACACCCGAAAGATGAAATACTTCAGTATCAAATGGGAAGATATATAAATAGTAATGAAGCGGCTTAGCGAATATTGAGTTTCCCAATATATGATCGAGAACCAGCAGCCGTTTATTTGGCGGTGCATTTAGAAAATGGTTAACGAGTATATTTTACAAGAGAAACTGCAGAGAGGATGGGCAGTGAACCAACCACCTGTGAATACGACATTAACTGCATTTTTCCACCTTTGTCAAAGTGCGCATTAAAAGTCATACTAAGCATTAGATAGAACAGAATTAATAGGATTTGCGTTACGCTCTCAGTTATTCCAAAGATGAAATCAATGCATTGTTTGAAGCAATCATTTCTCTCCCCTCGAGTGAAGAAATTACAATTAGGAACAAATATGAAGGTTGACCCGCTCAAAAATTGATATATTGTGTTTTTGTTGTGATTAAACCAAATTTTTTTTCCTAGTGATTTTAGCGGCTCACGGTTATTGGGGCCCACGAGATTTATCAGGCGTTCGAATATTATGACGATTTCCATTCACCAAGAAAAAGCAATCTGGCTCGATGAAAGATGATCTTTCTGCTGTTAAACAAATCTGCCTAAAAATCTAGATTCGTAAACCAGCAACAACTTCGCTCGACGGATGATTAACTTTTCTTGACAAATCGAACAGTTTGATGAATCGAAATCGCCATTAGTTCAAAGTCAAGATTAGATAGATGGTAGCTTAGATTAAGTAAAGTAGACCACCCTTTCAAATTAACAGAACATTTCTTGAAAATTTTTAAGAAGCTTTGTAGTTCTTAGAGAAAGAAGAAATTAATCCTGTTTGTCGGTTGCTGAAGGTGCCCATACAAATAAAAGTGGGTTTAGGTTTTGACAGATATTTAAATTTGTTAACTCGTTTGAAATTCGAATTCGTTCGATTTATAGTTTCTCATTTACCGAATCTTTTTTATTACCGGTAAACGGTAATAAAAACTAAATTTACCGGTAAACCAGGTAAACGCGGTTTATTTTGAAAAACTAATTTTGCAATTAGTGATGGTGTTTTTTTTGTTTTTTTTATTGCTTCTTTTTGGCGAGTTCTCATGTTTTATATTCCCTTGTTTGGGATTTCATGTTTTAATCACTTTTTAAAATTTCTCGAGATTATTGCAGTGTAGCATGGAAATGGGGTGCATGATGTTCGAGACTTAATTGGTGTTTCGGAAAAGTCAGGTTATTGAGGTTTTCGAGGCTATTCGAGTATGTTTGAGATTATAGGGTGTATTTAATGGTTCGATGTTACTCGAGAATCTTAGAGCCAATTCGAAAAAATTATTGTTCGATATTTACGATATTATCCGGTACTATGTGAGGGTTCCATTCTTATTGCATATCATTTTGTTGACCTTAGTCTCAGCTTGCTTAGTAGTATGTATTAGTAACATTAAATTATTTGACAAATAATTCGATATTTAAGTTTTCTAGATTTTTACAGGCTTTCCAAAATTACTCATTAATATCCAAATTTTTCGGTATTATTGAAATTGGTCGAGATCAATCGAGATTGAAATTATATAGAGATTATTCGATCTTTTCTGAAAGAGAAATTTCTTAAGTTTTTCGACGTTCCTAGGATAATTCGACAATTTTAAAGATTTTCAGATTTATTCGAATTTTGTTAGGCAATGTTCTGCGTTTAGTTTTGAATTGTGGGAATTTGCAGAGTAACACATATAAATCTGAATCGTAAATCGTAATCGTAGATTTTTCGAGATTAGGCCAAAATGTCGATATTTTTTCAATTTACTAGGTTATTCGAAATTATTTAAGAACATCCAGGTTATTTCCGTTTTACATGGTGGTGATTAGCGCATATAGGAATTACGTTGGTTTTACTTACTTACGGATAATCGATATTTGAGAACTTTCTAGAATATTTAAGATACTTTGAAAATTCGACATTTTTGAGATTATTTCGAAATTCTTGATATATTTAGAAATCATCAAAGCATTGAGTTGATTGAACTCAATTACGTTCTGTTTCTTATATTCTCTCGAAATTAGATACTTTTAATTAATGCGAGGCTAGACAATACGAAGAAATACGTTTTTAACTAAAAGCTTTACTTGTTCATAGGTACCAGCAGCGTTTAGGGGCCCACTGCTTTAGTAAAGGATAAAAAATGTCAAGACATATTGAACATTTTAAATGGGGATCTATTAATGTTAACCACTTAACGATATAACATTAAAATTTTTATTTAGTAGAACCAATTACAGTAGAATTTAATATTAACACAATATACATTTTATCAAATAAACTTTGAATTAATTAAACTTATTAATTTATTAAATTAATTATATTAAACAGCAATAAATCAGAGAATTTAAAATATAATTGAAGTTAAATAAAGTTTTAGTTAATTTTACGTAAGCTTTAACTAAAATCAAAAATAGTTGTTGTAGAAGTATGAAATAAAGTGTATTAAAAAATAAAGTGAAAACAAACCTAACTAAAAAACAAAGTTTTCTGTCACTTAATTAAATACAACTGTATTGAGAATATGACGATTTAGTTTGGCTTTATAATTTCTGTAATTTTTAATTCACATTTGATTGGAGCTGGCTGGCTTTGTCCTAGCGAAAGGAGGTTAACCTTGATTAATTTTTCATAATTCAAACTTCGTTAGAATGTTCAGAAGGCACCGAGTTAGGAACATAATGATCTCCCACCGCCAACCGCCAATGTAAAAAATAATGGTGACAAACAAGAAAAAAAAAATTACAAAAAATATACTAACTAACGACTACTTAGGTGTCTGGAACCGGGTCGAGTCTTTAATACTAACATACCTTTCCTTTCCTTCGGTCTTGTTATTTGTAAAGGGTGAACGGAGGGGTCGGCGTCATCTAATCAATCAATCAATCAATCAAATTTTAGAATAAAACAAAATGATTGAACGTGATTTCACTATTATGGCCTAAAATATGTACTGCGATTTCACTCGATCGATAAATTACATGGTTAATTACTAGTTACTTAAAAAAATATTTGATCACTTTTTTGCAATTTTATTAGGAAATGTGAGTTTGTTAAAATAATTAAATACATAAAATTGAGTAACATGTTAACTCAGCCTAACCGATATATAATTACCAACCCAAAATAATAGGCATTTACGCCAAAAATCTTTTACCACTTTCGATAGGTCACACCACACAAAAATACTTAACACGACAATAAAGCTAACACACAAAAAACCTTAAAATCAATTTACATACTTCATTCGTGTATCTTGTTTACTTTCGTTATTTTTACAATAAATTTGCACTCCACACCATTATTTCAAATAATCATCCTTTACTATAACATTTCTATTTATTCAGCATCATTTTCCGTTTTTCTCGTTTTTATTTAATGTAATAAAGATATTACCCCTCATCAAAAAAATCGGAGACATAAAATGTATACATACTCAAATACGAGTCTAACAACGAATGTATACCCCGAAGAGGAAGAAGAAATAAGCTCGAAATAAGAAATATCAAAAAGTTGAAAAGAAAATGAGGCAACAATAAGAAGAATAAGAAGAAACGTTTAATATTTTACACTGTGCGACTACTGAAATTCTTTAATACCACCATCAACCTAATCATCGTCATTAAAATGAATATACATACATAATAAAAAGGAGAACTAAAAAAAAAATCTGATGATCATCATCTTTCAATATCATTACTCTGGCAGCATCATCATTTGCTTTTTTTTGTGAAGTCGATTTATATACGAATATACCAATATATATACTTATATGTATGTATATACTAAAAACGAAGAAGAATATAAGAAATTAAATAAAAATATAATAAAAATTACTTTATTGCTCCTACTTTGAATCATTTATTATGTTGCTTGTTAAACAGTCGTTAAAAAAATTACCGCATTCTGTTGCCCTGACAGAGAAAATCATTTTTTTTTTTTTAGTTTTTTTCTACCTTATTATAAAACAGCTATCATAAATTGCATATCAATGCAGTGAGTACATATCGGAAAATTTCGAAAATACTACACCTAAATGATGGTACACAAAATTTTGTAACCAGTGTAGGCCAATTTGTTTTCATGTTACTCTGCTTGTCATCTATTAAATTACCATTTTGTTATTCTATTTAGTACTTTTCTCTTAAATGATTGAATACAACCATTTCTGTTGCACAAACAGATTTTTATTATGTACATCGAAACGACTATACATATAAATAAAAAGCACATGCCACTGACACTTAAAGCAATATATCTAATGTCACCAAAAAAAAAAAAATAAGATTGTTTTATGTACGATTTCCAGCTAAATGGCTGAACAGAATTTAAGCACAATTTAATTTAGTAGGATTTCACTATTCTCTTTCCGTTCTGTTTGCTTAGGAAGTAATGACGTAAGCAGTTTCTTGTCGTAAATGCCAAGTAGTAACGAAACGAGAAACCGTAATTTAATGATAACGTAACTAAAAATTGGAAATTTAATCGGAATATAACGAAAAACATAACAAACCCCCAATTTTCTTATCGTTATTGAGTTATTGTAAGTAATATTTTATTCCATTTTTATTTTCCATTTTCAAGGTGCTTTTACATGAAAGCCATAACGAAATAAATTTTTTTAATAATTTTTGGCAACAGAAAAACGGCAGTAAAAAATGCTAAACAAGTGATAACGAAAACGTAACTGTAGCGAAACAGAAACCGTAACTTAACCAATATAACTAGTACATAACTAAAGGAATGGTGACTGAAAACAAAAACGATACATCAAATAGTTGATTAAATATAACGGCAACTGAAAATTATTAAAATTTAATGCCCTAATGCTACTTAATTGAAATCAATGGGGCTAGTTTACATAGAAATAATATTTCTCACCCCTACTACCACCAACCATACCACAAAGAGATTTTAAATTAAATTATTTTAATTGACACTAGAGGTCATGGTATACTTGAAATATATATATTTATACGCACATTAATCAATAAATTGGTTTTATTGGTTTCTCTCATCATTTTGGTTTCTGCGAATAAGTATTGTTAAACCAGTTATTTTCCTAGTGCGAAGGTTTTCCGCAGTGGCTTCCGCTGTCAATCTATTCGGTTGGCATCGTGAATAAAAGTAATATTAAAATAACTACCTGTTATCAAACTTTTTGAATTAAACGACAGAAAACTAATAATCAATATTTATAGCTTACCCACCCTGATTGATAGCTTACTGCGTTTAACAACGTTTATGGAAATTTGAAGCCAACAAGAGCAACGTAAAAATTTTCAATTCACAATCTAAGTTTTCTCCAAAACCATTAAATATGGGGATTGTCATTAAATATATTGCGTTGGGTGTTCTTATAAAAAGCTGTGTGTAGACAAATACATGCAAACAGGGAAAACTTTTTAGGTATTCATTTAATACGTGTGTGTATTACATAAATATATAGAGAGAGAACTTTTTATTTTATGAGGATATAAAAATCATGATAATGCTATCTTGCTTATTCAAATGGATTTTATTTTTATTAAATAAAATTATTTTTATTTTCAGAAGTAGATTTTATTTAATAATGATGTGCAAAAAATACTAGAAAGAGAACAAAAAATAACAAAAATGTTTAAAAAAAAATAAAGGGGCATGGGTTCTTTTAGATATGAAAATATTCTTCTTTTAAACATTAAATTGCTACATTTAGGTGAAATTGGAGATGAATCTAGAAATATACATGGTATTTGATACAGGAGAATTTATGAATGTAAGGAAATTTTTGTTTCACGACAAATTATAAAAATAGAGGAAATTCGGGTAATTGGTATTTGAAAAGTAAGGTAACCTGAAATAAATTTCGTCAATTTTTATCGATTACAAGATTTTGATTTTTCTTGAGGCCTAAGGACATTTTCGTTAACAGGAAAACCCGTTTTTACTGTTTTGATTTTTACACTTAGCTTCAAATTACTAAAAATGAATAAGTATTTTATTAATTAAATATTCAGCGGCAATAGTGTAATTTTAACATCTTATTTTTTTATTAATGAATTTCTAAAAAATCTGTAACGCTTCATCTTTCATGTTGAATCGAAAGAATTAACCGAGAGTGATATTTAAATTTAAGAATGTATTTTGTGAATTTTAAACGGCCGGAATGCAAATCTCTTAAACTCTTTATATTTATTTCAATACCAACCTGGCTTGTATTTGCGTATTTAATTTGCTGATCTTTAAAATTGCTTAAAAAACAGAGAGTATTTAAAGGTTTATTATATAAATTAGATAATTTCTTTGTTATAAAACTTTCCAAAATTTACAAATTTTTGAAAAATTATATTTGGTGGTACTAAGAGAATATACATATGTACATGGCATATTTCGAATGGAAAAATTTCTTTTATTTAATTCAATCTATTATGGTTCTATCCTTAAGATTTCGCCATGTGATTTATTTCTGCACTTCTATGGTAGAGTAGATTTGATCACTTCCGCGAAGTTATTTTCAGAATTTATTAAACTGTGACTTAAACTAAATGCATATTAAATGATTGGTTTTTGGCTTAGTCAATATTAGCGGATGACCGAACATTTTAGATGATTGTGCTTACCTTTTTCAGATGGTAGAATGACACTATTTGCAAATACCGGTCAATTATACTTCCGTTCAAGTTTTTTACATAAGTAAAATCCCTACCATTTATGTTTTGTAAAAAACAAACACCCAGGAAAGTTTCAATAACAAAACCAAAACATCTAAATATCAAAAGCAGTATAATATAAAGAATTAAATAAGTGTCAAATTACCAAAAAAAAAAAAAAAACATTTACCAAATATAAGGACTGGTTTGTATACTTTTAACGTTTTTTATTCAAAATATTTATTTTCTAAGAACACAATAAAGTTAACAACATGTGTTTGAAAATCATCGTAAAATGTAAAAGGCAAAAAAATCGGAAATAAGATCAAATTGTAATCATCTGTCTGCGGTGATTTACCATAGGAAGGACATCTAAATTAGGATGAGTTGTACCAAGTATTAAAAGTTCGAATTAAAAATGTACATAATACAAATAAAAACTAAATCGTTTTCAGTCAATCATCGGCTGTGAACAATTTCGATTTTGTTCGATTTGATCGTAAACAAATAAATACATATAGTAAGTTTAAATTGTGCAGAGAAATTATCTAGCCGTTGTTGAATTTAATAGGGAATTTTCTTTATAAAATTAAAGTTGAAACATCTACATCAGTAAAAATACAAAGGATACAATTTTAAATTCACTGGTTGCGTGAGTACTGTTCATATTTCAAAATTGTTGTATTTACAGGAATTCTCAAAACGATTTTAATATGTACATACATTATTTGCTCGATATCATAACAAACAATTATTTTTTTTTATAAAAACTACATTAATCAATGGTTAATTATGGACCAAATTATTTTTTATTAAATATTGTTTAATAAATATATATAAAATTTTGCCGAATTTTCAAGGTAAAAAATTTCACTAAACTTCTCGTCACAATCAATAATAAAAACTTTTGTTGTGACGAGAAGATTAGTGAAATTGTTTGCCTTGAAAATGTTATAAAAAAATTAAAATTCGGTGAAATTTTATATACATATATGGTATGTTAATTAACCCGACAAGAAGAAACACACGCTACGCTCCTGAGCTAGCGAGCAATATTATCGACTCTTGAACTGAACCATAATTCAATTCGAATGTCTACGAGTGGAGTCAAGCCGGGTTACAGCTTCAACAGTTTATATATATTATTACGTAATCTGAGGGTAATAGTGAAATGTAGTGGAATTCCCAGTATAATAAACCACCAACGGGCCGTCTGCTATAAGCGTTTGTTATAAACGGAACTTCGGATATAACAAACCAAAATTGTTATAAGCGGAGTTTTTAAATTTTAAATTGGAATGTGGTAAGTTTCGTAATAATAACTATTTTGATCATTTTTTTATCTTTCCAAATTAAATACACATTACCCATACATTTTTATTATGCTTAACAACTACAATAAATATACCTACTTATAAATAAATATACTTATTTAACTGAATAAAGTGACAGTAATTTTTTTTAGTATTCTGATGTCTCTCCTTCAAAACACCGTTTGAGATTTTAAGATCGGTTGAAAAGTTACAAATTTTTATAAGAAAAATGAGCTTTTTATTGATTTTTGTCGGTTTTCAGTAGGAAACCTAATTATACTCAGGGGGAGCTATTAATTCTATTACAAGAAATAGAATTCTAAAGAAAGTTTCGGATAATTAAAATTAAAAATTATTGCTCATTTTTAATTTTCTAATCTAAAACAATTTTTAAGCGACAACAAACTAACTGGTAGTGAAGCTAAATTGGCTTGGGAAACTATTCCGGCAACCATATCGTCCACTAGCCAGACCAGGAGAACTGGCGAGGAAGTAAACGTAAAATTTGCTGTTTTAAAATTGATTACTAAAAGACCTTAACGAAATCGAAAAAATGGTGCTCAATCTAACGGGGGAGAACTCTAACCTTGGTCTAGAATGTTATTTAGATACTTCGGCTTTATTTAATATGATGGATGGATTGGACATTTCGCCGGTTCCTGATGAAGCGGTTTTATCGAATGTTGTGGAAACTCTTACTCAATACTTAGATATTTAATTTTACAGATGAATTTGAAAAGGAATATTTATAAATAGCTAGAGAACAGGTCGAAGTTTTGAGAAATAGACTTTTGGAACACGTCAAATCTAATAGATTATGAGAATTTACCGAACCTGGTTAATTATGGTTGATGTATGAATTATAATGATGAACTAAGATTGAATTATTGATTTGACTGATTTTCTTTTATATTTAACATTTTTATTTTATTAAATTATACGTTTATACAATATGATGGTTGTTATTTTAATTATTGGAAAAATAGCCTATCATATTTTGTCGCATTTGACCACAAACTTTCCTTTGCTCGGTTTCGTCGAATCCAAGCGTTTCGACTTACTGTAGTTAGTAGTGTTATTATACTGAAAGTGGCCCGAACCCAATATGTTAAGGCTTACTAAAACCTAAAAAATTATATAATTTCAAATTATATAATTTGAAATCAAAAATCAGTAATCAAAAATATGTGATCGTCACATTCAAAAGGATTTTCCCGATTTAAATTGATTTTATAAACAGAACTAATATATTTATTTTCAATAAATATTCTGTCATTTGTTTGCTTTGCTAACCAAGAAAAAAATATCGTGTATATCATTTTTTGATATTCAGCAACAAATTTACTTGCTAAACTATCGAGTATATCCTTTTTGAGCAAATCAGCAAATGATGCCTGCTTATCTGCTTGCTAGAGTATCGAATATCTAGCCCAAAGTCTGTTTATCAGCATACGACCGGTTTTATGATCAAGAAAAGAGTGAGGTGCATTCGCACCCCAGTCACGTGTTTGGAGGTAAACAACTAAAGCCATGAGTTGTAGGGTAAAATAAAATGTAATAAAAAATAATTTGGTCTAGCTACAATATTTACAAAACAATTTTTTTCATTAGTACTAATTGTTTTGACTTACTACTACTAAAGTTTTATATGTATTTTAAATTCAAAATGATCCGACTGAAAATGTCCGTGATTTGCTTTAATTCAATTGAACCGATACATTTTTTCATAATTTCTAAAGGCAAAAGGGGTTTCCAATTATCCACAGTAAATTAAATTGTTCTAAGCGATTGTTTTTTAACAATTTAATTCCGTATAACCATCAGCTTAATATTTTATCAGATCACTTTCAGTCAAAAATCAGTCACTCACTTTTTGGTTTAACAAGTACAACTTATAGTATTTATTTATATAACATTAAACACTTTGTCTTATTTTTGACTAAACAATCGCAAAAATGCTTTCTTTGCTACTTAGCCGATGAACCAACCATCTACCCTACTGTTGTATATAATTGGTAAAAATCGATAAATCTTTAAAACCATAACCTACACAAGTTTCATGTAAAAATTGAATTCCCCTTATTTCAATTAATGTGCTACAACAACTAAAATATTTTAAAACACCATCCAATTAAAATCCATCAAGAACAACATTATAATTACAAATTAAATATTACCCTCATAAAAATTCCGAGTATAATTGACACAGGGATTAAATCCATTCAACCCATCGTTCCCCTAAATATGTATGTATATTATACAGACTCATTCTCATATAATAAATATATAAAAGTGTATAAAAATTGTTGTATTTTTATTTTATTATTATTTTATTTTCTTCTTCGTTTTGTTTTTTTTTTTTTTTTTTTGCTCTTCGAACACACATATGCAACACAAAATGTATAATACTATACAACAATGTTGTTGCGGGAGTCGATTAACTTTTAGTATATATGTTTACTTTCCTCGATTGAGGCAGTTGTAAATTGACGTTTGAGTTATTAGGTTAAAAGTTTGTTTCTTGGTATAAAATATTTAAAATTGAATTAAATAAAAGTATTTTAATTTTTATTTTGTATTTTTTTTTTTTTTTGCTGGATTTTCGGTTTTTATTTTTTGTTTCGTTCTCGTATGGTGGTTGGTTGGTTTGCTTTTTCACATTATTATTAGTACATAAACTCTTATTACCAACTATTATCGTTTCGTTCGTTGTTATTATTACTATCATCATTATGTATTATTATTATTTTGTATACATTTAAGCACGCGCGCGTATTTATTTATTTGTTTTTTGTTTTATTTATTATTATTATTTCGTCATGATTGTTGCATTATAATTAATTGTTATTTTAATATTTTTTTTTTTTTTGTGCATTTATATCGGAATCACTTTTAATTAATTAAATAAACAAAAAATCGAAGATAAATCGAAAAAATAAAATAATTATTCAACTTGAATGGGATTATAAAAATTTGTACTTAATTAATTTTTTTTAGGTGTGTGTATTTTCAATAAAAAAAATATAACCGACGGTAATTAATTAATAAATTATTTAAAATGTTAAGTGATACTAGGGTATTCAATTAAAAAAGAAAAATAATTACATAAGTATTCAAAAAAAGAAAAAATCATGAAAAGTGAATCTAATATTGTTTTATTATGTGAATTTAATTATAATTAATATTAATTTATACATATTGAATGTTTTATGTGCAAAGTGGTTTAATGTGTTACAATTAAATTTAGTATAAAAAAAAATGTTGCTAAAATGATATAATGTTGTGATAAAAATAAATTTTATTTTATATTTTTCATGGAAAATTATTAAAATATATATTTTTAATAATATAATTATCATTTTTTTTTAATTGTGTTTCTTCAGAATAATTATAATTATTATTATTGGTTTATAAAAATAATAATATTATTTTTTGGTTCATCATAATCATATTTAAATGGATAATATAGAAGGTGATGAAAACATATTTTATTATTATTGTTAATTTTAAATTTATTTATTAAAATTTAACAGGATGAGTTTTGATATTTAAGTAAAAATGCTGTTTGTTGATTGTTTTGTTGTGTTATGACTACAAAGTTGAATAACATTTTGCGCTCAATTTATTTAAACTTGTGTGTAAGAGAGAACGTTAAAGTAGGCGATATCTTACGATTCCAATATTCGACCACGGTGCTTAACGATAACATAATAGAGGATAATGCAACGTCCAATCATTTAAATTTTGACTGTCATAAAGCAGGCCTTCTCTCTCTCTCTGTTGTGAAATACTAAATCATTACAACGTGTAGTCCTCAATAATACTTACATTTTTTTGCAATATAGCAAAGTATCATTTGTTTTAGTAACTGTCCACTAATAGCTGTTGTGTAGCAGTGATCCCAAATATGGCACGTTTTAAAATTTGCCCGGCACACCAAAAAATTTTGGAGTTATCAAAAGTCGACCTTTAAACTATAGGAATTCTTTCAACACAATGGAAAAGCTGTTTTTGGAGGTTTGATAAAGCATCGAAATGCTAAGGAAATAGGAAATCAAGAAATCAATTTTAGTCATAAAACCAACTTTGGAATGTATATCAATTACTTTCGACAAATACGGAAAGCTCCAAAGAAAATTACTAGGTGATAAAATATTTTTCCACATTTGAAACTATTTTTGTTAGATATCGATTTGTTTCAAAGCGAGCAGTCATGAGTTGTAGTTTTACTTCAGAGTTGTTTAGTACAAGAAATTAAGAAGCACGTCTGCGATTGTAATATTTACAAAAACGAAGCACCCAATTTGGATTGTCACTCATCTACAATAGAATGAAAGAAGTTTAATCACTTTAGTTTGAAAGTTCGAAACAAAATACCAGAGAAATGCGATTAGCAGAAAGATTAACTCTTAAGTGAAGAGATTTGAAACTGGAAATTCTTAGATAGGCCTGAATTTCAGAATGTTTAAACGCCAAATCATCCTGTAACAGATTTTTAGCACACCAGTTGATAAAAGCTGAATTAACAGATTTTTGTTCAAAATGTCACGTGTATTTTTACAAAAGAATATTATGGAAAGAATTACTAACATAAGGGGCTAAGACAATTGTCTCGGGTTAAGATATTACGCATGATTCGCATGAAATTTGCATTCACGAAATGAAAATAGAAATCGTTCGTATTATTGACCCGAGCCTGAATGATCCTTAATAATAATTGTACTTAAAAAATTATGCAATGTGTTTCGTCGGCAAGTGACCGGAAAACTCTGAATATTTATGTAAAATTATCACAAAAAATCCTATAAAGTGGGGTCTAACTGTAAAACTTTGCAAGTTATTACGTTTTGAATTTTTGGAGTAATGATGGTGACCCCTTTTCACATTTTTCATCATATCTCCCAAGTTATGGGCTCGATTTTAATTCTGTTTACCCTTCTAAAAATCCTCTACTTTTTAAAAAAATGAACTGTAAGTCTAGAAAATGTCCCATTAACATGATTTTTTTATGTATTATTGTTAATCAACAGCATAATATCTACATATTCACAAAACTTTGTTACTACCTAACTCATAAAATATTCGAACAGCAATTTGTCGAAAAAGGGCGTTTGTAGCCGTTTTCTGAGACAACTTTCCAGAGCCAATTTTCTTTAAATTTTTGGGCGGGAATGATCCACAACCAACTTATCGGACCTTACGTTTTGCCAAGCAGGCTTCATCATGTTTATTTGAATGAAAATTACCTGTAATCTGGCCGCCAAGGTCTTCTGATCATACGGCCCTAGATTTTTGACAGCAAGAATATTCGTTGCTGCAGCAGAAATCAGAGGCAACCCTGAACAATATTGTTTCGGACAACAACAAGTGTGATCAGGAGAGCCTTTGTTTGTTTACGGTGGTAAACGGGGGGAAGGGCATTTCGAACATGTTATTTAATAAAAAATGTTTAATAATTTCTAATAAAAATTGATTTTATTGATTATTAATAAAACAGTATTATTTAAACTTCAAGTATTTTTTATTTAATTTCCCTACTTCCTTTAGGTGATTTTTGCGCGATATCTTTAAGAGTTAGGTAGTAACAATGTTTATGAATTTGTTGATATGATGTAGATTAATAATAATAAATAATATAACTATGTTAATGGGACACTTTCTCAACTTACAGCTCATTTTTTTAAAAAGTAGAGGTTTTTTAAGTAAAAAAAATGTTATTTCCCATAATTTGTTACATTTAAAAAAAAAAACTGGCTAATTGTGCAAATTAACCCATAAAGTGACTCATAAGATTTCAAAAACCGCAAACAGAATTAAAATCGAGCCCATAACTTGGGAGATATGATAAAAAATGTGAAAAGGAGTCACCAACATAACTCTAAAAATTGAAAACGTAATAACTTGTAAAGTTTTACAGTTAGACACCCACTTTATAAAATATTTTGCGATAATTTTACATAAATATTACGAATTTTTCGGCCGGTCACTTACCGGCGAAAATCATTGTATATTTAATGAAATTGTTTTGGCAATAACCATCTTCTTGCGAACACTGCTGTATAGAGATATAAGACATATACATACCTTAAAAAAGACATATAGTATAAGTCTCGAGCAATTCATTCATTTAAGCAGCAGCCAAATTGAGGGCTAAGGACGCGGTTTATGTACAATTGCAAATTTCAATGTAGCCATTTAGGTTTAGTTCCGAAATGAAAAATTTGGCTCATGAATTTTATACTCTAATAGGACGTGTGTTCTCGACTCAGTATCTCGTAATCCAAACAATACAGCTTCAACAACTACGCAGTTTGGTCGGTCAGGTTGTTCGGTAAGTTAAAAACATGTGACATGTCATGAAAATAATTGTTTAAACAAAATTCATTGATCGGTCAAAGTTAATAGGAGTTTCCTGAATACGGTCATAAATGAAAAACAATAAAATATTAAATATTTGTCTGTTTGTCATTTGTCTATCGGCGATAAAGCCTTAATATGCACAATTCGCTGTCTATTATTTATTGCAAGTAATTGTTCACAAACTATTTTTTTAACAGTTTGAGCTGCGTTTAATTTGTAATTGAGTATAATTTAATTCGTGGTTGGAATAATTTCTAGAAATGAATTTTCTACATGCTAGTGTTTATTATTAACTAACTTTAAACTATAATCCGTTCAATTATATAAAAGTCATTATAGGTACCCAAAAATTTTTTTTTTGGGGTTTTTCTACTCACTTTTATAATAACAAATTGAATTAAGATTAACGTTTTATATTTAGAGGTTGCAACATAGCTAAGCGTGGGATCCGGACCACTCGGACCCCTATGAGTACAAACTTGCTGTGGGTTCAATAAGTTCTATTCAAAACTACCAAACATTTTAGTTTTTCTTAAATCTAGGATACTACAGAATACTATAGAAATGCCAAGGAATTGAACAAAACCAACAAATTCCTTTCTCTGTTGTGGTATTTTATAAATAATGTTTATCAATCATTTAATATTGAAAAATATTTATCCTCTTTTCCTAAAAAAGCTTAACGGAGAAGATAATTTGTTGGTTTGAAGAGAAGGGAATATACTAAGCAGACTGCGGTTTAATAAATCCGTTTTAGCTAAACTCGTTGAAGTACTCTATATGGAAAAAAAACGATTAGCTAAAATTGAGGTTGAGATACTGCGAATAAACTCGTAAAATTCACTAAATCGGTTTTATTAAATCGCAGGGGTATAATACCATTGACACACTGCGATTTAATAAATCGGATTTAGTGAATTTTTTCAGCTTAGTCGCAGTATGTCAACCGTAATTTCTGCTAATCTAGTTTTGTTTCACAGATTACCTGATCCAGTTTAGCTAAATCGGATTTATTAAACCGCAATCTGGCAACGCTTTAAGATACTCGTTGGTTTCATTTTCGTTCTTCTTTGCGCATCTCCTTTTACATTAGAAAATGGTACCTCTAAGTAGGCGTAGACAAATTACGTTTAATATAACTTTTTAGTACATATATAATACAATATATTGGGTATATGTAAAAGTAAGTTTCGTTTTTCTAATAGATTGCTTAATTGCTCTATTTGCTCTTATATGTATTGTGTGAATCTGGTAATACATGTTTTTGAAAAGTCTCCTCATAAACTTCAAAACGTGACATTCGATTAAAACATAAACAACAGTGTTTCATTTGCGGGAAGTTTTGTTGTATTTTTTTACTATAAAGAAAAGCGCTGCTGAAAGTCATCATTTACTTGTAGAAGCTTATAGTGAACATGCTTTTTCTGTTAGTTTGTGTAGAAGGCGGTTTAGGCAATTTGAAGAAAGTTTATTCGATGTTGAAAACGCACAACGTGAAGGTAGACCGAAAAAATTTGAAGATGAAAATTTGGAAGCATTATTGGATGAAAACAACACACAAACGAAACAACAATTGGAAGGAGCATTGAATGTTGATCAATCCGTTGTCTGTAGACGTCTACATGGTATGGGGTTGGTTGAACAATTTGGAAATTGGATACCACATGAATCAACAGAAAGGCAAATAGAATGTCGAAAAATCACTTCTGAAATGCTTCTTCTAAGAGAAAAAAGAAAGGGTTTTCTGCAATGATATGCGACTGGAGATGAAAAATGGATTTACTACGAGAATCCTAAACGTAACAAAGCTTAGGTAAATCCTGGTGAAGCTGGTTCGTCACAGCCAGAGCGAAATGTTCATTTTGATAAAGTTATGCTCTGTATTTGGTGGGATTTTAAAATTGTTGTATATTACGAGCTACTGAAACCTTCTGAATCTATTAATGGCGAAGTCTACCGACGGCAATTAATACGTTTGAAGCGTGAAATTAAAAAAAAATCGGCTAAATTGGGAGAATAGGCACAATAAACTGATTTTGCAGCGTGGCAACGCAAAACCACATACTGCAAGAGTCGTTAAAACCTACCTAGAAGGGCCGAACTGGGAAGTTCTATCCCAGCCGCCATATTCACTAGACGCTGCTCCTTCCTATTACTATTTATTCCCGTCGATGCAGTCAGCCCTGCAAGACGTACGAGTCACATCTCTTATGAAAGTTATTAAAATAGGCTTGACGAATGGATCGCTGCAAAATACGACGACTTTTTTAGAAACGGAATCCGTGAATTGCCCAAAAGATGGACAAAGGTTGTGGCTTCTGAAGGAGCATGAATCACTTTTATAAACTTGCTAAAAAGACATGTAATTTTAATAGAAACGCGAAACTTACTTTTACATGTACCCAATATTATGTATTTTTTAACTGACATATTTTATTTAATTGTTTAATTTTTGTTTTCATTTCTTGTTAAATAAACATTGTTTGCTCTCCTTTCAAAATGAGTTTATTTCGTCGACCTTATCTCCTTTTCTTATGATTCCATACGATCCTAGTTGTAAGTAGCAATTCCAAAAAATATGCTCAAGTCAGAACGTTTTGGTTAACAGCAGTCTGTAAACTTACAGTAATAGTAAGTGATGTCTATTAATTTTTTTTTCAAACGACATTTTGAATTTATGCCCGGATGAATATATGAACAATACTAAACCGCAGTAGAAATTAAATGTTTGTTTAAAAATTTGTTTTCCTACTCGCTCCCAATAAAATGAATGTGGAGAGAGAAATCGACATCATTTTTAAACATGCATTTAATTGCTACTGCGATTTATTACTGTTCATACAATTGGCCATTAAATAAATTAATGTAAATTAAATATAGGGATTGATTTTACATTTTTTGTTATTGTGGGAGTCAAACCTTAGGTTAAGAAAAAATTGACAGCTGAAACATCATTAAGATGGAAAAAGGTAACAGTGCACCGACTTTCGCTTTGTTAGCATCGTATGCTATCTGTGAATCTTATCTTCACGAGGGCTTGGCTTGTAGAGTCGGTAGCCTTGTGCTTTTAAAACTAAGGCAACGTTGAAATGTTTATTTAATCGTCACTATATTGAAATTCCATGAAGTTGAGGAATTTTCCATGAAATTTCGAGATTTTTAAGATTTTCTAAGTTTTATAAGCTTTAAAATTTAATAATTTTTCTTCGGATTTGAACACCAAAATTATAATTGAAGCGTTTTAATTTTCAGATATAAATTTATACATTGAATGTGTTTTTCTAAATTCTGCGACGGAATTCTGCCGACGGACCAAGATGAACTCGTTGATTTGATATTTATTTACAACAATTTAGTACACTTTTTAAATATATATTTTAATATTTTTTTAATATAAATTAAACCACAATCACATTATTTTGTAGTAATATGTGAATTAAAAATTTGGAGATCATGTTTACTCATATCATAATTTTAATGTGTTGAACCTCTCTAATATTGGCCAAGTAATTTTCAAAAGAAATATGTATAAAATTCCGGTGGAATCCGCGTGAAGAATGGATAAGTGAAGTTTTATTGAAGGATGCCCTAAAACATTTTACACACATTACACACATGTTGAATTCAGTAAACCATTTCTCTAGTCCAAATTAAAAGCCAAAAGACATAATTTTGACTTCTACTAAAATTGCCATATATATTGGGGGCAGACCATTATTCGCGTGCTCTGGGCTACATACACCCACCCTTTAAAAAAAAAAAAAAATTACTCGCGTAAACGAATTCATTTATTAAGGTGGAAGCCGAGCTTTAGCATTCGTCTTTTCTTTAAACACATAATTACACATTTTTCTATTTTATACTCAACCCACTAAACTGCTAGATCATACACAAGTTGATTAATCTGAACGTCAAACATTTACTATTTTGTATTCTGCTTACCTTCCTTTGGAAATGGACCTTAGCATTCTTGGTGACCATTTGCCATCCAGCATTAAAACTTTTTCACCCGACCATTTATTTTTTCAGTTTTTTTAGCGAATTTCAAATTTTTCTATAGGTCTAAGCTTCTACCAGGGTGGTAAAGTCAACGTAAAGTTCGTACAATTTTCAAGGTTTAAGTGTGTAGTCCGAGGTGAAGCCGAGGGCTTCATTTCCGCTGAGAAATCAAAAAAACTTACCCGCGCGCTACGTATACAGTTCTTCTCATTACTAACAGAGATGCTTTGATGTGAATAGGACATTCTTAACATTTACAGTCCCACGTGTATCTCTAAAGTGAGAACACAAAAACGGACGATACTTTTCATTATTTCCATAATAATGATTCCGCTTAACATTTACCTGTGTGTTTTAATACGTGTATTTAGATAACTTCTCATTCCCAACTTCACGTTTCACTTGGGTCGCTCTTAACGGTATAAACGTGATCATACCAACAAGGGTGTAATATTAACATTAGTCAGTTTAGCCGAACAACGTAAATATAAACACTTGATATGTTTTAAATTATGTCTGTGTTGAAGAACCGTTTCATTACATTTTGAGTTGCGCCGCTTTAAATGTAGTACGGGTTTTCCTTTTTTGTATTTCACTAAATGCAAAATGATTTTATTTTTAGTTGAGGCAAGTTAGACGATCATGATTGTTGCAAATTGATAGAATTTCGAAACAAATCAGTTTTGATTGTTTTATTGCTATTCGAGTTAAGTCACTTTTGCTGAAATAAAACAAAATAATTTATTTCCAGTATTAGTCAGATTTATTAATGCAATTATCGAGTCGTGCCAATATTATGGTTGGGATGGCTGACCAAAAAACAAGAATATTATGAGAATTCAGTTAGATGTAGTGTTATAAATGGTATAAACAAAGAATTAATCTGCCAAATAATAACGATCATCAACACGATGTTAGAAATTCCACCACGTCCATAGATCAAAATTTTACCTATTCAGCTGACGACGCGTCTGAAGCTAAAAAAAAAAATTCGTACTTAGCAGTAACCAATGTAAAAATAATAAATAATGGCGAATCTCCCTTACAGAGCTCCGATGACAGTGAAATCGGCGAGTCAGATGTAGATCAGGATTTGGTCATAATTGCCCTAACAGTGGGAATGTGGAGATAAATGTATGTGGAGATATATGAACTTGATTAACAAAGACAAAGGGACTAATTTAAATTCAGCTTTCTATTTTGAGGTAAATGAAGCTCGTATTAGAGTTTGGAAGACATTTATAAGACAAGCCAAGTTTAACAATAGACCCATAATAAGTACAAATAAATTAAATATTTTTCATCGGTACACAATGAATGAGGGTTGGCTTTGACTTTCAAGTCAACTTGAATCTGTTTTTTGTAAAATTAATTTTTGTAAATTTATTGTAAATTTTTTAATTTCTAATCTGCAACCGCCGTTGTGGTTTATCGATAAGGAAAGCGCAGCAAGACTCGGGAATTGCGGTCTATTTGGAAAATGCAGAGATTCAAATGTGGGAAATCCTAATGCAATAATTCGAGATGAAGATGTGGACTGCCTAATTGAAATGAATGGCTGGTGCTGTGATTCCGGCGGTAAAGGACAGTGTAATTGTCATATTATGTGATCCAAATCTTTTGGTGCATCTCTGGTATCAATGAGCTCATGCTCAAAACAGAATGTGCCAAAAGCTTGTATTCAATTCAAAATTATAATAAATAAATAAATAAAAATAAATAAGTACACTAATGGTAATGGAAACAGATGTACCGATGCTTGAAGGTAAATGAGAGGAAAACATGGTAAAAAATTCACTGTTGAACCCAAAATCAAAGTGTCAGAGATTCACAATCAGAGTCACATTATTTAAGGAGAGCGAGTTTACCGTTTTATCGAGATTATAAAGAGAATTGGGAGAAACAGTAGCTGCCATTTGCGCATGTCTCCATATTTAATCATTTATTTCGACGTAGTTTTAATCTATCATTTCTTGTGCCGAAGAAAGACCAATGCGGCTTCTGTGTATTGCTTGTTTCTTAAAATCTGTACCAATAGAAGAAAGAATTATCTCACCATGAGAAACCTACCGTACTCGTAGTTTCATCGTTTTATTATGAAAGTAAAATTATTTGGTATAATTTCACCACAAGCAAATAAAATCGAAGGAAAGCGTGGTGCAGTGGGAAATTGGTAGTTGTGTTCTTCATTAGGCCAACAACCAGATCTGGGCCCGTATTCTTGAAATTTACCGAAAAATGTCGTCAGCGACTTTGGTATGAAACACTTTCACTAGAAAATCACGAGCGACTTTTTTTGATCGAATTTCAAGCCCTGGATATTATATTTTACTCCGATACCTGTTGTGAACAACAGGCGAACAAATAATTGCTTTCCGCCTACTAACACGATACACACAAATTTAATATTCGGAGCATAGTAAATAGATATGTGATGTATGTGATTAGATAGTGGACATTCACAAAATAACGTGTATAGTATGTAAGAGAAAGAAGTCACACTTCAAATCAAATCCAACATAAGTTCAGTCATGATCTGCTACTTTGATTCGAAGGGTAAAAAGGATAAACCTCCTTATCATGTTAACTAATCCATTCATGGAGATTTATATGACCTAATTTTACAGGTTACGCCGCTAGAATGGCAGTTAAATGGTATGACATTAGGAAAATTCGAGATAGAAAGGAACACCCTCAAGCCTTCAGATAGGTTAATATTTACTCAAAGAAACCATCATTAGCTGACCAAAAAAAGAAAGATAATGTAGATCTTATTGACAAAATTATAATTCCGCCTTCTTACTATAATTTGTTTTTTTAGAAATGATTTAGATTTATATTAAGTTTCTTTGTACTCAACCACCGGGTAGAATAATATATTTTGCGCGTTAGAGTACTTTTGTCAAAAGACATACTTTTTTTTTATTTCAATTCGCACCCAAGTATTTTTACTTTCAACTTTTTCGTAATTTATAAGACTATAATTCTAAACTTAGTACTAAGAAACTTGTGAAAATTCGAAACCCGAATAAACTCAATGAACTCAAAATCACAATTTTAATTAAAATTTAAATTATTTATTTTATTATTTATTAAAATAATTACTTATTACTTCTTACTGCTTAAAACCGACTATAAAATAGTTTACATTAAATGAGCATTAAATCGTAACAGCTAAAAGGAATCCGTACAAAAATAAAACTAAAATTAAATAAATTGAGTATGAATCAATAATTAATATATTTTTATGAGTACAAAGTAGATATGAAACACAATTACCACAAAGCACAATTTCAAAACTAATTAAGTTCCCATTAGATACTTGAATTTTCTGGATTCCAAAATTGTAAATAGCACTGAAATTCAACGTCGCCAATTTTCCATTTTTTTTTAAAATTCTAAAATTATAAAATTTGAAGTTGTAAGTATCTAACATTTTAAAATAGTAAAATTATGAATTCCTAATACGAAATTCTAAAAAATCTATAAAATGTTTATTTCTAAATTAAAAACATAATTAGCTAATCATTCCAGAAAACACTCCTAAAATCAAAATTAAAATAATTAGTTATTACATAATATTTAAAAGGTCACTGCGATGTAATTTAAATTAAATATGGATTACATTAAATAATAACAGCTTAAAGTTGTACATATTAAATTAGATGAAGTAACTTGAGTATAAATCAATAATTAGTATATTCTTATCAGTACAATACAAGGCAAAATAATTAACTCAAACATTATGATTTGGCTTATAAAACATATCTAACATATCAAATCGACATTTCGTTCAATTAAATGTTGGTAAAATTCCTGTTAGAGGAAGATATTAGACACAATCCATGACATTTGATCTGATCCAGATCAGGGGTGCTATTCTTGTACCATTACGAATATTTTCGTAACCGAAAATTTTCGTAATGCAATTTTCATAATGGCAATGGTGAAATCATAATTTAGTATTCTTGAAACCATTACGAATATAACGAAGAGAGGAAAAAAGAAATAATAAAATTTCGAGAGAGAAGAAGAAAATGTCAGTTCCTAAAATGGTATATTCTCGAAATCCGAAAATTCCGAATTACGACAACGGAACGTTACTAAAATTTTCGGATGGTTTTTTCGTTTCTTATTGCATTTCGTAATGAAATCATTTCGCTAAATATTTATTATTTTATTACCACAAAAAGAAATGATATATTTTTAATTTATTTTTGTGCTTGTAATTAAAAAAAAATTTTTTTAACCATAAATTGTTATAAAAAAAAACATTAATAAATTGTAAAATTTTTAAAAAAACCACCGTTTTTTAAACTATAATATACAGTGATAAAAGCCACGGCACCTGATAAAAATGGATAAATGCCATCTTTATAATATATATTTTTAATTTGTTTATTGTATTCTTCAAAATTTCCGCGATAATTACAATTGAGAAGTGGTGGTGTGTAACAGACATTTTATTTGTTCACTAAATATTTATTATTTTTTTACCGAAAACAAAAGGGTACCTTTTTCCTTTTATGGTATGTTTATTGTTTTCTTCAAAATAAGGGTAATAGCCACAATTCTATTGATAATTAGGATGTATTTTTAAATGTCGCGGGTTGTAATTGGAATTGGATCGATATATCGTCAAAGCCGGCTAATACTAACGGTACGTAAAGTCATACAATCATACCATAACAGTATCGTAGGACCATACCATGTAAAATCATATCGTCATAGAATCATAGGACAATGCCACTACATAAATAGCCTTGACATCAGTCTAAAAAAGCCAAATCCCCAATATAAAGAGGGGAATGAAGATTAATTTTAAATAATTTAAAATTAAATATATAGAATTGCAGCTTGTCCACAATTTTAATACACAATTTTACGTGTTAGTAAACTGATTTTTATTCTCAAACATCGTCAGGCTCCTTGCTTTTTTTAAAAATTTCATTTCGTAGATTACTAGATTAGTTTTATTACTTTACCAATGCTACTACATAAATATCCGTGATTTATAATAAAACTAAAGCATTGACCAGCGAGTCTTTAAGAAATTTAATTAAGGATGCGACCATAGGAACTTGCATGTTACTGGCCAACGAAACTATAAGAACTTTTCGTTCAGTTTCGTTAAATTTGAATTGTCATTTAAGGTTCTTTAACAAGAGCGAAAATTATCGCCCAAACTGATGGAACAAACGTCAAACAGTGAAACATTGCATTGTGCATTCAGTTTTGTGATATTTGTAATTTATATTATGTACATATTTATATTTTAAGAATTAAAATAATTTTTTATAAATATTTTAAATATGTACATAATATATTATGTAGTGTAATGTGATAAAACAATTATTGTTAACAAATATGTACAAATATTCTTTGTTTTTTCTTGTCAAATCGTCTTACGGATTCGCTGGGCGATCTGTCAAAATTTCCGTAACAATACACTTTCGTTAAATTCTGTAAGGTTTTATTACGGATGCTTAAAGACTCGCTGGCCAATGCTTAATCTCGTAACCTACGAAAAGAAATTTAAAAAAAAAACCGAAGCCTCTTACGAAAATTTTCATAATGTTTGAAGACAAGGCATTTAAAATGATAAAACAAAATTGTTCCAAATGAACTTAATGATACAAAAATCACACTTTAAATTACACATTGAATTAATTAATTTCGAATCATTACAATTTTAACAAAAAAATATAAAAGTTAAATATGCAATATTTTCACAAAATCATTTATTACAACATTCGACCATTTCGACTAACACTTATAATTTTTATATCACACTAATTCACTTTTTAAATCACTCAGTTTAATCTTTACACTATCGCGTTTCAAATACGAATAATCCAATTCTATCTAAACCGCCTTTTTATGTACTCAAACCAAAGTGTCTAGAACTAACATGCTTTTTTCAGTAACAACAGTCTAGTGCAATGAAGAACAGTTTTCGATTGGTAAATGTCCGTTTTAGTACAATAAACTTTGCGCTATTAATTAGCTTATTCCCCTAGTTGTCATCGTAACAATATGTTTTGATTTTTGAATTTTACACTCACCCTATAAGTGTGTTTTTTTATTTGCTACCCGGAGTAGCTATGGATAGCTGCTCCGTATAAGCTATGTTTTTTATTCGCTCCCGATAGCTGCTATCGAGAGCCATAATTTTTCTATACCCAAATTTAAATTAGACGCTCTATTTATTTGACAACAGACTATCATTTCTAATTCAATTGTTTACCGAAAACTTGATATAAAAAATAGTTGGTTATACGGAGCGCTATCCGGTGACACATTTCATATGACGGCTCTCGATAGCAGCTATCGAGGTCGAATAAAAAAACCGAGCTATATAGTGCGTTTATTATTTGAGTTCGGTAGATTCTATGCGGAACACTCAATTTTGTATACCTAAATTTAAATTTGACGTGCTATTTATTGCTAAATTCCTCAGTGAAAATTCGATATAAAAAATATTCAGCCGTATCTATAAATAGCTGCTTTTTTTTATTCGCTTCCGATAGCTGCTATCGAGAGCCGTCATATAAATGTGGATTCCGATAGCGCTACTATAGATAAGTAGAGCCAAATATATTTATACCTTGTTTCCGCTTGAAACAATTAAGTTAAAAATGGCGCATCAAATTTATATTTAGGTATAGAAAAATGACGGCTGTCGTTAGCAGGTATCGGGAGCAAATAAAAAACAAAGCAAACAAGTATGTACTTAGTAAACAAGTTTGTTTATTTTCGTAGTTTGACGTTTAACTGCATTTTACCAATTTTTTACCCTAATTTGAATTAATTAATCAATTCGCGTAATTTCTAATATGCAGCAGATCCTAAAATCCTTTTTTAATTTGTTTAACACATAGAACTATATTAGTATTTACGGAAAATTATTGAACATCCCATAGATAGTTAGGTTTTAGGTGAAGCACGCGATTTCCCGAGAAATTTTATTTCTAGAGAAACCGAAAAATTTGTTTCCCGACGAATTCCATTTCTCGAAAAGTTTCGAGAATTTTTCTATTTTTTAAATTACTAAAATTTTATCAAAAAAATACTTTCGATTGATGTTTTTGAAGTTTCCTGACGAAGAAACATTTCTTTCATTTCGAGCTGAGGCCGAAGAATAAGCAGAGCCTTATTTTGCACTGATGTTCTTGAAAATTTCACAATATTTTGGAATAAATAATAGTTACAATATTATGATCATCTATTGTTTTGTTGACTCTCTCTATTGTATATCAATTAAAAAAAAAAATGAATTTATGGGGAATAATATCCTTCCCTATGCTATATAATGCGAATCTCTCGCATAGGCGCCTTATAGGATGTGTACAATAGGTACAATAGGTACAATAGGTTATCCAAATTTGTTCATAATATTACATCATTTAGGGCTGTGCTCTGATGACAAATTTTTAAGTGGATAACTTTTGAACTGTGTCTCTTTCATTAATGAAATATCAAAGCTTAAGGTCCAAACATAATGATATCCGTTCCGGTCCGCTCGGTTTTTGACCAAGTTTATTCTATAATTTTTAATCAAAAACGGAAACTTCAATACTAAAAACGAAGGGGAATAAAATGAATGCCACCTTAGAATTAAATTTTAAATTTGCTAGTTAACGAAACAGTCGAGGCAAAGCAGATAAAAAGCGGACGGAACGGAGCGGAAACGGATATTATTGTGTTTGAACCGTAATGAATATGTCGCAACTGACCAAAAAATGCGTAGGGTTACCAGACGTGGAAATTCCGGATATTTAAATTGAAAATACATACATTCCAATTGGAAAACCCTATAGTATTAAAGATTTTAAACAAATAACTTGTTGTGAAAATTCGGAAAATCCGATCTAACAAAAAATATTAAATGAAAAAATTGAGAAGGAAGCTTGGAATAATTAATATAGTATACCTATATCTGTCTGGTATTGCAAACGCCTTCTTTATTATTGGCCGGGATTGACTCATATAGAAACCGTTTACGATGCGAAAGGGAGACATCAGGCTTTTTAAATCTATTCGTGGTATTCTATTATTAAGGCTTGATTGTAGTATTAAAATTAATAAAATTATTTTGGTCATACCATGAACAGCTGTTTATGAAAATACTATAATAGTTTACTATATCGTGCTAAATTATTGGCGGTATCTTGACCAACTGTTAAAAAAATAATGATGCTTTAGTCTATATATTAATACTGCCGGATTTATTTTTGTTGTCGAAATTATTTCCATTCTAAATTGCAATATTCAATTTGGTGTCTAAGCTAGCCAATCTCTGAGATTAGTCTTAGTAAGCAAAGTGTAAAATCATGTTTTCCACGTTCGATTATTTTGGTAATATTTTAAAATAGGCAGCATAAAGAAATTCTATATGGTGGTTATGCGAGCCAATCTCATGAGACTCGAGTTATTTAGCTTATGCTAGGATCTTGTTCCTCACATTTAATTTTTTTCTTTTATTTTCACTGTTAAACAAATCTACACTCGCATAAAATATGTTAAAAAAATGCATTTAAAACTTCACACCGCGGTTACTATTCAGAAAATTGAGTTATTTTTCACATAAACGAGCTATTGAGGTGATTTGGGTGTTCGATTGACATTTTTCGCTTCAGAATTTATCTGCCAAAAATGTCAGAATTTTAATTTTGCATACTTAAAATATGTATAAGAGAATATTTTTGCATATTTTTGCAGTTTTCCAGCATTTAAAATAGATTGTACGTTTATCACAGCTAATTTTAATTGAATAATTTCTGAAGATTAAAATTATAAATTTTTTTATATTGCCCTATGTGATGCAAAAAAATCATCACATATCCATCTTATAAATGATAGAAATCATAAAATTTTTTATCGAAAATATTTCCTTTATTATAATCTGATTTATTTGTTGTAATATTGTTTCGCTTAAAAAATTATTTAATCATAGGAAATCGCGAAAAACAACCCATCTGAATTAAGTATATGAGCCAATTATCGGGTTAATAGCCTTGCGTCAAAACTAATTAATCTCTGGTTTAATCTCTGCCTAAAACTAAAATTATATGCCATTTAAAAAAAAACATTATTGCCATAGACAAAGAATTAATCAAAACCTCAAAAACTCTTAGTTACTTATCTAAAAAGTAATGTTAATAATTATCACGACGATTTACAAATGAAAATCGCAGTCCTATTCCACTAGCACAATTCGGATTGGTTTCTAGTTCAATCGGCCGGATATCCAAATTATACATTCAAGCGATCTAGAAGTTTTTGTTAGCCAAAGTTTAGGATTATCTAAAGAATAAAAATCTTTATTATATAAATTTACGTAAAACGGGAGAGTCAACACTGTCGCGGGCACAGTTTGTTCAAATCCATGTACATCAACATGTTTATGATAATATTAAGATTGAAATGTATTTGTGATTTTTTCTGAGTGCGATGATGATGATAGAATATTTATTTTATTTACATATACATACAATACATTACATATACATTTAGAAGAGTACAATAAATTTCCCTACCCTTAGGTTAGGTTAGGGTATTTATGATGAAAAATGCGAAAAAAGGATGAGTTGGTTGGAAAATGGTTTGATATTTTAGTCGTACATTATTTTTGGGTGCAATATATTGATGTTCTGATGATGATAATGATATATAAATAAATATAATTCAAATTTATTTTATTTATTACAACATTTTCTGCTGAGATATACGTAATATAGATAAACTCAATTTTTTGTTTACATACATATAAACATCTCGTATGTACATACATTTATTAATAATATTGTAAATCGTTTAAAATAATTTTGCACACAAAATAGGATGTGGAAATGGGAGAAAATATTATTACTTAATAAATAAAGAATATTGAATGCGGTTGAAATTTTTTTAAGTATTGGTATAGTTCGGATTTTTATACATAATACTGCTAATTAATTATGAAATAAGTTACTTTTTGGCTTTAATGTCGTTTGAAGGAAAAGCCAGTAATACAATTAAAAAATGCACACACACACACACATACACCCACACAAATTCACCATTAAGCTAAAATTCACATACACAACACACAACCGTTACTAATTTCTTTTTGCCACCCGCGAGTTCGGGACTACCAAGTTGCAAAGGAAAGTCCTACTAACTGCACCATCGAGGGCGACAACAAAAATTCTATTCAATAGCAAAAAAAGAAACATTTAAAACATTTAAGTAGATTAAACTTTTGATATTTTTGGCTGCTTTTCTATATTTTCTTATTCTTTTTACTCCTCACTCAAAAAATATTTTCCATTTTCCCCATTTATAATATCATTTTTCAGTTAAAAAGTAGTAACAACAATTTTCATTTTTCCAAAATAGCATCAGTACGTCGATAATACATACCAACAACAATAATAATAAAAATAATAATAGGATTTATTTTATTTGTATTTTATTCAGTTGTGAAACACACATAAAATGAAGTAAAATGAAAATGAGAAAATTTGAGGGTGGGTAGCTAGTCGGTCGATTTTCATCATCACAGCACACAACAAAATTTATTTTTTGCTCTACTATGCTCCTTTTCCCCGACTTTTCTCGATTTTTTTATTGTGTTGTTTTTAAGTTTATCTTTATCGTCATACATATTAAAACATTAACAAATATACTCACTAGTAATAAAGTATGCATAGATGTTTAGTATAAGTTTTGAAAAAATTACTGTGTATTATTATGTGTTATTTGAGAGAAGAGAGTGAATTATTTATAATAAGGTGTTTCGTAATACCGGACATTTTTTTTTAGTTAATAAGTTAGTGTCCTATCATCCTCTCACCTGGTAATGATTTTGCGAAACGCCCGGTACTGTACTTTGTGTATAAAAAATATAAAGTGTGTAAAAAGCAAGTGTACAAATAAATAAAAATTGAATTTTTCCATATTATTATAATTTTTATTATTATGCTGTTTGAAAAATGATATTATAAATGGGGAAAATGGAAAAGGATTTTTGAAAGAGGCAGGAAAAATATCAAAATAAGTTTATTGAATTGTTTCCATTTTTACGGTATGGATGGAGTAAAGCAATTGATATTGAGAGGAAATTTCATATTTTTAGAACACTATCATCACATCAACCCATGCGTTTTTTCAATTTTTGAAGGAATTATTTTTCAACAAAAAGTAATAGAGCAAGGAACACTATCTAATTCTACCTAAAACCCACAACTACAGGTTTAGTGAAAAAAATCAGAACCAAATAATTTGAATTTTATTTTTTGAAATTTTTTGTATTTGTATCGTCGACTTACAAAAAAATTATTTGTTAGTCGCAAGCTGTCTGAAAAGATTTAATCCGATTTTTATTTATTCTGATAAAATAATGAAATGAGATTTTAATAACGAATTTCAAAAAATTGTATTTTCATTATTCATAATTTTGTCCTTTATCATCCTTCGAGATTCGGGCGAAATGTAATTTAAAATTTTATAATTGCCTTTACTGCCTACTTCGCCTTCTAAAAATCTACAATTTCATAAATTATTACATATAAAATAAATAATCCAAATTATAAAATAAATTATACAAAAATTTTTTTTTCGAATTACATCTGCTTTAAATATGTCGGCTTCCCAAAAAAATTTACAAAATAAACGTCAAAACTGCTATACTAGAATTATTTTTTCTCCCGATTTAAACCAAATTCCCAATCGCCAGATGTTACTTTGCAGAAAAAAAAATTCCCAACTGCTAGAAAATCGCAGAAACTCCCGTTTTCCTTCCAAAGATAGATTATCCTTTTTTCTAGTTCAGAATATCTCGAACGTTCGGAAAGTGACGTAAAACGTTTTCTTTATTCATTCCATCCCCTCGATTTATGTCTAGTGCTACTTTCTTTTTTTATTTATATGGAATATTTATGCATTTGGCGTTTTGTTATATAAGTACGTGTACACTTTTTTGTGTACAAATTGAATATAGTTATTATAAAAGGCGGGAAAAATTAGTTTCTCGGACGAATACGGGAAATTGCCGGGGGAGTGCAGCGAGGACGGTACCCACTCCGAGAGACATTTTCGTTCGAGTAGATTCCAAAAAAATATAGGACGAAAAAGATGCGTTTAAGAATTATTGCAACGACAATAGCTACTTGACTAATTTTCTATAGTTTCTATATTTTACATTCATTTTGCGAAATTCATTTTTTAGTGAGTATACCAAATTTTTTGATTTATTAACCAGCCTTCTGCGAACGATATGTTTTTGGAGCTTACTGGAGGTTTTGGAGGCTTTTTCTACAATATGAACGAAAATCAGTATATATTTATGTTCCGAGTGACACATCATTTCAAATCATTTGAAAATTGTATAACTGGTAAATAACACGTTTATTTAATAGAAAAATTAAAAATTTTCAAAATAGCCGCTATGAGGATCAATACATAACTTTAAACGTTTATTAAAATTAAGAGCAGCAGCACGAAGATTTGCTAGAGGCATTTCATTCCAGATCTTGACAATGGCAGTTTTAGTCTTCAAATCTGGTGGCCATTGCATAACTTCGATAAAGTCCGGAAATTTGATGAGTCAATGTCGCTTTATGAGCCGGAGCAGAAACTTGTTGGATAGTCCAATCATTGTTGGATAATGCTCACAAGTCCAGAGAAGAACTACTTGCTCGAGAATTTCACGGCGACAAATTTCTTGGTTCACTTTGACCCCTTCATTGATGAATTTGAGCTGCAGCTTTTAGGACGATTTAGGTTTCTATTTCTGGCAATAATTCGAGTTTTTCCGGGAGGGGTTATTGATCAAATACGGTCATTTAGACGATTATAGCATTGTTTAATTGTGAACAGCTTCTCATAGGTAATTTTTCTGGATTTTTTGCCCCCGAACTGCTTCAGAATACTTTGCATCTTTCTACTCGTCTGAGCTTCATTTTGTAAGTGACAAGCTGGGGGTTTTAGAGCTCGTACGAATCCTGGATGGTCCGAAGAACAATCCAACTCCCGGTATCATTTTATCGCTTTGAAGACTGTTGAACTTGGAAGACGAAGACTTTGAATTATTTTTTTGCCAAAGCTTCTTACAGTTCAATAATAGCGAGACGACATTTTTTAGAGATGATAACTCAAAAAATAAGAGGAATAGATGAGAATAGGATTTTTTTAATGAAATGACTTTATTTTAATGAACACATAAAAAACAATAAAGTTGAAAAAGCAATCTAGATGAGAAAAAAAATTAAAAAATAGTTTTCCTACAATCGCCGTGAAAAGCAGGCTTTTTTTCTCTGTTTTCAAAGCCCAAAGTGTCTGTTTTTTTGACAGTTAATAAACAAATTACTTTGTCACACGTTTCTCTTAGAAACGTGTGACAAAACTTGAAACCGCACGCTAAATTTGAACATATGCATATTGCGGACGTGTTTCACACTTTATTTTTCCTACAATCATTTTAAAAAATATAATAAAAAGATAATTTTGTAGTAAAATTTACTATACTGACAATACGATTTTATTTTAGGACCGACATTTTGTTCAATCGAGTAGTCAAAGATTTTTTTTATTTTTCATAAAGAAAAACAAAAATTTGGTTTGATGTTTTATACAAACATTAGTCTTTCTTAAAAATTGACAATTTATTTTTTGCAACAAAAAACTAAAAAAAATGGATTTTTATTATATTTTTTAAAATGATTGTAGGAAAAATAAAGTGTGAAACACGTCCGCAAAGTTGTTTGTCACGCTCGAAAGGTTGCTGGCCTCCGTCCCGTCGGCCAGCAATTTCCTTTCTCGCGTGACAAACTGGCACTTTGCGCTCTTGATACACAAATAACTATTCTAAAGCATCACTCCACACAAAACGGCAAACCAGCATTGCAAACCGTCAAATCCAATTTTTGCCAAAATTGTTTCATAAGCAACATCAAAACTATAAAAAAATGGCTCAAATCTATAAGTACCAACTTATTTTTAGAAAATTTTATTAAATGTGATTTAATTTCATTCAAAAATACCCAATTTTAAATTTGGCCTCTTTTTCTCAAATTTTGGTCATTTGAAATTTTTTTAGTCCCGTATAGCTCGCAACGCAGCCTACTTTTTTATCTGGAATTGGTGGTTATGTATTTTCTAGAATTGCAAAGTACACGCAACATTTACAATCAAAAAATTAACACAAACAAGAGAATGAAAATGTCTTAACTTTCTATCGATATGGCGAGCGCAGTTGTTTGATAAAGTTCGTTACTGTTTCCATGCAAAACAAACAGGTATAAGACAATTTTTACAACGAATATCAGATTTTTTCAGATGTTTTTATAATGGGATCGAAGTCATTTCTCCTCATATATTTCCGTTGTATTTATCAATTTACTTGCTTAAAGGTATTTGTTCCGACATCAAAAACTTAATATGGTTTTGTAAAATGCCGGTTTGTTTTTGTGAATACCTCACTTTGAAATTGAATATTTGTAAGTGAACCAGACAAAAAATACATTTTTTATTTTGTGCTGAAATAATTTAACATAAATGGCACTGACATTAGTTTAAAGTTTATAATTTTGTAAATGAGCTTAGTAGGTATGTTTAGAAGCCATTCCTTGAGGAGGGGGTTGTCTTTTAGCTTATTAGATTTCTAACTGGCACATTATCAATACGCGTATACTTGTATTCTATTAATGAGACCAATGAAGTTTTAAGACCTAAATAGCCATTTAAATATTAAAAACCTGACCGAATTTATTTTTTACTTGAGTCATTCAACAAAAGCCAATTTTAAATTTTTATTTTCTCTTAGGCAAAATGACAATCAATTTTGACTGTTTTTATAAGAAAGAGATCGAAAATAAGTTTCCTCACCAGGAATTTTTTTGAAAAAGTTAGGTTCCACAAATAAGTTGCCTTTTGAAATATAAAATTAAGACACATGATTTTGCAAAAATCATAGTAATTTGGCCTACCTAACATTTCACTCCTTGGCAATATTATTACATTTATGGCCACTTGTATGATTGTTGTCGATATTTCTCTCCACATTCGATTTATAAGAAGTGTGGGGACGTTACGAAATCCCGCATTATAAAATCTCACATTACAAAATCTCGCAAATAAACATTTTCAAAATCTCGCATTACAAAATCTCGCTTTACGAAATTACAAAGTCAAGCATTAAAGTTCAAATTACAAAGCTGGAATGAGGAAAAATCATTTAAAAGAACTATTCCATAATATAATATTATTTTTAGTGACTTCTTATACAAATTTTCTGCACAGCTGTTGGTAATTGTTGACTTCATTTGGTGGAATAAAGGCTATACTCTTAATCATCCTAATTTGAAGCGATTTTTCGACATTATCATATTTAGCCAATGCTCCTCCTTTTTGGATTTTGCGCCATATTATTTGGCCAAAGTGGAATAAGCATCCTTTAAAAGAAGCGTTGAAAGAAAAAACTGAGGTCGACTATACAATATAGTCTTTTCAAAGTTGCAAACCATCCGTTCCGGATTGATACTTATTCCACATTCCAAGCAAATTTTTCGTAAATTATAAAATAACAGGTACTTTTGTTGATTTTTTGCTCATATAGTATTACAGATACAACTACATCAAAAGTTCCATCCATAATCCAACAACTTAATTCACCAAAGAGCCTTAAAGAAGTAATAGTTCCCATCAAAATAATTTTGTAGCCATCAAAATAATCTTCATTCAAAATAAATAGTTCTCCCTCAACGAAACGGAGACTTTCAGATTCCTTAATTTTATTGGCACGAACCCGTTGAATTTTTAATTATTATAACATTTTTGTTGGAAGGTATGTTTCTGGGTACATTTGTAATAGATTCTCTTTATCCTTATGAACACGCGTTAGCACGCGTCCTTGCATAAGTATCTATTTAGTTTGTTGCAAATCCAATTATAGATTTAGATGGTCTTCCTACTTAAATGTTACCAATATCCGTCAATAAATAATTTTTTCGTGCTTTGTTGGACGTGGCAATGGAAATATTCACAATTACTTATTTATATTGTATATATTTGTATGTTATACACTCGTTACTCATTTACACAAGTCGACGAAATTATAAGGAAACTCCAATTTTTCCCATTTTTCACCAAAATTAATCACATTTTTTTTTTATTGACGAGGTCAAACTATCGGCAAGTTACTCGCAGATCGATGGATTTATGTAAATCTTCTCATTCTTCTTGCATAACTTCATTAAGATGGGCAATCGACGTACACTTTCTTGTCTAGATCTTCCTCTTCAGAAGGTCCGATAAATATTCAGTGGGTGTTAACATATTTATTTTATTTTGCCAAGCGGAAATATCAAACCAAAATAACCAACTTTTTTATAAATTTTTAATTTTTTCGCTGATTTGTATTATGTAATTTTAATTTTTAGTTTTATTTTTCACATTATCAGCATATTCAGCATTATATGCTGGTTATGTGAAAAATAAAACTAACAATAAAGAGGGGTAGAAAACAAGAGGCAACTAGTAGGGAAGATCGGTCGATTGAACAGGTATGCTTTTAAAGACAGAAAAATCACCATCACAATAGGCTGCTTAATTAAGTAGGAGATTTCGATATCTATTTCTGTGAAAAGAGTTGGCCGAGGGCCTGACGAGCTTGGCCTGGTTATTTTCTAAGACCAACACGAAAAATTGACTTAGCTGGGTCAAAAGGTACCAACATTGAACTACTTCGAAATATAGCCAAGTTCTTTGATCGGGCGAAAATAATGTTGAAGTCAAGTTCTACATATGCTGAGAAACTATCAAAAACACAGTAGTTATGACAATGAAGCGCATATTTCGGAATGGTTAGCTAGCAGCAGTAGCATCATGATTTGAGAGTGTATGTCGTCTTCAGGAACTGGAATTTCTTTTGTATGCTCTGGGCAAATCAACTCAGCCATGAACACCACCATTTTGGAGCAGTCATTATAGCCGTTTATTAAAAAAATATTTCTAGGCCGGTATGGGCTAGTAATCTAACAGAAAAGTAACGTCCAATGTGAAACAATATGTAGTAGTCGGGAGTGGTTTCGGTAAAATAAAAGGAATGTGTCCGAATTGCCGGTCCAGAGCCCAGACCTAAACTCAATTGAACATCTATGAGATATTTATTTTATTTTACAAGAGAAAAGTCTACAAATTTGACTTGAGTTCATAAATACGATCAAATGTAAAAAGGAAACAAAAATATAAAAGAATTTAAATTGACATGTAAATATTTTCAGGTCGGAGCATAGTGTTGCTTTAACCTAGGTCTAAGCTATCTTTGCTTAAGTAAAAGTCGAACACATGGTCGATTTTATTAACCCTTTCGAACGTCATTTAAAATTAATTAATTAATTAATTAATTCTATGCACTGCTATGATATCGCATTGATGATCAAATGTAATATGAAAATAAATACATAAGAGAACGATCGCACAAGAGAAATGAGGCCAAACATAAAAAGTAACGGTTGGTTGAAGCGAATAAAGTTGATGTACAATATATTGTACAAGGCGTTCAGGACGGTTTGTTCTGTATTTATTCAGATAAAATAACTCACGTTCTCTTAAATTCCTACTCGGTGCCTTTATTTTAATTGATTCCAGTATAGATCGTGCGTCGACTTGATTAAGTAAAATATTTTCAACAATCGAACACTTTAAAAGCTTTCGTCTGTTTTACACCCAATATGATATGATGGTAATCGCTTCAGGTTAACGTGGTACGGTAAATCTTGGTCCTAATCCCTTCCATCTTTCCGCGTTATATACCGTATAAACTTTTTTTCGGATAGGTTTGTCGTAAAACATTGACAGTATATTCAAGTTGAGATTTGGCATAATACAGGATCTTCATTTTATCGAGTCTTGATGTGCCTAATAAAGCACAGGTTTTAAATGAAAGTGGTAATCCTTAGATCTTTAATCTCGAAAACTTTTGGTAAAAGTATGCCGTTTATTTGGTGTTGTTGTATAACACTTTTCGAAGAAATGATATTCTCTTTTACTTGTTAATGTTGAGGCTGAGAAAGTTAAACTCACAGCATTTCGCGAGATCATTAGCACGACATTAATACCTTAAAATGTTGTAATACTTCAATAATGTCATTGATGAAGTACCCCTGAAGTAGGTTGAATTAATTCTGATCTTCTAATTCCAAGCTCAATAAACTGTACGCATTCAAATAAGATTTAAATCAGGCAACAAAATGTTCAGAGAATAAAGTAGAATCGATATAAGCGTTCCAATCTATTACAATGACTGACGGAGTCAAAGGCTTCCGCAAAGTCAGTATATATCACATCAACTTGCTTGTGTTTTTCAATTTCATTAATAGAGTTGCTGGTAAATTCAATAAGATTAGTCGAAGTTGATTTTTTTGGTATAAAGCCATGCTGACACTGCGAGATAAATCGAGAAACCAAAGATCTGAATGAGTTTCATATTACCAGTTAAAATAATTTCGATAATGAAGATATTGATGTCAACAAACATCATTTCATGCTCCAGCTTTGAAAATTAGTTTCACTCTGACTATTTTCCATTTCTGTGGAAATACTGCTACTTTTAATGATTAATTAAATAGACGACACAGAGGAATCGCCAACGATGTGAACTCTTTCAATAATGAAGCTGGAATCCATCAGGACAATATCCATCTCCGATTACTTCTAGAGCTCGATGAATATTCTCGTTTTCAATCCTAGATGTTAGTATGGTTACGTTGTTTTCATCATTGTTTGGATTTACATACTTATCAATGTCTTTTGGCTTATAAATTGATCGAAAAACTCAGCAAATTGGTTCTATAAAACCTGCGTTACAAGCCTTAAGCCTCATGAATAGTCAGAATTGTACTTCAGGTAATTTTAAATTCTTAGTTAAAAACCTTTTGTCGAAATGTATAAGTATTGTTATTAGTGCCACATCACAGGCATCTATAAGTTGTACTAAGCCACGTACCACATCACAGCCAAATATAAGTTGTACTAAGAGGTTTAGAACGTATTATAAACGTATTTGCATCAAAATAAATCATGTTGACATAACTAAGTCGGTCTGTATACGGTATTTGGTTTTGATCTCCCCCTTAACAAAGCCACGAGACCCTGTAGTTCTACATCTACCATCATATCCTCATCGATATAAACCGTGAAGAGGTAATCGTGCGGTAGTTAGTTTTGATATCTTCAAACTTTTTATCAGTTTCTTTACATTGGGATGCAACCTTAGCTTTTATGTCATTAATACCGTGCTTCGTAGAACTGAGGATGAGATTTTTTTTAATTACCTGTGTGTTGCAACCTGGCAATCCTTGGATAGATATAATTTCAGGTTTGATTTAATCAAAAGGTAGCGGAAGCTGCTAGATGTTGTGAAGTAGCAAATAACTTGGTTATTCAAATTTTGCAAATACTTAGGTGCTTTTGTAGCATTTTAATAATATTTAATATTTAACATTTTAATTTTAATTCAACATCCTCGTATGTAGATTTATTGAAATACTTTTACTATACAAATTTACGTATATAAAGTAAATAGCACACAGATGCATCTAACTAAATGTGAAATGCTCCATCACATACATAATAACATTTGTATATGAAATACCGACTCATCTCTTTTCATATAAGCATGCAAATCATTAAAATTTCTCACAATAATGATGTAATCAAAAAGTTAATTTAGAAATTCAGATTATAAATATTGTATTTAAAAAATTTTGATTGAATTTCTTATTAAAAAGTGAAAAAACTGAAAAATAACAAATTTATGAGATAAATTTCAAATATTGGAAAATTTAAACTTAAACTAAAAATAATTTTTTTTACTTTGTAATTTTTAGTTTAATTTTTTTCTAGCATATTATAAATTATTTACATATAATTAAGTTAATTGAATTTTTGTATTTTGATGTTATTTTTAAATTAATTGTTTTTTTTTTTTTGAGAATTTGTGGAATTTATAATTTGATTACATTAATTATAAATTTGGAATTACTCACTTATTTTGTGATGTGAAAAATTAAATGAATTTGCATGTGGTTGCTTAGATTTTGAATGGCAGACTTCTAAACAAAATTCTGCATAAATAACAGGTTTCGACTTTGTAAGAGATGTTTCTTGTTAGGCGTTTTCCCTAGTGAAATATTAAATTTGAGGAAACGGGCCATTTCTGATTTCCAAGCCTAAATTTAATTTGATGATAACATACAAGTATAAATTTGACGTAGTTCCTAAGTCGCATAAAATTTAATGTCTCAATTGAAAATAATTATACAAATAAATATTATTGATTTTCAAACTAAAACAATAAAAATTCAATTAATTTTTATTAAAACAATTTACAAACTAAAAATTTAATATCGATTGTTAAATACTTTAGAATGTGCCGAAAAACAGATAATTTTGACAGTTGGCGGTACCTTTTTCATCACAACTGAAGACTATTTCAATCATTTTTAAATAGGTGTTAGAAATTTAATTAAATTTGAAATTATTTATAAACAGTTAAAGAATGATTATTTTATTATTTATGATAATTATAATTTCCTTCACACTTCTGTCGTTTAGTTTTATTTTTGGCGTAATGGAGAACTATAAAGGAAGTACGTAATTAATGATTTATTCGTTTATTATACTATTTTGACAATGTACTGGTTTTCAAATAACTTATGTAATAAAATATACTTTCTGGTAAATTATTTATTGCCTAAACATTTAAATGTGTTTCTCCGTCATTGAAAGGTCATCACCACCTTATTATTTGCCTTGTACATTAAACGGATTCCTTATACCGATGCTTTACAACACACAAGTTATTCATTTATATCTAAAACTGTAAAAAGTTTCGCAAAAGTTTTTGTTGAAATCTAATTTTTTTTTTGAAAATTTGTAGGTACAAATAGTAAAAATATCAGTATAAGTACTCGTATGTTGGCAGGAATAGGTACCATCACAAAATTTATCTATTGGGGTATATTCAACATATAACTCTAGGTGGGTTATTTACTTTTTTAAACCCTGTATTACTTAGTTTGTATTCTTTTAATTTTAATTATGACACAATAAGCAGAATTAAATAAAATTTCACAGTGGAAAAAAGTTTTAGGGAAAATTTAACTTGCACACTTAAGTGGTTGATAGTAGATTGTTTTAAATACCTGGGTAATCTAAAAATCAGATGATATTATACCGCTTAACAGTTCCGGATGACAGCGGAGGAAATAATTTCTTGATCAGCTAATACAATCTTCAGTTTCTGTTGATCTCAAAATTAATGAGTTCAACACAAAATTTATAATCTCTAGTTTTAGAGATCAAGGTTCTTGGCGGTGGTAACTATTCATTTGAGGAAGTGATGGGTTTCGAATGATAATGCTAAGGAAGAAGGAGGGGGCGGGGGAGGGGAAAAACGTTTCTTCGCTGGCAATAGTGTTTATACCCTAAATAAAATCTAAATACCTTGCAACGCTGATAACCGGAAGTTGCACAGATTAGACCCGTTGTCATGGCTGACTATACTGAAAGATGGTACTTACTGAGTTCTGTATAATCACGAGATCAGGAATGTGCAGCGATTTAAATTTTATTTGTAGTTTTCCCCCAAAACAATTTCAAAGTAGATTAAAATTGAAAAAAAAAATCAAGAAGTTTTGATACGGTTACGGCTGTATCAGGCAGCGAATCTGTGATAATGTTATATCAAAATATTAAGGAGGAAAACTGAAATTACTGACCGCCTTTTTGTGAAATAATTATTAATCATTGAAAAACTAATAATAATCCTTTAGTAAATAAAAAAATAATTATTAAAGACCCTTTCTCCAAAATAGCTAATCTTAGTTCATCGGCAATATCGAAGAGTAAATGTAATATAATTGGCGAAAGGTATTCGGGCATTTGAAATAAAATTAAAGACAAATACCTTATTTTTTTATCTTGGTAAAAAGTTGTTTTAAATAAGCAAATTTTTGATTATAAATACAAAACTTGCTACGAACAAAATTATTTGTATTTCGTTTTGATAAACACCTGTTTTGTTCAGATTTAATTTTCGATTTTAGAAATTTATAAAACCAGGCAAAGATTTAGTCATTTTATGCCAAAGAAAACATAAAATCTTATGCGTTAGTGGTTAGTAAAAAGTCATGTGCTTTTAATAATACGGCGAACCCGCGAAAGTGACACATAAAAATGACTTATTTTGACTTGAATCGATATACTGACGGCAGTATGGTCTGCAAAATAATTTTGTATTCGATTAAATCATTTATTAAATGGCTGGGTGCATTTATGCTAAAATTATTTTTTTATTTTATTTTGAAACTGTACCTCTGTGTTTATCGCAACTGTTCCTTTTGACCAAACACAAATTTAACCTTTACAGTTTATATTGGGGTCAAGTTGACCCCAGTCCTTTTTAAACTAGAATAAATCTTAGTTTTCCATTTTAATGGCCCAAAAACATGAAATTGCCTCAACTAATGTTTTTAATAAACATAACAACAAAAAATGGGGCAAAATCAGTTATACAATATTTGGGGTAGTTATGGTAGATTAAAGTAAACGAAGCCCAATTCTTTGCATTAGACCAGAATTACCCCACATAATCTATATATTATTTGCTTATAATTCCGAATTTTATTCACTTTTATGTTGATGAAATTTGAATGTATGCGAACCCGGGACAGATGTTATTTTAGATGCTTTTCATTCGGTGGCTTATCAAGTTCAACCTCATTCTTTCGTTTGTAACCTCTCTTACAAGTAAAATGCGAGTAAAAAGGGATTTAAGAAACAGTTGCTTACTATTTTTTCTTTGCAAAAACACGAATTTGTCAAAATAATTATAAGTAAATAAGTTGACCTTCACAAACCACTAAGGACTACAAAATATGACGAAAGAAGGATTTTTCATGTATAAGAACCAAGCAACAAAATCGATTGTACACAGACATACTATTTTCATTTTACGTTAGTTGACATATAGCCAAGTTCCATCCTAAGTGGTTATAATCCAGAACTTATTTCCATCGTACCTATCAAATTTCATCATAATCGGTTAAGCAATAGCTAAGTTCCATTATAATCCACCTTATTCCAGAAATTGAGCTAACAATTATTTGAGGATCCCGTTTCCATTGTGTATATGGTACATATCGAATTCCATCATAATCGGGTAAGAAAAGCTGCCAAGTCAAAACTATAACTTTATCTCAGAAATCCAAATCGAAGAAATTCTGATCGGCCATATCCGGAACATAGACTACCAAATAACCAAATTCCATCCTCCTTGGTCATATTCTGGAATATAACGGCCACATTTCACTATTTCCGTCAAATATGATGAATTTTACCATAATCCCTTAAAAAATAGTCAAATTACCGGTTTTTTGACGACTTTTTGGCCTTAGTTTTTTGTGTCAAATTTTCGAGTTAGGTTATGATGGAGTGGCTGCTTAGGCACGCTTAAACAAATGACGGTCCATTGTGATACCACAGAATATATCCCTTTACCCTTACTTGAATCATTTACCGAAGTGTTTATGCCTTCTGCGTGCTAATGCTGGACATGAGCAAAAGAAGTGAACCAACGTCTCTTCCTCCACCTCGTCCAAACAGCTCCTACAGTAATTATTTTCCTCCAGACCCAGCCTTCTTGCATTCTCCAAAAAGCCAGTATACTGGGATATTCCTACAAGATACGTCCACCTCCAAAAATATCGATCCCTTACTTCGAGTCTGTTTTTTCACATTGTCAAAGGCTCTTCTTTACCAAGAAAGGCTACTAAACAGAACTCTTTCAAGTGAATCGATTTCTCAATAGTACGCATGCTGAGACAGTGCCCGCTTACTGGGACTCATTTTTGCTCTAAAATATATGTTCAGCTACCTTTCCAACTTTTTCAATAGAAAGGATGATAGAGTTATTGGTCTTAGATTGTTAGGATATACATCTCCGTCCAGTATCTAGGGATATAATCCAGCTGTGAACACTCTTTGAATATAGCTTCCAAATAGGAAAGGATAATCGCTTAGTGGTTTTGGACTTCCGTTGGTATAATGTGATGCGGTCGTTTTCTAATCACAATAGAGTAAAAGGGTTTTACCATCATCTGATTGCAAACGGTAAAGTCTTGAGCCGATCACGAGGCTGACGTCTAAATGAAGTTTTTAAATCAAGATTTTGAAAATGTTCACAAAATTTCCTAAGACCTATCATAATTTTCATATACCTAAAACAAGAATTCGGTTATAAAATTTGATTTGAAGTATTTCGACCAAAAACGTCGATTTGCATCGTTAATTGGGACCAGAGAAAAACGACGCAAATCAAAACGACGTAAATCGAAATCATTTCTCGTAAATATTTCTACAAGTTCTTTGTTAATTAGTACCAGAGTAGTATACATATTTAATGAAAACATCCAAATTTCATTAATAAAAATATGTTATATAAATGTCTTATGCATTGCAACAAAAACTTTAATCTATAATAAGTTGTTTTTAACATATTAACTAAAACAAACAAAATTTCAATTCCGAGCTTGAAGATTCTAACTCGATGGCCATTTCTGTTGACTGATTTGGTTAACGTGCTGATTTTGTTAAAAAATTATCCAAAATTTGCTGAAATGCCATCACTTTTTTTCCAAATAAATTACCTTCTAATAATTGATAGCGGCAGCCATAGATCTTGCCACTTTTAAACTGCGATTTTTGTCAGGGTCATTAATTGCAAAAATTTCCATTGCTTGTGAAACGAGTTGCATGTCTTCCGAAATATGGCCGGATGTTAGCTTTTTTCTTCTGGAACCACATCAGATATGTCAGTATCGTCTTCCAACGCATGCACAACATTCATAGCAATTAAATCTTCATTGTGAAACTCTTCATCGTGTGATATCAATAGCTCATCAATATCGTTCTCCTCCATACCTTCAAACTTTGCTTCTCTGACTAATTCAGCAACTTCTCTACGAACAATTGGTACAGCATCAACTTCTTCTGTTTCTTTACAAACGCATTCCGGTCATAATTATTCATGCATGTTTTTTTTAGTTGTATCCATGAAGAGTTGATATTTTCGATAGCCATCATGATATTATAATTTTTCCAGAACTGTTTCATGGTTGGCTTATCATCTCCATCAGTTGCAGTCAGCTAATTGCAGCTGACTAAACGTGCATCGTAGATAGCAACATTTAAAGTTGGATATAACCCCTTAATCCATTGGTTGTAGGATTGATGTAGTATTTGGGGGCATAAAAAACACTTTTATATTTTCCAAAAAATCATCTACATAAATTGGATGTCCTGGAGCATTGTCTAATAATAATAAGCTTTAGATTCAGAAACAGCGCCGTTTTCTACCCAAACTCTAAATAGAGCTGCAGTCATTCATGCTTTTTTATTCGTATGCCAATAAACCGGAGGAGCACTTTTTTCACATTTCAAAAACCCTTGGATTTTCAGAGTGATAAACAAGAAGCGGCTTAAATTTAAAACCACCTTCTACATTGCCCCCTAAAAGAAGTGTTAACCGATCTTTACCGACCCAGGGCAAGATTTTTCAGATTTGGAAATGTACGTTCTCCCTGGTAGCCGTTTCCAAAGAAAACCAGTTTCATTGACATTCAGAACTTGCTTAGCAGAATATCCACCTCCTTCAACAATCGCTTTTAGTTCAGCTTTAAATTTATTTGCAACTACAATATCTGCACTGGCTGATTCTCCTTTCTATGCAAATTTGTTCGAATTTTGAAACTTTCGAACCACCCTTGGCTGGCTTCGAATATTTTTAAATTTTCACTGCTAGGTGATGACAAATTCTTTTGAATATCATTAAAAATGCTTATAGCTTTATTTTGAATCACCATTTTGCTCAGTGGCATGCTCCGCTGATTTTGATTTTTTTTCCAAATGCTAAGAAGAGACTCCATTTTTATCTTAGCTGAATTTCTTATTTTGGTAATTTGCTTTGATTGTAATGGTGTAGCAGTTTTAGCAAACTCTTATATTTGGTCAGCATCTCGATTACAAATTGTCCTTACAGTTGTAGGAGATAAACCAAGATTTCTTCCGATCTCAACAACTTTTTCACCAGATTTAAAATGTATAAAAACTTCTCATTTTATTTCCAAACAAATTTGCTTCCGCTTTTCACTCATTTTAATTTTTACAAAATAAATTTACCAGGACTTAACTGCAGCAATAACTTTTCAAAACTAACTTTTTATTAAAAAAAAAATTGACTTACTGAAATAAATGGGAAATCCCCTTTATATGTATAAAATTTAGCAACGCAAATTGAAACATTGGTGACGCAACTCTGAAAAGACGAAAATTTATGAACGACGACGCAAATCGAGGTTTTGGTGTAATTCAAAGATCAATAATATGAATAAAAAAATTCGTTAATAATCATTCTAAATTGAGATCGATATATTGAGAATTGACAATATAAAACTTCAAATTTTGGATAAGCAAATTGGTTAGCGAGGTGCAAATTGTTCAAATTGAAAAACTTTGCATAATTTTGAATTTTGGACAGAAAAATTCAAATTTTGAAATGTTTTAGGTCAGGTATTTCCAATGTTTTCTTATTTCGATAATTTACAAGAATAAAATAGATTAAAATTTCACTTTAAATAAGTAAAATTTGGTGACTGAAATCTGAGCAACTGAAAAGTTGTTGCAAACTTTTCTCATCTAAAATATCGATATCTTGCACCGATGTTAAAATAAACAAAAAATATTACAAATATATTTCATTCTACCTATAACCTTAAATTCGAATTATGTTCGTCTCATATATTGAAAAAGCCGCCTGGTAATACTTACAGAAACCAAATTCTAAGGTCTTCTGATTGCAGGAACAATGATATTGCATCCGTTTCCATTTTAAACGGTTTTCTTTCAAATAATGTATGGTACATTTTTCAATTTGGCCAAAAGATTTATTTATATTATCAGCACCTTTCTATAGTATATATTTGGTGGTTTCCTAAGGTGGCCATAGCTGGTTTTAAAAGATTTTGAAAAATACATTTAAATGTTCACATTGAAAATATTTAACCAAATTGACCCCAATTGATTTTAAAATTAAAAAAATACGTTTCTTATTATTTAAATGGCGCATGCCTTATATGATAGACTCAACTAATGTCTTATACAGGCAATACAATGAAAAGAGACTATCACGTTGTCCAAATGTGTACAGCTGGACAACGTGATAGTAAGCTCTACACAAAGTGAAGGTTAAAGCGAGGTAACTCGAAAAAAGACCAAGGCAAAAAATCGAAACAAAAAACGGAGTCACAAAACCGGTATCACAAAACCGGTATCTTGGCCGTAACTTGCCAACTTCGTAACTAATTATTATGAAATTCGATATGTAAGATGAATTGGGATTCTAAAATGATTTTTATATGAAGTTCTTGAAATTGGCCATTTGTGATGGAACTTGTGTTCCGAAACCCTTTAGTACCATTAAAAATTTCATTTCGGCTGCACTTGCTGTAATGATACAATAAAATAGAATATATTTTTAATGTTAATATTCTTCAGTACCTAAGGACTGAATTTGTGTTTTATTTGTCAATTATAATTAATGTTATTACTAACCGTGAACCGCTTATAAGTCACCTGAAAAAATTTAACTAATGATTTTGACTCATTTTAAAGGAAAAATAGCTTTTGAATACTCTTCTGCTGTTGTACAATACTTTATAGTTAAATTCAATGAAGTTTTCTATATCAGTACCGCGCACCATCCTCTCGCTCGGCCAACTTGATATTATTTAATGGCAAAATTTAAATAAAATAATTTTAAATTTATGCTGCATAACAAACAGTGAAGTAAATTTGAAGATCACGCTTAAAATTACATTAAGAATATCAAATTTTCCTGCGCAAAACCAATCAAAAATAAAAATGGGTATAGAATAGACCATAAGAGCCACAAAGTTCACCGCAAAGAATACATTATTACTTCAGTGTTGACAGAACCACATCCGGAAATCATATTAGAATCCCATTTGCATCATGCAAACTGAGTTTCTTTTTAACCGGTTGAGAAATAGCTCAGTTATATTTTCCAGAACTACATTAGGAACTCAAATAGGAATTCCATTCCAACCGTAATTCATCTAAATCCAAATTAGCCGTTTTCATGCACCAAATTGGTTAAGAAATGGCTTAGCTTCATTCAAACTGGCTGTTTTCAGGACCCTCGAGCCGTATCTAGAATAGTTTTGGAATCCCGTTTTATGGTGTTTCAATTAGAGGATAATACAAGAATAATATGATGGCTTTAAAAGCGCTGTTGAGGCTCCAACCCAATAAAATTTATAAAGTTGATTAACGGTTAAACAAATAGAATTCAAATTTTGAAAATTTAACTTTAATTTATGATTTTATAAATCAGTTTTACGCAATTTTATCGAAGGTTCATACTATGGGAACAACGATATGTCTATATTTTAGATTGTTCAACACATGCATGAATATCGAAAATTGCCTTCGTTAAGGCATTTTCTTATGCAAAAACGGCAAACCGGCATTTCAAACCATCAAATGAAATTTTGGAAAAAAATGTTTCATTTTCAATACAAAAATTATTAAAAGTTAGTTCAACTCGAATTAATATTACATACAAATTATGAGACACTCCCTTTTGAACATTCACAAAAGAGTGTTAGTATACAGAAAATATGAGAAGCTCCACAAAGTTGCAAAATTTCTGCGTTTAAGATGAAATCACAGCATAACAGTACAATTCATTCCACCGATATTGCTTAGACTTTTGTGGGTATTCATCAAAAATGGTGATTAAAGATAATTTCAGCAACGTATTTAAAATACGATATTAGAACACAAAAACTATTTAATTAAATTCAGGCAGTATTGTGCCACGTAGTATATCTGGCGGATTCGGTTCATATTCAATAACTTACGTAATTTAATATTATTATTGTTTTTTACTGTATTATTAAAATACAATTATATTGGTCAAATTTCTAACAACTATCGGCTAAACTTATAATAAAAAACTACTTATATACCTATTTTCTATGGCTTCGTGACTTGTGAATCTCCCCTCTATTTATTTTGTCTAAAAGTCGACGCCTAAACGAAAACTATAAAATAAAAAGGAGAAGAATCCTTTTTTATATTCGTCTGATTTTTATGTAAGAATTACATTTGTTTCGGATTTACAATTAGGCCGTAAGTTTCGTTGCGGCCTATTTTTTTGTTTAGTTATAAGGAGTTGTAACGTTCCTTGTATATTTCCAGTTCTTCTTATCTGTCCTTCCGTGGTTATTTTCGTATTCTATGTAATACCTGTCAGTTTGTGTTCATATGAGTGTAGTTACTTTTTTCTGTCATCAAGTGTTGTGCATATTTCGATTTGATTTTAGGTCCAAACTTCTATCAGTTTGCTCGATGTAGAATTTGGCGAGTCTTGTGTTCTTATAGATTCCTGACACGGAGGGGATGTTTGATTTTAGGAGAAATAACACCTCATGGGAGCGGGTTCATTTTCTCCAATTTATTTAAGAAAAACAAAGCGATATTTTTAAATTCGGTTTTTAATTCATGTTTATATAAGTTTTGAAGTTCACGAAATTCTTTTTCTGCGGCGGCGCAGTGGTTAATAAAAGGAACTCCTCTTTTTAATGACCTCAATGGGCGGAAATCTACAGGTCACGATTTTCAATATGGAACAAAACACGAAAAAGATTTTGAAAAAAGATGTGATAATCTAATGAAGTTCGTAGGATTTTTGAAAATGGGAGAGCGGAAGGAAAAAAAAAAATTCATGAAAAAATCGGACAATATTTGAATAAGTTCCAAATATTATAAAAGAATCATTTTTTTATGTCATAGATTCGAACTTTTATTGTTTTTGTTTAAATTTTCTTTTTGTCACAACTAGCGCCGCTATAAGCAGCGAATACCAAAATGATTTTGTCAATACGATGTATGTTAAGCGGTCCTAAGATGATCAATATCTATTGCCCATATTTCAGTATTGGCAATACTGTTGAACATGTGAGGACACCAATTGAAGGATTGTCATTATACAAAATATTGTGGCAATGTTTTGATGAAAACCAAAATATTTTTAATTTTCATAAAATATTTACAATACTATTGGATCTCCTGAGATATATTATAGACAAAATATCAAAGCGAAGAGCTGTTAACATTTGAATTTAGTTTATACATATATCCAAGAAAACGATACCTACACAAAGTGTTGCATTTATGCAAATATAAATATAAAATTAAATTTATATAAGTACTTGCATCTTTAGTATATTATGTAAAAGCAGTGATTAGAGTGCACCTGTTATAATTGAAATATATATTGAAATAAATGTTGTGCTTATCTCTTATCTCTTTTTAATAGCCACTCCCTAGACCAGTCATGACTAGCCATTTCAAAGCGCCCGCGAATACAATCTATCAATTACTAGCATTATTTACTATTTGTTCTCATTAATAATCATTTAGCAAATAGTTTACTATAAAAGTATAAAAACTAAAGTATTTTAGTTTTTTGGTTAGTTGGTTTATAAATCCACTACTAGCAAAGAACACAGCCATTTCTGAAATCACCTCAAAAGCAATGAACAGTGTAAGAATAGGACGCACTCATACTGAAACCTCATACGGTGATCAGAACTTCGGTCTTCATTAATTCAATTCAAAAATCATTTTAAAATCCAATTTTCAACCCACATGTCAAATTTCATCATATATGGTTGAGAAATAGGCCAGTTCCATCATACTTGGCCATATTCCAGAACTTTATCCAAAAATCATTTTAAAATCCCATTTCCAATGCACAAGCCAAATTTCATCATATGCTGCGTTCCATTTGACGTGGCAAAGTACAAATAAGTACTTGGGAGTAAATGGTAAATGGAACGCAGAAAATTACTTGCGAAAATAAAATTTGATTTAAAAAAATTTACGTGCAACATGGAAAGTTGGAAAATTAATTATTAATTTGAAAACTGATCGGGCATTTCTTTCCGATTATTTGTACTAAATATTCTGGTAGCGAAGTCGGCATAAATTCAAAAATCAAACTACTCATAAAATTTAGCAAGAGTAGCTGCGTGCAGGCAGAAGTACTTGTGTGTACTTTGCCATGTTAAATGGAACGCAGCAAATATTGGTTGAGAAATAGGCAAATTCTATCATATTCCTTGGCCATATTTCAGAACTTTATCCAAAAATAGTTTTAAAATCCCATTTCCAAAGCACAAACCGAATTTCATCATTATTGGTGTTTTTAGACCGAAGTAATAAACGTTTTAGATACACTTGTGCAGTACCTATTCATCATATTGTTTTCTTCACTTTACTGTCATTCATTGTTGAAAATTTTTTATGAAGCATGGACGACAGACAAAAATGTATGTATAACATTCAATAAAATTAAAATGTATTTTGTTAAACAATAATATTAAAATCATTTTAACGTTAAACATTAATATTTTTACAAAACAAAGAAAAACAGCGTAAAAGCATAGAGAAGCCTCACTTAAAGCCAGTTATGTTATAGCTCGTCACAAAAAATTGTTTTCAGATGGTGCTATTATCAAAGAAGCTGTGCTTGCTATTTCCGAATGTTTATTTGTGGAGCATAAATATAATAATGAAATTAGTTCTGCAATCAAGGATGTCGCGCTACGCGCTGTCAAGGAATACCTTAACGAGGCGTATTGAATTATTATCAGAAAATATTGCTTTTCAGGTAAGGAATGATATTGAAAAATGTACGTATTTTTCATTGCAGTTTATGAGTCAATTGATGTTACTGACCAAGCTCAATTTATAATGTTCAGAAGAATGACTTTGGACGATTTTACAACAAAGGAATCGTTGCTTTCAAATTTATATTTAGTGAAAAGAACCCGGGGGTAATATTGATATTATGTATATGAAATATTTAAAAAATTTATCAATGTTGAAAATATCCCGATAAATAAACTTGCGGCGATTACAACAGACGGTGCTCCATCCATGAAAGGAAAAAATGTCGGTTTTATTTCACTAAGTAGAAAAAAATTCGATATTCCCGATTTTAAAAGTAACCGTTGTGTGATTCATCAGCAGAATTTGAAAGTTGTTGTAAAAATAATTAATTCAATCAGAGTAACATAAGATATACTCATAAGTTTGCTTGTTGAACTGGAGATTCACACAAGATTTTATATTTTATTCCGACATAAGGTGGCTTACTCGAGGAAAAGTCTTAAATCGTTTTTTAGATCTACTACCTGAAATTAAGATATGTTTGTCCTCAAGAAACGAAATTTATTGTGAATTTGATGATTCAAGCTGGATGAGTTATTTAGTTTTTTTATGTGGTTAAGTCACATAAAACACATTTAAATGAACTAAATTTAGTACTGCAAGGAAAAGACATATACATCTCAGATATTGGTCAGTGCTATAAATTCTTTTAAAAATAAGTTGGACTTGTGTATGTCTCAATTAAAATCGGGCAACTATCAACATTTTCCATCCATCAACGAAAAGAATTATATTCCGCATAGACACATCCATGATCTTCAGTTACTGAAGGATGAATTTAATAGTCGGTTTCAGAATTGGAAATAATAGTTATTCAAAGTGACATCCGATTGAAATCAATTGAAAACCAAAATGATAATTTATGGAAACTTATCGACGTTTTGAAATATCCAACATAAGTAGATCTGTACAAAAGGTAAAATCGTTTTTTGGGTCATTTTATCTCTGCGAAGTGGCGTTTTCACAGTACATTTCAAACGCAGGAACCGATTTTTCGATATAAGCAAATCAAAGACTGTATGATTATAGCTGTATCACTGTACGAACCAGATTTAAAAAAAAATGTCAGACGGCATACAGTCCCAAGAGTCGCATTAAATGTTTTTTTCTTATTTTGTTTTAAATATTTGATGAATTTTTGTGAGTTTATTTGTTATTATTTTAGTAAAAATTGAAATTTTCTAATATAAATGTACCTACATAGTTTTTTTAGTTACTATTTATAGAGGCCCTCTAAGTGCAAAGGAATTATCGATGTAGCTCGCAGCTCCAAAAAGGTTGGACATCATTGCCCTTGACTATATTCTTTTTTTTTATTTTGATTTTTTTCATTGACAAAGCCAAAATAATAGTTACACAAGCTTTACTTTTGTCTAACATGGTTCAAAGTGGAGTATTAACCTGAAAATAAATATTTTTTATTGTTTGACATTTAAGTAGTATCTTCTGGGACAATTGCTGATTATCAATAGTTTTTTTTCACATTGACAATATTATATTGGCAGTACCTTATGATCATCTGAGGCCCGCGTTCCTCGAATTTTGATTCAAGTATTCCCCGATGGTGGTTAATTTATATCAATAGCAATTTAAATATAAAACATGTAATTTTATTTCGTCTTGGAAAATTTCTGAACTTTAAAAAATTGTTTTTTTTTTTAATATACTTGACGAACTCATAACCCGAAAATTATAAACAATACAATAATGTTTGTACTGTTCATGTTTAGACTGTCGGATATGACAATGTACAAATTTATATTTTCGCTTTTGAAGAAAGCAAATATGAAAAATATTTTTTTTCTACACGTAGTAAAAATTTAATGGAGTCCATTTTGTTTATTGGTTTAGTTAATTTAATGTTAGCAAAATTATTTGTGAATTAAATTGAGGGTATATCAATATCAGTCTTTTTATTTTAAAAAATTATTTTTTCTTTATGATTTTTTAAAATTTGCTTATTTAATATATTAATTTTGCTAAAATGTACTTTTACATTTTTTTAAATTATTTAAGGAGCAACATTTTTATTTTTGTAACAATTATAGCCACAATATAACCCAATTTTTATTTTCAATTATTGCAAGAACAAAATTTTTTTTTCGTTAAATAATTTAGAAAAATTAAAATGTACATTTTAGCAAAATTAATTTCTTAAATAAACAAATTTTAGAAAACCATAAAGTAAGAAATTATTTTTTAAAATAAAACTGAGTGAATACATTCATATATATTCAATTTAATTCACAAATATTTTTGCTAAAATAACTAACATTTTTCATAAGCACAATATAAAAATGAACTCCATTTTTACTACGTGTAGAAAAAAAAATTATTTTTCTTCAAAAGACAAAATCACAATGAATTGTTAGGCAAAGAACGACGGTATGGTGGGGCGTGAGGCAAGGTCACAAGAACGACTCCTGTAAACAGGCGGATTCAAATTTGAATTCGAATATCTTTCTATTGTTACAGAACATTCACAACGAAACAACTTTTTACCCTTGACTTACAAGGTTTGAAAAATTTTTGTCCGTTTTTGTCAGTTATTTTGAATTCGCGAAGCAAGCTAGGTTGAACTCGAACATCTTTCTATTGTTACAGAGCATCCATAAAGAAAAAACTTTTTACTCTTGACTTACAAAGTTTGAAAAATTCTTGTTCGTTAAGTTGAAAATTCATACGAACCTGTAAGTAAAAAGTAAAAAGTTTTTTCATTCAGAATGCTCAGTTATTTTGAATTTGCGGAGCAAGTTAGGTCGATTTGATTTTTTGTTTTCTTCGCGCTCATTGTTTTGAGTTAATTTTTTATTTTACTTTGATTATTGCTGGAAAATAGGAAAAGTGTTTTGGATGAGTGAGACATTGAGCTGTTCTTTAGTTATTTCAGAAAAAAATATTTAACTGGGATTTAACTTTTAATTCATGTTTTTTCGGCAATCGAAATCGCGTGTTTTCTATGAAAATAAATTATTTTTTAGTGTTTCTATGTCCCTTATTTTAAGTTAATTTTTGACATGCCGGTTCTATTTACACCAAAACGGTTCTGCTTTTATACACAAATCAAAATATAAAACAATCTAACAATCTATACAGGGTGTCCGGGTTTGGGATGCTGATCCGTCATGGGGTGATTCCTTGGTTCATTCTGAGAAACAAATCGTGTGTGGAGGGGGGTCCATTTTTGATATCCTTTGAGATACAGGGTGTTTAAAAAATTTGGTACAGATAAAAAGTACACCCAAATATTAAACTGTAACTTCCAAAATATTTATCGGAGAGCAACCAACTTAGTCTTATTTGATTGGTAATCGTATATGCTATTGTTAAGGTTTAAGTGGTTATCTTGTATCTGCATCCGTTTGAGAGCTATGGTGATTTAAAGTAAAAAAAAAATATTTGTTTTTTATAAAATCGAGTTTTTCTCAAAAAAAAACCGTTGTAATTTTTTCTTTTGTTTATTTAATTTTAATTTGTCATGATCTCCTCTACAATCCCTCAATACACAGTTTGGGTCGAGGAGTTATAAAAGGTGCTCAAAATGTCCTCCTTGTGATTGATTACATGCTAATATTCGTTTAAGTATGCCTTTCGTTATTTCAATTCTTGGTAATTCTTCCCTTATCTGTTGTGCTGCTGTGTGTATTCGTTGTATAAGTTCTTCTTTTGTTTCAATTTCTTTGGAGTATACGAGCGCCTTCATCCTTCCCCATACATAAAAATCCAATACCGTAAGATCGGGGGATTTTGCAGGCCAATGAATTGGACCATTTCTTCCAATCCAATTATTTAGATAATTTTCGTTAAAAAAATTCCTAACATTATTATGGTAGTGACAAGGTGCACCATCATGTTGGTATGTATGCGAGAATCTACTTAAAATGGGAACATCATCAAAAAGGAGTGGCAAATCGTTTTGTAAAAATTGTAAATAACGTTCACCATTTAATCTAGGTGGTAATATGAATGGTCCAATTAATTTATCGCCAATTACACCAGCCCATACGTTTACACTGAATCGGTGCTGAAATGATATTTGTTTTTTCGAATGAGGATTTTCAGCAGCCCACGTGTGTTGATTGTGAAAGTTTGTAATGCCATCTCTTGTGAATTGAGATTCATCCGTCCATAGGATATGTTTCACAAAACTTGCATTGTCCAAATTCCTTTCCATCAACAAATTACAAAACTCCAATCTTGTAGTGCGGTCTATCGGTAATAGTTGTTGAACGGGTGTTGTATGGTATGGATGAAGATTATCCTTGTACAATACTTGATGAATTCGATAGCGAGAGACGTTTAATTGTAAAGCGAGCCTCCTTATGCTAATAGAAGGATTTGCTGTTACATTACGGATTATACCTTCGTCGACATCCAAATGGTTTGGTGAGACTGAATGGGGCTCCGCCCGGGTATTCGATCTTGTTACGATATTTGGCAGTCTCCTATGAATATTTATAAATACTCTTGCGTCAGGAATGCTACGTGTTGGAAATCTGAGTTGATATTCATTGCGAGCTCGTGCTGCATTACCATCGCACAATCCGTAAACAAAATGGATATCAATGTACTCCTCACCTGAGAACTGTGCCATTATAATATTAATTTTATTAAATTAATTAAAATTTTGATTCACAACACTGATACCACTAGATAATATCTCGAAACTAATGACTGAATCTGAAAATATTTAGTTTTTGTTTTTTCAACATTTAAACGAATGAGTTGATAATCATCGCCTACTGTTTTACAGATCAAAATAAAATTGGTAAAATATTAACAATATAACATCTCTTAATTATATTGAAAATAAACGGAATACGAAGAAAACTATGGCACGTGGGTACAAGTAATGTATTGGGGGATTGTAGAGGAGATCATGACAAATTAAAATTAAATAAACAAAAGAAAAAATTACAACGGTTTTTTTTGAGAAAAACTCGATTTTATAAAAACCAAATATTTTTTTTTTTACTTTAAATCACCATAGCTCTCAAACGGATGCAGATACAAGATAACCACTTAAACCTTAATAATAGCCTATACGATTACCAACCAAATAAGACTAAGTTGGTTGCTCTCCGATAAATATTTTGGAAGTTACAGTTTAATATTTGGGTGTACTTTTTTTCTGAACCATACTTTTTAAACACCCTGTATCTCAAAGGATATCAAAAATGGATCCCCCCTCCACATACGATTTGTTTCTCAGAATGAACCAAGGAATCACCCCATGACGGATCAGCATCCCAAACCCGGACACCCTGTATACTAAGGCGTTTTCATGTAAAAAATGTTTGTACATTTGAATAAAAATAAAATTTGAGGCCAAAACAATTTAGATGAACAAATCAGATGAGTTGCCAATATAATCAGAATCTTCAACAATATTGATTGAATTTGCACTTGGTTTAATTTGAAAGCCTTTCCAAAATGGAACTTTTTCTAAAATTTTTCTATTTATCGGGAATTTTTACGTTATCTAGACTAACTTGGTGGTTTGTTTCTTTGAAATGTCGTTTAAGTCAGAGCCTACTCTATAAATAAGAGCCTCCACATTGACTGTATTTTTTACTAAGCTTAAAATAAAGTACATACAATTTTTTTTTTACTATGAAACTAAATGGGAAAACGATTGTTTTCATTTACACTTTTAGTCTATAAGAATTATGAGCTTTCACATTATTTTTATACGAAAATGTTCATAAAACATGTAATTTTATTTGATTGAAAAATCAAATCATGAAAATGTTTATTTCTTAGTGAAAATCCTCTTGGAATATAAACTATTGCTAAACTTTTTTGGAATGTTGTTGTTGTAAAATACGTCATAACATAAAATTTATAAACAATTATAACCATCTCTTTTTAGTCTAAAAGCATTGCCACATGGCAAAAATCTGCCCGAATACAGATTCATATCATGTGGCAATGCTTTATTAGCGACTTTTGTTTAAACCATAGATGTCGCCTACAATTAAAAACATATAAAAAAAATCAAATAGGTGGTCGAACCGGTCGGATTCTAAAATCGGTCTGATTTTTGATTCGGTTAAACATATTTTTGTTGGCTTCCCTCTATAGTAATAACTAAATTGTAATAATAATTAATTTAATATAATTTTTTTTATAAATTTACTAAAATTAAACCATTGCTATGAAAGAAATTATGTTAATTTTATGTAAAAAGTTTTCTTTCAAATCGTTTACTCAGCCCGAATCCCTGTTGTTTTTATTTGTGTGTTAAGTGACATCTAGGAATGGGAATAATAAGTAAGAGCAATTTTATTTTATACACCTCTCTCAAATGTTATGACAATTCAAATATTCTAAACAAAAGCTTATTTTGAATGGGTCATTAATTTTTGGGAATAAAAATCGATGCCAATTATTAATCATGTTGTATTTATTTTCAGCTGTGACTTAATTTAAATAATATTTCTGATACTTGAGAAATAAATAAGGCATTTATATTACAGTTAATGTTTGTTGGTTATGTCGTTTATTTGTGATGCATAACAATCTGGGTTGATTGGATTTTTTTGATTTCTTCCCGCTCAATGCATATTATTATTATAATTGTTTCTCTTTGACTCTCTCATTTATTTAAATTTTGGCTGTTCTCAACGTATTGTCTTTTTTTTACCATTGGTTTTAGCAGAACCATCTTGATATGAATAGAGCCGGCATGTAAAAAATGAACTTAAAATAAAGGACATAGAAACACTAAAAAATAATTTATTTTCATAGAGTTTGTATGAAAAAACGCGATTTCGATTGACGAAAAAATATGAATTAAAAATTAAACCTAGATAAATAATTTTTTCTGAAATCACTAATAAACAACTCAATGACCAGCTTATTTAAGGTACAGATTCTCAAGCTTCCCCATTTTCCAGATATAATCAAAAGAAAATAAAGGAATTAAATTAAAAAAACGTTCTACAACAACAACAATGTGTATTAAAAAGAGAATATTCTATTTAATGACGTCATCACTTATTCACAACTAAAATCAATGGTAAAAAAAGACAATACATTGAACAGCCAAAATTCAAATATGTAAATCAAAGAGAGTCAAAGAGAAAAAATTATAATAATATGCATTGAGCGCGAAGAAATCAAAAAAATCAAATCAACCCAGATTGTTATGCAACACAAATAAACGAAATAACCAACAAACATTAACTGTAATATAAATGCCTTATTTATTTCTCAAGTATTAAAAATATAATTGTATTTAAATTAAGACACAGCTGAAAATAAATACAACATGATTAATATTTGGCATCGATTTTTATTCCCAAAAATTAATGACCCAATCAAAATAAGTTTTTGTTTAGAATATTTGAATTGTCATAACATTTGAGAGCGGTGTATAAAATAAAATAACTCTTACTTATTATTCCCATTCCTAGATGTCACTTAACACACAATTAAAAACAACAGGGATTCGGGCGGAGTAAACGATTTGAAAGAAAACCTTTTACGTAAAATTATCATAATTTCTTTCAAAGCAATGGTTTAATTTTAGTAAATTTATAAAAAAATTATATTAAATTAATTTTTATTACAATTTAATTATTACTATAAAGGAAGCCACAAAAATATGTTTAACCAAATCAAAAATCAGACCGATTTTAGAATCCGACCGGTTCGATCACCTATTTGTTTTTTTTAATAAGTTTTTCATTGTTTGCGACATCTATGGTTTAAACAGAAGTCGTTAATAAAGCATTGCCACATAATATAAATCTGTATTCGGGTAGATTTTTGTCATGTGGCAATGCTTTTAGAAGGAGACTAAAAAGAGATGGTTATAATTGTTAATAAATTTAATTTTATGACGTATTTTACAACAACAACATTCCAAAAAAGTTTAGCAATAGTTTATATTCCAAGAGGATTTTCACTAAGAAATAAACATTTTCATGATTCGAATTTTCAATCAAATAAAATTACATGTTTTATGAACATTTTCGTATAAAAATAATGTAAAAGCTCATATTTCTTATAGACTAAAAATGTAAATGAAAACAATCGTTTTCCCATATAGTTTCATAGTAAAGAAAAAATTTTATGTATTTTATTTTAAGCTTAGTAAAAAATACAGTCAATGTGGAGGCTCTTATTTATAGAGTAGGCTCTGATTTTAGTTGTAAATAAGTGATGACGTCATTAAATAGAATATTCTCTTTTTAATACACATTGTTGTTGTTGTAGAAAGTTTTTTAATTTAATTCCCTTATTTTCTTTTGATTATATATGTAAAATGGGGAAGCTTGAGAATCTGTGCTTTAAATGAGTTAGTCATTGAGTTGTTTATTAGTGATTTCAGAAAAAATTATTTATCTAGGTTTAATTTTTAATTCATATTTTTTCGTCAATCGAAATCGCGTTTTTTCATACAAACTCTATGAAAATAAATTATTTTTTAGTGTTTCTCTGTCCTTTATTTTAAGTTCATTTTTTACATGCCGGCTCTATTCATATCAAGATGGTTCTGTTTAAGTGCACTAAAGCTTAAATTTTGTTCTTTATTGACATCACTTTTGCGTCGATAAAATCTTTTTCTAAAAATTATTTTGTCTGCCGTGTTGCAACTACATTGGACTTGATAAACAACATTTGATTGTTACTTAAAAAACACGTTGTCTTTAATTTAAGAGAACAAATTGTTGTTTACACTTGTACCCGCAGCACGCCCTATAATTTTAAAGTTGTAATTTTTGAAAAAAACATTTATTTTTTTCGTGAAGTTTTTTAACATACGAAATGCTAATTAAATAGTAGTTTCATTTAATGGTAGAGAAAAACGACTACCAGACCAGATTCAGTTTATGAATTAACAGAATATCTAAAAATGATATTTTGTTACTTTTTTTTCTAAAGTAAATATCCCCAATAACGAATCAATTGTATTTGTTGTAAAATTTATCTGTAGTAAAAGAATGGTTGAAAATCCAAAGAATTTAAGACTCAATTTTCTAAATTTTCCATTAGTAAATTTGCTAACTAGTTTCTTTAAAAGAAAATTCCATATTGTTTAAAACAATATCTAAAGCAGTAAAAAGCTGAATTTTTGTTAATTTTGATTTAGAGTTTTTCTTTATATTTGGCTATCAACATTGTTAAATAATGACGTACCATCTAAAGAAATTAACAGAAAATTTGGTGGATAGTAACATTACTAATTTTATTTTTGAAATCTTTAGAATTTTGTAAGTAAGAATATATTTTTGTTATACTAGATTTTAAAATTTGGCCTAAAATCGATGATAACGATGGAATTTATAATTAGTCTATGCGGTAGATTTGGCTTGTTAACTTTTAAATTAAATCTACATTTGCAGATTGATCTCCTTCTTTTAACACTGAATCAATTTTTGCCTGTATTGGTGTCTAATTGTCTTTAAAAATCTGAACGTAGAATTATCATTTAAAAAACTCTTTTTTTTTGTTTAAATACGACATATTTTTTTTTCGATCGTTTGAGACTATCTATCGTTGTCATTTAAATTAAAAATTGCACTTCTGACAACATCTGAAATATTTTTGAAATATGGAACTTCAGAACAAATGGAGAGGACAGAATATATTGCTCTACCATTTGAACCGTTAACTGGACAAACTTGTCATAAGCATCAAGTCAAATTTTACTTTTTACCTTAATTTGATTGAAAGTTCATCAGTTGAAAGTTCTATCTGCTCGTTGGCAAGATTCTTTATACACCTTTCTTGGTAGAATTTCTTGAAGAACCCGACTGAGTGTAGTTAAATTTGCTTTTTTAAAATTATTATTTTTGATAGCCGTCGAAATTTCTTCGTTTATAACCCAGAAGACGAACGTACTTCCTAGCCGTTTGAAGACATCTTGGCTTATGTTGAAACTACTTTGCAATTTCCTGTTTTTGGAAACACTTTTTCTTTCCTGCATTGAAGCAGAAAATGTTCTTGGTTTATTAATTTCACCAATTCATAATTTTCTTTTATGAAGGATTTCATGTTTTCTTTTTTGTTATTGCCATATTCTTCGTTCATGTATCGGAAAAACTTATATTTTGAATTTCATTAATTGTCTCCATTTCCAGCCAGGAGATTTTATAATTTATTTGTAGTTTTTAAAACTGTTTTGGTCTGGTTTAGGGCTCTTTTTTTTCGAAAGCTCTTTCGGTTCATTTTCAAAACCGTACTGAAAATGTCTCAAAAATTCAAAAATTGTTTGTTTTTTTCCAAATAAAAGGAAATCTAGACCAAAAACTGTTGATTCCTTCTTCGGAGAAATTCCTGATATAGAGCATTTTTTTTTTACTCTTGATCTTTCTGGGCGACAATATAATAAGACATTAGTTGAATGCTAGTTTACTACGTATTATTGAAAAAAATTGAGTAAGTAAATACATGCGTTTAAAGGAAAATTCAACGAAAATTGGAGGCCTATTATGTATTACAAAACGAAACTTGTTTTATTAGAATTTGGAAATTGTGTTGTATCTAACCAAATTTGGAATCTAGTTATTCGATTTTCGTAAAATAATTTCTGATAACTGAAATATATTTCAGAAAATAAATGTCAACCCCAACCGATAGTTTTATAATTTTCGATGCAATTCTTTTCGATTTTCGGATGAGAAACGCACAATATTTCCACTTCCGTTGACGTAGAGCGAAGTTCCTAAATTTATAAAAGCATTCTCCTTTCCCAGAGGTCAATTTAAATTGCTTATTTTTTTGGCAATCAGTTTATAAACCAAATAATAAAAAAATGGAATTTGAAATACAAAAAAACGTAAGGGCATGCGGTTTTTGGAGCCTCTTTTATAAAATTTTAAGAAAAAATTATTTTTAACGCATATTTTCAGTTTTTTGGAGCCTTTAATATAATATTTTCAGTTTTTTGGAATTTAAATGCCACATTAAAAATTTTGAGTGTGCTAAAAACATTTTCTTTTCTTTTACTACTTTTACTGACTAAATCAATTTGGCAGACCCCAGCTCTGCACAGATCTAGTAAAAAAATATGTTATATAGTGGTGCAGAGAGAAACGTTCCGACTTGACATTACGGTAATTTACATAGTTAAGGTTTCTGATAAAATGAAGTATAAGAGATACAAATCAATCATCAAATATAATGTTAGGTTGGCAACTAAGTTTTTGGTAATCAAAAAATCGAAATGAAATAATTTCCATTATGATTTGTAATCTTTTGCCATTTTTCGTATAAAAAACTCCGTTGCTTTTCAAACGAAATATGTCGTTAAGTGCTTTTTAACGTTGTCTACTTGAGAGAGTTAAATGATGGATATTTCTAGAGCTTCTCGATCAACATGAGGTCTGGCATTGTCTTGTTGAAAACCTAAATCTCTTCTGAGCGGGATTCGAATGTTGCTTTTACGTAGAGAGGATTGTTCTCTTTATTGCTTTAATTTTGAGCAGTAGGGTTCTACAGTAATGGTCTTTACCCACAGGTTCCTTATGAATACATATACAACAACGGTACTAATTTTGCTGTTTGAAACTTAAGCCACTATTCAGAATTAGTTGTGTTATCCGACGATACCCACGTTTTCATTCTATCCAAAAATGTCTGTTTTGTTTTTCCAGGAGTTGTTTTACAATGACATAACGTTTTTTTCTCTGCGAAACGTTAAAACGTAAGGAATCCGCGTTCATTGCCTTACGGTAAAACCATCGCGATACAAAAAGGATTCTATAGCTGTATGAGAGCACTGATAGTTCGCTGATATCATACGGGTTGTTAAACTTGAATTATCTATAATTACCTGTAAAATGACCGTGTCATATATCTTCGTGAGCGGCTTTTGAGTGTCTCACACACAGTTGACAGGGCTGGGGTAGCTGTTCGACTAAATTGATATTCATGAAGGAGGCGCTCCGGAATGTGCATGTTTTCGACATGCTTAAAATTATGAAAATTAAACGGATACATTTTAAAATCGTTTTTTTTCCACTAAATACACTTGGCATTTAAAGGACTAAATGAAATGAATTAGAATGGGTAATTTTTAACGTTAAAACAAATGTATCAGAGGATAGTAGCATGTAACAAAATTCGCCAAGCAGAACAGAAATCATGGCTACTTATTGGTTTTGTTAAATATTATTATGTACATTGCGGCCAGCAAAAATGGACGAATAAATAGGGAATTCTTATTTTATCAGTACTACGCTGTTATAAAGGCAAATACAGAAGAATTACTTTATGCGTTTTAATATTTAAAATATTTTTTAAAATTTAAATAACAATGTATTAGTAATTAATTTAAATTAAAACTAGTATAACAAAAAATTCAATAGTGCACATTCTTCTAACTATGCACGGATCCATTTATAAAACAACAGTTACTTAGTATTTTTTCCATAGTACTTTATTCGCAATTTCCCTTGCTAACCTTCTTGGCATACTTCTTACCAAATACTCAATTATACAGTATTGAATTTTTAACCGTTCAGCGTTTATTGGGTCCCATATCGATGTCCCATATTTATATTAGACGGGACTAATACAGAGAACTTATAGGTAAACAGTGAAATTAAAATGGGCAAATCCAACAGCGCCCGCAGAAAAACAAACAATAATGCATGAGAAAAAATATGCACCAATGGGAAATTTTACTATACCACCATTTAATGCAACACAAAACCCAAGAAAAAATTGCTTCAAATGCAAATTTAGAATAATAAATTATAATTTAAATGAACACAAAAATAATGAAATCAGTGCGACGAACTCATCGTCGACCGAAAATATAAATTCTGATATTGACCTAGGTTAGCAAAGCTACAACCGGACGAAATACCTCTCCGTATCAGGTGTTCCAGATTAGAGCTAGAAGCTCCCGAAGCTACAGCAGATAATATTAAGAACGAGAAGTCGCCACCAATTTACGTAAGAAAGGCTTCAAATAACGAACTTGTGGAAAAAATCAAGTCGTTAACCGAATAAAAATTGTATACCATGTTAGGTACCTCTCAAGAGGGAGAACATAAACCAAGCTGGTAAACGGTGTTACATATATCAGATAAAAATTCAAAAGGGGCTAACTGTTAATGTAAGAGAGCTCCGTAGACGTAAGCGAAAGACCCTCTGCTCTTAGTGAAAATGCTTTGATGCCAAGTATATCACAAATATCCTAAACCGCGAAAAGAAAACTCAACCTATGTTTCGCCTAAAACTAAAGCGAGATGCGGGAAAAGAGAAAAGGCACAATATATACATATAACCTGGAATATTTACTTTATCGCAAAATCACGGTCGAGGAACCCAAGAAGAGGACTGGACCAGTTCAGTGCATCGAGTGCTAAGAATACGGGTATAAAAAAGCTAACTGCACCTTGCACGAAGTTTGTGTTATATGTGGTATACTTCACGATTCGAAAGAGTACAACATGGTGAAAACAATCCTACATTAAAACACTATTGTAACTGTGGCGAAAATTACACCGCAAATTATAGAACCCTGGGCCAGTAGTTTGCACACAGCGAGTCGCGCTTTTTGAGCGAATTTTAGCTAAAAACGAGAAAAAACAATTTTACGCTATGCGAATAGATACTTGCTCTTACTTTTATTTTCGACCATGTGTAGAATTTGGTGAGAAATAAGAAAAATGAAGTGGATGTTTTAGCATATGTACATTATAGGTAATAAAAAAAAATTGAAATTTGCTGTCATATATCTTATGAATATTCAGCATTAGTAAAATTATTGTTTTAATTATAAAATGTTGTCACTTGAGCAAAAGTAAAAACTAATGATTGAATTTGAAATTTCCCTATCGATTATTAATTACATTGGGTGCGTTCACTGCGCAACAAAATGTTACAAAAAGTTACATTTTTTAACAACTTGTCGTTCACTGAGCACCAAGGTGTGACAATATATTATGACAACTTGGTGTTCACTGCCTATGTTGTCGCCGACACAAATCGACATTTTTTGATTGTAGTAGCGAGTGTTGTTAGTTAATGTTCAAAAGCGATTGTTCCTAGTGTTCAGTCGTATAAATATAAAAAATATATTTTTTTTTTATCACTCATTATACAAGTTATTATCTAATAAAATACAAACTATAATACAAACAAATAACCAAATGTAGTTTTCTCTACTCCAAAAATTTACGATTAACAGAAAATAACAACATGGCGTTCACTGGGTTTTAAAGTTACATCGACTGACACCGATGTTTATTTGATATTTCTAACATCACACCACACCGACAACAATTTTTGCAGTGAACGCAACCAATAAGTACAGAAAACAACACCGCTGAGTATCACAGAAGGGAACAAGACGAAAGGATCATGGAGTTTAACAATCTTTTATTTTTTATTGTATAAAATTAATTATTTATTTATGTTAAATAGCATGATTTTTTTACAAATTCATTTGTATCAAATCACAAATTTAAACAAACTTGTCAATAAAATGTATTTTTGACAACTAAATCAAAGTAGATCAATTTTCCTGCCTTTTATTAGGTCTATTTGTGAAAAATCGAAAAAGGACTGTCGGAAAATCCGCTCCTCGCCTTTTGTGCAAAATATGGGTCCTGTAAACTTACTAATTTCCCCTGTATACTTGGATTTAAAGCGTAAAATAAATCCAAATTGCGATATGAGCAAAGAGTGGTCAAGACGAATTAAACCCAAAGAACTTTGACGCCAAAATTCAATTGTTCAACAAACCGAAAATTTGGGGATAAATGCCAGCAGTTTTTCGCAGTCTAGGCTCTCCTACCTACACAAACATTCTGAAATGTGCCGCTCCGAAGCCAAAGTTAATTTTATTGAAGAAAAAGTATCAATTCATGCAACTGTAAACAAATTAACCGAAACGATCCAAAGTTTCATGATGATGATGGAGAAACAAATGAGCATGATAACTGTTTTAGTAGCTATTTGGAATGCGAATGGTCTTTCAAAGTACAAAGCTGATCTAAAAGCCCTTCTCATCGAACACAATATAGATATCATGCTAATATCACAAACATGCTTCACGAATAATTTTTTTTTAAAACTAACGGATACACATTGGCACTGTCGTCTTGATAAAAAAAAAGAATAAACCATTTTGAACACTGCAAGTATGAAAAGGAGTACGTCCAACCAACTAATATTTACCTAGAAGAATGGTCTGGAAAATGTGTAATACGAGTATAAGCCGTTTACAGCCCTCCAAAGCATACAATTAAAAATCAGCAATTTATCGAATATTCTAACCAGCTGGATAATAAATTCATTGCGGGTAGTGATTACAAAGCTAAAAGGCAAATCAACTTTACGAAGCTATAGAGAGAGAGGAGCAGTCTCTGGATCATTTATCTGCTAGTCACCCATCTTGCTGGCGTACGTATAGAAAAAAAAGATCGATCAAACACACTACATTTAGCAATGCTTAGTAGGGGTAGTAAACCCTATGACAACTTTCTGAAAATATTCACATACATTGGCAATCTAATAAACAAACCAAAAAAACATTACGAGATCGATGGGATATTCGGGTAATTTACAGTTATTTTATCTACGATGTTCAATGTAAATTGAACAACACTAACCAAAAAAAAATTACCGTAAAATGAGGTGGAATTGATAGAAAAAAAAATTATGCACTTGATTTTCGAACGTGTTATAATAATGCACCTTTAATCAATTAAAAATTACGATGTTATGTCAAAGATGGATTTTAGCGTGTTGGGAGTCAAGAAGAAACAATTGAAAATTTAATAACTTTAGTTTAGGTGGTGATCAAATTCAAACATTATTTGGGGCATCTTTGATTACATTATTTGGGCGATTTTGAAATCGGTCAACATACTTCTGAGAGTTCCATATTCTTTTTGTAGGGTTGTCTTTGGTCGCCCATTTTAGATGAAGTAAAATACAGAAATTTCAATCAAATTCATAAAAATTGAATATACATCCTTCATGTGTATAATTTAAAAAAAAAACGTTAAACTTGGAGTAAAAGTTAAACTAAAAGTAAATAATACTTTTATATCTTCACGTCTACAGCAAATTTGAATTCATATAAAAGTTGCCCATCCTTTTTTATTGTATTATTTCTGGCATGGGTAGTACTGCAAGAATTTCATCAATTTTGACTGCTGATATATTGTATTCCACGGTTTTGAAATATTTTTTTGTTTCACACTTTATATTATTTAGTATCAAGAATATCCTTAACTACACAAATATATTTGTACTGCACTTATTTTCGTCTTCCTGACATAAATTTGGCCTAAACATAACATTTTCAGGTATCGCTTCGATATATTCTGGATCCATTTTTTTTATTTTTTTTTATTTTTTTATATACATATTTTAATTGGGTGCAGAGCGGACTTATTAACGGTCCTAGCTCCTTGTAACTGTCAGAGCTTCTGCACCCAATGCGCGATCCTTCAAGTAAAGATTAATAGCTACCTTAAATTTATTCATTTTGTATTCCTCCGGAAATTTGAAGTGTATTAGCGAATTCCACTTTTTTGATGTTCGATATACAAATTCGCGCTTAATTTCTTCAGTTCGAGGTTTCGGGAGCTTCACCGTAAACCTATGTGCATTGGTTGTTCCTCTTGTTGTTGTAACGAATGGTGGTATTTTCTCCGATAGTTCTGCAGAACATTTACCATGTAAGCATCTGTAGAAGACGCAGAGTTCTGCAACATCTCTGCGATGCTGTAAGCTGTCTAGTTCTTGGGTAAGTCTGGGATTCCGTATTATTCGGATAGCGCGGCGTTGAACCCTGTCCAATAACTGGAGGGTGGTACCAGACGCACCTCCCCAAACTTGACAGTAATACTCTATACATGGTCGGATGAAGGTTTTATATATCTGGAGAACTTGATGCGATTTAAAAAACCTTCTGCATCTATTTAGGAACCCGAGTTTTTTTGAAGCTGATTTAGCCAATGCAACAATGTGTGATTTGACATTCTACTTCTTCTGACACGTCCGTATCTTGGTCAGAAACCTATTGATCTTGATAATCGCTGCTTTCTGAATCACTGGTTAAACTAGTCACACTTTTGCCTGGAATAACATTAATTTTCTTTTTCCTGGTTGCAACGCGGAGGTTTGATGCAAACCGTTGTGTTTTTACAAATGAAACCAATGATGTTTCTAGAACAGGTTCAGGGTTAACCGACGAACCACCTGGAATTAGCATTAAAAGGATAAGTTCCAGTGGCACTAAATCCGCTTTTCAAATTTTTAGAGATTCTTCATTGTCAACCATTTCTTTATTATTCATAATTTTCAATGTCTTACTCAATAGAGAAGTTTAATTTCCATTTAGTCAATACTGTTCTCCAAGCATTTTTAAAAGGTCTAGAAAAAGCTACATCTAACGGTTGACAAATGTGTGTATAGTTTGGTTGTCGACATACAAACGCAATGTTATTTTCTTGACAAAGGTGTAGTACCTTGTTTGTGAAATGGGATGCAATTTTGTCTCCAATTACGACCTTTCTACCTTCCAGTATTTTCGCGTGTGGTAAAAATTGACTTTCGAACCAATCTGGAAAGCAAGAAGCTTCCAGCCAACCATGTGAAGTCCTGTTATACCGTGTTCCTTGGGCACAACACCATTCTATACAACATGGATAACCGTTAAGACCATTCTTGGTTTAGGTATCCCACATATTTCGCTTCTATATATTATATACGGTGGGAGCAACACACCAGATGCTGAACCACATATTATAATTGTTGTATCCAATTTACTATGGTTCATTATTTTTTCAGGATATTTAGTTCATCTTCTACATAATAGTAATTCCTCACCCGGGTCATCTACTACGTTCATCTCGTCTTAATTGGAAAAATGTGATGAGGGAACCCCTATCGATATATCTCATGTTAATATAATGTTAAGAATAAGAGATATGAACAGTAAACATTATCTTTCACTGTTTTTTTCTAAATTATAAAAGAAATTTTTGATGAGCTGTGGTGATACTTCAGCTCTGGCTCGAGAAATATTCGTTGACATTCACTGTCCGATAAACTGAAATAAACTGAAACTGATGGAAACAAAGCAGCAATTCATATAGAGCTACAAAATTGTACCGGGGGTTTCCATATTTACGAGATTATTTTATATTATAAAATTTTGTAGCACAGCGATCAATATCACCCCGTCTAATCAATTTGACCCCATTTTACGTTACGAGATCGATGGGATATTCGGATAATTTACAGTTATTTTATATATCTTAATTATTAGAAGCTTAATAATTAGAATTATTACATGTATATGTATGTATTTCATTCATGAGTTTATCATAACTTCTTCTATTTTGCTTAAATTTTCGTTTTTTACCCAAAGGGAGAGTTTCTACCCGAGGGATTGTTGTAGTTGTTTTTCTAAATTATCAACTTTTAAATATAATTTTGCAAGATTAAGTTTGATAATTCTATTTCTTGATGAAATTCCTCTGAATGTATGCATTTGAGTAGGCCATTTTATTTAGTAAGAAATTAGTAAAATCTTCATTCGCGTCAAAATAATAATACATAACTGTAAATTTGCATTTAAAATAAAAAGTGTTAATTAAAAATTTTGAAAACGAGCAAAATTGGAAGAATAGGCAATGTTGGAAAGATAAGTTAAATAAATAACGGTTAATTTTGTAATTCAAGGATTTTCTAATGAAATATAAATTAAACACATAACGTAGTTCTTCTTTATTTGCCTTTATAAAACCATAGTACTGAAAAAAATAAGAATTCGCTATTTATTCGTCCATTTTTGCTCACCAGTGTATGTTACGTCAAAATAACATAATTTTTTTTTTTTTTTTTTTAAATAGAAGAAAATGATTCTTAAATGAAGTTCTGGCATATGGCCAATTATTATTTATTTACCGATTATGCTGAAATTCCATATGTACATACGATGGTTCCGTTGACCACTTTGTATAAATTTTTTAAAAATTTTTGGAAGCAAATGGTCAATGTTCATTTTTATACTGCCCAAAAATTAAAAAAAAAAATTATTCAAAGTGGTTTATTTGAAACTATTTAAACCAATTTTTATTTTACTTCTTTTCAGTTTGACTATATGTGTACCTATGTATATAGCAAGTCAAGTTGAAGTAATGGAAATTTTATATTATTGCTTACAGCTAGTTGTATTACATAAATAATTTTTTTGGTTTTAAATCAAAGATTATGACATAATTTAATCTTTAATTTATTTTTAATATCATTTAGGTCCGCGAACTTAATTGGTTCATAAAAATACGTAAACTCTTACTTCAAAATTAATAATAAACATGATTTTTTCCTTTAAAAAAATATACGAAGTTTATGTTTTTTTCATAGCTATCGTATTGTCATTTTTATCTATTTTTAATTTTTTTTTTGTTTTATCTTTTATTATTATACATTTTCCAAGAAATTCTTTCCAAATTTCCATCATCAAATCTTTATTATAAAATTTGTTTATCTTTTATCTTAACGCAAGAATATTAAAAAAACCTTTGATTTTTTTTCTAACACAATTTTGACTTCTTTCTACACATACATCTTTCACAGAGCTACTTCATAAATAAGATATGATTTAATAAATTTGATTATGATATCCGGTAAATCATATAATTTATGAAGAAAAAATTTAAATTAATTATATCTAAATCACAACAATAATAACACATAATATACCTCAAGAATAAAATTAAATACACCACAGGATATTTAAATATGAAAAGTTCCGCATTTAAACTGTACGTGTGTACTCTATAAAAGAGTAGGTAGAGTGTATTATACATACACAGAAGATTTATTTCTTATATTGATTTTGTAAATAATTTGTATATAAGATAAAATGTATAATTATAGTTTATTTTATATTATTACGAGTATGTGAAATAAGAGAACGAAAATACATTTCTATTTTCTAGTTTAATTCAATCATTTGTCATAATCAGATAATATTTAAATAAACTATAATTAGCATAAATTTATATCGAAAATAGAATTTAGATATTATATCGATGTGGCCATATCAAAGTGCTTATATAGTACGAGTATGTGGGTTTCTAACTGATTTTGATAGGTATTGAATCCGAGGCAACGCACCGTAACAAGAGCTAGAGATAGTGAGACCAAAGAATAAAAACTCATAAGCAAAAAGAAAATGGTACAAGAAAAAGAGTAGGACTGCCTCATTCCAAAATACAAATAAACAGTATACATCGCAAATCATAGTAGTCAACAGTAAAAGAGCGTACTCGCCGGAACCGCTGCAGTTCTTCATTCAAATTGAAATCACATTTTAATTGATCATCGTTGGTGATTCCTGACATGTAATAAAGTAACGCCGATGTTTTAGAAAGCTGATTTAGATCTATCGTTTGATTTTCCTTGTCATAACCTTGATTATTAACGGGACCCCCTTATTTTTTATTTCAAAAAAAAAAAAAAAAAATTGAATAAGTTACTTTCAACCTGTTAACTTTTTAAAATATCTATGAGGTGCGAGGTGGATATGGTTCAAATCTGTTGCTCTAAAATTGGCGCTTAGAGCTTTGTTCCGGAAGACTGAAAGATCTGGAGAGATTTACGAAATAGTCAGAGCAGGTGTCGAACCCTCAGCGGCAGATCTATTATAAAATTGAAAGTTATTTCTATACATATGTAAATAGCAGCAAACAGCAAACCATTGTCAAATTCAAACACCCCCTTCAACAAAAGTGTTTTAATTTTAAATCTCTCTTATTTACTATACATTTATTTATGTAAAAAATAATTAGTATTATTATTTACATATAAAATTGGCAGCATAAAAAACGTTTATATACATACCTCCTCTGGAAATTGAAGTGAGCGTATTAATTGTTAGTGCAATGTATAAAAAATATACATTATATATAATTGTATAATGTAGATGTATATTTTTGTATCATAGTTACATGTATTTGTATAAAATATAAATGGTTTTATATAGTTATAATATAAATTCTAGCAAACCTGTCTCTTAAATAGAACGACATTTTAAGGGAGACAATAAATTATAATTGTTACAGCAGTAGAAATTTTCATTTTTATACAGAATTAAATAAAATTGAAATGGAATAAGAAAAAAGGAAAATGAGGAAAATCATGATGATGATGAAAATACATAGTAAATGCTTAGGTCCACTTATGTATATAAAAAAAAAATGTTCCGTATTTCTTTTGTAATTTGTAGTCAGAGTATTTATATTCTCTTCGTCTCTATTTCCTCCCTTTTTCGTTGTGCAGATTTTTTTGTATTTTGTTCGCAAAAAATAAAATTAAAGTCAAATTAAGTAATTTTGTTACAATGAAAATGCTGGAAAATAATAAGAGGTACAGCATACCACATAAAATATTTATTTTCAGGTGAAAATGTTTTGTTTATTAGGAGATATTATTTTTACAGGATATGAAGTATTTATATTTATAAGACCACCACCTAGGTTGTACGGTCTACAGTATGAATTTTTGAAATGTTTGACTAATTAACATATTTTTGATGGGTTTGACGTTATTTAGCTATGTAACCATTTAGATAAGTATTTTTAGTACAAATAAAAACACATAAACTTTGAGATAAACACTATATTAGCTATATTAATTTAGTGAATAAAGGTTTCGGGGTGATATTGTATATATTGTAGGAGCTATATTGAGTACTAATACTTTTTGTAAAACACATTATGCTTTTTTATGGGATATAACTTTTTGATTGTAGTACCTGTAATCCAGACAGCTTTATTAAGTTCATTATCATAATCGGTGTCGGTTGAATTAGTGATAGTGATCCGAGATTATCCAATTTATTAAACAATTTGCAAGAACACCATACGTGTGTCATGCTTTAAAATGGAAAACAGTTTTTTGGCCTTGAGACCGGTGGTGTCCTTTTTTAGGTCATTACACAACAAAGAATTCTAGTCAATACTCTATCTTGTAAAAAAATATTGCGTTTCTCAGGTGTTGTAAGTAAAACTAAATCAGAAAATAACCCAATAATATAAAATCGAAAAGTTAAACACATCTTAACTAAATAAATTAGCTCAAAAATATTACCAAAAGAAGTGATTTTATATGAAATCCAATCAAAATTTGAGAGCAACCCCGTTATTGTCGTATCATTTGTGAAATTTTTAACATTCGTTATTCCGTCAAGCTACCTTACAGTGTGATATGTCCTGTCTATTTACTGAATTATTGTTTACTATTAAATCCTTTTATTTACTTCAAAACTCAGTTTCGTCAAATCTTGCAATCAATATTTCACGTACTTCTACCGAACTGATTGCTTTCAAACTTTGCATAGGTTTGATAACAATACATGTTTTGAAAATTTTTTAAAACATGTATCGCTTTCATTTCAAAAAAATTAAAGCGAAAGATTCTCATGGCATAACTTACAAAACAGATTTTAAAAGAACCCTTATAAATGTTTTTACCGAAAGGAAAATTAAATAAAAATACTCTCTCTGCAATAAACGTGTAACCATTCATTTCGATTAGTAAAAATTTAGAATTGTATTCTCATAGCTGAATTAAATAAGTGAACATATTTTGGTCAGAATAACCAATTTGAAACTAGTTACTCTGCTAGTAAGCATTATAACAAGAAGTGGATTTCTCCTTTGAGTGTTTGACGCAGGGTGCAGGTCAAGTTGGCGCTAAAAACTGAAATGTGAATCATTTACACAGGAATCCTAACAAGCCATATGCCTAACAAGCCATATCAATGGTTTTAATTAATTTACTAGATTTATGTAAGTAATTGTCGTTTATAAAGTGTTAATAAATGCATTTTTTAGATACAATTTTTTTTATTTATAAACGTAATTTATTGGTTATTATGAAGTAATACGAGTGCCAGCAAATATACAAAGTTATTCTATTGATATTTATAAAATATGATTTAAATTTAATACTTTACACACTATCTGGTGGTGTTCACTGAGCTAAACAAAAATATGTTCTATACCTAAAAATAGTTGGAATAAAATTCAAGAACGACCAAGATCATCTCTTATTTTATTTCTAATAGTTGGTAACTCATTCTCGCAAAAGCATTCTTGGCATTTTATACAAGTTAACATTTTTGTTTTATATCATTTCCTATAGTATTTTTTCAGCCGAGCTAAGCGCACTTGCACATGTTGTTCTTGTTGTGTCCCTCCTCACGGTCACTGATTTAAAACCCCGTCGCCGATTTAAAATCCCATTACAAAACAGCAAGTCCATTAGTTACTAAAAACAAAAATTTTAAAAACTAAAAAAAATTCAATAAAATGTAGAAAAGTCTAGAAGTTCAACTTTTCATAAGGAGTCTTTCTGATAGTTAACATCTTCTTCGTGATACATAATATATTACTCTTTAAGTTTCTCATCAAAATTTTTTTCCTCCAGATGAAATTTCCAACAAATATTTTTACAACCATTAAGTCGCAGCCAAATGAATGGGAAATATCTACAAATGTAGATGTTTATGCAATAATCGAATATTGAGCGAAGACCCAATTTTACCGACCAAACGCAAAAGTGGTTAAAGCTGCGGGGTTTTGATCAGGAGGTACCGGGTATGAATCCCTATAGGGCGGGATGCGAAAGGGATTTTACATCATCTGATTACGATTGGTGATGACGATGAAAACAACTATGACCTCCTGTTAAAAATGCAGAATCCCTGGGCTGACCCACCTTTCACATCAGCTTTAAAGGCTGGCAAGAAGTAATCCAATGTGCAGGTGGTTTATACAAAACGGATATTTAGCTGAACGTCCTCGATTTAACTACTATTCCGTACGGCAAAAGTGAACTGTCTTGAGCCCCAGAAAAGATTGCATAGATTATATTTAAAAAAAAAAAAACAATTTTACGGCCATATTTGATAGCAATCTTGCCAATTTTAGACCATATTTGTTTTGTGTCGAAACGCCTTGTGATTTAGACAAATTAACAACATTGATTGACATTTCCCTCGCGCATGGCTGCAGCTCTAGAAATTGAAATTTCTACACCAACAGAAAGTTGGAATAAACTTATTGACAACGGCATGAAATAGGTTAGGTTAGGTTGGAGTGGATGGTATAGCATATTTAGACCGGTAATGGTCCGTAGTGATACCGTAGGATTTTACTTTCTCTTCAGCCTTATTGGAACCATTCCGAGCTAATTGTTATTTGCTTCCAGATGATTCCGTCTTTTCGCATGTTGTCCAAAAAGGTAGTTTCCCATGAGCATCGTTACGATCTTTCTTAACTCATGTCTACGTCGAGAGATTAATGTATTGGAGCACCCCAAATCCAATTTTGGTCAAACTTGTCTTGCTACTCTACAAATGAGGGTGTTAGTCCACATTTCCTCTACTACGGCTACTGCCTCTCTTTTAAGTGCTAGTTTAAGTCCTTTGATAGGCCTCCCCAGGAGACTTACCTTTTTCGGGTGCGAGTACAACCGTTATGCTGTTATGTCCGAGAAACCGTTATGTCCAAAAAACTGGGAACCGGAGGTGATCCGAAACTTTATTGTTTATTAGGAATAGCTTCTACTTTACAAGTCATGGAATGAAATATATACATATATATTTTGCATTGTTGTTGTAAAGCTATCAATAAATATCGTGCATACGATTTCTGTTATAATTATTTATTTTCGGGAGAAGTCCCTGCAAACACGCATGGTATTGTTGTTGTTAAATTACCACTAAAATATACCTCTTGAGATTAAATTTTGTTTTTCTATGTAGACTACTTCAAGTAGGCTGTGAAATAATTTAAAAACTGAATTTCATCTTCTCGCCTTCTCGGTTCAGTTTATTGCTTTAATCAGTAATAACCCAGTTGTATTTGCGTGAGCAATCCTGCCGTGCTAAGCATATTTTCCTTAACTACATTTTTGGCCAAATTGAGGTATTGATGCCAATCGATAGCTAATAACAAACTTTATCAATAAAATTAAAAAAAATAATTAAAACTAAATTGAGAAACACGTGATAAGAAAAATAGTTTTAATTTTTAATACAAAATTCACTGATTTCAAAACTTTAACATCAATTTTCTCAAAATGCTTTTTTTGTAGTTAAGTAAAACATGCTTAGCACGGCAGAATCGAGAAATTTTGTTTGAGATGACATGTTAAAATATGAAACAGAAGTATAAAGCAAAAAAAAAAAAAAGAAATCTTCGGCTTTCTTTAATTTGTTTTTCATGTAGTAAATTACAATGTTCGCATTTTTTCCGTGCTATTTTTACGAATATAAAGTGATGATCACGGTGAGGTATAAGAGAGCATCACCGTGATTGATCATTGATCGCTCTTGGAGCGCTCAGTCGTACAACAGGGAACACATTTATAAATTTCAACGTGCGACGAAAAATGTATTAAATTTTGCTTTAAATATGAGTATACAAAGGGTGAAAACAAAGGATGTTTTCGTTTATTCATTCCGAATATTCTGGAGTTCCAAAAGTGACGTAAATCTTTCTTTTAATTAATTATTTTTATACATAAATTATATTTACCTATTCTTCGTAATAACTGTAACATCTTCGTAATATATTTGCCTATTCTTCGTAATATCCTCTATATTTCGTGTTTAATATGTAATTATTCAATAAACATCACCAATTTCGATCGATTCCCGAAAAATAAAATTTGGAACGATATTACTAGTAAATTTTTATTAAATGTTTCAGCATAATTCATTTTACGCGTATTAATTATTTATATTTTTAGATGAATTATGCGAAACACGAAAAAAAAAACTGGAAAACAGTGCTCGGGAAAATGGAAGTGGTTGAAAGTGATGTACAAAAAAGTAAAAGATCACAATAATAAGAGTGGACGAAATTTTTTGCTGCAACATGTTCCAATGACCAACCAAATATTAAGATTAATAAACCCGGGTTATCGCTGGACCACGTTGCAGTGGTGATGATTTTGATTTTGCTGATTTAGTTGAAACAACCAAAAATTCCAAGTCCCCATCTTTGTTCAATCGTAAAAGGCACGCAGCGGTATGTGGAGAAAATAGCAAAAGCCGGTAAATTTTTAGATTTATTTGAAAAATTAATTATCAAAATGTAAGAGTTAATTTGTAAAATGAATTATTTTTGAATTATGTTTTTATTTATTGATTAATAATACAATAAATGAATTCGTGAAATAATTGCGGTTTAATTATTGAGTAGTTCTTCTCAGAATTTCGTTCCTTTTTAATTGTGCATTTGTATCACCACTAACAGATGTTGGATCGCTACTTCCGTTGTCGTCAGAAATATTGAAATCGACCGCTATATTGTTACAGTTTCGAATACAGACAACTGTGCTGAGCCCAGTTAATCGTCGGAATCGCCTTTTCAAGAGTCCAGATATGTGTTCAATTGTCATTCTTGCTGAAGAATGTGCTTTATTGTAAATTTTTTGAGCAGAAGTTAAATTTCCGGTGTTTTTAAACGGTGTCATTAGATACGACTTAAGAAGAGCATATCCATCCATATGCTGATCAGCAGGCATTATTATAGAGCCTGAAAGAAAATGGCGGCTAAATCATTATTAATGTCTTTAATATGCAAAATTTATGTACCGTTCTAAATTTTTAAAAATAAATTGGAACGTCGGGAAAGACATGAATCGTGGATTGAACCAGCTTCATCGGCGTAACAGTCCACAAACAATAACGCTCGTCACTTACGGCTTGAAGTAAAATTGAATGGAATTTCTTCCTATTTATATATGTAGGAGTTCGAATATTCCTTTGGTGCAGGGATAGCGATATGGGACCCGTCGATACAACCAATTATTCCTAAAAATAATTATAATTTAGTTGTTAACTTACTCTAGTTACAGCGTATATTGTAAAATGAACACTTAGCGAAGTATTTTGTTTTCCGCAGAAAATAATTAGCTGTTTCTCGCCTTTGCACGCCAACAGGCATTTATGGAAACCCTAAATCTGTCTGATACGGATTTGTAATGTACATAATAAGCATTAAATATTTAAAAGAAACAATGCTTAAAATTCAAAATTTTACCGGAGACATTCAGTGTTAGCCAAATACCATAAAGCCATTAAAATTTGCTTCTCAAGCGAAATCCTTGGATAACCCCACGAAACATCTATATATTTGCTTTCTATTGATAAAATGTTTTGGTATAACGGTTCGAACGTACTGGGTAATATTCGAAAATGAGTTTTAAATTGCGTGTCGCTTAGCTACCAAATGTTTTCTCAAGTGTCAGTGGGTTGAATTTTAAATTAGTTATTAATGTTGAAGGTAAATTAAAATTTGGGTTTCGTTGTATAGGGAACGAACCGGTTGGTTATTATTGTAATATTTTGTAAAAAGACTAAAATTTACGTAAGCTTCAAGCATCCAACAGACACATAGTTTAGTAATGTTGTTGTCTATTGCTAACTTTACCTTACATTACGACCAAAAAGATTTACTGTGTGTAAGTTTTACATTTAGTTGATTAAGTAGTATATTTGTTTTTCAGAGATATCCGAGAAATTTGACTCAGCTTCCAGAAACATGAAGTACCCAATGGAACCTTACTTTAGAAATTGTTTTGTCTTCGTTTTGTGACAAACAAAAATATACTAACTAATGACTATAAAGTGACCTGGGGGACTTCCTGGAAACAATATAGAGTTGGTGGACTTCTAGGAAACGATATAGAGTGTTCACTACCGATTCATTTCTGTGGAAACATAATGTTCAGCTTTTATCTTGGAATTTTTTCGAAGTAGTGAGGCCCTTCATTTAACTGAAGCCACAAACATTCGAACAAATCTGTAAATTCCTCTTTAAGGAATTGAACGAACTCTTTAACTTGTAGGTGTGTGCTCAAAAAAATTGTCCAATCAGACGGCTCTGAAGAATACCGGTCCGAACAATATCCATAATACAATAATCCATATTAGAAGTGCGAGAAATTAAGACAATTTTATGTAATCATTTTGAACAGCTAATGTAATTAAACGATTAAATTGTTGAGTTTATCGAAAACTATCGACAAGGTGCCTCAAAAGTATGCCAACCCATTTAAAAACACTATTTTTACCCGTATCTTCAAAACTAAGATCATTGAACGCCATCCAAGGCCACTAAATAAATTTTCTTCGTTCGTCTGACAAATTTGATAATGAGCATTTTCTCTGCATCTCTAACCATTTTCGAGAATAACGAGTTACACTTTTCACCAGACTCACCCTCTATATAGTACAGACATAAAATTAATACATAATACCATATATGCATTTTTTTCCATTAAGGTTCTCGTTTTTATTGGGAGTGTGCAATAATTTTAAGGGTTTTGGAAAGTTAGTGTTGTAAAATCACTTTGTCATCTTCAATGTTCGGCTAAATTGCATCAATTGTTAATGGGAAACTGATCTCACCAAATAGAGAGCATAACTTTGCCGCCGGTGTAGATGGTTCGCCTGTATTCATTTTTCATTACCGCCACTATACGATGCAAACAACTTTTACTTCGGTCTAAAAAGAAAAAAGTATTGAAATCCTGTCAAAAATAATCATAAATTTGGTTGGTCCAAAACCACTTTTCTCGACGTTTTGAAAGTCCCTGAGCTTAAAAAAGCAAAAAAAAATGTACGTCCATCTGTCTGGATGTCTGGATGTCTGTATGTACCCATGGTATCTCGAGAACGGCCTATTCGACTTATAATTTTTTTTTCCCAGCCTGTTTCTATGGTCAATGCCGAAATTTGCAAAGCTCTTGGAACCTGCGCGTCAAGAAGGTCGGATACCTGCCATACGAATTGACCCAAAATACCTGGTTATAGAAATATTTACCAATTTTTTATATATGCTGGTTTGAATATTGCGTTGAGTATTGATTTTGTGGTTGAGTTGAAGGTTAAGTTAGGGGTCAATTTGCGGGTTGAGTTCAAATTGAGTTGGGGTTGGGTTAAGATATAGTGAGTAGTTGACCAATTTTTTATATATGAGGGGGGCGAGTAGCGGGGACAGCAGAGACGCAACGATTTCAACAACAACGTTAAGCAACACTACCTACAGTTAGTACAAATTTGGGTGACCGCATGGGAACATGATAATGGAACGAAATCTCGCCCTCCTCACAACCGCCGATGGAAAAAATGGTGGAGGGAATAATAGTTGTTTACAGCTTTTCAGAAAAAGGAGTTTGCGGCACCAGTAAATTTGTGTGGTCATTTTGTCTTCTTCTTACAGGTTGGAGCAGTAGATGAACTTTAAATTGTATTGTCTTGTGCTAAATAAATTACTAAAAAATAATATATTACTAACAAATTTACTAACTATCAACTACTTAGGTGTCTGGAACCGGGTTGAGTCTTTGTTGCTATAACATTCCTTTCCCATCCCTCGATCTTGTTATATGTAAAAAGGTGTACGACGGCGGCCTGGCCAGGGGCGGATATCACACTATTAGAGACTTATGTGGTTATCGATGTGGCGCCTTTCTTTACGGAGTTTTGGGCTTTATGAAGAAATGGTGTTGTCGTGTTGTTGTAACATGGGTATAGTGGTGTGGTATTCGCATTTATAATACGGGAGACTTGCTTAATGCTTGATCGTAACATCACAATCAAAATCAATCAATCAATCAAAATCAATCAAGTTGACCAATTTTCTATATATGCTGGTTTGAGGATTGAGTTGAAAGAGATTTTGCGGTTGGGTTGAGCATTGAGTTGGGAGCCGTTTGCGTGTTGAATTGGAGTTTAGATGGTGTTGGACCAGTGTTTAGTGAGCAGTTGAGCAATCTATAAAATAAAGTGAGTGTTTGTTTGTATGTATTGCATATGTGTATGATATTTAAACAAATTCACACGACTTGGTCGATTTAAACCAAACCTTACACAAATATTGTTTAAGACTTAAGAAAGGTCACTGTTAATATCTCAAACCTCAAATTGGATCTTTCACATTTCAAATTAAACCTTAAACAAATTAAATGAATGGCCAATTAGGATGGAACTTATCTATTTCTATAACTGATTAAAGTGAAGTTTGACTTCTGCGATGGAAATGGGATTCTAAAATGAGTTTTGGATAAAGTTCTGGAATATGGCCAAGTATGATGGAACTTGCCTATTTCTCAACCGATTATGATGAAATTCTTCTTGTGCATTTAAAATGGGATACTAAAATAGTTTTTGGATATAGTTCTGGAATATGGCCAAGTATGATGGGACTTGCCTATTTCTCAAGCAATTATGACGAAATTCGGCTTGTGAGTTGGAAATGGTAATCTAAAATGATTTTTTGGTGAAGTTCTGGGATAGCGCCAAGTATGATGGAACTAGCTTATTTCTCAACCAATTATTATGAAATTGGGCTTGTTTGAATTGACCCCTAACATAACTTCCAACTCAACTCCAAACCCAATACCCCAAAAATACCCAAGTCAATATTCAAACCAGAATATATAAAAAATTGATAAATATTTCTATAACGAGGTAATGGTAATGGTGATGGTGATGTTGATGTTGATGGTGATGGTGATGGTGATGGTGATGGTGATGGTGATGGTGATTGTGATGGTGATGGTGATTGTGATGGTGATGGTGATGGTGATGGTGATGGTGATGGTGATGGTGATGGTGATGGTGATGGTGATGGTGATGGTGATGGTGATGGTGATGGTGATGGTGATGGTGATGGTGATGGTGATGGTGATGGTGATGGTGATGGTGATGGTGATGGTGATGGTGATGGTGATGGTGATGGTGATGGTGATGGTGATGGTGATGGTGATGGTGATGGTGATGGTGATGGTGATGGTGATGGTGATGGTGATGGTGATGGTGATGGTGATGGTGATGGTGATGGTGATGGTGATGGTGATGGTGATGGTGATGGTGATGGTGATGGTGATGGTGATGGTGATGGTGATGGTGATGGTGATGGTGATGGTGATGGTGATGGTGATGGTGATGGTGATGGTGATGGTGATGGTGATGGTGATGGTGATGGTGATGGTGATGGTGATGGTGATGGTGATGGTGATGGTGATGGTGATGGTGATGGTGATGGTGATGGTGATGGTGATGGTGATGGTGATGGTGATGGTGATGGTGATGGTGATGGTGATGGTGATGGTGATGGTGATGGTGATGGTGATGGTGATGGTGATGGTGATGGTGATGGTGATGGTGATGGTGATGGTGATGGTGATGGTGATGGTGATGGTGATGGTGATGGTGATGGTGATGGTGATGGTGATGGTGATGGTGATGGTGATGGTGATGGTGATGGTGATGGTGATGGTGATGGTGATGGTGATGGTGATGGTGATGGTGATGGTGATGGTGATGGTGATGGTGATGGTGATGGTGATGGTGATGGTGATGGTGATGGTGATGGTGATGGTGATGGTGATGGTGATGGTGATGGTGATGGTGATGGTGATGGTGATGGTGATGGTGATGGTGATGGTGATGGTGATGGTGATGGTGATGGTGATGGTGATGGTGATGGTGATGGTGATGGTGATGGTGATGGTGATGGTGATGGTGATGGTGATGGTGATGGTGATGGTGATGGTGATCTTGATGGTGATCTTGATGGTGATGGTGATGGTGATGGTGATGGTGATGGTGATGGTGATGGTGATGGTGATGGTGATGGTGATGGTGATGGTGATGGTGATGGTGATGGTGATGGTGATGGTGATGGTGATGGTGATGGTGATGGTGATGGTGATGGTGATGGTGATGGTGATGGTGATGGTGATGGTGATGGTGATGGTGATGGTGATGGTGATGGTGATGGTGATGGTGATGGTGATGGTGATGGTGATGGTGATGGTGATGGTGATGGTGATGGTGATGGTGATGGTGATGGTGATGGTGATGGTGATGGTGATGGTGATGGTGATGGTGATGGTGATGGTGATGGTGATGGTGATGGTGATGGTGATGGTGATGGTGATGGTGATGGTGATGGTGATGGTGATGGTGATGGTGATGGTGATGGTGATGGTGATGGTGATGGTGATGGTGATGGTGATGGTGATGGTGATGGTGATGGTGATGGTGATGGTGATGGTGATGGTGATGGTGACGGTGATGGTGACGGTGATGGTGATGGTGATGGTGATGGTGATGGTGATGGTGATGGTTTATTGTGATGGTGAATGCACCATGATATGATATGATGTTATGATTGTGTGATGGCATGATGGTATGACGGTAAAATGCTGTGATAGTGTGTTGTTATGATCATGAGACTGTACGATTTCAAGATTCTATAATGGTGGTGGTATGATTGTGTGATTGTAAGATGTTACGAAGATTTAATGGTATGATACTACGACCTTATGATGATAAAATTTGCGTACTTACTTAAGTCGTTACTTAAAACTACAGATTTTTACTTTTCAACTTCTTGTGCTACATATTGAAATAATGACACTAAAATGTATTATGAAAGATTGTTCTACTTAATATTTGTTTTTGCAAGTATTAAGCTTTACCGTCTGCAAATAATTTTATAGCAAATTTTTCCTCTTTATAAGCTGTGGGAAAGTTGGAGGTAGAAGAGTGAACGCGGAAAATATAATTAGGGTTAAGTTGAGGAGCAAGTTTGGGGTTAAGTTGGAGGTTGTGTTGAGTTGAAAGTTGATTTGGGGTTGAGTTGGTGACTAAGTTGAGGGTAGGGTTAGGAGTTGATTTTGTGATTTCGTTGGAGATTACGCTGGGATTGAATTGGAGGTTGAATTGGAGATTGAGTTGGATATTGAGTTGGATATTGAGGTTAGATTGTAAAGGGATTAAGAGGTTCAGTTGGATATTGAGTTTAGATTGAATAAGGGATTAAGGGGTTCAGTTGGGAAATGATTGATTCGGGAATTAGTTTGAGTTGACTTGATATAATCTCAAGAATGCACGTAATACTCTAGACTTTAACTGGTTCAATTTTCTTATCGTACAAAAATTGCAACAATCCTTTATTCAAGGGTTCGAAACTCTCGGCAGAATGGCTAATTTGGATTTGAAAATAAAAGTACTAGGAATACTTGTTGACAGTATTAAAATTTAAATTTTTTTTCGTTAGGAAATTTTCATTTGACTTAAAAAAAATTATAAAAAGACCAAAATGAACTCCAGGGTCGCAAACTAGACCAAATTTCCTTCAATTCCAGAAGAAGCAATTCAATTTTATTTTAGTAAAATACAAGCGTCTTAAAAACGGGTATTTATCGTTTTGCAATAGACTTTAAGCTCTACTATTCCCAATTTCTAGTTAAACATGTGCGAACACCAAACATGATAATGTAACATAATTTAATATTGAAAATTATACATATACAATATACGTAATATGTGGTAGATTATATAAAAATAAAAATTCTATTATTCAACTATGTTAAAACTATTAAACTTTAAGCATAATTTCCGTTAAGAAGAACTAAACGAAAACCGAAAAGGAAATAAAATTGGAAAAGCTGATAAATTATATACGAAAGTATACAGAAAATGAAAAAAAATTAAAATATGTATCATAAACTAACTTTATGCAACAAAAGTTAAAAATTGAATTGCTAAAAGCTTTTAATATTTTTCTTAATTGGCTTAAATGATTAAAACAAATATTTTTCTAATTAAATTAATTTCCTTTTTTCGTCTGTAGATGTAAGTTCCTTACTATCATATTATACGAGTATACCAAATAAGCATAAAGTATGTTTATACTCGTATTCGTATTATGTAAGATATCCTAAGCAAATAATAATTATTTAACTTACACTTTTGGTAATAATATGTTCCATACATGAAATTATTTCTAGAGAGCAGGTTATTACATAACATTTAATCGGTTGCTCAGTGTATGTTATAATATACATACGTACATACTACATAAAATGTCATGTTCCTTAAAGGAGTATTGGTTGACTTTATTGATTTTCTTTTACAACTTGAATAATTCATAGTGCAACAAAAATACTCTTAATTATCTAAATCCAAATACAATATTTATTGTTCTCTAGGATGAAGGTGTTTACGTGTGAAAATTATTTTAATGTCGAGAAAACTCTAAAAATCTCATAATTTCAAAAATAAATAAATTATAGTTATTTGACACGGCGCCAGTATAGCACAATCGGACTATCAAACGATAAAAAATCAAATTGGGAATACAATCTAATTAAAAGATCAATGACAAGTTGGTTTTAAAATTCAAAATTCGTGTTGTGTTATGGATTTTACGATTATTTTATTATGAGAACAAGTTAACATCAGTCAAGCAATAATAAATTATTTTTTGCTTCTACATTATATAATATATAGTAATATTGAGAAAAAAAAAATTTTTTTTCATTCCAAAATAATAAAAAGTTTTATTATGAAAATTTGTTTTTGTGAAGATAATAAATTATAATATTTAGGCCGACCGGTCTTTGCCTGTGTAAAAAAAATCTGCTCCCGAAAATACGAAATCTTTGCGGGTTAATCGAGATTTATAATTTAGTTTGAAACTCGAATACCTGTCACAAAATGTCATGTTACCGTTGGTTTCTAAACAGAGTAAATACTTAGGAAGTACTTCTGTTAAAGCTTTAACAATTATTTTATTGATTACTAATTTTAATTCTGTTTCACAATTTTAAAGCTATACAGGAATCTTTTAAAGCTTAGTTTATTAAGAATGACCACTTTCATTAAAAATTATTCGATTCGCCAACCTTTAAATTTGATAACATGTCTTATGTGTCGGGGCATCAAATTTTCCAAATTTTTTTTAACCATCGGAGACTTTTGACTGTCCAATTCTAAAAATTTCCTATCGTAATTAAGTCTGGAGATTGAGGTAGTGGCTGGAAAAAATATAAAACAAATAAGGATATACTTTCCCAGTAGCACAATTCTAGCAAAAACATTTACTTATCTGTATGCCTATCTCATCATGTTTCGGAAATGTTGCTGCTGTAAATATCGATGTTTGTTCAATTACCCAAACAAAAAATTCAAAATGGCTCAACATTAAAACTGAATAATCGCCTAAAACAAAATAATAAAAAAACCGAAAATTAATGATCAGCCAAAATTTTAGCTATACATTTGATATGTCTGCATATTGTCTGTATGTTTTTGTATTGCCAACCATTGGCTTTTGCGCAAATAGAATGTTGCATAAGTCCAATACTGTTTTCTATTTTTTGCCCTTTTTTTTTAATATTAGTTTTTCAAAATTACACTTTATCTTTTTCCAAAATTTATACTCGAAAGGGAAAAGGTCCGCTGGTTTTATTGCGATTGTACAATGGGCTTTATTTCCAAATCATAAACAAATAAAGCTTTTGGATCTTATTCCCCAGCAAAAATAAAAATAACACCACGGAGATTTATTTCTTTGGCGTTTATTTTACTGCACAATAATGTTTGAAAAGGGTGATATTTCTTTTATTTTAGGGAATGTTTTTTGTTTCTTTCATGATTTGGAAATAAAGTACACGATAGAAAAGCATTAAGACCAGCGGCCTTCGGCTGCTAACTTCAATTTTGGAAAGGAAAAAATGGTTTAAAAAAAAATGCATTTAACGTTAAATATACAATTAACCCTCGTCGAGCGGCATAGGCACAATCGTACCTTTCCGCGTTTTTAAATTGCAATATGTAGGATGGAACTTTCGTGAGCTCTCTACATTTTTAGTTTAGATCATATAGGAACGCATAAAAGAAGAACTGCATACAGTGAGGATTTCCTTACGAAATCCATGAAGGTATGTACAATTGTACCTACGCCGCCTATTAACGTTGTACAATTAAATTATGCGCCAGGCGAGGGTTAAAAATGAATAATCACTAAAACAATTAATTAATCGTTCATAATGCCTAACAAAATCACTACCAACTTAGACTCGGGCTAGAGCGCGTAAAATATCAGCCAAATCAGGTCCCAGGAGAACTTGCCTCAACCCCAACCAGTCACTAAACACACAATTAAACACTACTCAACAAACAACTCCGAAAAAATACCTTAGTGCTTGGATTATAAATTTTAGATCAATCCACAAATTAACAAATTAAATCAAAAATTGATTCAACAACTAACCCCAAGCAATATTATTATATAAGAAATACAATCTATTATATAGCTATCTATTAGCAATATTATTATATAAGAACTACAATCTATTCTACAACATATTTATATATAAGAACTACAATCGAAAACTCTGGAATAGATAAAACTAATCCAGCTTAACATCTGAGTAAAGAAGTAAAGAACAACCCAATATCCACCACTCATTCGCCTGCTGTTTCAGTAATCCGAAACGTACCTCTGAAAATCCAATATTGACTCAGACAACCCATTCACTTACTGCTCTCTACGTAGCATTTTTGACCTAAAATTCAACTTTACCAATTTTATACAAGAATATTAATAGACTGAAAACTTAAAGAAAAGTTCATTCAGTATTAAGTCGGTTGAGTCGGTTTTATTTTCGGTTGAATATGTAAAGTTTGACCGACCAAAATCGCAGACATACATTTTGTTTAATTTCAATATTTAACGTTAAAATTCAAAAGTAAACTTAAATATTTCATTGACAACTAATTTAAATAAATTTAAAATTAACTATGGGTAAAATAATTGATGGTTGGATGTAGAAATTGATTTAATGTTTAATTTATTTATTTATTTGGTTTGACGTTTATTTAAAACGATATTTCGGCCAATAAAATAGCACATGTAACCTCTGACTGAAAGTTTCGTTCAGTAGCTGTTTTATTTGTGAATTTGCAAAAAATAAAAACAATTCAACGTTTTGTTATTTCTGGTCCAAATAATCATATTAAATTCCTTTGCAACATATCACAAAAATAAAATAAAATAAATACAACACCAAACACCAAATGATATTATACATTTCCAATAGAAATCTTTATTACATACAGACTACCACAGGGAAACGTCCAATTAGAAAAACATCGTACAATTCCATTCTTGAAAAAAAGGGATACAAAACCCATCGAACATCGAAAACAGTGATGACAGAACATGTCACCCAGATTTCAATAGAAGAATCACCACCCCTATAAATTCTATAATTTTAATATAGAAATCGAAGGAGACACTGTTCTTTGAATACCAAAACATAAACGAAATTTTAAAGGGACACGAAACATGACCACACATTGAGAAAAAGCAACTTTATAAAAATGTAACTATATCGGGTGTGTCCGAAATGCGAATTTAAATGCACATTATTTAAAAGGCGCATTTTTCAGTTAAACTTAATTTCATTATAATCATTAAATTAATTGAAATTTTACAACTCTGAATTAATAAATCGATAAATATAATTTGTCCACGACTAACGAATAATTTACTCATTATGCGTTTGTTTCTTCAATTATAATGATATCCATTATTCACTGCTAGTTTATCTAGTAGTCCCTTCTTCCATTATTCACTACTTCCAAGTAAAAATTTCATTTTTGAAATTTTATCTAGTAGTCTCTTCCATTTTTATTATTATTAAACTGAGACGTCAAAATGTCGACGGAAATTATTTTAGGTTTATTTAAAGAATTTGATATTAAAATACAACTTTTTATCTGTTGTGGACAAAGTATCGTATTCTACTCGCATATAATGGCTGTTATTCACTCAGATGATTTACGACACTCGCCTATCGGCTCGTGTCGGTAAACTTCATCTTCGTGAATAACAGCTATCATTATATGCTCGTTGAATAATATACTATAATTTAACTATAAACAACGTATTAAAAATGCACGTAAAAACTACATCGCACGTAACTTTTTGAAATGTGTCTTCGCTAAATGCACATTTTCCATTTCGGACGCATCCAAACTCGATGAACTGCAATTACAATTGTTCACAAATTGCATTTCGATATATTTTAATTGAAATTATGTACGGCAGATGTAATATGTTTGGCTTGCGGTATTTGTGCTTTACAACATTTTTTCCCTTGACTACTTTGATTTTCGGGATTTTATTGTCCTTAGAAGAAAACCGTTTCCGAGATTTCTGTCAAACGTCTATTTCCAATGCGATATTTTTGTTGATTTATTTCGTTTTCGAAAATGAGGTAGGGCGAAGCCGATACGGTAATAAGTCTATCAGCCGATTGACTTGGGTACTTTTGAACGCTAAAGCTTTACGGGTAGAGAAATTAAAACCGGTTAAGGTTAACCGACTAATCTACCTTTTTGGTTAATGGATTCTATTTTTTACCGAGTATAAAAGTTATACTAAATTATTCATTAAATTTTGTGAAACAAACTAATAAATTTCACGAATGAATTAAACTTAGCAAGGAAATTCTCAGCCTAACTCTATGTTTGTAAATAGCATAGCGTGAATAAAGTTTTTTTTAAATAAAGTTTCTTTCTATTGAAATCTTAACGTTAAATGATATTCCCAACTTACAGGTAGAACAAGGTTATCAATTTTTTATTGGATTAAGAAGAAAAGATAAGCCTACTTTGATTTTTGAAATTTATTGTGTGATATAATCGACTTTATTCCATGTTTTCGGGGTTATTCGAGGCGTTGCGATGGCTACATGATATTTTCCAGATTATTCGAGATTTCTGTATTTCTCATGATTGTTCGATAGGATTCTAAGTTTATTCGAGTTTTACGAGATTATTCTTATTTCTTGCCATTCCTTGAAATTTGCAAATTGTTGCGTTTTGAATTCTTGTTATAAAACTAGAGATTTATTTTGATGTAGCGCTTCACCCAATCCACAACTACAAAATATATTCTGCTCAACATTCTTGCCACCATGTAAAACATTTACATCACATATATTGGCTATTTTTCCATACAACTCTGGCGGTTATTAGTTTTTTATTAAAATCATTTTTGGTTTTGAGTTTTTCAAGATGTTTTATTTTCACATTTTGGGTGACATATTCTACCATCACTATTTTCGATGTTCGTTTCGGCTTTGTATCTCTTTTTTCAAAAATTAAAATGAACACTATTTTGCTTATTTAATTACGTTTTTTTTTATGCTCTCGGCTTATTCGATCATGCTATTTCTTCTCCACTTTTACACCAAAGTTTCTTTCTCAATACTTAACCGATTAAGATGGAATTGGATTGTACAGAATTTTTTACTAATAGACTGAGATCGCAATAGATAAAGCGTAATTGAGAAAACGAAATGATATACAATTTTATTCTGAAAAAGAGAGATATAAAGCCTATCGAACATCGATCAATAGTGATGGTAGAACCAAAATCTTCTATAATAAAAGTCATGAAAATTCCATACATATGAAATAAAAAAATCAGGTTCTATGTGTATTGGTGTATATTTGGCATCACTAAATTTATATGTGTTAGTTAACTAAGTATAAAGGTGTTGGTGTAGAAACAAGAAAAAAAAAATCAAATTTACGTTGAATTGTTAGTGTAACTAATACAGCCAAATCTAGTGGAATCAATAAATGTATTTGTCTGTAAAAGAGAGTTTCATGACTTTTATTATAGAAGATTTTGGTAGAACATGTAACATTTGGTCATTTAAAAAAAAAAGGTCACAGAGAATAGCTTATATACCCTAAATATTGCTACAAGGTTTAGGTCGAAGAGGCACGAACAACATTATTTCCTTTTTATTGTTCACTTGCATGCTCAATTGAAATTGCTTAACTCTACATTTTAAACAATGAATATAAATTATTACATGTAGTAGTGTGATTAAGGAAAATATAAACAGATGAAACAAGTTGCCTGAAAATTGGTTGTTATAATGGGACAAGTAAAGAAAGAGATGAGAATATTGAATTGTGGATAAGGTTAAACTAAACAAAAATAAAAATTTAGATTCGAGTTGACATTAAATGACATTATATGAATGAGTAGAATGCATGTTAATTCATCAAATTGATACAATCTTAACAAATATTTTTTCTATACTTTCAGATAATATGCACGAATTTGATAAAGACTTTAGTAATGATTCAGAATTACAATTAGACATATCGAAAATCGAATCATCCTTGGAACCTAAATCATATTGTACATTTAAAGTTTGTGAAAATGATTGCATATCACCGTTCGAACATGAAAAGGAAAATGTTCATCGTAAAGAATCTAGTCGCCCTTATACAGCACCACCGCAAGATACATTACCACCGCGACGATATTTAAGAACGTACTCATATTCAGAACCTCCTGCTTTTCATCCTTTCAACACTAATATTAAGAATAATAACTTAACAGTTGATATTGGGAAAACGATGACACACACCGAGCGAAATATTGATCGCCTTGTGCCTGTAGTGGAACATAACATTAATAATAATAATATTAGTAGTGATAAAAGTAATCTTTCGGAGACTAAAGACAGTATAATTGTGACGAAAGAAACCGAAGTGTTAAACAGTGAAATAAGTTGTGACATAACCAACATAAATTCTGTACAAAGTGATATCGATACAAATGTAATTTTAGTGGACGAGTCAATATTAAATACTAATAATAATATTACAACGTGGCATCCTCATGTATATGCTAAACCACCAAAAATACCAACCCCCCATACAATCAGTGATATCCTTGGATGGACAATTAGTAGTGGCACCGGGGGCGATAAAACAAAAACAACGAATTTATTAGCGAACCAAACGAGCAATCATAGATCGCTGTACGATCGACATCATAATCGGTTCAATGATGTTGATGCTAATTCAAAGACTGCATTCAAACAAATTCTTAGTGGTACTGATGGACTTAAAATTACAACGGGTGGCCTAATTAGTGATGAGTTTAATAAATCAAAATTAAATAGTTATAATGAACATTATATACCGCGTAGTGGTTCATTAAGCGAAAGTAGTGAAGATGATAGTGGAATATGTGACCAACCATTGAATTTAAGTATAACAAAATCACGTGATACGTCGCCTAGTCCTAGTTTAGGAAAACTTGGTGCTAAAATTTTAAAAGGTAGGTAAATTTTTGAGATTAAGGTAGTTAATTTTATTAGTTGGAATAACTTTGATAACAACATTATTTGAAAATATATGACAACTATATAAATCCTGTGCAACTGAACAATTTTATTATTTATAAAATCCATCAAACACAAAGACTTTTTACTACTTCACAATATGTTATTGCGATGATCGACGCTTTCGAATGTATGTTTGTTACTATGTCCGGAAATAACTCAAAAACTATTGATGTAACTTGACTGCCGTTTCTTTTATACAGTTCGGGCATTCATGGGTCAGGCTAAAGGAGGCTAAATTTCATTATTCCAGGTCCTATTGCGGCGCTTTTTCCTCGCAAAGTTAATGTTTCATGAAGTGGCGAAAAATGCAGAGCTACTTGGATGAAAATTTTGATCAAAAAAAAATCTGTTCCATTTTGATTGTTATTTTTAGGAATTATTGTGCGTTGACAAATTTGGCCATTATTACCTAACAATAATTTTCATGGATAAAGGTGATTATTTAGAACACTTTCTTTGCCGGGGGGTGGGGGATGAGAGCGTTGCCGAGCGAGCAATTAGGTTAACCAGCTGTTGAAAAACGCTAAAGTCATTGGGAAAAGTTACGAATTAACGTTTCAATAGCGTGGGCTACTGAGAGAGTTGTGCAATGACCGTTGTACTGAAAGCGAAGTACCTCAATTAGTATGTTTTTAATTAGTGCCCGATAGATTCTTTATGGAGCAGCCCATTTATATTCCAAATAAATTTGATGCGCTATCTATCGATAAACTCAGTTTACTTAACTTCAAACTATAACTAGCGAATAAAAAATGCACTAAACGAAAATGTTAAATTCCAATCGAAAATGTTAAATTCTTAAAATGGATTAGTAAAACAATTGGTGATATATTCGGCCACCGAAAAAATTAAATTACAACCTTTTCAGACTCTCCCTGACACACTTTATGTTGAGAAAAGTTTATGTTGAGCACCAGCAGGTTTTATTGAACGTCGTTCTATTCAAGATGTTGATAATATGTTGTTTCCCTTAGAGGGCGATTTAATACTCCAACGTGCAACGAATTATCTGTTGAGGAAAATTCCGAAAAGGGTCAAGTTATTTTAAATTCTCGAAACAACAAGAAAAAATTTAATGAAACTTATCATTATTCCTCACAAACGATGAACCTTGCACGAAAAAAGTAAGTTGCTGTAACTTTCTTAATATGTATGGGTGACCTGAGCTTTACATAACTATTGATAGGAATCCAAAATCGAAGGAAATAATTGAAGCAATATTCACTGGGTACAACATACCCAAGATCGACCAAATATTCTAGCTAGGGTATTATATCTTAAATTGATAAAAATTCATATTACAAAAACTATGCAGCTTGCTCATATTCTTTTGTAGTTAAGAAGAAGAATTCGACCACATGATATAGGCTGTATTATATGTATCTGTAGAATAATATCCACTTGATACTTCAACCTATTAAAAGTAGCAAAATTATGTCCACATTTATCATACAAATTAGTTGCAAAGCAGCTTATAGAGGCTGAATGGGTGATGGTTTAGGGAGGGAAGATTTTGATGTTCTTTTAATTATTATTATTTTTATTTATTAAAGATAGTTTTGCTTTTTAAGGGTCGGTACACATTGAGAACGAGCGACTAGAACCAATTTTCCTTTTTCACCAAAATATGTAAGAAAATTGTTAATATAGTGGAAAACGTATGTTTTTAATTAACGACAGCTAAAATATGATGTGTTTACTAAAAACAAAATGTAAAATTTTAACAGTTTTTTAACAAAATTTCAATTTATCGCCTTACCAGGTGTGTAATTATAAAACCGGAATTTTTTAGTAAAAAGTACACGTCCATCGTATGATAATGGTTAAAAGTATTGCCCATTATTAGATACATATATGTAGTATTATCGTACATTTTGTAGAAAGTGAAGAGCTCCTCAGCAAGCCCGCGCTCCATCGATGCAAATAGGCAGGCGAGTATGCCGCATGTGAAAGTATTTCCCAATTAAGTGCTTCCAATATTTCCTTGACCGGTTTTTCTTTCAGTGATGGTGCATTATCATGAAGCAAAATCACTTTGTCTTGCCTTTTATCATATTCTGGTCGTTTTCAAAACGACCACAAATTGATCATTTGTTGTTGACAGCGTTTAGTATTTACGGTTTCAATAGGTTTTAGTAGCTCAAAATAAATCACACTGTTCTGATCCTACCAAAATATAGAGCATTGTCTTCCGTCCGAAGCGATTTGGCCTTGCAGTCGATGTCGATGGTTGTCCTGCATCAACCCCAGACTTTTTGCGCTTTGGATTCTCAAAATAGATCCATTTTCATCGCCAGTCATAATCCGATGGAGAAATGACTTTCTTTTGTATCTGGCGCACAACATTTCGCAAGTAGTTTTTCGATTTTCCTATTGTCTTTCGTTCAGTTTATTTATGTATTATTATTACAAAAAATCAATGATGTCCGCAAACTGTAATATGTCAGCACAAAACTCGACATTTTTAACACTGAAAAAACATGCGTTATTGTATGAAACTTGTATGGTTATGAATTGGATGTTGATGACAGATGTCAAAAGAAAACAATGGCGCCGATGACGCGGTCTGTCCAAAGGAACAATGACCGGTGGCGCCATTTATTGGTAAATTCCGATTTCATATATATACACCTCGTATATAATTCCGTTGTTAATGTATTGAACAACGTACTCTTATGGCGTATGCGAAAATCATCACACGCTTTTTGAATGATGTTGGCTTCTGCTGTAGTGCACTAGGACTCGATACACTATGGGATTCTTTTATTCTAGGTAGAGCTTAGTTGAAGCAAAATACAAAAATTGTTTGATTGTTTTACAGTCGATTGCACGCGAAAGATTTATCGAGTGTAAAACAATCAAATAATTTTTATATTTTATTTTATCAGCGCATACTAAGCTTTAAAATAATAAAGGATCCTGTGGTCTATGTAGTTCTTGTGCTGTTCTTATGGAAAACATGGCTTATTGTTTACTAATCAGAATCGTATCGTTTTTTTATTAATCGCTTTTTTGTTTAGAGTGAAATGACAAAGAAACGAGTCAAAAATTTGATAGAAACTAGAAAGCATTAATTCTTTTGAATTTTCAGTCGTGTTCAATAAAATAGCATACTCGGTGATTTTTTTATAAATTCTAAATTAAATAAAAAACTACTTATCAATTTTCAATTATTATTTTTTATTTACATAGTATAAACAAAAATCATATTTAATTTATATAAGGAATATTAAAAAAAGATAATTAAACTTTTTATTTTACAAATAGGCTGTTCAAAATAATAACACAGTTAATATCAATACTCATTTTCAGCCTTAATTATGTATGATTTTACGTATTACGCATTTTTATTAAATGCAGTATGCAAATTGCTAACTAAAAGCAAAGATCATAGCATATTAGAGATGAGTCATTCAGTACAATAAATGAAATAAAACTAGCGTGACCCCCAATTCTTTATAAAGGATACCTTGGCTAGGATAAAAACCGGAACATGCATGTAATTTGTATGCAAAATATTGTTACGTGTTTGCCTTGTGAATTAAGGTTCGTATCACTGGATTGTGAATAATACAAAATCAATTTAATTTATCACCAACGAATTTATTTAGTTAACACAAGAATTATTACAACACAGTTTATTAATAAAAATTCACAAAATCACTTTATATAAATTATTCTCAAATTTTAATATACTTATAAATTTTAATTTTCCACTAAAACACTTTTTAAATCACTTTTTAATTCCTTTTTAACCTTCACACTATCGCTTTCCAAATACTACTAATCCAATTCAACCTCGTTCGTCTTTTTATATACATAAACCAAACTTCTAGAAAGCTCATGACTTTTCCAGTTAGAATAGTGTAGAAACATTTAGAATAATTTTATCATGGAAAATTCCATTTTAGTACAGTTAAACATTGAGCTATTAATTTAACTTATTCTATTACGCACTAGGTGTCACCGTTTCAATATTTACATATACGAGTATGTATAGCAAAGGTACCCTATGTATTGCATCGGAGGTACCCTATTTTTATTTTATAGTTTCATAGTGAAAGAAATGGTTGAAATGGTATTGAGATTTACTGGTGTGATTATGTTGGATGATAACCATATTTTATGGTTAAATGAAAGATGAATAAGATCTTATGTAACAGTTTAGAAGAAGTAAGGTGCTTTTAATTCTTAATTTTAAATTTTAATTTTTATATTAAAATTTATTGTTTAGAATACAAAGTGTAATTAGAAATTGTGTTGTCTTGTGCTAAATATTTTACAAAAATGTATTACTAACAAAAACTAACTATTAATTACTTCAGTGTCTCAAACCAGGTTGATTGATTGTTTCTAATATACCTTTCCTTTTCCTCGATTTTGTTATTCGTAAAAGTGTGTACGGTGGACCCGACGTATTTTAGGAAACTTGCCATAGAAGGTCATACATACATCAATCAGTTTTAGTCAAGTGACCTTCTTTTCTAACCACTTCCCCCCACTGTCACGAGCATAGAGCCAACCAGCTCCTGTCATTTGTGAGCGGTTATTTATTCCACATCCGACTAATTTGAATTCCATAATTTCTGTTTAGTTTTATATTTTTTATGGTTTTCGAGTACCTGCACTTAATTCCATAAATTGTCCACCTGATAAACATCATGCGACTGATCCGGCCTTTGTATTTTACTTCATTAAACCTGCCATTGGTTCTCATTGAAGTATTATTCATCGTTGCTGAAAATACCAAACTACTGGACACTTTAATTGTCCGAACTGCAAAGAAACAATCTTCTATCACCTATAACAAATTAAAGAAGTTCCTAAATCTTAATTATTCAGAAAGCATCAGTCGCAAACAGTTGCTCGAAATAAACTGAAAGGTCTGAGCCGTTCTTTGTTTATCCAACCAACATTTTGAAGTCAAAAAAGTGGAGAAAAGTACTTTGAACTGACAAAACAAAAGACAATCTGTTTGATTCTGAAGGCCGAACTTTCGTTTAATATACGAAAAAGACGATTAACCATGGTAGTGGTCCATTGTTAGCGGTTGTTTATATCCATATTACTAACTCATCTAATGCTCGGTTATGCCGAAGACGATAAATCAACAAATTGGTGTTTTCAGCAAGGTAACAACCTAAAAAATACCTCGAGGGAAGCAAACCATTGGTCTAACGATTATAAAGTGTAGGTTGTGCAATGGCCGAGTCAGTCACCTGATCTGAATCGGATGAAAAAAATTTAGAATCAAGTAAAAGTAGCTATTAACAATGAGAAACACAAAAATAAACAGAAATTTTGGAATTCAAATTTGTCGAACATGGAATAAATATCCGTTCACTAATGCCAGGAGCTGATGGATTCTATCGATGTTGCGATGTAAGGAAGTGACTCGAAGAGTGAAAATAAATTTTGAAATTAACTATAGGTATTTGTGGCAGCTCGTTCATCCACTCATTCACTTTGCCACAACTCGTTCGTCCGCACACAACAAAAAAACAACACCGTTTTCATTTGCAAATGAACACACCTATTCATTTAGCAAATTATAACAACTGTGCGACAAAAACAAAACACAAACAAAACGAAAGGCTGGCAATAAAGCGGCACACAAATAATTAATATTTGAGATACAAAAAATTAATAAAGTGGCACAAATTTATAAGCAACAAAAAAAAAATTTCTTGGCATCATAAAATTAATTTTTTGGAACAAAATATAATAATTTGGCAACATTTATTATTTTTTGGTATTATTTGAAGGGAACACAAAAAATTATTTTTGGGCATCGAATTAAAAGTTTTGAGAGTCAACCATTAGAAACAAAAATAATAAATAGGTATCAAATAAAATATTTGGCTGATTACAAATGTCTATACAAAAAATGTTCTTTAAGGAACCAAACAAAATAAAGTGGGAACAAAAATTATCATCAAAATTAATTTATGCCAACAAATTAATATAGGGCAAATTTATGGGCATACAATTTTTTTTCTTTTTTTGTAAAGAAAATTTTATGAGGTTTTCGAAAAAATTAAGTAATACACCCTCGTTTTGCGTTGTATAAAATTGGTTATTTTAAATTTTCGAATCTCTTTCTTCATTTTGTTATTGAAATGAAACTTTTCTAAATGTGCAATGAAATTTTATGTTTGCTTTATTTGTTAGACTGGAGTAATTCCTACTTTCATTTTCTCTTTACAGTGAAAATATCATTTTTTGTTCGGCGGCAAATGATTAGCATCCATTGATTACATTAAACATACATTTAAAAGTCTTTAGCTGTGAATTTGTCATACTTGTAGTCTTACTTTGGGAATTTTTCAACAACAATGCCGTGTATTTTCATTCCATAATGAATAGTTTCAAACCAATTTTTTTTTGGTATATAATTATTCTAGAAATAATTTTGAATTTTTTTTTTGTTTTTTTATTAAATTTTTAATGTCAACTGATAAAAGTAAAATACATTTTTTTCGGTTTTTATTTTGCGCGTAATTTGCATTTTTATTTTCATACCAATAACTGTTCAAGTGACCAAAGTAAGGCGGCATTTGATTCTTGAGCTTAGTTGTTATTATTACCCTTTGAACAAAGCGGCTCATTTACAATTATACTGTATATGCTGCGAGTCGAGTCGAGTTTAATCCGAGTTTAACTCTCACTATATACGGAGTCGAGTTAAACTCGACTCGATCTAATCATTTGTAGAGTCGAGTTAAACTCTACTTTAAAATTTGCACTATGTATATACGCATAGAGTAGAGTTAAAAAAACAACAACAAAATTAAAGAAAAATTCGTGCACCAATATTAAAAAATATTCGTTTTAATTTGTTCAATTAAATTTAATATTTTATTCTAAATATCTTATTTATTAAGATTTTAATTAATTAATTTTAATAATAAATTTTTGTTTTGGTATTGAGTTTTTTATTTTTTCGAAAAAATTACTCCAACATTTCCGGTGGTCTATCCCGTAATTTTCATGGAGTTTGATTGAAAATTCCAATTTTTTAGACATAATATTGCTGGAAAAATGACAATAACATATATATGGCGATCAACAAAGAAAATAATTAATCTTATGATCATCTGAAATGATATTTTGTTCCATTTTTTTTAACTCGATTTCAATCCCATTTGAACTCTGCATATGTTTAACTCTGCAGTATATACACCTAGAGTTGGTTAGAAAATAATTCGACTCCGTATGAGTTGGTTAGAAAATAATTCGACTCCGTATATAGTGAGAGTTAAACTAGGATTAAACTCGACTCGACTCGCAGCATATACAGTATAAATATAAAATTATGTTTGTTCTTTGTAGTTTATTTGCGATTTTCATCAACAAAGGGTAAAACGTAAGTGTGAAGGTAGGCGCATGCCAAAAGACTTCAGTACTTTTCACACCAGGCGCCTCGCCTCGAAATATTTAGTTACCACAAATGCGAAGCTGAGACCCTTACATACCGGTGGCGTTGGCTTTGAACATACGGTTGCTATCAAATATTTTATTTATGTCTATTTTACACGTGAATTATAGCAAGAACTGAAGTATTCTAAATTTGTAACGTACATATGAGCTAGATTTTTTGATAAGTATGAAAAATTTGTGCAAAAAATGTGATTTGTAGGTTATGTTGAGAAAGCACTTCGCTTTGTATTACTTTAAAATCTCGCAGTCGAGTGTGGAACGCATTGCCTTGGTTTTGTAGATAACTTCATTGTAATATATTTTTTTTTTTTTAAATTATCACCTAAAAATAAATTATTTTTCAACATATTGAATTTTTTACTAGAAAATTAAACGGTATCAATCGAATAAAACTAATTTACATAATTAAAAAACGAAATAAAAAATTTTTATTCACGAAGCTCAAAGCCGAGGCGCCTGGTATGAAAAGTACCTACTGCTCCAACCTGTAAGAAGACACAATGACAACACAAATTTCCTGGTGCCGCAAACTCTTTTTTCTGAGAAGCTGTAAACAACTATTATTATTCCCTCCACCATTTTTTCCATTGGCGGTTGTAAGAGAGGGCGAGATTTCGTTCCATCATCATGTTCCCATGCGGTCACCCAAATTCGTACTAACTGTAGGTAGTGTTGCTTGACGTTGTTGTTGAAATCGTTGCGTCTCTGCTGTCCCAGCTACTCGCCCCGGCTGTTCTTGGTGTATAGTATATGACAGCAAAATTCGATAATGCATTTTGATTCAAAAAAATACAAAATAATTTTTCTAAAATACATTCATATTTATCGTAATTATGAATTATTTTTTATTTTTATTTGTATTTACAACCATTTATTCAAAAAAAAAAAACTAACACAACAACATCTAAATTAAGGCTGAAACACACCAAGAGCAGCGCGACATGCCCCACATATTCCACTTGTGATAGATTTTCTTTTAATCAACATTTATCTATTAAAATTATCCAAAATTTAAATGCTTTTATAAAAATTGCTTATACTTTTGCTTAACATACGACTATCTACGTATATTTAAATTTGCTTCTCGCTGCCGCTACTCGATGTGTTTTACGCTTTAGCTTGAAGATATCGCATTCGTTCTTAAATAGACAGATAAGTTTAATGATCGAAAATTGGCATGAAATTATTCAGGATGTATTTCCGAAAACGGATAAGATATAACATTGAGGCTGTATTCCAAACGTGACTTATTTGATATTAATTGCCTTATTTGCCGCTATTTTAAATAAGTAAATAAAGTCATTTCAATCGATTTAGCTTTTACCCCAAACAGATTAGCGGCGCTCTACGCCTGACTTTGCTTCTATTCATCTTTATCTTTTTTTTTTTCAACTACATAAGTGGCTTTCACACGCATCTCAATCCAATTCCGAACTTAATCCGAAAAATGGTCGTGTGAAATGTGCAAATCTAATGCCGAAGTGGATTATCAAATACACTTTATAATTCGCTATTATGTACTCCACTGCGGTACTGAATTGCCGTGTGAAAAGAATGACAGTTATTAATCTCAGAACTGAATAGATGTTTTTGGAATTTTAATTAATATCTTAATTAATATTTTTTTAGTTGAATTTGATACGTTTATCGAAAATTATTTATTTTTGTTTAATTAAACTCATATTTTAAAAATGTGTAATTGATTTTTAACAAATACATTTTTGACAACCAATTTGTAACATTCGAAATGAAACTAGTTGCGCTTCAGTCGGAAAGAGCCTAAGCCCATTAAAATAAAAAATACAAAAAATTAAATTTTGTGTTTTTTATTGTCGGCAAAATTTTTTGTTTGATGCTGAAATATATTTTTTTGTATAACCTTAATAATTTAACCACATATTATATTTGCTGCTTATTTCTAATTTTTGATGCTACTCTTTGTCACTAAACTATTTTTTTTGACGCTGAAAATTATTTGTTTGTATGTTCATTGTTTTGTTCCAAAATATTATATTTGTTGCCAATTTATTAATTTTGATGCCAATGTTTGTCGTCACAGTATTTAATTATGTCCTTCAAAAATATTTGTTTGTTTTTTCATATGTTGTTCCAAAATATTATTTGTGATGCCAATTTATTATTTTTGATGCTAATGTTTGTCGCAAAATTTTTTTTCTTGTATGCCCGTTTAAATTGCCCCAAAACAAAATACAGAAAATTAAATTTCGTTTTAATCAGTCTCGTCTCGGATTTGGTGCAAAGCGCACGCGCGCTCGTCGTCTCGCTATAGTTTACTGCCAACCAAATGCGGCGCATGAATGTGGTGATAAAAAAAAATATAAATTGTAAAATTAATTAAATAACACCAAATTATGCAGAAAATAAATAACGTGTATTAAATCAAATAAATAATATTAAATAACATTAATTAATAAATTAAATTAAATTAAATTAAATATATTATTATTAAAATTGTGCATTTTAAATAATGTGAACACAGTTATATATTAAACAGCCTATTTGTAAAGTAAAAGTTGAATAATTTTTTTTTTGATTTTCCTTTTATAAATTAAATTAATATTTTTAATATTTAATTGTAAGTTTATATTATTATACTATGTAAATAAAAAAAAATTGAAAATTGATAAGTAGTCTTTCAGTTAATTGAATCGATACTTTTGAAAATGTCCAAAGAAGTACTTTACGAATTTTACAGGAAACAAAAAAACTTACTATGAAAAAGAAACTTTGTAACGTTCAAATTTTCATTTAATTTTAAGTTTGTCTATCATTTAAGGGTTTTTAATTCAAATTATTATATAATAGGATTTGCGAAATCCTCATAAATGAAAATTTTGCGTTTGGTTGTTTTATGTAAATAAATAAATAATTTGTTGATTCATATTTGTTTACTTTATTGAATAAAAAAAAATAACATTAGGTATCTTTTGCTGCGTTTATACCACTGCTAAAATAGCTTTAGTGCTACAAATGTCAGTTTCATAGTAATGATATTTAGCAATGCTATTTTATCTGACTGAACTAGTTATATGTCGCGTTTATACCGTTACTACAGCTGTCATTTCGGTTTAGCATTGCTAATTTAGCCGCGGTATAAACGCAGCAATTGTCTTCCTCGACTGCAGCATTTGTGGGTCATTCAATGATATCGTTCCATATTTTGGAAAAAATATAAACGTTTATCTGGTATATAGCTCTGCACTTTTATCATATCATTAATTTTCTTTTCATTTATAGGTAGTTTACCTTTAACATAGCATAACACGGCTACCCTTACTTCAAAGAAAATCTTGGGTAACAAAGCCATGAATAAATTCCGAAACTTGCACATAGCCAGGTTTCACTTATTGTTTACAAATTTTTCTTTTATGTTATAAAATTAATACACTAATTTTATTTTTGTTTTATTTATTTCATTTCATTTTTATTTCGCGTGTTGTTATTTGTAGGTGTGCTTATAACTCGTACCGATCTTCTTGTATGACTAACTACTACCAAAAAATGTGCATCAATAGGTGTATTTCATTTAATTCAAATGCTGATGATTGTGGTGTCGACTATGTGGAGGCGCTACAGTCTATAGTAAAAAATTTCTTGAACTGTGGGGGTATTAGGTAATGGTAGATTTTGCATGTAATCTAATGTCAAAGCAGCCACATTCATCACTCTGCACAGCAGAAAGCATTTTCTAGCAGCATTTATTTTTTTGTGAAATTGTTTAGCCCTTCAAGTATGGATTCATTTTTCAGCAACTACACAACTTTTAGCGTTTTCAGTGAGAGTAGGATTCTTAATTTTTTGGCCTAATTCTTCACATATACAATATACATTAGCTTGACGTCTACTAAAAGAAAAGTTACAGTTGACCCTAAAATATTTTCAATGTTATGCATTGTTTTTATATCCAGTTCAGCACTGAGATTTTTTTTATTAACATCTTCATAATGAGTAACTTTGACAAGATAAGATTCAATGTGCTCTTTTAGAAATTGTACAAGTCTTCCTTCTATACATCGTCTGGATCCAGGGTTCCTGCCACGCATGTCTTTGGGTGCCACATTATTTATTAAAAGTGTTACAAGCCTCTTGACCCTAGACGTTGTGATACCATAAATACTCTCTAAAACCTTTCTGCAGACTCACGTTTGTCGCACTGTTGTTTTTATGAAATAATTTATTTCTTTGTCTCTGCCCATTTTAATACCATTTCGCCTTTTCTTAATAGGTCTAAGATCCATCAATCCTTGCAAGTAAATGTCTTGTTCATTTTTAGTAGGAATGGAATACAATAGATTCATACACCGACATTTGTCTTCCTCTGTTAAGAAAAAAAATGAACAAATTTTTTACGTATAATGAATAATAGAAGGTATAATCTGGTTTAAATGGTTAAGTACAAATCAATTCGAATAGTGCCTGTTTAGTTACCTAAAGAAAATTACCATTATTTTAATACTTACTTGCAATCAGGACCGATTTGAGTGGTTTGTGTAAGCTTCACCGGTTAGTCTTGATTTTTTTATAATGTTTTCTTTGTATTTATCAGTGTTCACACGCCCTTTCTTTTTTTACCTGGTGTTTATTCATCATCCGAAGCCATTATTCAACGTATTAATCTTGTATTATACTTTTTTATAGAAACGATAGTTTTTACAGTAACCAATAAACCACTTAGAAAAATAGTTTCAACAGTTTTGATGCGATTTGCGCAATAGTTTAAATACAATAAAGCAGAAACAAAATTTTTCCCATATAATAGTATCTTATTCAACGAGCATATAATGATAGCTGTTATTCACGAAGATGAAGTTTACCGACACGAGCCGATAGGTGAGTGTCGTAAATCATCTGAGTGAATAACAGCCATTATATGCGAGTAGAATACGATACTTTGTCCACGACCGATAAAAAATTGTATTTTATTAACAAATCCTTTAAATAAACCTAAAATAATTTACGTCGACATTTTGACGTCTCAATTTAATAATAATAAAAATGGCAAGAGACTACTAGATAAAATTTCAAAAATGAAATTTTAATTTGGTAGTAGTAAATAATGGAAGAAGGGACTACTAGATAAAGTAGCAATGAATAATGTTTATCATTATAATTGAAGAAACAAACGTATAATGAGTATATTATACGTTAGTCGTGGACAAAATCTTATAATGCGTTTTCTGTTGCTATCTCAGTTTGTTGTGTACTTTTTCTTTTCTTCACACCGAAAAGTATCACAAACAAAAATGTTGGGTGACAAAGAACGATGAATAGCAAAACATAATTGAAAAGTGAAATAGAGTTCAGTTTTATTCTTGAAACAAGAAATAAAACTCTGCCAAAATCAAATCGAAAGTGATGTTACAACATCCAACCCCAGGAATTTCGTTTCATCTGTAAGTTTCATTGTAGTTTATAAATAATGAAATTAAAATTGGGATAAAAGAATGTGCAGTTTTAATTTAAAATTTTTACGTATTTACCAAAAACTAATTTGGTTGTTGTTGCAGTTGGTTACGATTTGTTTACAATTATATTTACCAGGTCCGCACGAAAAGTGTAAAATAATGACGTGTTTTTAGAAAAGGTTTTTTAATAATAAAATTAATTTTATTAAAAAAGTTGAATTAAAAAATATTTATACCTGTATTTGGCAAATAAAATAAAAGTATTGCTTTTAATTGTTTTATTACTTCATTCCAATCCATTGAATAAAATACTAAATAAGGCCCTGATGTATTTTAGTCTTTCTCTTTTTCGCACAGAATTTTCCATGACGAAATTTGCTTATTTCTACTCCATCTACAAAGAGTTTAAACTTTGCACAAAATGTTCTGTTTCGTTCGAAAATGACCAAACGCTAAGACTTTGGTCATTTTCAAAGTAAATCGAATATTGTGCGGCTCGTAACTTAAAGGGGGAAATTCACATGTTGGTAATTTTCAAATGAATCTGTTCGTTTAAGACTAATAAACCATTTTTGACAAAAAAAGCAGTTTTCGAGAAATCATGACTTTAGTCGTTTTCAAATTAATCGATTCAATTAAGAATTTGCAAAAAAATCACCGAGTGTGCTATTTTATTGAACACCATTGTATATTATTTGATTTTTAAGTGTTTTGTTTAGATATTGATACATTTTTTTAGATATGTAGCCGTTTTGAAGACCAGCACCATCTGTAAAAGTACACGAAAAAAGTTTTAATTTTAAGTAAATTATCAGTTTGGTTTTCGAGAAACTCGATTAGAAAAATATTGTTCTATTGTAAAATACAAACACACGTTATTTATGTGACTATTATTGTATCAAACTACATAATTTGTTTTATGTATGTATGTACATTGTACTTATGTACAATATACATCTTGCTTTTATGCTCTTTCTATAAAACAAATATAAATTGTTTAAAATCAAATACTTAAATGAATTTTAAAGGCGTTTACTAGGTGATTTCTTTTAATTGAAAGCTTTACAGTCGAGTATAGAATTAGTATTGATTGACTTTTCATCATGAGATCAAGATAAAGGTGATGATTAAATTGAAAAAGGCAATTTAAGTTGGGCCCATAATTAACAAAATGTGTTTAATATATAGTATGTATGTATGTACTTAGAACATCACCATGATCAATTAAAAATATTAACTCTCAAAAGATGCGTTTCTTTATTTCTATTATCTATAATTTTATTGAATGAATCATGATGTTACGAGTAGATTTCTTTTTCTTTTTTTTTTTTTTTTAAATACTTTTCTTAATAATAAAACGAAACATCTGCTACACGACACAAAGTTATTGTCTCTTCGAGTTCGTTTAATTCAAGAGACTTCTTGTCTCGATGTCGCACTCTGTCTGTTATAAGTTCCATACCGTTTCCATTTGTCGTTCAGTTCATTTTCGTTTATTGTTTTTCCCCCACAAAAATTTTTGTTTTTATGAAATTAAAATAATGTATCGTGTGCTTCGGATTCTTAATATTCTTAAATACAACAGCAGAAGAAGAAAAAAAAAATATAAATTACCATAAATCGTAGGTGCTGTTTTGATTATTATTCTTATTATTATTTATTATTATTATATTCAACAATTGGATAAAATTTATGTGTGGACTGGATTATACAAAATGTATGTCATCTTATTGTTATGTTTCGTTCGGTTGGTCTATTTTAATAGTATATGTATGTACATACTATTAGTAGTGTTAGCAATTTATAAGATTGTTTTGTTTTGTTTCAATCCATTTTTATTATAATGAGATGCATTTTGAAATGCGGCCTCCGGAAAAAATCAAATTAATATTGGGAGAAAGTTTAAACGAAGTTATTTAACTGTGGACAAATCAATTATAATTATTTTGCCCAGCTGGTTCAAATGTGGGCATAGTACGGTTTTGGATTAATTGTTCCGGAATACAAACAAGTTTACAAATAGGTTTGGAAATTTTTGGATAGCAAACTCTAAAAATGTCTTTAACTTGTAAAAGCCACTGGATAAATATTATCCAGAAGTATAGACAATTTTCAATATTATTACAGCCTTTGTAAAAGTTAAGAATTTCAATAAACATTGTTTCCTACTCTTTGACGATGTGCATTTTGGATAAAGCTTTCAAACTATTTGGTTTCAGATTCGTAGACCAAGATTTTAAATGTTAAACAAATTCCTAGTTCGTCATAAGGAAAATCTATATTTATTACCATTTAAAATAGAAGATTGGTGAAGTTTATATGCAGTTTTTTTATACCTTTATCTTGAAATTAAAGGAATGAAATGCTCAAGAATAACACTAATCAAAATAAATAAATTCTTCGAATTTATAAGTTAAAAGTAAAATAATCTTGTGGATCGCACATTATGTTAATAAAAAACAAAAAAAATGTCTTAATCAGTCTTAATGTATTAAGAGAGCTACATTCTCGTATGCTTATGTGTATGTATGCCTTAAATAAAACAACAACAAAATAATTTTTCTTTCATTTCATTTCAGACGAAAACATTTTAAATATTTGTTTGAATCAAATTGTGTTTAGTTTTTTCAACCATTATACTCATACTCGTATGTCTGGTGTAGTAGTACATTATAAGACTTTGAGTTGATAAAAATACATAATGATGATGGTGATGAATTGATGATGATGAATCAGACACTGTTTATTATTTTTGTTTTTATTAATAAAAAAAAATTGAATTAACAAAAGATGATTGTGCGAGAGGAATCATTTAAGAAAATAATCAAAAACTATTTTTTTTTAAAGTGATGAGGAAACAGTATGAACTTAATGTGATTTTTGTTATATTGGGTTAATTTAATTATGATGGAATATATGTAATTCAGCGCGTTTAGAGTTTTATGAGTAATTTTGAGGAAATTAGCTCACATCCTCCACATGTCCATTTTATCAAATAATAATTTTGATTTATAGACACTGTGTTAATAGAGTATTTCTACAGGTTTCTTAACTTTTACGTGAATATTCACTAAACATTTTAAAAATGTACTAATTAATATTGTTACCATCGCATTAATCCATAACCTAATCCGTTGGAAAAGAATATACACACATAAACAATTCAGTTTTCATTTCGATGTTTTCCTAATTTACATACACGTAGTAATATGTAAGCGAAACTATTTATCCACCCTACTTGATGCGCTGTTGTTGTAGTTGTAGTTATATTGTTTGGGTTTAGCGCAGGCGGCATGGAAAACGATTTTATATATTTTTTGTAATAATAAATTTATTATAATTACAATATCACCTATATAGATACAATACACAAACCCTTACCATCGTTTACCAAAAGTCATATCTTATACTTATTATTATCTAACTACAAAAATGAAATCTCTAATATTCATAAAAACTTTTTGTTGGTAACAATAATAGTAATTTAATCAAAACGATAATATACCATATATTAAGTTATGTGGAAAAATGTTGAGATGAAAACACATAGTTTATAATAAGAACAACAAAAATTGACTGTTCATAATATAATTAAAATGAAAATATGATTATATAATTACATATCTGTGGCAACAACTCAAAGTAGCTTAAGTCGATTTGCTTCATTTTTCAGAAGAGCAAAAATAACTTAAAAAACAGCTCCATTTTATTATCAATTTATTATTATATATGTGAAACTTTTTCAAATCAAAATGAAATTATTTATTTTCGAAGATTATTGCGGAAAATTTGGGATAGGCTGATTTGCTCTTCCTTGAAAATAATCAATACAAATTCTTAAATTTACAATTTTTTTTCCAGGATTATTTTGGTTTTCAAAAATAATATAAAATTGCCTTAAAAGAACTAGGACATTTTTCTAAAAGCAACGAGGGAGACACATACCATGCATATGTTATTTTCGAAGAAACCCGCATTTTGACTTAAGCGACTTTAACTTGTTACTACATACATATAATAAGTAAATATTTTTAAAGGGATGTATAGACATACATAGTCTTAGTAGTGATGATAACATATTATATTGTCTACGTATATCATATATTATAGACACAGCTAAGCACATATAACTAATTAAGATTTATGTCGAAAATAATTATAAAATTGGTATACTTATATTGAAATAAAAATATGTTTAGTAATTTGTTTATTACTTATGCAGGAATTATTTTATTTATCGAATCAATTAGTTTATTTAATTAATATTATGTTTAACGATTTAATTGATAACGTATATGTTAAAATAGCTGTGGCAAGAAGCCAAAGTATCTTGTAACGAGTTATATAATCATCTAGATATTCGAAATGAATAAAACCTCCTGCCGACTCTTCCTCCGTTGATCCAAACAGCATATTTCAGCCGACTATCTTTCGGTGGCTGGAGGGGTTGTTTTGTGGACCGAGGTCGAGCTAGTTATTGCTGCTTGGTATTCTTTAGTTACGTGTGGTATAAGCTGCATGGAGGAAAACGGCGATCACATCTCCAGTGGAAAAATAAGAAAAATTACGTTGACATTATGCTCTCATTTAAAAAAAAAAAACATTGAATTATCATAGTAAATAACTAAATGTTACAATTTCATTTATTGATAATTAAATACAAAATAAATAATTAAAATATATATAAAAAAAAATAAAAATCAAATTATGATATGTAAGGATGTGAACGTATGCCAATGGCGACTGAAAAAATAAATTCCGAAACCTATGTTTCAATTGATCTTTACATAATTAAAAATATCTTGCGATTTGGATTGTATGAATTTTTCGATGCGTTGCTGATCCGATTCCATAGGTCATTCGCGGTCTCTTTTAGTTTCATTTTGTTCATGTTTTTAAGCTTGATTATATACATACAGTCTCCTATGCTCCTATTCTGGCTATTCCCTTGGAATTGGTAATTCGGAAAAATATTGCTATACATATTTCCAAACTGCAATGATTTCCAATTTTTTATTCCCCAATTCCCAAAAGTGTATTCTGGCGTAAATGGGAATAATTTCCAATGGGGAAAACACTATTTCGAATTTTGGAGCCGTCATTATTTAAAAATTGTATGTTACACATATAAAATAAAATCTTTACCGATACTACGTTGTAAATAAAATAATGAAAATACACAAAACAACCAGAAATTCCCAAAAGAAAATTTAGGGAAAAATAAATGTCAAAACTTACATAAAATGGAATTATTTTTCCCTACATTCAAAATTCCCATTCGACAGAATACACTTTTTTAAAAAAATAATTCCCAACTGCTAGAATACTGTCAAAATAGTTCAATTCCTAAATCGCAGTGAATATCCAGAATAGGACCACTGGACTAATAAGCAATTCGATTCTGACTTAATTTACTAACTTATATTATTTTATGGCTTCTTCCCATTGGAGTTGCATATTGTCTGGTATACTGAAGTAAACCACATCTTTGATAGTGAATTTTAGATCAGCAAAATGCTGTTTAAGTTCTTTTACGTCTGCGTAGTAAATTCGTATTATTTAGGAGCTGAGTTGTCTCAATGTTCACGTGTTGCTGAAGCCTTTCTTCATGTTTCCTCGCTTTTTCCTGAATTTCATTAAAAATGAGGTTCACTTTAAGTTCCCTATGGAGGTCAATGTTCCTGACATACTAAGGTGCATTGACGACGTTCCTTGCTCTCCTTAGTACAACCCCAAAGCTGAATATCATAAGTTCAATGTTTGCTTTTGAAGTAGAAGCATGTTGTATGTTAATAAAAAAGAATTCCTTCCCATCAGCCAATGCATCTTTCTGTATTTAAGTTTTAGTACTTTACTTTCCCTCTTGACGTTTACTTTCTGGTCTGTTTGTAAAGTTGAACTGATTTAGTTTCATTTAGTTTTATTCGTCAAATTTTTTGGTACATTTGTACAATATATTAAAGTGATGGCTGATTGTAACTTTTGTGTTGACTTTAATTTGCTTTCTCCAACAGGCAAGACCGCCTTGTCATCTGCAAAAGTCGCCACTCTGTTGTTGTCTAGTGCAGGGAGATCATAAGTGTGCAGTAGGCATAAAACTGGCCCTAATACACGGCCCTGTGGGGCTCCTGCGTTGATCCCTTTCAACTCAGAATAGATATCGTCTAACTTAATCCTGAAGAATCTATCTTTCAAGTAAGATTCCAGTATTTTAGCAAACTTAAGTCCTTCATCGTTTAACAGACTTTCTCCCCCTGCGCTTTCTCGACTATGCTGGTTATTCTGTGTACTTGATCGATTGTTGAGTGTTGGTTGCGAAAACCGAACTGATAATTTAAGGGTCAAGTTTTTACTCTCGATTATCGGATTTAATCTTTTCACCAGTACCTTCTCAAAGAGTTTAGATATAATTGGCAATAGCGAAATTGGGCTTTAAGACGAGGTTACATGTGGTGGTTTCCCAGGTTTTGAGATCATAATTAATTCTGCAATTCTAAACAAGCTGGGTACACATTTGATTCTAAACTACAAATTTCAGGCGCTCGCAAACTTTTTCTTGGGCCCCTAAAAATGCTTCTTCTACCTATGAACCAGTAGAGGTTTTATTTAAAAACTTATTTCTTCTTATTATCGAGCCACGCATTTGGAGAGTACGAAGCAGTACGTGATTTAGTTCAATGGCCTCACACAATATGAAATTTCTTGTAATCAACTCAATGCTATGATGATTTCTAAGTATATCGATAAAGCATCACAAATTCCGAGTATAATATGAAAATTAGCAAGAATTTCGATTTAATTTCAAAACTGTCGAATTTTCAAAGTATCTTGAATATTCTAGAAAGTTCTCAGACATCGAATTAGCCATAATTATTTTAAGGCCAAAAGAAGTCCTATATGCGCTAATCACCGTTATGTAAAATGTAAATAACCCGGACATTCCTAAATAATTTCGAATAACCTAGGAAATTGGAGAAATATCGAAAAATCAACTAAATATCACGATTCAGATTTACATATATGTATGCGTTACTCTGCAAGTTCCCACAAATCAAAGCTAAGCGTGGAACACTGCCACACAAAATTCGAATAAATTTGAAAATCTTTAAAAATCTCAAATAATCCTAGATAGGAATGTCGAAAAACTTGAGAAATCTAGAACGAACCAAAAATTGGAATAATTTCTATACGATTGTTATGTGATTCTCAATTGATCTCGAACAATTTAAATAATATCGAAAAATCTGGATATTATTGAATAATTTCGGAAATGCTGTAAAAATCTAGAAAATTTTGTAAAACTACGAAAATTCGTGTAACTATCGAGTTAATTGTCAAGTAATTTAATGTTACCAACACTACTAAGCAAAATGCTACTAAGAAAATTAAGGCTACGCTGAACAAAACGATATGGAATAATAACAGAACCCTCAAATAGTATCGGATAATTTCTAAATATCGAACAATCAAGTTCTTTGAATACGCTCTACTATTCTCAAGTAACTTCGAATGATCAAATACACCCGACAATCTCAAACATAGTCGAATAATCTCGAAAATCTCGAATAATCTGAATGTTTCTAACACCGAATCACAAATTAAGGCTCGAACATAATGCATTCCATTTCCATGATATACTCTAATAATGTCGAGAAATTTTAGAAAGTGTTCAAAAGATGCAATCCGAGACGACGGGGTATGAAACAGGAGAACTCCGTCGTAAACAACCAAAGCACCATCACTAATTTCAAAATTAATTTGGAATTTGCAATTTCCTAAAATAGTCTTTCAAAATAAAATGATTTTGCCGAGACTACCGTTAAATTAGGATTTATTTGCCATTTACCGGTAATAAAAAAGATTCAACCTTTCATCAAACTCAACCTTTTCTAATCGAAACTTGATTTATAAAAGGTTAAATATGAAGTGAAAAAGAGGTAAATATGGAGTGCAAAACGTATATTACAAATAAATCAACCCAGCAAACACTAAAATCGTTATCTTTATCGATGCCGAAAGCTTTGATTTCAAACGAGCTTAGCAAATATTCTTCTAAATCTAAATATTTGTCAGAACCTAAAGCCATTTTTATTTCTTTTGATTACGTGTAATTACTCTGACATTCACCTCCGCAACCGAGAAGAAATTGTTGGGCCTGTCTTAAGAAAATATTTAATAGCAACAGGAACGATTTATTCTTTCTCTAAACACTAGACCATCGCCTATTCTTAAAAGTTTCCTAAAAATGTCCCATATTGCAAATTTCAAAGGGTGGTCTACTTTAAGCTTAATCTGAGCTACCGTCTATATGATCTTAACTTTGAACTGTTGTTTGGACGCTTGATAAATCTCGCGGACCCCATTAACCGTGGGCCCGGCTGCAGGTGCTGCGGGTACCTAATTACACAACTGTGTATTTATAAGATTGGTGAGGTTTACCAGAGCTTTCCTTGGCAACTCTTTTAAGATTTCTAACCAGAAGCTTTTTTCTTGTTCATATTAGCTTTTATCTCACGCATAACTTCTTTTGATAATGTCGGTAGGATTTCTTTAATTTCTTGAATAGTCATCATGTGGCTGGAATATTTTTTCGACATGTTCAGCAAATATTCGGGCTTTGTATTCACTATTCTTACCCCCAATTCTCACCTGCTATTCGTATTGGAGGAATCTGCGTTATTGGTCTTTTAATTCTATTGGTTGCTTTCCAAAGTGAATAATCAGTACTGCTATCATTACTTAATTTTCTTAGATAAGCTTGATTCCTGATTAAACTTGTTTTTTTTAGCAATCTCATTCTTATTGTGTAGTTTTTTGCAGTTCAATTCAAACCTAAACATTTTTAGGTTTTATTGAATCTCTGGTTTGATGTTTACCTACACATTTGACACGACTGGGTTCCTTATTGCAATATTTTTTTGTATGTCCATAGGCTTGACATTGTTTATGTAAGGGTAAAAGCTTAGATCTTCTTAAAGGCTGAATAAATACTTTGCACCCCAAGATGTACTTAATATAATGAATTTTTTCGATATCTTCATCAGTATCGGAGGTCAACATAAACATGTTGAGAGACACTTTGCCTCTCCGTTTTAGATTAATTCTGATTTTTTAGCTTCAGTTGCTTTAAATCATTTTGCTTTCAGGCCGGCAATTATTTTTTCTGGTTATATGTAGAGTGTAAGTTTTTAGCCATAACCCTTATTGGTCTGGTTTGTTTGTTTTCAAACGTGTGCCAAGTACGATTTTTTTCATTGAACATTTTTGTCATTTCTTTGTATGTTTCACTATTATCTTCCAAGTTTATTTTGAAAGTGTTTCTGTGTACATTACTCCATAGTATTTTGTGGCGTCTCATCCACCACAATAAATTATTTACAACACAAATCATAAATTCAACTTTGAAATTTATTTGTGAAATCGATCGAAGCAACTGCAATTCAACTCATTCATTTAAATATTAAGCTTGCTTCCCAATTATAAAAAACCGCACATATGGTTGTTATTCTCAACATTCACAAACGACATCTTCCGAAAGCGAAATGGAACCAGACACCTAGCGTTCACAGTATGCATACTCAAAACACAAGAACAAGAACAACAAGAAAAACGTCGTGATGTCTCTTTCATTGCTATTTATTGATTTTTCCAGTTTTGGTTGATATAAAACAGTCTTTTTCAAATTCTCAAAACGTACGCGTGTACAGTGGTGGTGAAATTTAATAAATTAAAGACCAATAATTAAAATTAAATAAATTAAATTTAATAAATAAAAATTAAACAAATTAAATCTAATAAATTTAAGATTGAATTATATTAAATAAAATTATAATTAATTTTAAAAAACATAAAAAATTGTTTTTGTGAACAGCACCCAGTGCTAAAGTTTCCTTTGACGTCATCTATTACTATTGGTGGTGGTTCAGATATTATTTTGGCTGTTTCTATTCAATATTAGAAACATCACCTTTTAGTTGGATAGAGAGGGCATATTATTCCCTCTTTCTCTGACTTTTGACTCCTGTCCACTCAGACTCCCCAGCTAGTTCGTTTTCATCCGTAGGGTAGTCTTGTTGAGTTGAATTCTGGTTAGGAGTAGAAGAGGTGTTATCCGTTGGCTTAAGAGTTTGAGAGTAGAGAGGTGTGAAGTAGAAGGGGTTAGGAGTAGAAGAGGTGTTATCCATTGCCTTGAAAGCTTCGTTTTCAAGAGTCTTCATAGGCTTCTGCATCGTTGCAATTGTAGCATTCAGTGGCTTGTTCACATTGTTGGCTTCAGCTAATTTACTAATAGCTTTACATGAGGATTGTTTAGCGAGTGTAGTTGCTGCTGACCCCAATGCAGGGACTACCGCCTCTTATTGTAGAATACGAATATACGTTACTTTCTAACTTCAAGGGATGTGAAATATCCTTTTCTGTTTCTTGGGATTGGTTAAAATAATTGTAGTATAGGACATACAACGAAAATGTTTTACATCCAAGTCCAATTATGACGTAATATGTATAAACATTTTGTTTATACTTCTTTATTGCAATATTGGTGCCTAACCGTATATTCAAAATGCTTAATATTATTTAGGCAGACATTTGTGTGAGTGTAATGGATCGTGCACTCTATTGGGAGAGATTACAACGTTAACTTGTCCAATGGAGATGGAGATTAACTTCGATTCGCCCGCTTTGGTCTTGCATGTATCTCTCCTTTGGAAGGCACTATCAAGCATAGAACTAAGCTCGATGTGATCTTTTCAGACTTCCGGGCTAATAGGTCAATGACTAATATTCACGAGCCCTTGTGGGTTAAATTTAATACGTATAACTTGAAGAAAAGTCAATAAACTTAAAAAAGTCAACAAACCATACATTTATTGTAGTATATTAAATAGAGAGATGGCATTGTTGAGATGCTGGTAATGCGATTACATCCTGTAATAGCTTTTTCTTCTTTTTATTTATGTTTATTTATAAATTGTTATTGATAACGTTAAACTGTCTCTTTTTTGTATATTTTGGAACAAATAACAAAAAAAAAATTCTACGTATCTTCTCCGGTCATCCTTGTGCACAAAGAACAATGCTAAGCGGCTTTTAGGTGTTTTTTATTTTAGTACATATATGAAACGCAAACGTAAATATGTATTAATATTAACTTAATTTGAGAAATATTAACATTTAAAAAATTTGTTGACATTTCCTTGTGATCCTTGCGCAAAGGGTTTAATGCTAAGCGGCTTTGGGAAGTCTTTTAATAATTAAAACATATGCGGTTTTCTGTTGAAGCCAACACCCGACTTTTTTAAACAAGAGTTTCTTCATATAGATTGAAATAATGGAAACGTATAAAATGTAACATTTATTCAAATATTTGTATGATACCTCATGCACCAAAACTGAAATAAATCTAAAATTTTTCGAAGTAAGGCTAAGGTATACAATTCCAGATTCCTAAGTTTGGACTAATAGGTGTAACGTCATTTTTCACGTCAGGCTTGAAATAGTTAGTACGGGAGCCCCAAGAATCCCTTGCCCAATCGTAACCAAAATAGAAGGTATACATCTCTACATAACATAACATCCAAATCCAAAATTTCATAATTCTAGAGGTGATAGTTTTTGAGTTAGAGAATACACAGTCATCAACATACACACATACATACGTACGGACATTTTCCAGAAACCTCTACTTAAGATGACCTTCTCCTCTATACTGAAGATGACCCTTTCCGTTAAAATCTCGAGTTGTACAATTTTCATGACTTCTATACTTTTTTATACTTTGTATAAGAAAGTAAGAACACAAATTTTTGGAAAAGGTTATGTATGATTTTTAAACTTTTTAGATGCTACCACACCCAAATTGTTCAAATGGGTATTACACCCCCGACCAATGAAACATGCAAATTTAAACAAATGTAACTGTGAAAATTGAATACGTGTGCATATTTCAGAACTTTTGCTTGACTACAAGTGTACTAAACTTGGTTAATGACTTTATTGCAGTTGTTTATCACCCGCAATCTATGTGTCAATTCGGGTTGAAAGTCCGATTTCACATGAATGTGTTGGCAAAGAGCCTTGCCAAAAATTAAGCACTTGTGCATGCGTTTTTGCTGGAAGTGCCCATTATTTAAATATGTCATTAGCTTGAATTATGTCTATGTTAAAGTGAAATGAATCCAGAAGAACTGCTATTTCAGAGTGAAAAATATTCAATGCAAGCCTCGATCTAAATGATTTTTATTTCAATTTCTGATAAAAGCAACAAAAATGTAGGCATTGAGAGCGATTGTTCTAATGTTAATTGGGGAAGTCGTACTGGCACCGCTAACCAAGATATACCGCATCCCTATGGGTACGTTAAGTGCAGGTTAAGAATTACTGCTCTAAGATATGCAACGGAAATCGGGAGCACCTTGAATTCTCATTTCTCAACAATAAAAATGTCAAAAAATAATCTCGAAAACCACAAAGTAAGGTGGCAGATGACGCCGTTTGATTCTAAATACGATCATTTACATTTTGATAACAAAAGGATGCTACATAATTTCTTGTCATCCTTGCGCGGAGAAGATCAATCTTAAGTGGCTTTGGCGAGTTTTTATTTTACGATGTGAAACAGAAATGTAAATAATAATATAAACATCGGTGAATAATTTTTAAAAATCACCAATTTTTGAAAAACGTTGTAATTTTCATTAATATTTGAATTTTAATAATTAGTTAAAGCGGGGGTTTGGGTGCAGTTACCATCCTCTAAGATATACAAGGAATTGTAATAACTTTAAAAAAATTTGTTATAATTAAAAAACTTGATTTTTTGGATTTCATAGATTTTCCAATCATTACAATTTTAATAAATAAAAATTAAAATGAATTAGGCACTATTTCCATATAACTTCATGTAGCAAATTTTTGCTACAGCGTTTGCTTACTTCAATATTGTCAGCTTAAAGCGCTTTTTCAAATTTACCATTCGTCAATTTCAATTCTCACGGAATTTTAACCAACTTTTGTACTTCCATCTGTTTGGAATAACCAAAACCTATATATGAAAGTGGTGATTGGCGTCAGATAATGAACGAATTACATTCATTCTGTAGATTCATAAAGTCTACATTCTAATCTAAAACAAGGCTGTAAGGTTGATGCAACTTATTACTTCAGGTTCTCGTTAAAAAAATCTCAAAATTACGATTTTCGTCACTTCGTCACTAGAAGCAAAGCCTACTATTACTATCCTACTAAAATTCGTTCGATGTTGGAACGCCGAATGTCGGAAGGCCGAATGTCGAAAGGCCGAATGTCGTATGGCCGAATGTGTCGAAAGGCCGAATGTCTAATGACCGATTGGGTTGGAAGGTCAAAAGTGTTGGACGGCCGAATGTCTAAAGGCCGAATGGGTGGAAAGCCGAATGGGTTGGGTTCGATGGCCGAGCGATTGGAAAGGCCGATTGGGTCGAAAGGCCGAATTTTCATAAAATTGTCCTTCACTTAATTGATGGAAATCAATATTTAAACCCATTTAATTTATTTCTTAATGTAAAATGATTTAAATAAATTGAAAATACGTGCTAATAAATCCTGTGTATGTATCATATTATAATGTGATCAAATTTTGTCGAAAAAAAAATTTATTTCTTTTTCTTTTTTTTTATAATTAAATAATTTTTAATTATATGACAAAAAAAAAAACGTAAGAAGGTTTTAATATTTAAGACGATTTATTTTAAACATTTTCATACAAAAATTTTGATAAAAATATAAATTTTGGTTTTAATAGAAATATAAATTTTGAAAATTGTCATTCATAAGAAGATGAAAAATTAAAATCAATTTCGACACAAACGGAACTTCGGCTTTTCGATAATCGGCCTTTCGACACTTTCGGCTTTTCGACATTCGGCCATTTCACATTCAGCCTTTCGGCATTCGGCCTCTCGACATTCGGTCTATCGACATTCGGCCTCTCGACATTTGGCATTTCGGCTCTTTCCCACTAAAATAACCTAGGCTAAGAAAATCGACCTCGTGGATCCACCATGAGAGGTGAAATACATTTTTTTGTTCTGCACATTTGCCTAACGAAAATTTTAGCATACAAAAAATAATCTTGCGAGGAGTCAAAATGACACATTTTCAATAAAATAAAAAATTAGATATGTATTACATAAATCTAGATGTGTCTTTGATTGTAAAATTTTCAAATTGAAACAAAATAGCCTTCTCTCAAGGGTTACATACATTTTTTAAAATTATATTTAAATGTCTTTAATTTAAGTATTTCTTATTGATTTTTATTCCTTTTATTCTTTTTTTGTTTTCTTAAAGTCTGAATTAAGTGTAATATAAACGATTTGATTATAACATTTTTTTTATAGTTTTCTTTTGTTATTATAATTTTAAGATCAAATGATCAATATCTTGATTTCTTTTTCTTCTTTTTCGTTTTCGTCGTGTTATTCGTTTCATTTCTGCTTGTATACATAATATATCTGAATATTTCTTATTAATAATATAATTATTGTTGATTTTAGATGTATAATTTACTTGATAAATATACGTGAATATGATTTGGAAATGGGTGTGTTCAAAAACTTTTAAGTAAAAGAATTTTGTTGCTTTAGGTATAAGATAAACAGAACAATTTAAATATTTTTTGTTAGTAATATTACAAAGATGAAATTAAGAAAAATATGCGAGTCAATTAATCGTTTAAATTTTTTTTTTTTGTATTATTGATTACTTTGTTTAATGATATACAAGTTGATCATATTTTTAGTAAAGCATAAATCAGGGCTGAACACTACTTTTTCATGGTTAACAAATCAATAAAATTGTGAATTTTGGTGGTTCGACTGTACGTCTATGTTTTAATAATATTTTTTTATGAAACACAATAATTTTTATTGATGCCCGCCCTTCCTCAAATATACAATATAATAAAATAAAAATAACAACACAAGTCTTGATTATTGTGATTCATCCTATATAATACGAGAGTATAACAAACTACTTTACTAACTACATATAAATATATATAATAAATAAATTATTCAATTGAGTGTAGAATTATTATTCTTACTACAACAATTTATACAATATTTATTGCTTTATATGTCGGGTACTTCACTTTTAGCTATATTATATTAGAGAGTGTATTATGAATATACAAATACATATAGGTATGTACATATACTCGAGCATACATAAGAAATAAAAAAACATTATAAATTAAATTGAAAATTGGAAAAGTGTATAATAACTGATGTCCATATATGAGACTATATTTTACTACTATTAACCATTTTATTTATGTACGTACGTACATATTGTATTGTAATACATTTTATCGATTTTAGTTAATTCAAGTGTGTCTAAACTATATTAATTGTAAATGTTTTTTATTCTACTTTGTAATGTACATAATTAAATTGAAAGTTCCTATGTTCTAGTATTGCTTTCTTCTTTTGCCTTTTTATTTTAACAAGATTAAATAACTACATTTTGTTAAATTGGAATGAACAACTATTATTGTTACACGATAAAAGCGCGGAGCGGTGACAGTTACAACAAATTGTTAAAGGGTTAAACTATGAATTTAAATAAATAAATAATAATATTTTTTTTTTAATTTCATCGTAAGCAATTAGAAGAATGATTTTATTTGTATTTATACATGGGTTCCACATTTTAATTGATCTAAATGAGACGGACGCAATTGTATTTTCGGTACTTAAAGCGATTAGACTAGGAAACGAAATTGTTTTGGATTTCTCATAAAGCATTTTCTCAAAGCTAGTTTATAGTGTGTTAGCCATTTTAGCATGTAAGTCAATTATTAAGTCAAATATACGAATTAAATTATTTGAACTTCACAAAGATAATTATTGGTAAAACTTTAAAAAATATCAGGGCAAAATAATTCCACAATCGATAGGAGGCGATAAACTCAAACCATTCTAGAAATTTCGTCATTTTAACAACGAAAAAGACAACAGATTGTGGGACACGACCTTTAACCGTAGAACGTACGTCTATTACTTAGTACATTTTCCTAAATCAGAATTATTGTACATTTCTTTCAAATCCAGAAGTATTGATTTAACAAGTTAATTAATGGAGTGGAGTGCCTAGTTCCGATGAATTAACAAAAAGATTTCACCGTTATTGGTATCAATGTCTGCAAGAGCCTAAATAACCGATACACCTACCTGCAGCAATGCTGCCGAGTTTTTTTGGTCGGCTCAAGAAATGTTATTGAATAATTGAACAAAATCTTATTATGTAAAGTTAACCCGAACATAAAGACGGATTCAAAATTGCTTACACTGGACTTGCTTAACACAGCTTGAAGGTCACAATGAGAATGATGCTCTCATATACTCTTTCTGCTAGAACGTTGCTTTGCGATGAAGAGTGAAGAATAGGGGAAAGAAAAGAGGACGAAATTGAGATGTGATCAACAAAAGAATGAATTGGATTGAGGGTCATTGATGAAAATAATAAAAGTATAGAGGCAATACGGACTACTGCGGGATACCAGCATCTAAAGAGTTAGGAACGGCTGTGCACCATCCACCATCATTTGGATTCTGCGACAGAAAAAGAAATCTTCGATACATGTTAATTCTGGTGGAACACGCGACAAAAAGCCATCGAGTCATTGACCGGAATTATTTGAGATTCACTATATTGGTGAATGCACCTATATCATTGATCGGTAATGAAGTTTATTAAATCATAAGGCGTTCGGTGTCGTCAAAACCCGATAGTCTGAAATTATTTGATGTTTTTCCAACTACATATTTCATTATGCACTACATATTGACTACTTTTTCTAAAACATTGGAGGAGGGATGTACATTGACTATTTTCCGTATACAAAGAAAGATGGGTAGAATCATACATCGATGGAATAAAACAAATAAAGGTTTAGCCAAAAATTTACAGTAGCTTTTCAAAGAAATACCAGTTGATTTGTTGACATCAATGTCTGCAAGAACTTTAATAGTTATTCTAGGCCTATATTTTATACGACACATTGATGAGTTATCAAGCTAGACAACAGAAGATGTCAGCGAAGGCGTCAGGGAGATTTAAATTCATCGCTAATTTTGTGTCAAGGCTGTATAAATATGGTATACTAAATGGTATGCTAAATTTCGTGCTTTCGAGGAAGTTCTCCTCCATCTTACGAGCGAACCAACAACGGAATCATTAACATCTTCAGCGGCACTTGATGAAAATGGTGATGCGAATAATAAAATAGATGTGCGGCTCGGCGAGACTAACTGATCGCACGGGCCCTTATCATTTATAAATTATTTTTTTTTGTAATGTAGTAGATTATTGTAGAATTTTTTTGTTTATCTAGAAAATGCATTAAGTGTTAAATATGAAAACCAAAGAAAAAGTCAAAATCGCGAACGTTCAGACAAACTGCGCACCGTAAGCCGGATCCAAAATCTGTCGCATTTCGCCTTTCATCTTGCTTAGATGATCTTTCTCTAATTATGTAGATAAGAGAGATAGATAGATAGAGAGAGAGAGAGAGAGAGAGAGAGAGAAGATGGAGATATTTAAGCAAAAAACCCACCACCATGAACCCAAATAAAAATAAAACCAAATTCAGAATTTAGCAAAATTGAAAATATTTTCCATATCATTACATATGTGTTGCTAATTGCTAATTTAAGAATTTGTCAACGAAGATGCGAAGAGGCCAAGAAAAACGGAATAAACCACAGGTGTCCAACCAAATCAGTATTTTTGTAATTATTTTGTATTTTTGTGAATGAGTGATAAAGTCTGTGGCTCTGGATACATAAATAATTACCGCCCATTTGTCGTCCAGTTAACATTTTTTTTAATCGTAGTTTTATTGCTCTATTTATTTTGAAAATTTGTCAAATGGGTGGTGTCCGAGCCAAATGAGTATAGAGAAACGGTTTCATTATAAAGAGCTTCTTGACCGTATGTAGAAGAATTTATGGCTTTATGTCCCATTAACTATAAGTTTTTTTTTTTTTTTTTTTTTTTTTCCTTTATTTAATGTTACAACTGATTTACAAATCATTTAGTAATTTATCTTTCTTAAAAGAAGATTCACATTTAACGGGCAGTAGCCCAATGGTTACTCCTGTTTGAATTTACATAGTAATTATTTTTCTCTATCCTAATGAAATACAACTGCCTAATTCCAAAGGTTTCTGCCTTTGAAGTCTTCTTACTGCATTGGTGGTATCCAACAAACTTCGTATGTCTGCATTTTGGTGCCGAGATATCCGCTGAATGTGTTTCTTCGCATGATTTTGTATTTCTTCACTTACATATTCCATGTTTAAGTCCCTATGGAGGTTATCATTTCTAATGTACCATGGTGCGTTTACAATGCCACGCAGCACTTTGTTTTGAAAACATTGAATCATTTGTACATTTGTCTTCTTGGTACAACCCCAAAGTTGAATACCGTAGGTCCATATTGGTTTAAGTATTTGCTGATATAATAGCAATTTGTTATGTATTGTAAGCTCAGAGTTTCTACCTATTAGCCAATACATTTTCCTATATTTAATGTTCAATTCTTCTTTTTTCTTTTTAACATGCTCTTTCCATCTAAGCTTGCAATCGAGAGTCATGCCGAGGTATTTGGCTGTATTTGCATTTGGAACCGGCCTTGAATTAAGTTTCACTGGAATCCAGTTAACTTTCTGGTTTGTGAAGTTTACGTGAACCGATTTTGCTTCGTTTAGGCTAATGCGCCATTTCTTTGTCCAGCTACTCACTGTGTCGGTTGCTTTTTGAAGTTTGGTCGTTGCTTCTGATATACACTTTCCAGTCGCCAGAATAGCTGTATCGTCTGCAAATGTTGCTATGGTGGCACCTTCTGTATTTGGCATATCTCTGGTGTACAGGATGTACAATATAGGACCCAGTACGCTACCCTGTGGTATGCCTGCTGATATTCTCTTTAGTTCAGAGTACTCTCGGTTATATTTTACACGGAAATGTCGGTCTGCGATATAAGATTTAAGAATTTGATAAAATTGCTTTGGTAGATCTCGATGCAATTTAAATTCAAGTCCTTTGTGCCAAACTTTGTCGAAAGCTTGTGCTACATCTAAGAAGATGCTGGAGCATATCTTCTCAAGTGAGTCTTCGATTATATCCGTTATTCTGTGAACTTGTTCTATCGTAGAGTGATTTTCTCTAAATCCAAATTTGTGTGGTGGAATCAAATTTCTCTCTTCTATTATTGGCTTGAGTCTCTTGAGCAGTAATTTTTCAAATAATTTTGAAATTACAGGAAGTAGTGAAATCGGTCTGTACGACTTTTTATCGTTCGCTGGTTTGCCTGGTTTGGGGATCATAATTACTTCAGCAACCTTCCATTGCCGTGGGACATATTTTAGTCTGAAGACAGCATTGATAATTTGAACCAATTTTCGTAGTCCCTTCTCGGGAATGGCTTTTACGACTTGTCCAGTAATTAAATCATATCCTGGAGCTTTTTTTGCGTCCAAATTACACTTGATCTCATTTTTTAATTCCTGTAATGTTACACATCGAATATTATATTCATCAATTTTGCTAATTGTTATTATGTTTTCATCTGCTGTTTGCCTAGGTAACGGTTGAAAGTTGTCTTCCAAGTGAGCTGCAAATAAAATAGCTTTTTGCTTGTCACTTTTGGCCCAGGTTCCTTCCTCATTTTTAATAGGTGGCACATGCATTTTAGTTCTTTTTAATCCCTTTGTTGCTTTCCAAAGAGAGTAATCAGTATCTTTATGTTCGGTGAGACCATTTAAGTACTTGTTGATAGTTTCATTCTTAATTTCTTTTATAAGTTGTTTTAGTTTATTGCATAGAAAATTAATGATTTGTTTGTTTTCCGGGGCGCGTGTCCTTTGCCAGGTCCTTCTTGCCTTCCGTTTCTCTCTAACTAACTCCCTGACCTCAATAGGATAATTTTGATTCCTACGGGATTCGGTGTGACTAGCAGGAGAACTTTCCCATGCTGCTTGTTGAATAGTATTGTTAAATACCTCTAGTTCGTCTTCCAACTGTACCGGTGTTTTAATCGGCACTCGTAGATTTATTTGCATTTCAATTAGATCTTGGAATATGTCCCAATTAGTTCTATTATTTGTTAATTTAGGCAGGTTATCTTTATTAATTATCATTGTGCTGAGTGTCATGATAACAGGTGTATGATCGGAATATATCCCTTCGCTGTTTTCGATGCACATGTAATCCTCGAAGATCCCTTTCGTTACATAAAAATCAATGAGATCTGGTATTTTATTTATATCAGCAGGCCAGTATGTTGGTTTACCTCCAGAGTGGAACTCGCAGTTATTTATTCGTCCGGCTTCGAATAGCTCTTTTCCTTTATGGGTTGTAAGTCTTGATCCCCAATAGGTGTTTTTTGCATTAAATTATATTTGCATTAACTATAAGTATGTGGCCTTTAAATAGTTGTAAAATAACAAAAGTTAGGCCACATACTTACATATACATTGATGTTAAATGAATTTACATAGAATGTTTTTGAATGTTGTGTGGTTTTGATGCAAAACAGTTGATCTTTTAAAAAAGAACTAAACTACATTAAGACATTATTTAGAGTTCAGCTAGTTTTATATACATCCGTTTTATTTAGTCGAATATCCATGGCATTAGTATACACATCGACCATTATGAGAATACTATGTGCCAATTTCAGTTTGTGATTTAAAAATGAATAAATTGCCGCTCCCTTCACTGAATTTATCGATTGAGAATTTTCTTTTCTGTCGCAAAATCAAAGTGGTTGGACATCCTCAGCTCACACATTAAATATTGGTGTCCGTTAGCTATCCGTCTTGTCTCCAACTCTCTTTTTAATCTTTACTAATGATCTTCAATAGTTAACTGTCAATTGAATTCATTCCTATGTTGATGACAGTACCTTCTCCTCATTTTATTGTTTCCAGTCTTCTACTACTTCCTCGCGAAACAAAGTTCTTGCTAAAAGGGTTGCTATGTGATCTCGTTTAGAGCAAGATCTTATAACAATTCTCAAGTGGCGCGATGCTAGCAGCGTTGAATTTAACATTTCAGTTCTGCGGGTTCTCTTCAACGGTGCTAGTGTTGACAACTTTAATATATCTATTCTCTAATCTAATATATGTACATCTGCTAATTCGATTTTTATGTCACCCACAAATCTATTCCTTGAATAAGTTCTGCTGTTTTTAAAAACAGTTGATGTTGCATTTCACAATTGCAATTGTTAATTTGTGTTTGTCCACTGTATTTATAGCTGTCACAAGTATATCAACTTGTTCGAATTTACCCCAAAAGAGCTTCGTAATTCTCTTACTATTTCATTAAATTTTATAGTAGAAACTTTCTAGCGATCCGTAAATTTTAACGTCATCAATTTACGACTAAATATTAATTGACTTGCAATTATTCATGCAATAATTTATTCTGTATTTTGTAAAAAATGGCAGAATTCCAAATTCTTCACGCAATTCATGATCTTTATCTGGTATGTTTATCACTATCAGCAACTGATATCAAAAACAATATGGATTTAACTTTGAGCGAGTTCATCGTCTCTCTATTTTTTGTTGAGAAATCTGACTTCGCACGAAAAAAAATCCTTTTGTCTTTGATCATCGACCAAAGCAACACTAATTTGAAAAAGTACAAAAAAATGAATTTTTATGGTTTTTTTGTAAATCTACCGCTACTTTACAAATGTTGCTGAAAAGATTAATCTTGCCAGGTTTTTTACAGCATACTTCCAATAGTCCTGTACATTTTCAAATTGATCCATCTAACCGTTTTTCCGGACCGATTGATCAAAGTTTTACAAAACAATTAAAGGAACAAGTGTATTGTTCCTAAACTTTGTGTAATCATCATTAAAACAAAAACCAATTTGTTTCGACTTTTTTCCCAATTTTGCATTAGTTACTTGTTAAATTTGAGAAAAAAGATTTTTTCATAAAGCTACAGCTCTTCAAAAAACACTAAAAAAATTGAAAAAAAAAAATTTTGTTCCCTAAATTTTTTGGAGTACTGTAATTCATTTCATTTAAAAAGTGAGTATTATTTTCATAATGAAATAACTCTGCTTTAAAATATAAAATAAGGGACTAATTGCATGGATCTGATGCGTTAACTGAAAAGCTAACGATATGTTTCAAATTTAAAGGATTAATGAGTGAATTAATTTGATTGTTAAATGAGTCATAATTAGTCCTAAGTACAGCAAATGAATATTGTAGTTTTTACTTTAGTTCTATTCTATATTTTTAAGAAACACGGTCAACACAAATGCATTGCTAAATTTAAGGGAAAATTCAATTCAATGATGTGCGGGTCGTAAGTCAATTAGCTATTCGGTTAGAAAACTATCAAATCTTATATATCACTCAAAAATATTGTTAAACCTTGTCTGGAAACTTAGACAGTTCATTACTTAATTACCACAAAGTTCCATTTCAAATTATGTAGGCGGTTCTATTCTTATACCCATTTTTGAGCTCGCGCGTTCTATATTTTAATTTTTAATTGATCAATTAGATAAATGAAATGTACTAATGCTATTTAATGTGTTGATGCTGTTCTATTCTCAATAATAGATTTTCACAAATAATAATAATACTAATAGTTTTTATGACGTGGCAATAAAATAGAAATAAAAATCATATTTTATTTATTTCAATTTTAATTTTATTATTATTACTCTTACCATTATTATTCATTCGTATTTTGTGGGATGTATGTAGCTATGTATATTTTATAAAAATATATTTCTCGTTCGATGCATTCGATCAATGTTATTATTTGTATGTACGAATGTGTTTATTCGAAAAAAAAAATTTCATTTTATTTATTAAAAATTTCAATTTTCAACTTATCAATTTAGAAATGTTTATAAATAAAAATTGTGATTGGATAATTGAAGGGAAAATTTATTGGATACATCTCTGTAGGCTAAATAAACATCTTTTGTTTCGTTTAGTTATAGAAAATGTAAATTGCGACTATATGATTGCTTATCGATAATATGTCTAATGTCTATATGTATATACAACAATTTATTGATTATTCCTCATTTAAATTAAAAATCAATAAAATATTTAATAAGATATAATTATTTATTTTCAAAAACCAATAAAACAACTGTACGTGTAAATTAATAATGATTAATTACCAATTATTTAATAACAAATTGTTTTTTACAAAAAAATTAATTTTATTTTATTTTTATTGTTCAGAGATTTAAACTATTTTGTTATTATTTGTAATAAATAATTTTTAATTACATATACAAATAATAATATAAATGTGTGGCATTTAATTTTTAAAGGCTTTTCATAATATCTTTAACGCGTTATCCACTAATTGACGTCAGCCTAATAAATTTCGAAAAATATTAATAAAATTAAAATTTAATGACCTGGCACCCAAAAAGATTTTAACTGTACGATAAGCGCTGTTAAGAGTTTTGTTAATAAACATTCCGCTATTAAGTCAACAACAACAGCAAATCATAATATATTATAATATACTAAACTTTTACTTTACGTGGATATTTTACACATACAATTTTGCTAGTTGTTAAATTTACTCTACTACTAAGATACGTTCTCTATAAAATACTTGAACAAATTAGATGAGCCTATAACTTTTTTAATTATTAGCAAATGTAGTAAAATCTCATAACCAGCATATTAAACATGCATAGACTATTCTAATAGGTAAGAATTTTGATTCGTTCTACAAATTTAACTGGAAATTGAATGTCGATCCGTTTATGCTTATGATATTTTTTATGTTGTCGAAATTCTATCACTAATCCCTTTTTAGTGTTTATCGTCTTGACGAACTGAGGGTTAGTTCCGCTATAAGGGCAAAGTCGAATTATATAAATACTTCATCCCGTCTTTAGTACATGCGAAGGGTGCTTTAGCCAAAATTCAAATGATCTTGGAGCTTTGCATCTTAATTAGCAAAGATTTTTACTAAAGCTTGGCTGAAAGTTTCCTTAATTGATAATAAAACGCCATTTCCTTGGCAATATTGTTATTTAATCTTCAATATAATCTTATTTTAACTCAATACACTCATCTAATGAATTTACAATTTTTTTTTTCTGCAAACATTGCTTTGTGAAATGCAAACTGACAGACAACAACTTGAAAATGGAAATGGCGCCCTATAAAACATTATATTTTCGGAATTCAATTAAGATAAAATTGCCATCTAAGTATCAATACAGAAAACTTTCCAGGCCATTTAGTAAGTTCCAATTTATTTATTTATTAATACCCAGAGCCGTTCGAATTAACCCGAGCACTTTTCTTCTTTATTTAATGTTTTTTTAAAATAATCAATGATCACTTCACTTTGGTGCCCTAAATATTCTTCCTTTCAGCCTCTAGCACCTCTGTATTATGGCACTAGCTAAATTTTGCTAACTTCAGGTTACCTAAGTAGGACGAGAGTTGGCTAAACAATAAAGTGTAGCCAGTGATAACAATCACGTTTTTAAAGGTTATTATACCTATGTTAGGCTCGATTTCCCAATAAATATTCTGCCAGAACTGTTAAACAGAAGATTAAGCATTGAAATGCTTCTTTTAGATATATGCAATAAAATCCAAACTCGGGATGCTTTTTTTTTTTTTTTTTTTTAAAAAACATTTTTATTGATATGGCTACTACAATCTTAAACATTATTAATTCATTAGTACGGTTGACATTAGTACTTATGAGATAAGCATAAACTTGTGTGGGTCTGCTGGACCAGTATCCAGTTCCCTTAAGATATAATATTCATACGGTTAGCTCATGTGGTTTGATTCGTTTGAGCCGCCTTATTTCGTTTGTACTGTCCAGTAGTTGTACGGCCTCAACGTTGGTGTGGTTAAGAAGCCTCTTCTCATGTTTAATGGCACATTCGCGGATGACGTCGTCTATTAATTGTATTTTTAGATCATTGTGTATTTCTCTGTTAGTCACAAATCGGTAAGCGTTGGTGACCATTCGAAGAAATTTATTTTGGCTACGTTGTATAATGTCTCTATTGGATTTATGAGTACAACCCCATAGCTGCGCACCATACATCCATATTGGTTTGAAGATAGTCTGGTAGACTAGTCTTTTGCAATACAGGTTCATTTTGGAATGATGCCCAATTAACCAGTACATTTGACGTGGTTTTCATCGTATCTGTTCAGCTTTTTGTCTCACATGATGTTTCCAGTTGAGCCTTGAATCTAAATGCAGACCAATGTATTTAGCCGATTCAGCCTGCGGCACTTGCACCCCATTGAGGTATATGTGTAGACTGTTATTTTTGTGTCGGAGCGTAAATGTCACATGGGTTGATTTGAGCTCATTAAGCACTATTTTCCAGTCAATTGTCCATTTAGTAACGTCGTTCATTGCTCGTTGAAGATTTTCCACTGCCCTTGGTTGTGATTCGTCTACTGACATAATTACAGTGTCGTCAGCGAACGTGCCGATAAACGTTTTATTCGTTGTAGGTATGTCCGCAGTGTAGATAAGGTAGAGGAGGGGTCCCAATACGCTTCCCTGCGGAACTCCCGCTAGAGTTGGATAAAAGTCAGAACATGTTTCTTCATGGATGACTCTGAATTGGCGATCAGAGAGGTATGATTCAAGCAGCTGGCAATAGTTTTGTGGTAGCATTTTGCTCATCTTGAATGTCAATCCCTCGTCATCAAAGGCCTGAGATACATCCAGAAATACGGCGGGGCAATATTTCTTTTCTTCTATCGATTGCTCTATTACCGTAGTTATTCGATGGACTTGATCTATTGTGGAGTGGTTATTCCTGAATCCAAATTGAAAATCAGGAACGTTTACCATTGGCTTTAGACGTTTTAGTAGTAGTTTTTCAAACAGCTTTGATAAGGTCGGAAGCAGTGAAATTGGTCTGTATGATGTTACTTCTTCATCTGGTTTACCTGGTTTCTTCAACATAATTATTTGAGCCGTTTTGAAGCATTTGGGTATATACTTCAATCTCATACAGGCATTAAATAAGTATGTGATCATGATGATTGCTTTGCGTGGAAGTTCCTTGAATAGACCCGGTGATATTTCATCAATTCCTGGTGCCTTTTTTTGACTAAGACTTTTGTCGATTTCTTCAGCAATTTCCATTGGCGTGACCCTTTTAAAATCCTGATTTGGTTGATAGACAGGTGTTACGTCAATGTTGGATTGAATGTCATGGGGTTGAAACACTGTTGCTAGGTGTTGAGCAAAGAGTTCCGCTTTTTCTTTGTCATGTCGAACCCAATTGCCTTGAGCATTTCTTATAGGTGGTACTCGAACTACAGGTCGTTTAAATTTTCTGGTTGCTTTCCATAACGAGTAGTCCTTATCCATTTCTGGACCTAGCCCGCTTAAGTAGTTGTCGAAGCAATCCTGTTTGAAGCTTTTGATTAGCCTATTGACTTTGTTACTTATTCGATTGAAGGTGGTTTTGTCAGCGGGATTTCTGGTGAGATGCCATATTCTCCTTGCCTTTCTCCTTTCCTTGATTTGTTCCCTGATTTCAGCCGGGTATTTGACTTCAATCTCCGCTTTGTCCTTTAATTCTGGAGTAGCTAGACTGGCGGCCATACGAGTGTATTCAATGAAATTGTTTGTTTGTTGTTCCAATTCTTCATTACTTTTAATACTAACTTTTAATTCAACTAGCTCTTCCAGATTTTCTCTGAAGAGGTCCCAATCCGTGAATCTATTAGTAAGGTTTTGCTTCTTTTTTTTCTTGATGACTATAGCGCTTACTGACAACAGTACAGGAATGTGATCAGATGTTAAGTCGTTAATTCCTTCGACTATAGTGTAATTGGATGAAATACCTTTTATGATGAAGAAATCAAGCAAATCTGGTATTTTTCCTGCATCCGTTGGCCAATATGTTGGCCTCCTTGGAGACAGATATTCACATTTGTTTTCATGAATGGCATTGAACAAAGCATTTCCTTTCCCAGGAGAAATTAGCCTGGAACCCCAAGCTGTATGTTTTATATTATAGTCCCCTCCAATAATAAATCTTGGACCGAGCTTATTAAAGACGTTATTAAATTGTAACTTCGTTGGTGTATACCGTGGAGGACAGTATGCTGCCGCAATATTTAGATCTGCGCCATTATATTGGATTGAGATAACAGTTGCTTGCATGTAGCTTTCTCGAATATCCTCTTGTTGATTATGTTTGATATTATTTTTAATTAGTACAGCTGAACCACCTCTGGCTCTTTCACTAGGATGGGTTGTCCAGTAGGAATTAAATCCCTTTATTCTAAAAAAGCTTTTGTTGGAGAAGTGCGTTTCTGAAATAAGTGCAATATCTATGTTGTTTGTATGGAGAAATATTTCCAGTTCTTGGGCTCGTTGGTTGAGCCCATTAGCGTTCCAAGTTACAATGCGTAGGAACGAGTTAATCATTTGTGTGTATGCTGACTTTTTTTGCTAGGCGGATAGAAATTAATTTCTAGTTTTGCCACCCTTTCTGTTAAGTGACCAAGTGTCTGTTGAATTTGACTAAGCTTTTTAATAATTTCAAAGTTATTAGACTCGTTATTAACTTCTATATGTTTGTTGTTTTGGTTCGATTCATCAGCAGATAACTTGGTGATTTGGGCATAGGATAATCCAACTGTGGATGGTGTGATTGTTGTTTGTGGTTTAGCAGCTTTGGTTTGTAATCGCTGTACTACTCTTGTTCTATTATTCTGTTGACTTTTAATTTTGTTCTGATATACACAGCATCCTTTATAATTTGCAGTATGTCCTTGTTGTTGACAAAGAGCACATGAAGGCGCGATATCTGGTTGTTTTTTGCATTTTGTCGTGTGATGATCTCCAGCACATTTAACGCATTTGGTTTGACGATAGCAAAAACTCTTGGTATGTCCAAGTTGTTGACAATTCGTACATTGTGGAATGTCCCTTGTCTTGTTAGGTGGCTCAATTTTAACTATACAGTACGCAAGTTTCTTGATGTTGTATACTTCTTTATTGTTGTCTTTTTGTTTTAAGTCGATGTAAAACAGTGGAAAATGTTTCCTGTCTTTTACACCATTAGTTGTGACCATTTTGTATATGTTAGTAATACCTGCGACTTCATGTCCCATTTTTTCTAAGTCTGCTTTAATTACATCGTGACTAATGGAAGATGGTAAGCCTCTGATAACTACTCTATAAGCCTTTTCGCTCTTCAGCTGATAGGTGTGATATTCTATATTTTCGGATTGGTTGCTGGGTTCTTTTTTTAGTTCTTCCAGTAATTTTTTGACATTTCTGTAATCATTTTCATTTTGAAATGTAATTTTAATGTCACTATTTGAAAGCGCCTTAAAATTAGTTGATTCACTAGTGGTTTTTATTACTTTTTGTCGAAAAAGTTCGAAATTTTTGATATTGCTCACGTTAATGGGTGGAGGCAGTGGTATTTTTGAGGTTTTCTGTTCAGTGTTATTGATCACAATTTGTGTAGTATTTTTTGGAGGAGTTTTCGTTTTTGTACGCCTGCGTTTCCTAGCATTTCTGTTATCAGCACCGGAAACTTTTTCCAGTTCTTCCTCATCTGTGCAATAATCCTCTTGACTCAGAGCACTGAATCTATTATTCTGTTGAAAAACTGGAAATTGCCGCAGCAACCAGTTGGAATTATTTGAATGTTCATGTTGACTGGCTGATGGCTGAATATGGTTTGAAGAAAGATTGTTAACTCGTGCTGCATCCTTAGCTATGCTATTTTTAACCTTTTCTTTTAGTGTAGAGTTTTCTCTCTTAAGTTCAACAACTTCATTGCTCAGCTGCGCGATTAGTTTCTCCATTTTTTGAAATTTATTTAACAGCTCCTCGCTATTTATAATATTTGTTGAGGCACTCGGCATTTGTTCTGATAATGAAGTTACTTTTTCAGTGGAGATTGCGTTGTTTGCAAATATTTTTTTTATTGGTGATCTGATTGTAATGGAGCCCTTTCGGAATGAAAGTTCTTCCTCGTTACTCTTTTGAGCGTTGATATCGCTTAGCTTATTTTTGGTATCATTTGAATTATGTAGCAATGTTTGGTCCCCCCTAGAATCCATGGGACCGACCTCCGGAGAGAGTGGATTTTCCTGAACATCAGGTCTGCCACCTAGGGTATTAGTTTCCTTGTTTGTTTTATCCATTGCTTTTGTTTTTATAGTGTTATTACACTCGCCTCTAGAAGTTCAGCCGTTGTGATACATTAAAAATGCAAAACAAACGTTGCCCAGGTGCTACCGCGTGGAGGTAAACTAGAGACAGTTGATGGTTTCTACATAGTTGCAACGTTGGAGTATAAACCAATTTATAATTGGCTATAAACGGTCAACGCCTACCCTATTGGATCCCACCCAGCACCCGGGATGCTTTAATCAATGATATCTGCTTGAATTTATCTAAATATATTCTTCAATTCCTAATTGTAAAAATAAAGATTGTGAGTGAAATAAATTCTTAAGGGAAAACCTGTAAAGAATATTCTTTTTTTTATTTTTGTGGATTATTTCGAATCGGTTGCATTTTAAAGAATGTCTTTAAGAAGCAAAATTATGCAAGCGGTCGCTGTAATACTGATAACGCTGAAATAACTTCGGTTTGATTGCCAGCATTATAACTTTGGTTTCTTCTTTAGTTTCCTTTTTTAAAACTTTTCCATTTCTCTCTTAAAGGGTTGCTACATTATGTTACATATTCTTATATTATATATAATCGAAATACGGTTTAGAAAATGATTCGTTTTTACAAACTCCTGTAACGATACCATCAATCGATCAATTTACGATTAATTATTAAATTATTTATTTAATAAAATAAATTTACCATAAACAATATGCAAAAATAAATTAAAATTTAAAACATAATAAAATCGTTTACACTGTCGCACATAACATAAATACATATTATGTATGGTGGGGTTCGTTTTATGTTTATCGCGATATTTAATAAATACAAAATATTACCAAAATACCAACAGGCGTAAAGGTGTAAAAAATTATTCCGGTATAAATATTAGAGGGAAAAAAATGCTCTGGTAAAGTGGATTTAATCATAGGAATGGTTGAACTATTATGGTTGCAATTTTTATACATTTTTGTAAATGACAGGTATTTTAAAAAAACTTCAATTTTTTTATCGGGACCACATTTTGATAAATTATTTTCAAGAAGTTTGTTTTGTTTACCAACAGAAACACACACACACAAATAATGGAAAATAACGTATTGTGTACATAATATATTTATGTAAATGTATTTTATTAAGAAAGAAAATCGTTCAACGGATAAATCAAGTGTTACGTTTATTAATCGCGGATATGTAAAAAAAAAAAAAATTGAATAGCAATCAATCCACGGCGATATAAATTTACCGATCTTATTAATTATGTTTATGTGTGTACATAATATATTGAGAGGTTAAATGGCAGGTTATCAAAATATTTAATTCTTTATAATGTAATCAAATTGGTTTTCACCGCTTAAATTGATTTGAAAATTATTTTCAGCATATATTTTGTAAATTCTCTTTATTTCTTGTGAAAGTTCTAGCTTTTGTCTGCTTGTTTAGAAATGCAGGTTCCGTGAAATATATTACTGAATATTACTTTTATTTTGAAAGGTTGCTCTGTCGGATGTACTGTACAATAAAAATAAAATCCCATCAAATATTTAAAGCAAATAATATTGTTATATCCGGCTCCACCAACGAAGACAATCATTGCAGTAATATCGTGAAGAAAAATATTTGTTTAAATAATAAATAAGAAATTGTGTCACGGGACCACGATTAACCCCTTGGTTGATTTTTCCACTACCATTTTAGTACTATATATTAAATTACACATTTTGATCACTTTTAATAAGGAAAAACGTTCTTTGAAGTGGAGGCTGTGTATCTGTTTATCTGAGAAAAGTAAATGGATAAATTATTGCTACGACCGAACAAAAACAATAAACTGTTCCTTATAAAAATGCAGTGGTTCTTATTATAATTTGTTATGTAGTAATTTTTACTACATGATAACTATAGATTACTGGACAAATACGCATCTAATAGGATATCGACGTTCTGAATCCTAATCCCGAGATTGCAGAGTTAGATTATTTGTTTGTTTATAGTTTACCTTAAGTTGTTTGTTTATAGTTTACCTTATAAAAAAAAACAAAATTTAAAATATTTAATTTCTATTCTGGTTTTAGCATAAATAAATTCTATAAGAAAAATTACACTAATCAAAATTCAAACAACTTTCTGGTATCGCGGTACTGAAATCGTTATAAAATTTATTCATCACTCTTCAATTACACTTAAGAAAATATAAAATATAAATTGAATTAGATTAAAAAAGAAAAAAAATTCAAAACAATAAGCTGGACCTCATATAGTGCATAAACCTCTTCTTTCATTTAAATCGATTAAAAAACAATAAAACTCTTCAAATACACATAATATCATTTGTATATCTCAATCAAACCTATTAAAATTAATTCCAGAATAAATTTAAAAAAAAAAAAAAATTTATACCAACTTAACACACAGCAGCTAATCTTATGAATCATTCATTATTCTTCATCAATTAAAAGAAAAGAAAAAACAATTTTAAGAAAATATTTCATTATAAAAAAAACGCTTGTTGTTTGTCTTAATTCTGATGAAATTTCTTCCACATAGTCATACTTACTAGTAAACACACTCGCAGACGCCGTTATACTTCTTTAAAATTATCTTCTTTGGTTTGTTTTTAATTTACAAAACATTTCTTTTTAAATAATGATGATTTTATTCATGTAAGTACAAAAAATTAAAGTGATATACAATGAAACATACCACTTAAAATAATAAAATGTAGGCGCAAATTATCGTGGCGTCAAAGCGGAGAGTGTTTTTTTTTGGAAAAGTACTTGCTGGCGGAAAAACTATTTAATAGCAACAAATATGAAATATGATGTTCACACATTACCACAGCACAGCAATTACAAAATAAAAGTGTTTAATAGATTTTTCCGTTGTATGCAATTCTGTTAGGCTGCGTACAATAACCCAAATAGATGTACAGCGCACATAAGGAAATTTTATATGTACATACGAACATACTAGAATACACATAATGTACAAATAAATTTTATGTTATATGATTTATGTACTATAACGATATTTTTTAAGCCGACAATTTTAATTCATGAAAAATAATAAAATTTTTATTGCAATCAACGATATAATATTGGTTGTGTGAAACTAAATGTTTTTTACATTGCTAATGTTTTAATATTAATTTAATAAAAACAGAGATGAACAGATTTTATTATTAAGTTGGCGGATGAAACTGCAAAATGTTATATCACTCACATGAATTTGCTTGTCTGTCTGTTTAATTATAATCTTTGTTTTTTTTTTTTTTTTGGAAACTCGCCCAACTGTGCGTTCTTCGTCATTACTGATCGCAAGAAGATGAAAAATCTTTTTTGAGATTCGAATACAGCTTCTCACGATTAAACCGCCACTGCCTTAACCACTTTATATATTATTTCGTTGGTCTCGAATATTTAGAAAAATTCGAATTAAAACTTTAATTTATAATTTTGTAACAATAGATAATTTATAAACACTTTCCACCAATTACGTCATGAACAACTTTCAATTAGAATATTACTCGTATACATGTATAAATGAATAGCAAACAATTAAAATGTGAGTGTCATAAGCGGATTTTTTTATATTCCTTTGTGCACAGCATCCAAGAGAGTATAGACTTAATATTGTAGTTTAGTACAGTAAACAATTTAAGAATTATTAATTTTATTTTCTGATTAAATCAATTAAATAAAACAAATGCATTTAAACAATAAAAATTAATCAAATCAAATAAAACAAAAATAAATTGATTTTTAGTTTATTGTGTTGTTCTTATACATTTATGTACAAAAATGAAAAATGGAATTTTGTAAAGTTATTTTACAGATTTGATTGTTTTTTGTTGTTCATTTGCAATAAATTTAGTGCCCTATACATTATACTTTTATTTTATTAGTTTACAAATAGCAAAATATTTACTAGTAAGTATAACGTATTATCAAATGTAATCATTGATTTTTTTACCCTTGCGTATTCTGATAATTTTACAAATATGCAGATGTCTAGCCGAAACCCAACCTGTAAGTAGTATGAGGGCCGGAAATGTTTTCCTACAGTCAACATAAAAAGCAGGCTGTTCGCCCTACGTTCAATGCACTAATGCCTATTTTCTTGCATTGTTGATAAATAAATTATTTTTTGAACAATAATTTTATAAAACTAACAGCTGTTTTAAAGTACGCATTTTTAACAGATTTTGATTACTTAGCGTTGTCTTTGAATCGAAACGCGCGTTATGCAAATAGCTTGTAAGGGAAATCACTATAAAAAAATGGCAAAAAGGAACGAAAGTATCGGAAAGGATGTTAAATGCTAGTGGTACAGAAAATTAACAAAATTTTTACATTTTTTAAACGATTATTAGGTTAGGTTAGGTTAGGTTGGAGTGGCTGCTTACGCACACTTAGACCGGTGACGGTCCATTGTGATACCACAGGATGTATCTCCTTTTACCCCTATTGGAACCATTTCGAGCTACTTATGTAGCGTAAGACGTCCCGCACTTTAATGTTTTCGAGATCCGAGAGGCAGTCCATCCTGAACTTACCTAAGTGTTTGTGCCTTCTGAGAGCCAATGCTGGACACGAGCAAAGGAAGTGGACCAACGTCTCTTCCTCCTCTTCGTCCAAGCAGCTTCTGCAGAAGTCATTAGCCTCCAGACCCAGCCTTCTTGCATGTTCTCCAAAAAGGCAGTGTCCCGTGAGTATTCCTACGACCGTTCTTAATTCACGTCTTCGTAAGGATATTAATGCCCTAGTGCGCCCCAAGTCCAGCTTTGGCCAAACTTGTCTTGCAACTCTACAGGTTAGGGTGTTAGACCACCTTTCCCCCGCTGAGGATAGCGCCTGCTTCCCAAGTGCTTGTCTCAGCGCTGTGATAGGCCTCCCCAGACTTGCCCTTTCCGGTTGCAGCTGGAGAGTCGTACTATGCCTAGTAAGTTCATCTGCCCTGCAGTTCCCCATGACGCCCGAGTGACCTGGGACCCAGACTACCTGGATGTTGAAATGCTCACCCATCTCATTTAGAGATGAGTGACAACTCAACGCCACCCGTGACGCCAAAGACACCGATTCTAACGACCGGATCGCCGCTTGACTGTCCACATAGATTGTGATATCGTCTGAGGATAACACATTATGCTTCAACCACGTCATGACCTCCTCAATCGCTACGACTTCAGCTTGGTACACGCTGCAGTAATCAGGGAGACGAATAGAAATATTTACATTTAATTTGTCACAGAATACTCCAGCTCCTACTTTGCCGTCTAGCTTGGAGCCATCTGTGAAGAATTGCAACGCTTCAGTTTCCGATGACGGTCTATCCCTCCAGGATTCCCTTGAAGGGAAGGAGGTCCGAAATCGCTTTTCGAAGCGTAGAGTAGGTTTAATGTAGTCAAGATTCGCCAGCTCATCCTTCAACGATCTGACGATAGTAGAGTGTCCTATACTAAGACACCTCCACTGAGAGACGGCTGCAAGTCGTACAGCCGTATTTGCCGCCATCTGTTTGGCAAAAATGTCGACAGGAAGAAGGTGCAACATAACCTCTAAGGCACTTGTCGGTGTCGACCTCAATGCCCCGCTAACAAGCATACAGGCCATTCTTTGCACTCTCTCAATCTTACTTTTGTAAGTTATCTTGTCCAGAGCTGGCCACCAAACACCCACCCCGTACATGAGTACAGGTCTCACTACGGCGGTGTAGAGCCAGTGTACCAGCTCCGGCTTCAGACCCCATCTATGACCAATGGCGTTCCTACAGGAGTACAAAGCAATAGTAGCTTTGTTTATTCTCTCCAACATGTTGGGCTTCCAACTAAGCTTACTGTCCAAGATAATGCCCAGATATCTAGCTCTATCAGTAAAAGCAAGTCTCGTGCCATTTAAGGTAGGAGGGACAACTACCGGGATTTTGTATTTCTTAGTAAAGAGTACCAGCTCTGTCTTGGACGGGTTAATACCAAGTCCACATTTTCCAGCCCATTTCGTAACGATGGTAAGCGCATTCTGCATTACGTCTACAATCGTGCCCAGGAATTTCCCGGTAACAGCTAAAGCTACGTCATCTGCGTACGCAATAACTTCAATACCCTCTCTCTCCAATTCAAGTAGTAATCCGTTTACCACTATGTTCCAGAGAAGAGGGGACAGAACCCCTCCCTGCGGAGTTCCCCTAGTTACTCGCCTCTTGAAGGTGGAGTCCCCAACTTCGAGCTAACAATCCTGCTTCCCAGCATATAATTGATTAACCCTATCAGAGGAACGTCCACCTCCAAAAATGACAATCCCTCCTTGATTGCCTCCGCTTTCACATTATCAAAGGCGCCTTCTATATCCAGGAAGGCCACCAAACAGAATTCCTTCGAATTAATCGATTTCTCAATCGTAGACACTAAGGCGTGCAGAGCAGTGTCCACAGATCTACCCTTTGTGTACGCGTGCTGAGACGATGCCCACTTCCTGGCACCTATTTTATCTCTGATGTATACATCCAGCAGCCTTTCCAATGTTTTCAAAAGAAAGGATGATAGAGTTATTGGTCTTAGGTCCTTAGGATAGACATGTGAGCTTTTCCCCGCTTTCGGTATGAACACCACATTGACCTCCGTCCAGTACCTAGGAATATAGCCCAGCTTCAAACACCCTTTGAATATAGCTTCCAGGTAGGGAAGAATAATTACTGAGTTGTTTTGAAGTTCCGCTGGTATAATTTGATCCGGACCAGCCGATTTAAATGGTTTAAAACCCCTCAGTGCCCATAGGATCCGTTTTCTGGTTACGATATCCTCTGTGGTTACTGACAGTGATTCCTGATGATTACTACGCACCAACAGGTCTTCAAAGCTCCCTGGGAAGTGTGTCTCGAAGAGAAGCTCCAGAGATTCTCCACTAGAAGCTGTCCAATATCCGTCCGGTTTTATCAAAAAACTAGGACTAGATGTACTTTTGGAAAGAATCTTCCTAAGGCGGGAGGTTTCGGATACCTCTTCCATATTATCACAGAAGATTCTCCAAGACCTCCTTTGTGCCTTTCTTAATTCTTTCTTATAAGTTCCGAGTTTCTCCTTATAGGAGTCCCAATCCTGAGCCTCCCTTGTATTTTTGGCTCTATTAAAGGCTATCCTACAAGCCTTTCGATAGGTTCCCAGTTCCCTGGACCACCATACCGGTTTTTGCCTACCCCTAGGCTTAGCCAGTGGGCAGGCAGCGCGAAAGGATCGGTTGCATGCGCTAGTAACGCTAGCCACCATGTCCTCCAGCTCCCCAACGGTCGTCGGGGGCTCCATAGCCCTCGTCGGTAACATTTCCTCCAATAATTCCCCATATTTGCTCCAGTTGGTCCTTCTAGGGTTCCTGAAGGCTTCCCGGGTAGCAGGGTGAATATCGAGGCTATAGGTTAAATATCGATGATCAGAAAAGGAGTGTTCCTTATCCACCCTCCAATTTTTAACCATATGAAGAATATTATTTGAGGCAAGGGTCACGTCTAGAACCTCCTGCCTGTTACTAGTAATAAAGGTGGGTTCCCGCCCAATATTACACACTGAAAGGTTAGTACTCATCAAATAATCAAAAAGCGACTCACCTCTTTCATTAATGTCTGTGCTTCCCCAGATAGTGTGATGCGCATTAGCATCCACTCCCAGTACCACACCTACCTTTGATTGTTCCGCTTTACGGATCAGCTCCTCCAGGTTATCCGGAGGAACCTCCTTCTCCCGGTCCATGTAGGCTGAAACCAGCCAGAATCTACAAGTGCCTACTTCCAGGCTAACTGCAGTAGTGTCACCATTGCTGTATTGAGAGAGAAGGAAAAGATTAATATTATTTTTCCCAAGAATACAAGATCTGATCTTCCCAGACTTACTAGAGGATATAATTTTATACCCCTTGGTTCTGAGGCCACAGATCCTGTTGTTGTTAATCCAAGGTTCTTGGATTAGTATCACATCCTCACCCGAACTAGTCAGCCTGAGGAGTAGAGCTGCCGAAGCAGCCTTAGAATGGTGAAGGTTAATTTGAGTTATCTTAATCATAACCATTTCACCTCTACCTACCTCCATGATAAATTCCTGCTACCGCAGGAATATTAATTCCCGGTAATTTGGGATGCGCCGGATACGCCCGTCTCGCCACCCCTCGTACCCTCTATAGAGGACTTGTCAGTGCCCCCCCCCCGTCTGGCCGGGCTGTCGACATCCTCCTCCATCGGTACACCAGCTCCTTCGCTTATGTGCACCTCCTCATCCTTCGAGAGAGTCCTTGCCCTCCCAAGGTCGCCGGACTCACTCTCCCCCTACCCTCAGCTTCTTCCCCCATGCTGCTGGTACCCCCTTCAGGCCTGGGCGGGTTGCCACCGTCCTCCGGTTGGCCTCCCGTACGCGCTTCCGCCCCATCCTTCTTATAAACGTTGAGAGTAATTGACCCGAAACCGAAGTCAATTACTCCCTTCGGTTTGTGAAGGAGGGTAAGGGACTCCTTATTTATCACCATTATTGATAATTTCGAGCCCCCCTTGGCCTCCTCCTGCTTGACGATCTTCCAATTTCCTGTCGGAAGATTCGGGTTACTGACCTGAATGATTTTCAAAGCCCCGTCCGGGCTAGCTGGTTCGAATGGCAGCCATACACGTGCCCGCGGCCTGCTGGGAATTTCCTCCCGGCTAACTGCCGCAAGCTTTGCGCCTGGCCACACCTCCCCTACTTTGGCTATAGCCTTTTTGTACAGATCCACAGATCTAGAGTCCGAGCATGCAGTCATCTTTACACGCCCTTGATACCATCCCGCATCTCTGCAGGATGGGGGTGGTCCCGGATTTTCACCCAGGACCTTTAAAAAGACGAGGTTGAGTGCATTATACACCAACCTCCATTTTTCCGCCGTGATGCTCCCATCTTCTTGACTTTCGTCAATGACGGCTAGCATCAACACATGCTCCCTCAGGACCTCGCTGAACAGCTTTGTCCCTGAGTTGGAGCTCGGCTTCTTTTCAGTCACCAACTTGGCCCGCTTGCTGTTGACTTCTTCCACCTCGTCCTGGGACCGCTGTCTTTTTGACATATGGTCCCTTTCCGAGCTTCCGCAGCCCACAGTGCTCCTTGCCCAAGCTACTGATCTTCTTTGCTCTTCCGTAAGCTGCCCCTCGGGGGTCGCAGCCCACTTCTCGAGAATTCGGATTGCCGAGCGGCGATTCCTATATCACCTTTTCGCCGGAGGAATGTCTCTCGTCCCACTCCCCTGTGCTGCGTTGGTACCGCTGACTCCCGGGACTTGTGCCCTAGAGTCAACCACCTTTGCAACCTTAGAGGCCCCACCCGTCTGGTTCGAGGTACCTCCCTCCGCTGATACCGGCTTTTGAGGAGAGCCGGTGCCCTTTGTTTTTGTGTTTGATCTTACCATTTGATTCCCACGAGTATCGGAGAAATAAAGGTCCGCCTGCGCAGAGATCCGTATACGCAGGTAAGGCTAATTACAACTGGAGGTCGCCAGGTATCCAGAGGGCTCCGTTAGCGACTGGGCTTTGTTAAATGGCCCCCCAGCCTAGTAGACCATCAGCACGGGTCGCTTAACGCCTTAATCCAGCCCATTCGGCTCGCTAGCACCCCAGCCTCCCTGCACCCCCTTCCCTCCGCCCATTCTCTCCCCCATTCACCTAATCACATGGAGAGCCCAATCCAATGGGATCCATTCCATTCACCGGGTCACCCGTTTATAGGGTCCCCCACTCATCACCCGCGGAGACTCCGGAGGTGCAGAGAGGACGTGACGCCCAGTCCGCCGTGGTTATTGGTCGATGGTTTTCTGGTGCCATCTGTTCGCCTTTCCATGCTGGGCATCATAGGCACTCAGAATTTAATGAACTCAGGTTAACCACTCCCCAGTTCCCTGAGACTCTCCCCCCAGCTGGACTGCGGTTGGGGGCGGCTTATTTAATTCACCGCTAGCCTACCTATCGATAGGCCGTCCACTATCCACCACCTGTGACCCCCCCGATAGCTGCAGTACGCCACGGGTAAACGATTATTACCCAAATGTAAAAACAAATCTTAAAAAATAGAATAAACATATGAAATAAAACCACAGTCACAACTTGGCTAAAATGATAATAAATATTTATTATTACTTCTAAATTATTAACACAATTAAATTTAATAAATTTAAAAAATAAACATAATTTGGTGGCATCTTCAATAAGCGTATTTCCATGACAAATTTACATCAACAGCAATTGCCCGCATAGGAATTAAATAATTCAAACAAAATATTTGATTTATTTAAACCTTATTCGAACTATTTGAATCGATTTCGGTCACCAGATGTTTTTTCATATACAATTTATTTCGAATGTTTGGCTATTTTTAACAGGATTTAAATTTAACAATTTTTTTCTTTTATTTATTTTATGTAATTACAATCTAGTCTCCACGACTAATGAGGAATTTGATTCTAACTTAATTTTCTGGTTTCCTATTTTTTCTGATAGTTCTTTACAGACTTCTGCGGTAATAAGATCGTAAATAGGAGCTTTTCTCGAATTCAAATTAACTTTCACATATGTGTACATATCTCATGCATGAGTTCGTTTGGGTTTGTTGGTACATCTGTTTCCTTTCATGCACAGTTTGTTCAGTTACTATTTCAGCTTCCAATTCTTGGTCGTCGTGTGGCTAGAATGGTTTTTCGAGATGTACAGCAAAGTTCTTCGAACTTTATCTTTATGATCTCTAACCTATTTCCCACCTGAGATTGTTCTAAATATTTTTATATTGGGGGACCCTTGTTACCTACCTGCCTTATTCTCCTCGCTCTTGCTTTTTCTGCTAGGAGCTCCCTAATCTATATAGAGTATTGTTTCCCTTGATTTTCTTTAAAGTTTCAGGGGTATTTTTCCAAGCTAATTGCTATATGTATATCATTTACAAATTTGTGGTCTTCCTTTTCTAATTGCTCCTCGTTCCTTAACCGTTAACACACTGTGAAAGTGTGCGCTAACACTGCTCGCCTTTCAGAAGTAAATATTTCGAAAACTACTTAGGGCAAAAACATAGAGACTTTTTGACTTTGTAAGTTAAATATCGCCCTACTTTGCAGTGCAAAAATAAGTACAGTTTAATTATCCGAAACGTCAATTAACCGAGCACTACGACAAACACACGTACATGATTTGTTTTACACTTCTTCTTTTGTATGTGTGTATGTGTTTTTGTATATGTATATAAATAAACATTTCTTACATAATATTTATTAGTTTTACTTATATATGGTATATGTTTGATTTATTTATTTATTAATTTATTCCACGATGGGGCTACACAATGACTAAGTCCAATTACGTGTACCCACTAAAATAACATACAAATACATCAATAGTTAAAGGATAACAATAATTCTTTGATAATATCATAGTTAAACAAAACATCAATAATAATAATAGGTACTAATATTAATACAAGAACAAATAAATTCAAAATATACCAAAAGTTTATAAGAAACCATTAAATTATGACATTATCAAGCAGGCAACACCAGCAACTGCAAAATATTAAAATTGATATAAAACCGATTTACTCAATATTTCAAAAATGAATCCAAACACAATAAACTGACCAAATTAAAGAGATAGTGAAAACAAATCCAGATTAAAGAATAATTCATCATTGCTGCGCTGAAGTCTGGATAGTGGATTCGCAAAACCTAAATTTGTTCGCGACTGTACAGGTAATAATAGTTGATTATTTCTGAGCAAGTAACCTGGAATGAAGAAATTAACATCGCTTAGCACGATGCTTAATAGCTTGTAAAGCAATAAATCGCCCAACAATAGCCTCCTATTCAGCAAGCTTGCCATGCTAAATATCTTAAGTCTAGTAATATAAGGGATACTTCCTATATGAGGTACAGTTTTAAAAATTAGGAAATTCGTAAATTTCCTTCCACTCGCTCAACTTGACTACTGTATAATATTGTTAGGATTTCGGGATTACGAAATTCCCTTCCTCTGCGGAAAATAAACCCAAGAATTTTATGTGCCTTCGAGCAGGTTGAGTCAATGTGTTTTTTGAATGTCAATTTGGTGTCGAAAATAACGCCTAAGACATCAATTTCAGTAACTCTCCTTAAGATGAAATTTGGAATATAATAACTGACAAACCAGACATTTTTCAGTATTCAAGGCACCGAATTTAATACATTTAGTACATCTTCCACAGTAAAAAAGTAAATTGCATTAGATACCCAATTAGTATTGAGTACATTTAGTAAGCCGCTATTGGAAGCAAAACTGGGTGGGTGTATGTTTGAATAGATTTTGATTTAAATAGCTGTTGGCACCCTCTATTTTGAGCAATAGTTCATTCACAATAGAACATCCCAAAAGAGCTGGTTCTCATCATTATAAAAAAAACTGCAATTAAATGGAGCCAGGATTCCGTCTCACCCGTACAGTTCTGCTATTTCGCCTGGGTCGTTGAATCGTCGTCGTTGAAGCCAACCATTTTAATGTTTGTTTTGAGGATCACAATATTTCGCTAATTTTTTTATCGTTCGCCTAATCGTACGAAATTGTATGTCCCAGTAGTTTGCTCATGCTGGTACTTTCTATTCTATATGATGTTTCGGCAAGCTATTTGTAAACAATTTAATCGTTTTAAATTAATAATTTAAAAAAGAAAATTAAAATTTATGAATGAAAAAACAGGAAAAACGTCCTTCTGACACGAAAGTCAAAGCCGACCACAAAGTAATCTGCGAACATATTACAAATAACTTCACTATTATGAGACTCCCTACTACCAAGTTGCATAGAGATATAACCTGATTTAGAGGTCCAAAACTGTTTGGTACTGCTTCACAGCCCTTAAATATTGATAATAACAAGTGCGAATTTCCTTTTTAACCAATTTCCGATAGATTGAGAAAATTACATGATCATTGTGATTTTTATAGATACAGTAGATCGAATGAAATTAATGTTTTTGATTAATTAAGTACCGTAGTTTTGAAGAATACCAAAATGGAAACTTACAGTTCTAGATAATGCAATGAAGACTTAGGTTCTAGATAATGCTAACTGTTGAGTACAATTCGTAAACATCGCTATGAACATCACGATTAGTATTGGAAAACTGCGAATCTCAATCATGGACAGACTGTTGTTCTCTAATTCGAACATAGTCTAGATGTTTTACATTAATATGTATACGAATAACTAATATAAGGTACATTTTTTTTAAAAAAGTCAAGTATGTTGATTGTGATAGGGGGATGAAAACTGCAATCTTTGAAAGAAGATCCGAGCAAAGCGTGACTACTACTGTAGAACTACTTAGGTTAGAAAATACGAAATCCCGAATACTACATGTGCGGTTAACAATGTGATTGTGCTGTGATAAATTCACTAGCATTGTGGTTTCAATGAGATAATCAGCAGCACGCCCCTCATAAGGTGAAGGATCAAGTTTATTACTATTCACGACCCAAATTATGCATGGCAGATTGAAGTGACCAATAACCAAAAACTTATAGTTGTCAGGTGCATTTAGGATATAATTCGAGGGGTTATCGCAGAAAAATTTATAGTTTTCATATATGGATAATTTAGAGTTGGGTGAAAAATATCCTAAGCATATAATTAAAATGTTCCCATTAGGCTGGTTAACTTTTAAACAAGCATCATCAAAAACACTATTGAGACTAGCGAGCTCACTTGCGATGAATGATTTGTTAATAGCTATTAGTAACGCTCCACCGTCTGATAAATTGGTGAGAACAAGATCGCCTACATAATATTGATCATCCACAATTTTTCTATCACCGATCGAATTATTTAACCACGTTTCAGTCAAACAAACAACATTATAATCGTTGGCCAGCAAATTCAATTTAAAATTCATTAATTTAGATTTCAGTCCTCGACAATTTTGGTAGTATATTTCCATAGTGAAATGAACAGGAATTGCCAAAATTGCGTGCTTGCCAAAATCAAAGTTACCTAAAAAAACAAAAAGAGAAAAAATTAATCAAAAAAATAAAAATAAAGAGTAAATATATGAATATAGAAAATAATAAAATATAAAATAATCCAAAAATAATATTTTTAAAGCAAAAATTAAATAAAATCACAAATTAATAATAAGTTAATTTTCAAAACGTTACCATTCTCATCCGCCGTTGCATATATAATACCACGATTGGCCCAAAGAAATTTAAAATTAAACGTTGCTGATTGCAGTAATTTCCTGGTTTCATAAAGCAAAGTTTTCATTGCCGGCGGCATATAGTCGGTTATTAAAATACTGCAATCAATTCCATGTAATGTGGTTTAAGCTAAAATGTCTAGCTGGTTTAATTTTGCAATGGTTATAAATTGTTAATGTAAAATACGGGTGTTCCAATCAACAACAACTGGTTTATTTGCTGACTTAGCGTTGATCCAAAAGATATTGCGAATACTGTTACTACTGTAATCAAATTTCAGAAGTACCTCATAGTTGCTCAAAGATTTCGCTTAGGTTGATGTCTTTAACGTTTGGTAGATAGTAAATGTAAACTGTTTGGTATCGTATAATTGCCGCTCCAAAAAATTGCATTTGTCTGACACTACAGACAATTGCGCTTTAATTTTTGTGTTATCATCTTGAATTGAAGAGATTGTAACGAAATGGAGATATCATGATTGGGTCGCAAGGGAATCTCGGTTCCAGATAAATGCTTTTCGTTACGGAAAAAAAAAATTCAACTTTGTAACGAAACCCCACAAGGGGATTCTGTTAACAGACATGAGAATAGAGGTCTGGTGCGGTATAGTAGCTGGCTAGAGCTCACGGTGTGGCGTAGGGGTTTCCAGACGTATTCTCTTGCTTGAATAACCGCATGAAGAATAAAAATGAGAAGGGAAAAGGGAAATTGAAACTATTTTTGCCACGGCCTCAGCAGCTAAGAAAATAATAAACCAGGAGTGGTCGTTCTGGAGTGACAGTTTCAATTCTAGGTGATCACTGCCGTAACTGCCACACGGGCCTCCCCTCATCCGTCCGCCTACCGGGATGCTGTCTCCCAGTCGCGGCGATCCCCTAAGCCGATAAGGAATGGAAGGACGCCCTCCGTCCCTCCGCCCTCCAGGGGGGTGCAAATAACCCTGTGCACCACCACAAACCCAAAAGAAAAGGAAACATATATATATGTTGTTAAATTTTAAATATAAAAAAAAGAAATACAAAACCAAACTGTTACATATTTTATGAGGTAATACTAAAGCAAAAAATAATAAAAATCGTTAAACTTAAGGAACAAAATTTTACTTAGTGTAAATTAAAAGGGAAAAGAAATTAAAGTTTGATCGTATAAAACTAGCATACCTTACACGGTCCGTCCGGCCACACCGCTACCAGTGCCGTCGCAGGTTGGTTGCCCTGCCCCCACGGGCGGGAATACTGCCTCACACTCACACACAATTACGGCACTTTCCAGAGAATTGCTGGTTTATAAATGGGAATTGTATCCCGTAACGCAATTCATTCGCCAAATCAAATTTTGTGGTTCAAGGAAACTATCAACACAAAACATGATTTATTATTATTTAAATTGATATATTTTATTTATTTCTTGTTACACAATCAGAGTTTTCATTCACAAATTTTATTTATTCTTTTGTTCTTTTTTTATTCTGTACCAATTAGTATAATTTGATATAAAGTTTTACCGTTTAACGGTACGGATTATACAGCGATAAATTTAAAAAAAAAAATAAAATTTTATATTGCACCGGAATTTTAGCTTACAGTTGTATTATACATACAAAATTTTTGTAGACAGCCATTTAGTTTATACGTATACAGCACTAATAGTTTACTGAAACCAGGACCTATTCATTCAATTTATTGTTAATCAAAATAGAACTTTAATTTATCAAAATATCCATAAATTTATGTTTTTAATTAGCACAACGACGAATATACATTTTTTTCTCTCCATTGCGCTCGCGCCGCGTACACAAACACTGTTACCCCCCTATCCAGAGCAATTTCAATAAAACGCACCAACGAATCAACAATACACTAGCAAAAGGAATATTCCAGACGGAAAACACAGAAAAGAAATTAAATAAGTTCGCAATACACGACCCATACATAGACATCAAAGTATTTCACACAGTACGCATGACTCGATATAACGAACATGGAGAATTACAGTTTTTTATTTACCTCTTTACAATATGCATAGAAACAAAATATGTTTCTCGACAAAACGAATGGAATATTACTTTTAACTTTAAAAACATAAAAGAGCATAAATAACCCTTCAAAGCGCGAATTGTTATAAAAGAGAAATATTAATTTGCTTGTATTTTTCAATTTCCACAATTTTTGTTTTACATGGTCGTAATAACCTATCAGAGCTTCGGTGTGGTCTTAGATCTGCCGGCTAAGGCTCAGGGATTGGGGTGGGGGTTTCCGAAGATGACCGGAAGTTAGTTTGACCACTTAGGGGACTAGAAAAGGAATTGGGATTTTAAAAAAAAAAGGATTCAGACCGGGAATACTCACCCCGATAACGTCGTAAGCTCACCTACATATCACCCCAAACAATGAATAACTTTATCGGTACATGACGTTATTGAGCACAGCAAAGTTTCTCATTCTGCAGAAAAAAAAACACATTTCACGAATCGAAGTAGCGAACGAAAGCGAAATTATTAGAAGCATTAAAGTGAAAAATCATCATGTTTATTTAACAGAATTCAGAATCAGATTAGAAAATTTGAAAATAACTAATTAATTATGAATAGGATTAGTTCAGTTAGTATACTTAATGACTAAAATTGTTTGAATTATCAAACTATTTTTAATAAATTAAGTATTATCCGACAATGGTGATAATAATAATGAAGATTGTAAATTTAGAAGAATTATATAAAAAAAATGGAGGTGTGACCAACACACGACTTTCTTTTACGAACAGTGATTTTGAGAATTTTTTTTTTAAACTTTTTTTTTTTAATTTTTAAATTTTTTTTTTTAATTTTTTATTTTTTATTTTTATTTGTTTTTAATTTTTGGAAACATTTTGTATTGAGTAGTTTTTTGTAAACCTTATACTTTTTAAGATATTTGCAAAATAAATTTTCTGGACCAAGGGAGTGGCCACTTCCGGTTAGCCGATTTGGAGTAAAATTCACAGGGACCTCCTAATTTATCAAAAAAGCTTAAATCTGTTCGATTGGTTAAACCATCTGGGCTATAGAGAGGACACAGACAGACTGACAGACAGACACCATTTCGTAACCCACTTTTTCGGACTTAGGGGACCTCAAAACAAATAAATCTCTAAAAATCTCAAGGTTCAAAATTTTCATGATTACTAAACTTTATTTTACTAGAGTAAAAGAAAGTAAAACAATCGAAAATATTAAAAATATTTTGCAATCAAAATAAGTTTGTACTAAATTTTATGAATTTTCAAAAGAACCAAAAAAAATTAAAAATTAACTTAATTAAATATAAAAAGAAATAATAAAAAAAGGTTTATTTTATTAATAATAATTGCGATGGTTTATATTATTAATTATTATTATTGGTAACGAATTGAAATACGTGTTATACACAAAAAAAACAGAAACTTAGCTTGTATATCGGTCATGATGAATTGGATTTCTGATACTAAGTATCCACACAGATTAACGGTGCCATAAATCGTAAGATGAAAGTACTGTGTAAGGTAACCGTTTTGCATTTACAGATTTGTCAAAATGCTTACACTGTGCACATGTGTTTTTATGTTATGTTGGTCTATTCTAGATTATTGATGTTAATCTCAGACAACTTTTGGCTTATAAGAGCTTTAATTTGCCACACTTAATGTTTCGTAGTGCAATACTGATCCACTATAACAATATATTTTTTTTTCTTACATTCGTTCATTCACAACTTAGTTTTGTTTCTACGTTTTTATTTTAATTTCTGACCATTCACATATTAATTATTTTGTTCGGTTATTAGTACATTAGTATATTGGTGCATTATCCGTTTAATACAGTTTTATTCACTTATTTTATTAACACTCTATTCACTATGTAATTTTATATTAATTTTTAAATCGACTATCATAACAATTCAGATACAATTCATGATTTTTTTAAGCACTTAACTTTATTTTATTTATACAGATTAATTATAATAAACGAACTAATTACTATTCACTAAGCCATCCATGATTAACTGTATCAAAATGTTTTGTGCATTATCGCAATATTTCATACTTAAAGTTATAGAAAATTTAAGGAACTTTGAATTTATTTTAATTAATTAAAGTTTTTTACAGTACTTATTTATGGAATTATTAATTTTTTTACTATGTATTTATATAAGCAACCAAAAAATAACTTAAGTAAAAATTAAACTTAATAAAACAACTTGAAATAAACTCAAAGAAAAAATAATTAACTGATCAAACTGATCCAACAAAAAAATAAATGATCATTCGATTTAAAGGTTCGAGATAACAAAAAAAAAATATCCATCAAAATCTCAAAACCAACTGACCCTATAAATCAGAAAATTTTACTTTTTATTGTCCTCCTTGGTCCATTATCAAATTCTCATTAGTGAAATATTTAGTTCATTCTCATTGATAATTTTACAAAAACAAAATAAATTAACAACTTTGCAATTGTGCTACAATTGGATTATTCAGAGCCGAACAACCATAGATTTTTAATTGTCATTGGAGCGAAGATTCGACTGTGCAGATGGTCACGAAGATTCGTTACAAGATATTGAACGAGTTCCAGGCTCACAATATGATACAATTGTTTCACTATTTTACACAACGATTCTGAAAGAGTGTCCTGTTGAACCTTCAGGTTACCCAATATAGCTAGGGAGTTAGCCATTTCCTGTTGTTTGTGCTACATTAACAAAATTTCATCTTTCAATAAAGTCAAATTGGAATTAGTAGCATCATCAACCGCCGCAGAACGGCTTGGGTTGGAGTCAGTGCAGAATCCACATTTGAAGATCGAATTGTTTAATTCGATGCCAGTGAGACTATTTTTAAAAAAATCATCACAGTTCGGATGATAATAAAGCTTACATTCAATGTACACAAATGGTTTTGCGACACTTAGCACAGTTAACCATTGTTAAAGTTTTGTATTTCGAGCACTGTATTTGAACAAAAAATAACGACTAAATTAGCAGTACTATGTCATATTATTTAAAATATGAATGAATTAGGGAAACATTTAACACTATGTGTAACGCGTGATGCGTTTAACTTTGAATACACATAAATATTACAGTACAAAAATAATAAAAAATAAAAATAATGCAATAATACTGATTAGGTCAACAAGAAACAGTTGATTATCCGAATATTTGGCAGTGTGTTTAGGGTTAAGAACGCAACCATCAAGAAATTTTTTCTGCTAAGGAAAATTGTTCTCTCGGAAATACGCTTATTGTTAGCTCTTATATTGATATATTTAATGACGTTATGAATACTTAAAGAAATCTATTTTTTTATTGGATTTGTTTTATTTTATTTATTCTTTGTTTGAAATAATAAAAATACATTATTTTGAAATAATAATTATAATCAATCAATAAAAAACAAAACAAAATAAAAATAAGCAATTCTTTGCCGAAAATCGACAACATCGAATCCTCCTACTAATTATGAAAATTTCACTGGATTGAACACAAATAAAAAAAAACATCAATCAATCACAATCATAATTACATCATTACCTAAAAATCATGTAAGAATCCCATTTCGATGGTGCCGGTACATATTGATTTTCACAAAAATCGGCTAAGAATTAGTCAAGTTTCGTCCTACTAGACCAAGTTCCATAGCTTCTCTTTAAAATACCATTTCCATCGTATATTTTGAATTTCACCAAAGTTTCAATTTGGCCATATTCCAGAACTTCATGTAATAATCATTTTCGAATCACATTTCCATCGTACGAGTGGATGTTGAATTTCACCATAATCGTTTTAAAAATGGCCAAGTTGGACGCTAGTTGACCCTACTCCAGAAATTCATCTTTAAATCATTTTAGACCGTCTGAAACCATCGGGCGTTTCATTACGTTCTATATTTCTAATTTTTTTAACGTTCTTTATGAGTTTTATTTTCTCAGTCATCAAATCAGAATCACATTTTCTGAATTTTTACACCTTTAGATTTTTTTTACGAATAAAACCCATATGAGAAAATTGCCGGAATTCGCCCCTGGTTACTCTGTGATATTATTTACTAAGTTCTACGTCACAGACGAACTGGTTTACAAAACCACAACAAAATAAAAATAAAATTAATTTAATATGAATCGCTTAAGGTCACGAACGGCTGAATCCACCACATTCTGCATATGTATAAAAAAAATTGTGGTGCAGTCCTGATGAGAAGATTGATTTTTCATAATCAGTTTGAAACTGGATTAAATTGTTTTGCAATTTTCGGAAAATATTAACTTTATATAAATTATAGATTAACGATGGGTTTCGATTCCGAAGATGTGGCCCAGAACTTGATAGTTAGTAAATTTGTTAGTAATATATTTTTAGTAAATTATTTACAAGAGAATATAATTCATACCTAAAAATCATCTATTTCACTATGCAATTTTTTTGTTATTTTTGTTATTAATAAGTGATAATACAACACTGTTGTATTGTCGCTGTGGGAAAAACGTTGTTATGGCAATAGCCTACTATTTATTATTTTTGGCGATTTTTATTAATAAAAATAAATTCATTAGAATCAAAGTAACACACAACAAAAACAAAATTCTTATATAACTATCTGTCAACTTATGCAATTACAAAATATTTGTGAATCAGTATTGATTACTGCTTGATACAAAGATGGATAATTGTGATAATCAAAGATGGGGAGAGTGTACAAATAAAAAAATCGAAGAGTTAATACTCAATAGTGTTCCTTTAAACACGGAACGAAATAAGAAAAGTATTTGGAAACAGTTTATGGGTTTTTGTGCAACACGTCAATACACAATTGAGTGAGACACATCAATTGATATGCTCGCGTCATATTTAAAAGATTATGCATGCAATATGCGTAAGTCTAACGGAGAAAATTACAAGGAAACTGTAATTAAAACTATTTGGAATACGCTAGCGAAAATGCTTCAAGAAAAATATTATGCAGAATTTAAAATAAAATTTGATCCATTTCGTGATATTGAGTTTAAACAGGCAAGATGTGCCAGAGATTCAAAACGGAAACAACTTCAAAGTGAACCGAACAAACGGAAATTAAGTGCTGTAGCTTTTTACGTCAAATGAATCTACTTGTATGCAAACGTATTGGGATGAAGATAACCCTTATGGACTTCAAAAGAAATTCTTCAACATTGTTGCGACAGAATTAGCGTGGCGTGGTAACGAAGCCGCGTTTGCTTTAACTCATTATTTTAAGAGAATTACAGACCATTTCGGTAATGATACGGGACGAATTGAATATAACCCTATATTCACCAAAACTACACAAGGAGGTGCAAGCCGTTGTGCTAATAGTAAGTGGCTCACGCAAAATGTGAATAATATCAACGTTTGTCCCGTACGATTATTCAATAAATTAATGAATAAACGGCCAAATCATGTAACCTCCGAAAGATTGTTTCTTACACCCAATCCTTTCTGGAAAAATTCAACTGGAAGGTGGTATAAAAATCTTCCTGTAGGTGTCAATGAATTATCAAAATGGACCAAACAAACGGCCCAGGCAATTGGAATTGATGTGCAAAATAATAAAATCACCAATCATAGTCATAGATCAACTGCGGTTACTATAATGGCAAATGCGGGTATTTCAGATCAACAATTGATTAAAATAACCGGCCATAGCAGTGCTAATTCAATTCAGCCAAATTTAAATATGCAGCCAGAGCAACACAACAATATTCTAGAAAAGATGCGAGGAAGTTCTGCTGAGCCGTCAAAAGCTGTAAACCCAATCGTTTCATCTAAAATTAACAACAAAAATGAAGGACAATTCCGATTTGAAAATTGTACCTTCAACAACTGTCAGTTCTAAATATAATATGTTTCAATGGTATTCTTGCATAATAAATAATTGTTATTACAAATATAATCTTTCATGTTGTGAATTTAAGTTTTATCTTTCACACCAATTCATTATATTCTCCACCCAAATATAACTCGTGGTCCTCTTAAGAATCGATAATTTTTTCCAAATGTCACTCATGCGTATCCCAAGCTTTAGAAAATGCAACTCGTGCTGCGCACTCGTTGCATTTTCGTCGCTGGGATACGCATTCGTGACATTTGAAAAAAATTATCGATAATAAGCGGACCACTAGTTATATTACGTCTGACAATACAATTTAAAGTTCATATACTGCTCAAATTCCTGTAAAGTTGTTTCGGGTCTTGAAGAATTTCCTAAATTTAAAATATGCATTAATCCTTTATAATAACTATTCTAAAATTAATAAAGTATAAATTTAATTCTCTGAAATAAATTATAGATTAATCTTTACGACTACAAATAAATTAACATTAATAGTTTGACAATAATTAAACCAACTACTACCCGCCCATTGTACTCTCACATCAGCCAGTGTCATCTTTGTCGAGTTTCTCAGGTGTTTTCTAAACTAAAACCATTTTATGTAACCAATATCAATACTAATACCAAAAACTATCCTTAACATTAATATCAGTACGAACATTAACACCAATACCAACGTCCACATCAATACCAACACCAATATCAACATTAACATTATGACATCAATGATTCGATTACATCGAAAAATTAATTTCACTAAATTTAACCAATTTAATTTTAGTAAAAATTAATTTAATTCCATTAAATTCAGTTAAACCCAAAACCTAATTTACTTCACCATTAATTCTTTATTTAAAATCAGTCCTTAACACCCTTAAATAAAATAAATTCAATTCAGCATCTATATTGAAGGACAGCAAATTAAACACTAACTAAATAACCTGAAATTCAAGATGCATTAAAAATTTTAATTCTAAATTATATGAATTTTAAACACTAAATATCTTTGTTTTTTTAAAATAAAATCTTAAAATCAAAAACTAAAAATCTGAAACCCTATAAAATTTAATTTCCAATTCTTTAGCTTAACTAGCTATTGACTCCAGAAATGAAATAAATTAATTAACTAATTCCAGGAATACCACTAAAATCAAAATTAGAATTAATTGTTTATTACTTTATTCTGCTTAAGTAGAAGAAGTTAATTAATTTGAACATATTACATACTAATAGTTCAATGTTTCCACACTAAATTGAATAATAATAATAATAATACTGTTAAAATAAAATAAACAAATAAATAATGAATAATAATTAAATTAAAAGACGCGCCCGTTTTCTCCGCTCTAAAACTGCCATACTAGATAATTAAATAATGAACAATAACAAATAAACACTGAAGCCGCGCCCGGTTTCTCATCTGAAAATTTCAATGTATCGAATCCATTCCTAATTATCAATTAAATTCCAAGCTTCCAAGCTAATTCCAGACATACCTCTAAAATCCAATTAATAAATAATTAATTGCTTATTACTCTATTCCGTTTAAGTCCCCACTGCACAATAATTTAAAATAATTAAGAACACATAAAATACTAACAGCTTTAAGTTGCCATACTAAATTATATTAAATAACTCAAATATAAACCAAAAACTATTATTTTCCTAATTGTACCAATTTAAAAAAAAAAATTGCTTAAAATCTATGATTTGACTCATAAACTAAATTAAAATTCAAACCTTATAAATTGTCCAACGAAATTTAAATTCAGATTCAATTTGACCCAGGAATTCAAAACTTAATCAACCTTATCCCAAAGAAAATCGTTTGAACAAACTATTATATTGAACTTTACGAAAAACTCCTATATTTTTGATGATTAAATAAAATAAAATAAAAATATAAATTTTATCAACGCATTTTATCTAATAAAAATTGTTTTCAACCCATGCCCCATCATATCTAATTATTTTATTATATACATGTACTGCCATGAATTCAAAACAACATGCACCCACCCAGAACCACAGTTGCTCCGGATATTACACACAGACACAATATAAATTCCGACAACAACAATTCAACCAAGCCGAAATACGATCCCAAGAAAAACTAGAAACTTAAGAAACCTGCTGTTTCAATATACATTTTCCCTTCTCATCATGAACATATAAAGACATAAATTATTGTTATGTTTCCACTTTTTGGTGCATTTCCATAACCAACACCTTGAACCAAACTTAGGAATGCATAAATAATTTTTTATGCATCGCGTACAGCCTATTCCGAATTCATTTCAAACGCACTCAATTATACGAATTATAAGAATCCCATCCAAATCGAACACAAATCAATTCGCTCTGCACACACGCAAAACACAATACATTTGCGGTAAGACAAACACCTACATATTTATTAGAGTAGAAAAATTAAACAGAAAAATATGTTCTACAAATGTCCATGCACATACCAGAAATATTTAACTGTATATACAACTACCTATACCAAAACCAACAAAACGTCTACACGGCGTCCAGCTCGTTTCCCACACAGATCCCGCCAAAAAACGTACTCCATACGTGTCTACGTATTGTTCCCTCTAACAATATTTAAACAACAACAAACAAAAACAGATTTGTGTATACAACATATATACAAACACAGCCGTCGGCTCTGACTATACTCAACCCTTACCATAGCAACTTATACAATAAAATGAAAAGCAACAAAAAATGTTTACACAAATTCATACCACATATACATATGTGTATAGACCAGTATATGTGGTATGAAAACACCTCTAACGATATCTGGATAGTACCGTTATAACTCTTTGGACACATACCTCCCTGTTAAAGCCTTTCCTCACCAACCACCTTTCAATTCACTTCCACTACGCCATTCACTACACAATCACACGCGATATTAATCAATTTAAGCGAACTATTTACCGCTATACAAACAAAATTAAAATGACGCACACCCAACCAAAACAAAACAATCAATCACTCCAATTATTATTATCATTATTATTTCAACTTAAATTAAATTAAATTAAATCAAAATATATACATATCTAAATATATATATATCTAAATATATATATATATATATATATATATATATATATATATATATATATATATATATATATATATATATATATATATATATATATATATATATATATATATATATATATATATATATCTATCTAAATATATATCTAAATATATATCTAAATATATATCTAAATATATATATATATATATATATATATATATATATATATATATATATATATATATATATATATATATATATATATATATATATATATATATATCACATCCCACAAAAACAAACAAATAAGCAAATAAAATAAAATTAAATTGTACGACTGAGCGCTCTGTTGTACGACTGAGCGCTCCAAGAGCGATCAATGATCAATCACGGTGATTCTCTCTTATACCTCACCGTGATCATCACTTTATACCATATTTCGTCAAAAAAGCACGGAAAAATGCGAACATTATAATTTAGAAAAACAAATTAAAGAAAGCCGAAGATTTTTTTTTTTGTTTTTGTTTTATACTTTTGTTTCATGTTTTTAACGTGCCATCTCAAATAAAATTTCTCGATTGCTCACGCAAAGTACAACTGGGGTCTCCTTCGAGCGTCAACGACCGACCAAATTACGAAGTTGTAAATCGAATAACGACCAATGACATGAATATTATAAATCCGAAAAAACTCACGTTCTCAGGTAAACTATTTAATTTTGTATCATCGACCGAGCGCGCCCCTGGTTATAGTTGTTATGAATTTATTTTATATCAATGTTCAAATGCATCCATTCCACTTCGTTCATTTTTTATCCGCTCATAGTAAGCGGAAACTTTTAATTTTGTGATTAGTGTTTGCTCCGCCTTTTTCCTCTCCGTTCGCTTTGTTTCCTTTTCCCTTTTTTAATTTAAATTATTATGTCTAATAAAACGGATCGGACGGAATGGGTACATTCTTTTTGAACCTTTAGTTTAGCTTTACAGACTACTGCACCCTTATTCTGTAAAAAATAAGATAATGTGTAAACGTGAAAACGGGTAAACTTTGTGATTTTTTACTAAAATTACATTATTAAATTGTTTTTCGATTCTCTTTTCGTTCACTATTTATCACGTGTAAACATTATCTTATTTTTTATAGAATAAGGCTACTGTTTAAAAATGTATTATCGATTTACCAAATGGGTAGTGAAAAAATCAAAAAAATACTCAAGTTTATCTCCTACTTGTTTAATCAAGCAACCACAGCAAATATTAATAGATCGTATAGAAATTTTTTGTCAGTAGTTGCTACCACCGCACTAATACCGTTTCATAGAAACACACTAATGAACTATAAAAATGTCCGTAATCTTCTGATTTTGAGAAAGAGTAGAGAGAAATAAAAAATATGTAGTATGAAACCACGATATAGATCCTAAGGTATAAATAAAAAAAAATAAAAAATAATAATAAAAATAAATATATTGCGCATATGTCAAATTTGTTTACAACAACAAATTTCAAGATGGCGGAACTTTGTGAACCACTTTGAATTTTGTATATGAAGAAAAGTAGGTGGATATGAATTTGAGTAAATGATTTATTTGTAAATAAGCAAATTTTTCAATTACAATAGCTTTTATTTCCTTTTTCATTTCCTGCTGTTTTCCACTATGTCATTATTTAAAGCTTTCATTTTGAAGTATATTCGTGAACGGAAAAATATTTTTTTAACCTTTTGTTCACAGGTTTAATTTTCGCAATATATGATACGGTGTCTATTAATCTTCTTAAATATAACGCCAGCTTTTCAATTGCACCCATTAATTTTTCCAGCGGTTTTGTAGAAACCCTTCCATTAGCTGATTCATCCAGGTGAACGAAGAATCCGTATTTATGTTGATCACAGCACTATCAACAACTTGGTTTGGATCCTTAATTTTATGGCAAATATGTATACCCCACCAAATGCTCTAAGTCGGCTTTTGGTTCATCGTTTAAGCTTATTTGCGATGTCAATGGACTAAATAAATTACTGCTTAAATTGCTCAATGTATCCAAATCTGCAGTGTCGTTTATCATGGTATTCCCACTTGAAGATAAGCTTGCCTCATTTGTCCCGAGTAGTCACATAAACTCCAGGCGGTCTGGATGATCCTTAGTCCTCCTTTCGACCGAATAACGTCAAAAAAAATTTCGAGCAAGTCTTGCCTCAGTCTGTAACTCAACATTCAGTAAAATGTCATATTGCGATTTCAAATCGTCGTATAGAAGTTTAAGATAGTTGTTCGTCATGATTATACCATCATTATATAAATATTAAAATCATCCATCGTACAAAAAGTTTACTAATTTAGTTTATTTTGTTACCTTTTTGAAACGGCATCATATTCATTTTGCCCCTAGCCCGCATTTTGAACATAGTTTCGGTCATTTCCTCAACAATTCCAAACTGAATTAATTCTGAAATTCCAAATCCTTACACTCTTTACCGGTTGCCCTTATACGGAACTCTGATGTTTAAACAATCTAACCAGTCGTTAACCTGAAATAAATGTAAGTTACATATATACATTTTAATTATAAAACAAAAATCTATGTATTACCAGTTTGGAAAAGTCTGAACATTTTAGCCAGTTTTCTGAGTTGAGCTCACCTAAACTGCCAGCACAGAATATGACACTAGGTACGGTGTGAGAAAACAGTTCCGTTGCTAATTTTACTTTTTGCCGCCCTGCGCCTCTTACTTTTAAGATTGATACCGATATTTTACAGGCTATGCTGAAATCTGATTTATTATTGGTTTTTGAGATTAAGTTTGTCCATCAATTATAAAACCGCCATTGTCAATAAAATTATTTGTAATAAGTTTAAGTGAATATATGACCGATGGATTCCATAACTTTACTTTGTTTGAAGCATTGTTGTTTTAAAGAAACTATCTCTGAATTAGAAGGGATAATTTCTACGGTTTATGTACTGCTCTTCACGGTACAAATAGGTCATTTTTCTAAACATCTAGTTTGTTCGGTACACCGGATAATTGATGAACAATGGCACAAATTGGAAACGGTTTGTGTCGTTGGCAATGGTTCAGAATACGTTGTTTCAGCCTCCATATTAAATACTACAGAATGGCTAGATAAGCTGTTTGTTACATCAGTAAGTTCGATAAGGTTTTGTTCTGTTGATGTATCGTTAACAGAACCATCCTGTGTTGTTTTGGTTACAGTTGCGCTATTTAAGGAAATGCACAAATAAAATATTTATTGACGATGGTTGAGTTCTATTTAAACTTACCTTGACTGCAAAATTCGCTTCAGCTAACTTGTTTTTCTAAGTTTATTAAACGCGATATGGAACGACATTAAGCTTGAGCTGTGCTTTTAATTTCAGTCCGAACTGCTCATATAATAAATTTAGCGAAAAATCATCAGGTCCAAGAGAAACAGAAGACTGTGGATTGAATACTTGGATTACTAGACTAATCACAAATAAATTTCGAGATATTCATTTTTCAGTAATGGTGACATCTTTCGGACTACTATGTCAAACCAAAAACATCACTTTCCGAATCGATTAAAAAACTATTAGTAAACGTTTTAAGATCTGAATGATTCAATGAACGATATTTCATAAAAGTGTTTTTTTGTATGTCGGAATGTATAGTATGCTTCGCCCTGTCGCAAGTGTCCCTTAGTACCAATTATAAATTTCAATTGGCAATTTTTAGAAACGAACGACAATGCAAGAAAAAGTAAAAAGAAAAAGTAAAGCAGAGCAATCAATAAAAGTAAGCTACAAAAGGGGAACCGAGTTGCCTTCAACCTAAGATTCAAGAGTCTCAGGTTTAAACATAAATTTGGTCCATTGGGGTATACCAAAATTAAAATAAAGTAAAGGTAAAGAATATTTCACGTTTTCCTGTTTATGAATTATCTAGTTAAAATTTTGAAAATTTTGGAAACATGTGATGTTATGGAAACATTCCATGTGATGTTATGGAAACATCAGCATTTTTAAGTCTAAAGGCATTGTTGCCCCATGCAAAACGGAAAACCGGCATTTAAAACCGTCAAACCCAATTTTTGGCTAAGTTGCTTTATTTTGCAATATAAAAATTATTCTAAGGAATTTTATGTTTTGCCGGCCCTGAAGCAAAAATTCGTTCGTCGAAATATAAAATTGGGGTTCTTTTAATGACATTAAATGAATTTTAATACAATTTTCTACGAATAAGGTGGAACTTACGAATTCGAACTATTTTTCAATAATTTTGATATTGAAAATCAAGCAATTTTGAAAATAATTGAATTTGACGGTTTAAAATGCCGGTTTGCCGTTTGTGCATGCTGCAATTCCTTACCGTTTAGTTATATAATTATCTAAGCCGTTGAGAATCGAGCCGTATTTTGATTATCTCTGCAATATTATTTTCGTTTAATCATTCATAGGACCTTGTACCGCGCTGCCTAATTTTATTGGTGCTAAACAAACTTGTCGCAGCGGAAATTTAAAACAAAGATTTGCGGTAATTGACAGAAAGCTTAATCGAAACTTGCTTTGTGTTCATCAGATTCGTTCACCATACTCGTATATTTCTTTTAATGGAAGGGGGTGCTGTGAAATAAGACCCGATGCATTAATGCTCAAAAAATGTAGGGAAATACATATCGCACATGACGTAGAATAGTGACACAATTCAAAAAATTGCATTTTTGCATAACCATGCCACAATCGACTTCATAACCTGGAAAAGGGATATTTTCATATTTGAGGAGTGTCTGATCAAAAGTCGCTATTTACATTTTCCAAAATAAAATTTTTGTTTTTTATTAGGGCAGAATTTTTTAAATGAAATAGACTAAAAATGGCTATTTCCAGAATGGACCAAAAATTTCTAATTTCTCCATGAAAAATATCCCTATAATTCTTGATTTTGGTCAAAACAAGCTATTTACTACAAAAAAGTGATCAAAAGTAATTATCAAAAAGTAAGATGTAAATAGCGACTTTTGATCAGACACTCCTCATTTATTATACAAAGTACGAGAGGGCTTAATGTGTCGTTCGTTCTTTTTTGGAAGCCTATATAGAGAATAGTACAGTAGAACCGAAATTAGCAATTTTTCTTTTGCTCTCCTGAAAAGTTTGATTTTTTGAGTTGTGTCACTATTCTTTGTCATGTGCAATACATATTGGGGTGTTTAGGAGGAACAAATACTATGCTGGTAGCATTTGCTTCTTCTTGAATCACACCATCATTCACTTTTACAGAGGCTAGCATGGGAGCAACTTCTTCATTTGCTAATATCAATTATAAGTGAATATGTAATCAATTATATTCATAGTAAGCTGTCGAGGTATACAAGAAAAATTTTGTAAATATTTTCTTTGTAAAAAGCAATTTGCTTAATTTTCTCGGATATGGTCGGAAACTATAAAAATTGTACCTTTAATTTAGCAAATCGTTTCCCAAGGAGCATTTTGCTTTATATACTTAGAAAATGATGCTACTTACATTAGCAATTGCTACTTTTAATTCATACCACCAGTTATAATCTGCTTTTCACTAGTAATAAACGATAACTCTCTAAAGCCATATTCAAATGTTATATATAATGCTTAACTGTTGATAATCAGAATATTTCTCGCAGAACAGAGAAATAATTATTTTAATACTTAGGGTTTCATTTCGTAAACATTTCGATTTTTATTTCTCCTTTGTTGTTAAATCCGCCAGAGTAAAAATTCTTGTACTAATGCACTTTTATTGAAAACTAAGGCACCTGACTTAATTCATGGGTTTAGAACGAGGAAATAGATTTAAAATTAGTAAAAGATTTTTTTCGGACTTTAATGAAGGTTTCGTGCATATTTGTTTTACCTTGCTTTTAGTTAATATCTTAATAAAACTGTAGTAACAATAAGAACGAACATATTATTATCGATTATTATTTTCATTGCCGCGCAACAAAATTTTGCAAAATTTTTTTTGTTCAACCCTGTTTGTCGTTTTTTCCAAACATATTTTCACTTACATTTTTTAACGCAATGTAAATATTTACGATAAAAAAAAAATAAATAAAAATGCATCTAATACATTTCTAATTATAAAACATACATCTAGATCGAGCGAAAGTAATTATTCGCTAAAATGCATTGAAATGTTTTGTAACGGCATAACAAAAATATTTTTAATTCATCTTAAAAAAAATAACAAAAAAAAGAAATATAATTAATTTTCTTATTTATTTCCAGACTCATCATCTAGGATTCTCACAACAGCATCCACGAACTTAATATTGAGTAACGACGAAAATTCGTCAACTGGCGGTACAAATTTAAAATCACATCATTTGAAACGGAAAATCTCAACGGATTCACTTGAACAATCCTATTCAAATGATACGAGTGCTAATAAAGATACAAAAAAATATAGTAATAGTACTAATAACAATAATTTAAATAGTAATGAGTTAACAGAGGATTCATGTGATGATAGCTCGTCACAAGATGCAAGGCGAAAAAAGAAAGCTAGGACAACGTTTACGGGCCGACAAATATTCGAACTTGAAAAACAATTTGAAGTGAAAAAATATTTAAGTTCTAGTGAACGAGCTGAAATGGCGAAATTGTTGAATGTTACCGAAACTCAGGTGAGACTTTTTAAAATAGATTGAATTTTTAAACTGGTACAGACATTATTTTGTATATTTTGATGCAGACTATGTATGAATAGATATCATTTATAACATGTTATAGATTTGAATTGATGCGGGATAATTTAAAATGGGTTCCCCTTGTTTACATTTATTTTTATTTGTGTTTATAGTTTATTGAGATGTTCTCATAAATTAATATAAATTCCAATTCAATTTGGTACAACAATAGACGCTTGTACATTTTATGATCAATCAACCATTATAAAATGTATGATTTTAATTGCTGCGTTTATTTTAAGAGGGTTTATGTTTATAATAAGCCCAGGTGGTTTTCGTAGACAATTTGTGGTCTTTAGTAAATTGAGATACATTGTTATTGAACATAATAAAGACCCAGCTTGTTTCATTTAATTGTGATTAGGAAATTTTTTAATTAAAAAAAATTAAAAATCAATTAATTTGGAAACGTTTATAGTACTGCAACTTAAGAGATGAAAAAATAACTTTTTCCTGCCTAAGAAACTCACAAGGCATACCTAATTTTGTTATATTTACGTGCATTAGACCCAATTTCAGGCGGCGATATCGCTTCAAACTGCCGAATATGAAAATTTAACATACTCGTAGTAACATTGAACCATGCATGATTCTATTAAAGCTAAACACTTGATACGGCCGCTGTACCATGCACAATTCCAGATCTAAGTAGCGAATATGAAAAATTAATCTTTTCACATTCGATAGTTTGTTTGATAGTTGTGTTTGTCGATAGTTGCGTGATGGTTTCTGCTGTAGATCGCAATACATATATGCATCTTCTTATTTATTTTTATTGCATTTGATGAAATTTTATTATTGGAGGCATAGGAGGGTCCGTTAGTTAATTCAACGTGACCAGACATTTAACATTTTTATGTTGTTGAGTGATGTTATTATTGAGCTTCACATAGTGTGGATAGATTAGCTTGCGGGTGGCAACTGTTTCATAATTGAATTGTGAAGTATAAACAATGTTTTTCTTTTGTTTTCAACTTAACAATAAAACCCTAAATTGCTAAATAGAAATATAAATCCTGCAAAACGGTTTGAATGAGAAATGATCTAAAAATTTACCTATAATTTTTAGATTTTACTAATAGTGAAATTTTATGATATTTCGAAACTGTTAAACAACCTAGTGTATGGTACGATTTTTTCGAATTTTATTAAAGCAGTTGTTTGCGGATAGTGAAAGAAGTTATGGCAATCTATAATATTTTGTTATTGTTTAATCTTAAATATGTTACCATATAACTAATACCTCTGAATTAGCACGGCAATAAAGTGAGCATTTTGAACATGAGTTCTTTTGGAATAGAATTTAAAAAATACAAAATACAATAGTACAGCGTTCTGCTAAAGAATATGAACAATGATTTTTTTCAATTTTGGTACATTTTAATCAATTTTATAATTAATCGAACCAAATAAAACATCTTTTTATTTTAAATATTGAAGTAGACTTTTTTATAACATACTAGTAGTGTTGGAATGTTGGAAAACTATAGATAGTCAGCACTATCGACAGTTTCGATATTTTAGATTTGATGCCGTCGATACTATCATTATCGAGACAAAATCAAAAACGATCGATAAACTATCGATACTATCGGCTTTTATATAAAGAAAAATATTTGTTTTTCAATTTATTATAGCTCATTAAAAAAATCAAACTAATAACAAAAAATAATTTTATTCAATTCAACATGAATTAAAACTGACAATGGGCGCTTTCAGCTCCCCCAATATGTTGGCTTTGAAAATTTACAGATGGGCAAATTGTTATTCGATCCATCACTTTGCCATGAAATTTTCGATAAATCAGGGCATTCAGAAAACAACAGGGTTATTTTAGTCAACATGTTGACAACAGTTGGTGGAGCTGAGAAGCGCCCAATGAAACATGAACTTTAAGAAAATAGCTCAACAAATTTATAGATTTAGTTGTTATTTAAACCAATCAATCATTTTTATGTAAAAAGGTGAGCATTTCTACATTTTTAGGCTTTAGTTGTGAACGCTGGTCGCTTGTAATTTGTCCCATAGTGCTCAATACACTTTCGGATTCGACGGATATGGCTGAAGAATACACAAATATTTCATTGCAAATTTCCAAGCTGGGTCAATTTCTGTATTATTCTAAAATAAGATATAAAATGAAAAAACTCATTAAACGACTGACGTCATAAAACATGAACATAAAAGAAAGAAAATCATTTTCCACTTACTTTCCAGAAATCTAAAGGATTGGATTCCCCGCCCACTAAGGAACTTTCAGTGTATTGCCTTTTTAATAAGTGAGATCTAAATTATGGAAAGTTTGACTTTCAGAACTATCTGCAGAAAAATGATTACCTATTTTTGATTCTAATTCACTACTAGCTTCGGTGTCATTTTCAATACTCACACAGGACGTGACCAATTCATTTTCCAATGAAATGTCACCTTGTATCGCATTTTCTTAGTACCACATTAATTTGTTGGGATTTAAAGAGTGCCTCTATTTCAATTAATTTATTCATAAGGGTACAACCGCTTAATTATATTTTGCGTCAACTGAGTAAAAAGCTTTATCCCTTCTTCAGTGTTAAGCATATTTTTAAATTTTAGTTTCTAATAAGATTAAATATAATCCATGAGACATGGGGATTATTAATGATATGGTAACGTAACTATTTCCAGATATCTCTCTTGAAACTTTCTCGAAAGCCGTTGAACCCATCTTATAATCTTTTACGACATTTACTTTCTCGATGGACAACGACACAGAAGCTTTTTTCAATTTTAAAAGGCAGCTCAGAGGTTTGGTCCAAAAACTACTGATTTTAAATCGAGATTCTTAGCAAGAAAATGACAGGCTGCAGTAGGGTATGGTATATTATTAATATTTAACTTTTGTTTCGCAGTTAGTAAAAATTTTGGCATAGGATATTCCGAATTAACGATTTACTTGGAATCACATATTTTTAATCTAGGTTTTTACTAAGATTTCGGAATTCTTGGGAATTCGTGTCGTACTCCAGAGATCGCTTAAAAAACTGATTCACTGATCGTTTAGTTGTGAGGTCTAATTCTCCGTTTAAATTTGGGTGGCATCTTTTTAAATGGTCAGCCAAATTGCTTGTTTTGCCGCATGTTTTATATACCCTATTACACGACAAACATTTGGCAATTTTGGAATCCGAAGATTTCTTAAAAACTGCCAAACTTTTGATGCATTAGGTTTAGGACGGTATGAACAAACAATTTGTTCAATTTTAAGATCAATACACTCAATTGTAGCTTTGTATTAGTTTGCCATTAAAATGATTCGATTCCATACCTCTCGCTTTTCGAGATACAAATTTTTCCATTTTATCAACATGCAAGAGATTTTCTTGATGAACCGAACCAAATTAACGTGGCAGGAATGTACGTGTTAGTTTTTTCTCAATTTATAGGTAAAGTTGTTAAACGTAAATAACACTCTGATTTGGTTTTTATCTGACACCTATAATATACATGGTGGCCCATTTTAAAAGAGACCACTCAAATGTTTCATCAGGAAAGCTGCCAATCAAAAAATAAATTATATAAAAGTTATCAGATTTCAACTCTTTTTTTTTATAGAAATCCTCATTTTTGACACCGGATTCTGAAGGAGCGTAAAATTCATTTATAAAAAACTAAATACAGTAGAAGACCTTGACGATAAGGGTCAATGTCATCAGTTCCGCACCTTATCTCATGCCAACAACTGTTAATTAAGTCATTCCTCATTACAATTCAATATCTGCTCGTTATTTCATATCATTTCATAATTTGACCTTAAAATAACCGCTGAGTCATTCAAAAAAGTGCCTTAAGTCCTTATCTGAATGTAATAATTAACGCTATTTCAGAATCCGGACTCAAAAATGAAGGTTCCTGTAAAAACATAAGAGTTAACCTTAGCAATAAATTTCGAGATCAAAATTGAGGTCACCAATTGATTGCCCCCGTAAAACCCTATAACTTTGAAGTAGATTATTTGTTTGATTGGCAGCTTTCTCAACGAAATATTTGAGTAGGTTTTATAAAACGGGAGACACTGAAGAATGTGTGGATGTTGGTGGTGGTCTATTAGTAGCTGTAATCTATCATTATAAATATCAATATGCTAATATTGTATCAGGCGATATTGTCTTCCTTTTAGTAAAGGTTAATATGACTCAAGGAAATCTTTTCGTTTGTGCTACTTATGTTCCGGGGAAATCTTACATGTGAATTCCTAAATGAATTTATTGATATATTTGGAAATAAGGTCCATAGGTTTGTGCATCGTGGGAGATTTTAATTACCAAACTTATATTGGAAACAATTAGACGGAATACTTACACCGTTTGATAAGACTACCGATACCTCTTTGGTGATAGATTCATTTTTTTGAAATGGCCCTAAAACAACATAATGAAGTACACAATCATAATGGTAAATTATGGCTGACCGGTTTTACGAAATTTTGTATGCGAGGATGGATTTTTTTATTCCAAAAATTATCAACACACATAATTCTTATCGTGAACAGTGGCTTAACAAAAAAAGTGCCAATTTATATAACCGTTAAACCAAATCGCACAAACGGTATAAAACGACGAATGCATCAAACAATGCATAATCATTGTATTCTCACCTTCGGTATGAGTTTAAGGTTTTGAATCAATTTATGTATGGTAATTGTTAGGAATTCAATTTTGTATCGAGTTGAGTCCATTTTGTTTTTGCCGAACTCTAGAAGAAAGTTCTGTTGGTTATCCTTTGCCAATGAGTTACAATGAAAGGTTAGTTCATGATCTAAATTCTGGTTGCGAATTATTTTGATAATGTTTCAACATCTTACTCTGACCAAGGCATGGCCAATAATCATCTGGGCCCAAAAATTTAGTTGAGAATCTCAAAAAAGGTCTCAACTGGTACATATTGGACAAAATTATTCTGATAAGTTTACAGTCTCATCTGATGTACCTTAGGGTACTCATTTATTTCCTTTATCGGTTATTCTGTATGTTAATGGTATTATTATATGTTTGTTGTCTTGTAATACGCAGATGACCTAGAAATGTAGGCTAATATCCGAAATGGTGCAGGCGCTGCCTTATTCGTTAAGTTCTTAATATCTCCAAATGTAAATCTATATCATTTCCAAGAATTAAGAATTTAATTGTATACAGTTTACGCAAGACGTGGAAATTTGATAGAGTTACTCAGTTTTGTTTACCTATAACCTAAGTTTTACTAAACATATAGAAATGATTGTATAGCTAGGGCCCGCTCGATGCTTGGTTTCGTGAAGAAATATGCTCATCAATTTTTTGACTCGTATAGTCAGACCTTATATATTTCTTTTGTTAGGTATATTTGGGAATACGCTGTAGTTATCTGGAGTTCAAGTTATAACCACTGTAGCGATCGTATTGAACGGATTCAGAAAAAGTTTTTAATAATTGCCCTTCGAAGACTTCCGCGGTCAATTTACGGATTTAATTTACCTCTTTATGCCGGTCGTTGTAAACTTTTAAACCTTCTTAATCTTGAATTTAGAAGGGAGAGGGGTTCATACAGCATTTGCTGGGTACGTAATTTATGGTAAGATTAATTGCCCGGTATTTCTTGATTTATATTCATTTTATGTACTAACGAGAATTCTTCGACGACGGCAATTAATGTTGAGTTTTGATTTTCATCGTATGAATTATGGAATTGTTGAACCGGTAAAGCGTACTTCTAAATATTTTAACCAATGTTAAGAACTTTACCTATGCTATTTTTGAGCCAATAAAAAAAATTATTTCATTCTTGAACTAAGTAAATTAATTTAATTTAATTGATAACGTTTAATTTTATAGAAATAAATAAAATTTGTTGAAAAATAGTTTATTTTTAAGTGATAATTAAAAAAAAATCAAAATATATTGCAATGAAGTTATCTATAAAGCCAAAGTAACGTGTTTCACATTCGACTGCAACATTTTAAAGTAGTACAAAGCGAAGTGTTTTGCAACATAACCTTCAAATCACATTTTTGGCACAACTGTTTTATATTTACCGAAAAATCTAGCTCATATGTACGTTACAAATTCAGAATATCTCAGTTCTTGCTATAATTCATTTGTAAAATGGACCAAAATATCATATTTTTGATAGCAACCGAATGTTCAAAGCTGACACCACCTGTATGAAAGGGTCTCAGCTTCACATTTGTGGTAAGTAAAAATTTTGAGGCGAGGCGTCTGGTATGAAAAGTATTTAATACAATACGCTTTTACTTATTTTTCTAAAATTCATTTATTACTAAAAATCACTCTACTACTTGTAAGATCTTTGTTAGGCACCTGTTTGAACCTTTTAGGTATGATAAACTCAAAATCATATAATTTTTCAAATGTCTTTTTTCCATGATAATTGTACAATTGCTCGCGACAAACTAATTAAATAATTAAAACCAAAAATTTGAATTAATTAATTCATTCCTAATTTTAGTTATACCACCTGACACCAGATGCCAAATTATTCTCTCTTTGTTGTTTTATTTCAATTCGGAAAAATAATTCACGACTTGTTTTCTTGAGAAATATAATTCAAAAATAATTCGAAGTAAATTTTTCTCATGGAAATACAGCTCATGGATTTCTGACCATTAACTTTGTTATGTAGACAATTTTTAAGACAACAGCGCACGTCGAGGTTGTCAGCAAAATTTTTATTTTTACAGTACTAAATTTATTTTTGCGCTCATTGCGTAGTTCCGTCTACGTTTCGTCGAGGTTGTCCTCATCTTTAAGGTTATAATTGAAGTATGTATTTAATTTAACCAACCGCCATACTAGGGAAGCGCAAGATAACGTCGATAGTGGCAACACTTTGTAGATGAAAGACAGCATAACTTTGATTTTTACCTTATGAAACAACGCGCGGTAATATACAGTGCTGGGAAAACAAAATTGGGCAAACATATTTTATTACAAATTGGAGTCTTTTTTTGCTAAAATTACAAAACTTTTGAAAGCAATTGACTTAATGTTTTATTTTAAATACATTTATGACTCATTTAGAAAAAAAAATAAAACCTACCTGCAATTTAGAGGGCAAAATCGTTTAATTGCTAAAATATTCAAAATATCCCATTTGGCAGCTAAGGGCGTGGAAGTAATGGAATAAAATAAACACTTTTTTTTGTATTTAATTGGTTTGTGGAAATTCTATCTTCAATATTATTATTTTGTTGAACCGCCTTTTGCCTCTATTATGGCGGTGCAACCCCGCAACTGATGTGTAAAAAAATTTTGTTAGGTGCAGATGTTTTATTGCCTGCAAGTATTTTATTGAGTATAAATAGTGCATATTTTGTAAGATTAAGTTATTCTGTAGGTGATCCTATTTAGTCAAATAAAGAATAAAGTGCAATTTTAGTTAAAAAAATGAGAAAAGATAGTGAGCAGTGTAAAAGCAGTATGTTGATTTTGGAATAACAGAAAGATTAAATATTCCTAAAAGTACTGTCGCGTGGAATATTAAAAAAATGCGAGAGATGGGCAGTAGACAAAGAAAGAAAGGTTCTGGAAGGCCCAGAAAGACAACGCCAGTGGAAGATCATTTTTTAATATTACAATGTCGTTGGAACCGTTTTAAAACTTCATCGGACATAAGAGGTGATCTTGAGCGAGCAACGGGAAAACAAATTTCAGCCAGCTTAGTGAGAAAAAGACTTGTTAAAGCTGTTTGAGAGCACTTAAACCCCTCGAGAAGCCTGAGTTCACATTACGAGTGAAAAAGAAACGTTTGCTATGGGTCCAAGAGCATGTTTATTGGACTGAAGAGATGTAAATGATTTGATTTTCTCCGACGAATCAAAATTCCAGCTGCATGTTGGAGATGGAAGAATTCTCGTAAGCAGAATATCTCGCGAGAGGCTTAGCAACGAATGTCTTTTTAGACTTAAAACGAAAAATGATGGAGTTAAGGCCTGGGGATGCTTTCCTGGAAATGAAACCGGTTAATTGTGCTTCCTTAGTTCCAAAATTATGGTAGCTGTTTATCTGCAGGTCCTACATAACGAATTTGAGCCTTCTGTGTTAAAGCTTTTTGGCGAGACTTGCAGATTTATTTTTAAACAGGACAACGCTCCGTGCCAGACCGCCAAAGTTGTGAGTTATTAATTTTGAATGGTAGATAGAAAAATTGGCTTTCAGATAAACATAAATAATTTGTTAAAAACTTGTTTTTTTTTTCTTATCTCTTCATTTAAAGGTAAAAAAGTACTTCGCAGAAAAAATATCGATGTGTTGAGCTGGCCCCCGTACAGTCCAGACTTGCCATAGAAAATATTTGATCTATAATGAAGCTAGAAGTAACAAGAAAGCACCCAGAATCAATTCTAGCTTTAAAAAGTTTGTTGATGACGATTTGATAATCCATGCCTTCTACGACTTTGAAAAATTTATCAAATTCAATGAATCACAGGTGTGTCGCTGTAATAAAAACAAATGGCGGTTCAACAAAATATTAATATTAAAGATAGAATTTCTATAAATAAGTAAAAAAAAAAAAAAATTAAAAAATAAGTGTTTAATTGATTCCATTACTTTAACTCCAATCAACGTATTTTGAATATTTTGGCATTTTCGGGTTTTCCCCCTAAATTGCAGGTAATTTTTTCTTCTTCAAAAAATTAGGCCATATATGTATTTGAAATGAAAAATAAGCCAATTACTTTCAAAAATTTTGTAATTTTAGCAAAAAAAGACTCATTTGTAATAAAATATGTTTGCCTAATTTTTTTTTCCAGCACTGTACGTATGTAGTATGCAGGAGCTTCACAATAATTATATTTGTTGATCCTGTCATCATTTGGTTTCCTTGTAATCTACAAAAATGAAATTTTACTGCTGACCAATGCCGTGTTTTTCAGCTACTAATTATACAGTTAATAGAATCAGAATCAAATAAATTTGGCCGTTACATGCAGCATCTTATTGGTTGCAAAGCATCAATGATAATTAATGGTACCGAAAGAGATTAGCATTATTATCTGGCGTAACAAGTATGTAAACAAAACACGATCTATGTACGCTGTACGCTAAGTGCATTTCTAAATAAGTAAGAATAAGTATCTCAAATGCGAATAAGAAGTTGAAATTTACTTTTTTTTGCGATGGTGTGATGGTAGGAGTTAAACGTTTTTAATATTGAACTCGCGTACACCGTAAATCTAAAAAAAGACTCGAGCAGTATTAATATAAAAATATTTTTGTTTTGTTTTTGATAAGAAGAAGAAATATTTAAGTGTAATCGTAATGTATACTCGTACGTTCAAGAGAAGAAGGGGAATTAAGAAGGCGTGCTGTTTTTAATTTACGTGTATATGTACGTAAGCTAATGTAGCAGCAGTATAAATACGAGTAAATACAATAACCAAGAATTTTCATAAATATGTGAGTACGTATAACGACGGTATAATTATGTAAAACATTTAATTTTAATTATTTTTAGTTGGTTTAATTTTAATTTTTTACTTTTTTATTTTTGACGGGGAGTTTACTGTGGGGCGTAAATAATTTGATTTAATTTTTATTTGTTTATTTGTGGGTTTGAGTAATCAAACAATTTCAAATATTTATAGACGATGTACACCACAATAATTTAATTAAGTGTGTCTTCGAAATAATTTTACTTACTACAATATATTATCGTGTCTAAACTTATGCGAAATTTAATTTTATAAATATTTTCGCTCTGGCCCAAAAATCGTACTCAAATTCATATGGTATAAGGTTGTAATATGGTATAAGATTAAGACAAATGTTTAACTTTGTGAAATGTTAAATTTGTTCTAAAATGTGTTCTTATAATTTTAGGACATATTTAGAACAACACAACGAATAAATATAAAATTTAAATTACAAGTATACGTCAGAGGTCCAACCCAAGTTTTCATTGTGCATTACCACGTAAATCGTTCACACATTCTTAGAAAACTATCGTTAGAGACGTGGTAAACTATGTGATATGACATGTTTTAATTCAAAGTTGTTTCACCTTTTCTTACAAATTTTCTTCAAATTTTCTCTACCGAGATTTATTCTGTTAACAAGCAACGGATTAAATTACTATAAATCTTAGAGAAATTTGTTTGGTTTTCATAAAATATTGGCATTCGATTACAGGAGGGTACTTCGTTCAAAGCAATCGTTAAATTAAATTCAAAATGAAAGAGGAATGAAAAATTTTTATGTTGGCCTTGATAAAGTGTATTTAATATATGACTGTGTTTATTCAGTGTGAGATAAATAGTCAATCGTCAAGGAAAAAAGGTCAAGTGTCAGGTTAAGTTCTAGTCGCAAGGTGTTGACGTGCCGATTGACGGAAGTCATCTATTAAAATTTATTTCGAACTGCTCCAAAGTAGCTTTCTTTTAATGTCTATTTTGCTCAGCTTGATCAATAAATAATTATTTTCAAGATATAAAAAAGAAAATGTATGCTCATGTCGATTTATAAATAAAAGGTTGTGCCGGTAAAACAAAGTTTTTTATATACCTACTGGTTCCATTATTATTATTATTAAAACTCAAGCATTCAATAGTATTCTTTGAAATAAAAGCAGAAAAGAATAAAAGCAATGTAGCAGATTTAAAATGAATTGAGCCCATTAAAAATTAGATAATAGTTTATCACATCTGTATATTATTTAGTTCACAATCTGGCAACAATACTAAGTATCTTCACGTACAAAATATAAATATGAATGATATCCGCCACTGTTCTACCATTACTAGAATGTACACAAAAAGAAACATATAAAAACAAAAAATAAATTATAAATTCAAAACATCTTGTGCTTAACAATAAATTATAAATCATATTTTTGCCTTTAATTTCTCCATAGTGTATTAAATTACATTGCATAAATATTCTAAACAATCAAAATTACACAAACAACTAGCATGTAGATATATATCGCCATGCACATATTTATTTATACTTTACTATGTTGTTTTTATAATATGTGTTTCTATTTATGCTACTATATAAACATAATTATCAGAATTTTTTTAAGTTACTGTTGTTGTACTATGTATGCATAGATTGTAACATACAGATATGCGTTTTCTAATTTGTATTAATTGGTATTTAGAAGTAATTGTGGTTTCTTTGCCATATTCTTATCTGTTTATTATTAATTTATTTGCATAAATTTGCATATCTATGTGTTCTGTATATGTGAAAAAAAAATCGAGGGGAGTGGGTCGATACTTCCTCGTATTGCTCGTACTTCGTAGTTTTGAACATAGATACATTTGGTTTGTTAATTATACAATTATTTTTATCTTATCGTTGAATATAAATTACACTCAAGGTATATTCGTCAATCCTACTCAAATTTAATTTAACTCAGCCAATATAACATATTATAATTATTAGAAAATTTAATGTGTAGCACAACTACTGCTGCGGTATATTTAATAGGGGGCTAATGGAGACGCAATAGGGGCTCCCGTTTACAAAAAGTGATCTGCAGCACTGTAATGGAATTTTGTTTTGTGTTTAAGGAGAGATAAATGTTTTGATAACACCGATTTCAAGGTATTTTACATGATAGGAAAACTTGTCGCATCGCGTAAAAACCCAAGTCCATACAACTTTCTTGTCTGGCAAGATTAAAGCTTTGATTAAATGAGGTAAAAAATCCCAATTTCTGATCGGTTTGATCCTATCTGATGCTCTTACCCATTGGTGGAACGCCTTATATTCCAATGCTAAGAAATGAACATTTCAAAATGACATAATTTAGCCCTACTTCAAGGTATTTGGTGACTTTTTCTCTCAATTTCTAAATAAATGTATAATGGACTTATTCAATAATAATTTGTTCATCTTTAGTAGTAAAAAATTTATGAAAACATGGAAATACAAGCCTCGTTTCTTTGCATAGTGATTTGGATCAGATCAAAGTTTATAATGGAAGCAGAACAAAAATTGAAAAAAATTTTGTTTTAGGATCAAAATTTTGATTCGAGTAGCTCTTTGTATGTCGGATGCGTATCGGATTGCATCCGGATCAGATCAGACATCAAGAAATGCAGCTTGTGCCAAACTGAGTTATTTGTAAAGGTTCTCATTATAACGAATCTTTTAATATTTCTTTCATTAATATATAAAATTTAACTAACTAACTATAACTAAATAATGACAAATTTGAAATTTTGTAAAAAATAAAATAGAAAATAAAAATCGAGCAATCGAGAAAGTTTGTTTGAGGAGGCACGTTAAAATCATGAAACAGGAGTATAAAGTGTAAAAAACGAAATCTTCGGCATTTCAAATGTTCAAACACACAATAGGTATTATTTAAAGTTATGATCACGGTGAGGCATAAGCGAACGATCACCGTAATTGATCATTCATTACTTTTGGAGCACTCACTCGTACAATAAGAGTCTCAAACAAGGTTCTTACAAATTATCAATGGGAATTTCAAGTTAATTCATGTCATCAATTTGACCAATTATGAGCAAATAGTCGATACAGCTACACATTTAGTCAACCGCATTGTCTAGGCAGGGTCTTTGGCCACAATAGATTTGTCAAAAAAAAAAACAAATCATGCAACTAATTTCAGAAATCAAGCACTTATATGGTTTATGTTTTTGCTAAATTAACTACTCATAGCTACCTACCTAATTAACTACTCATAGCCTCTACCTATTTTTCGCGAGTAGGTATAAGCAATTACGACAACATTTTCCCCTAGGTCGTATTTGATATTAATTTACAACAATTAAGCTAAGATATATTGTATTTTTTAAATATTTATTTTAATATTTTATTTCCATAAATTTAAAATATTAGACCATCATCGCATTATGTTTTGGTATACGTGAATTTAAAATTTGTAGGTTAAGTTTTACTCATGTATTAACTTTTTGTATGTTCGAATCGACCGTTTAGCCAAGACATATTTTTCGCATTTATAAGTGCTTGCGATGGTCGATTGGACAATCACCTCTAACATTGGATAAATATAACTAAAACAACACGAGATATTTGCAGTATAAAGGTTTCTGCGGTTCTTACTCAGAGAGCCTAACTAATTTTCGTACCAAATAGCATTCCGTTGTCCAAAAACAGGGCCCTTTTGTATAAGAAAAAGTTTTTCAAAATATGTATTTTATTTGAAAATTAAAAAAAATTTAAAAATATCAATTTGCGTATGAACAAAAATCCGTTCATACTTCCTAACGAAACATCGGTATAGAATTCGTATCAGAATTAAACGTATTCGTATTCAAAAATACCAGTGACACGAATTCGTACATTTTTCGTTCGTATTCGAATTCTGAAATGAGGCCCCAGAGACTTGTTCATACGCCAAACAACATGCTGCCCGAAATTTCATGAAATAGACGTTTCGATGGGATCGAAATGGTCCATACGATCCAATGATTCCATATCAAAAAAAAAATGTACGATAGATCTCTTGAATTAATTTTACCAACTAAAGTGAATTGATTGTTCGATTCGCGACCTCTTCATTTTAGTTAAAAATTAAGCTATTGAATTTTCAGAAAGGGTAATTTGATCGTGTAGTTAATTCAGGAGGGTTAACTGCTTTTAAGATTAATACATTGATCGCAATTCTCATTGTATAGAGATTTAAAAAAATTGGTGTTTTTATTGGCGTTGAAATCGTCGTTTGTCGTAGAATTGACATTCTCTGTAGATGATATTTTAGCTCACAACAACAACTTATGAAGTCGGATTGGTAGAAATTTCTCATAAAATGTTAATTTTCATTTAATAATACAAAAATTAGTTACATGTTCTTAAATATTTATTTAAATTCGATCTAAAAAAATTACATTGCAGGGACATTAACATAACTAGCTACAATACAATATTCCGCTTCTTGAAGGAGGGAAAGACTAAAACAGATCAGGGCTCTATCTAAACTACATATTTTTTATGTATCCATCCCTCTCCAACAAGCTACACTTGAAATAGAAAATTTTATACGAAAAAAGTTTGTTTCTAGTGAATCCTAGTGACTTTACCGCGAATAACTTGACCGTGAACTCTATTGACAAAAAATAAAAGGTCTATTTGTCACTATCGTAGTTTACTAGAAAAATAAAATTCACAATTGCTAATTTAACATGAAATTCACATGAACACACACACCTAAAAAATGGAAAAAATGCGGGTACTATGTCAATAGAGGGGTACAAACCCATCGAATTCGAAAATATATAATACCAAATGAAAAACGAAACGTCAAAACAGAGTCAAGTTGATAATTGATCGACTCGCCAATCCATAATAGGTGTGATTCTTTTAAGCAAAATTTCTTTACGGAATATGACGCTGCGGCAGGTTTTATTATGGCAGTATGGCACATAACTTAAATTACAGTATGTTTTACTGTGGCATATTTAAATAAGGCATACAACAAAATCGGGACCACAGAATTTTCCTTCAATTAAGGAACATAAAATTTTCCTTCACCTAAAGTTTTCGATTGACCAAAAATTAAACTCAGTGCAAAAAAAACTAAACTCGACATAGTAGAATATGATAGAGTTTAGTTTTTTGCATTAAGTTTAGTTTTACTTTCTTTTACTCTAGTAAAATAAGTTCGAGAGTCCGAAAAAGTGGATTGCCGAAAAGCAGTCTTTTTACAATACATGCGAAAAATACGCTGTCATCGAAATGGTCGATATTATCGAACGGTTCGATGTCGAAAAACAATTCATTACAGACCCCCTATGGGTCTGAATATGATTCGATATTGTATGCGAAACGGAAATGCTATTCGATATGAAAATTAATTGATATTTATGAATATGAACATAGAGTATACATATCTTAATTTTTATAGTGTAGTTACATCAAAATACCTTAACTCTCCTCAATGGAAACACTAAGAGCCCATCATCTGTTAAACATTAAGTGATATCTTGTTTATTTGCTTGAATCCGAATATTGACTCAAAAATATATTTAAAATTTTTAAATAACATTATTTGTATTAATTGGTTGCTAAAAAATAGTTAAATCTTAATATTTGCCAATTTAGTTATTTATGTTACTAGTGAGCAAAACGAGATATTATCCATGAGGGAAAAGTTTGTCATGTGTTGTGGACATTATCCCGAGTGGATAATATCTCTTTGCTCACGAGTGCCATACAAAGTTTTATCCACTTTTGTTGAAATAAATTTCGTAAATTAATAAGAAATAGTTCCATTTTGTGTTTTCATACTGGAGCATTGAATTTCGAAATATATTTTATCATAGTGACCGTTCTTTAAATTGTCATGGTGTACTTTAATTTAATTAATTTTTGGAATATAGTTTTTTATTCAATTTGGTTACGAATGATTTTCCAATGACTACTCAACATTTTGTTATACAAAATATAACTCACGTTGCCCCTAGCACCGTGGGTTATACAATAACAATGGGTTATTTTACATTTTCTTTATTTGAAATCAGCATAGTTATCGAGGTATTATATATCAAAAGTGGATAATAGTATATTATTCAACAAGCATATAATGATAGCTTTTATTCACGAAGATGAAGTTTACCGACACGAGCCGATAGGCGAGTGTCGTAAATCATCTGAGTGAATAACAGCCATTATATGCGAGTGGAATACGATACTTTGTCCACGACCGTTAAAAAATTGTGTTTTATTATCAAATCCTTTAAATAAACCTAAAATAATTTCCGTCGACATTTTGACGTCTCATTTATTAATAATGAAAATGGCAAGAGACTACTAGATAAAATTTCCAAAAATGAAATTTTTATTTGGTAGTAGTGAATAATGAATATCATTATAATTGAAGAAACACACGTATAATGAGTATATTATACGTTAGTCCTAGACAAATACATTTTATCCACTTTTCTAGTAAATAACCCACGCTGCTAGGGGCAACGTGAGTTATATTTGTAATAACAAAATGTTGGGTAGTCATTGGAAAATTATTCGTAGTCAAATATAAAAAACTATATTCCAAAAATTAGTTAAATTAAAGTACACCATGACAATATAAAGAACGGCCACTATGATAAAATATATTTCAAAATCCAATGCTCCACTGTAAAAACACAAAATGGAACTATGTATTTCTTATTAGTTTACGAAATTTATTTCAACAAAAGTGGATAAAACGTTGTATGCCACTCGGCTATCGCCTCGTGGGACAAACTTATCCCTCATGGATAATGTCTCGTCAGTCTTTTATTGCCTGCAAATAAAAATCAGTTTTATTTAATGATTACAACTAGCTTTTAAAATAAAAACCAAAAAAGAAAATTTGGCCAAATTCTTTGTTGCACAAATCAGCATACGCTTTAGTATTACAAAACAATATGTACAATGAAATTTGTGAAATTTTCATAGAAATCAGTAGGAAGTTTGATTTGAGCCTCTTCTCTCCAGTTAGGCATAGACATCACCAACTTTTCAGTAACCACAGGACCTAGTTTGCTTCATTCGGTTTGCAAGGAGTTTTTCAACTCAGCTTTGCTTCTGATGTTGTGAATTCGAACCCGGCGCTCTAATTCGTCCCATAGATGTTCTATCGGATTCATGTCCGGTAATTAGAGTGGTGTTCTGAATTGATGCTTGCGATCTTTATCTTGTTGGAAGGTAAACACCGCATCAAGACCAAGTTTCTGAACACTTATCTTCAAATTGTCTTGTAAAATGTATACCTACCTGTTGTATCCACAAACAGCAGTTACCTCACTCCTGCCGAGGAATCCCCACACCATGGTACTACCTCCGCCTTATTTAACTGTGCCTACTGTATTTTTTGTTTGCAGTTCAGTATTTGCAGTACTTTATTTTTTCTTTCGTCGTTGCCATAGATAGTAAACTTACTCCGCTACAGAACCATTTATTTCACAATTTATAATGGCTGTTACGTAGACTCACTGTTTTTAATAACTTAAAATATTTCATTTAAGATTTTCCTTCCTTCTTCAATCTCACCATCAACAAGCACAAATTCTTTAGAAATTTTTTGTTTCAAATCATTTTGAAACAAAAAAAACCTTTTTTACACCAGTTGTGTTTCTAAACTGTTTAAGATTATTACCAGTTTAAAAAATTCTGAGTCATGCGGTGAGGATGGTTTTAGTAATGGAATGATTAAAAAGATTTGCTTTAATATTATATACCGTCACCTTCCCAATTAAACTTAAATATGCTGTTATGTTCAAAAGCGGGGAAAGCTTCCAACATGTCAAATTTCCGTCTTATTTCGTTGGTATCAGTTTTTTTTAAGATTTTTGAAAAAGTAATTAAAAATAGAATGATCATGTTCTGGCAAGAGATACAATTTTTTAATAATGTTTAATTTGGTTTCAGAGCATCCCTAAAAACAGAGGACGCGATTCTCATATATGTTTGTCCAAACAATGGCTTAAATAATAATAAAAAATCAGGAGCTCTGTTCCTAGACATTACCAAGGCTTTCGATACTGTTGACCACACAATTTTGCTTAGTAAGTTATATCATGCTGGATTTATGCATCAACTGGTTAAAATCAAGGAGATTTACAGTGAATATTTGGTAGTTTTTAATGGTGTACCACAGGGATCGGTGCTAGGACCTATTTTGTTTATTATTTATATTAATTCTTTGTTTAATTTAGAATTGAAGGGACGATACCGCTCTCTCATGTACTTCTATTTCTTTCAAAAATGTACAAGAGTGCATGGTAAATGATTTAAATACTCTGAGAAAATGGTTGCATTCTATGATCCTGAGTCCTAAATCCAAATTTACTCTGTTTAATAAGAGAGGCACTAAGTTAGATTCTAATAATGATCTTGTTATACACTAGACAGACTGTGGTTTAATAAATCCGATTTAGCTAAACTAGTTTAAGTATTATATGGAAAAACAAAGAGATTAGCTAAATCGAAGTTGACACAGTGCGACTAATCTCGAAAAATTATTCACTAAATCGGTTTTATAAAATCGCAGTGTGTATAGGGTATTATGTGTCATTCTGTAAATTGTGATAATCATACCAGTACTAATGTCATACTAATAAGTGCATTAAAATTGATAGTGTTGAAAGCTTCAAATATCTAGGTTGTTATCCTCTAGATGATCGAAATTTGTAGACCACATTAAAAGCTTAAAACAACACATGTATGCGAGTATTAGAAAATTTTACATATTAAAGTCACTTTGCCTGAAATATACCATATCATGAAGTATTGTTTGACTCAGTCAAAAATCTATTACGGTATTGCTTACTGGGGAGATTTAAAACCTTTAATAGGAGCCGAAAAATATATTTTCCCAACCAGTTTCTTCAAGAAGAGATGCTTCCCGTCATTTACTTTGTTTAAGTCTTCTAAGATATTGCCGTATGCCATTTAATTGTATTTTGAGTTTGTTCCGCGCCATAATTATATAATCACCTACCCCAGTTTCTGAAGTCTGATAACCGAATAAATATTTTTTTACCCAATTTTAAGGTATGGCTATTTCATATGATGCCATTGAAAAGTATTTTTAAAAGTAATTGTATTGAACTCGTACATTTATTTTCATGTTTGTTTATACTAATTTTCTTTTATCATTTTTCTCATCCAAAGTTTTTTGTTTTTGTCTTTATAGGTGTTTTCTAATAAATTTTTTAATCATACGTGTATTTCAATAACATATTTAAATAAATAATCGAATGCTTGCACCTCACGCAAATAAATTTGATTATAATATTTTCTCTCGATGGGGTATTTAACACAACAGTTCTATATGTTTCAAATGTTCCTAATTATTTATCTGTTGTCTTGATTATTTACGTTAAAGTTAAATGAATGTTTATATAGGTATTTAATATTTATATTGTTATTGAATTATTAATTTTTAAGGCAAGGTCATTAATATAAATTGTACTCAATTCAGATAAATAATAAATTCTAACACACCTCCGTTCGTTTATCTGACATTTCCAAAAACTACTTTTTGCAAATGGATATACGTTACGATCAACTGCCAAAATAATACTAGATGTGTTATTTTTCGAAATATTCGGGAAACGGCAGGTAGAACCTGAATTACGGTACCCTATACAGCAAATTTAAAAGAACAGTATGTAGATTTATGCAACACCAAAATAATCATTTACACATTTATTTGTTTAATTACCAAAATACCGCTACTTGAAACGAACCGTTTTTTTTTTTACTTTAAACGGAAGTCGGAAAAACAATGAACGAGTTCATGCTCAACTCGCAAAAGATTTATGTAAAAACTTGTTTTTATAGGTAAGTACCTAGTGAATTATTTCAAGCCTTTTCGATGAGCCTGAGCAATTTCTGATGACAGACAGCAGGTGTTCGCTCAGTATTTAAATAATTGGTTTATTAGCATCGAGAAATACAATCGATTATTTTTCCGTATACAACAGAAGAGCAACATACAGAGACTTTTACAAAACTGTATTTTGCTCACGCTCGCCGAGATATGGCTATACGGAAGAATAATCGATTGTATTTTTCGATGCTAATAAACCTATTCACTTTTTCAACCAAATATATAACTTAATTTAAATACTGAGCGAATAACTGCTGCCTGTCATCAGAAATTGCTCAAGCTCATCGAAGAGGCTTGAAATAAGTGGCTAGGTACTTACCTATACAATATGCCCTATTAAAATATTTCATTACTCATTTATGGGGATCTTGTCGAAGCTTCCGTCTTTAGACTGTTGTGAATGGTCGAGGCAATCCCGGTGACCAAAGCAAATCAGAATAGAACTACTCTATTTTAATTAGTTCAGTTTGAACTAAAATAGAGTGGTTCTATTAGACAAGGGCATTATATGTTGAACCTGAACGTATTATCATAGGTCATATCCTAGGTTAGAAAACCATTTAAAAACGAAAATTGCAAAAAAAATGGAAAGAAATTAACCTACGTTGAAATTTTTGTTTTAACGGGTACAAAACCCTACAGCACAACAAACTATTAATTTTTATAAAATTAAATTATACAAAAAGAACGAGAAAATTAACAAGATTAAGGAGCGAATAAAACACTTCTTCGCACACAGACTGTGACCAATCGACCAATTTTTTATCAATCTCCTACTTTCTACTTTATTGTGAAACAACTGATTCAGATTCACACTTTACTGATTCAGATAGATGGAATTGGGCGACATATCTCACGCTTATAGGACAACGGTTCGATTGAAACGTGATACAAATAAATCGGGGCTTTAAGAATTAGTTGATTAGTTCATTGTAACCAATGGAAAATTATAAAAATTCAGTGATAAAAAGATGAAGGATCTTTAAACACCAATGGCAAAAGCTTTTTTCAAAATATTTTTGAAAAATCTCCAGATGCAATACTAAATATCGTCGCCGTAGTTCTTACTTGGTGTAAGCGCCTATTTTGAAGTTTTGAGATAATTAACATTTAAGTTTAAATGTTTATCAAGCAGGGCAATTATGATTAAACTGCATTTTTTTTATCTAAATATGTATATAGTAATATTCTCCATTTTTCGCAAATCACATTTTCCTTTAACTGTCCCTCGTTTTCCCGGAAAATGCGATCATAAAAATTGTTTTTCAAATCATTTTGGTGTATGTCACTTAATTGCAATTATTTCCTGGATTTAAACTTATTTGATGGAGATACACCTCTATAGAACTAACAAAAAAAATTGATACATTCTATTAAAAACTTGGATATAAATATTCTTTCTATGTGAAATCTTAGGGCAGCCGAGAGGTGTGGCTTCAAAACAGCCATTTTTGAGCTTGTATAACATTGTAAATCCTATCAGGTTGTGAGTAAAAAGTACACTACAAAATTTTGTTCAACGTAGAATTTTTAAAATAAAACATTATTGTTGTATGTAATTCCATTACACATTTATTAAAACAATAAGTTATATATTACTTCAATTATACTTAAAAATACTTCAAAAAAAATATCACAAAATAATATCAATTCGTACTAAGTTCGTTTGTACGTGCGTATAGTATGATAAAACAAATTCAAAATTCAAATTTAATATAAAATAATATTATGTTCAAATAAATGAGTATCCCACATAAACTTTATAAAATTGATTGTCTACTTCTGGCATATAAGCCAACATGGAACGAATATCACGTTTTTTTTCAGCAGACATTTTGTATTGAAATTGGCATTGGCCAACGGAACGTAGTTTACAAATTGGTAGTTTCTACACTACTTTACGTGTAATCGACATTTTTATCAAACTACATGTTTCTATACCACTATTGTATCCACACCGATACTTAATCTGTGATAAATTTGACCTCTCGTAAATCAAGCTTGATGTAGAAGCAAATGGAGGAAAAGCCATTCCAAACGACGCGGCATTGTAATTCTTAAAATCTGTGAGTCGCATTTGCATAATTTTAAGCTTTACTTTGGCATAATTCATGCTTTTTAAGATTCTTATTAAATTGATCGGACTATATAATTCTAAATTTTTTTAAAATTTTTCGATGGTACTGTGAACCGCGTCAATTTCCTGGACCAGTGAATGTCCAGGTTCAGAAAATTTTTGTTGCATTTCTATTATTTGGGTATGTTTTTCCATAAATTTAAGAAGCGCAAGCGCGGTGATCTTGTTCCTGTTTTGCGGAATGCATGAGTCCGACCAAAGAATAATCCTGTTTATTTCTGGATTATCAGTTACAACATTTTCCAAAATTTTGATTAAAGATGACGCTAAATCATTTCCAGCTCTTCCGCTAATTCCCTCGTGCCATATTGCGCAATACGTAATTTTGTTGATACTGCAGTGAGCTGTCAAATTGTAAACCGAAAATTTCCGCCTATAGAAAAAATTCGAAACATTTGCTTTGGGTAGGACAAACACATTCTGCAAATCGTAACACAGTATAGCTGTTAAAGGATCCGCAGAACTACGATCAGCGTCCCTTTCTATTTTTGCCAACATATTATTTTGTTTGTGTTTATTGTAAACAGATATTTCTGACGTAGTAGATTTTTTTGCAAGCTTATGTGCCACACACCGATCACACTGATCCTTTTTGGGTTTATAAAAGGACAAATTAAACTCCTCATTAAATATTTTCGAATATAAGTTTAATTTGACCGGATCGACATTGTTGCTCAAGTACATAGAATATATCCGGCTTATATTTAAACCGGCTTCGAGATAATGTCTAGTGGTACTTGCTCTACAATAATGAGATTCCATTATTGGGAAGCTTTTAATGTGATCCCGTACTTTATCCAATTTACGTTCAGAAATTTTAAATTTTACGTATCTTCCTTGACATGATGGTGTATTGGTGCCAATGTCCGTTGTTTTTGTTTTATAAAAGTGATAAATTCTATTTTGACTAACGTCCAGTGTCTTAAGGAAGAAAACTTTACAAACTTGCACCAAGGCAACGTTTTTTTTTAAAAAAAATATAGGAATGTGTCTTGTCGTCTGGATTTCTCATTTTTGGTTCGTTTTCTTTGTTTTGGTACTTTTCTTGTAAATTTTGAAAAGAAACCTAATTTCTCGTCCCCACTTAGGCTCCAGAACATCTCGTGAATTTTGTGCCTATCTGTTTCGCTAAAATTTGACCTGCATTTATAAACACATTCTATAGCACATCTGTAACGATTAAATTGCTACAATGACGCGCAAGGTGGCCACCCCTGATTTAAAATAGAATCGGTTTTTTTTGAATTGACGATGGTATGAAAAAACGGGGAGTCGATGAAAGATTTTGAAATGGTGAGGTCCGATGGATAGTTAAAAATAATATACATAAGAATAAAAATTAAAAGAATTGTTTTGTGTAAATATAAAAATAAAATTTTGGGAATAATAAGCTATATATAATCTTAGTGTGATATAAAAAAATAAATATAAAGTTTTAGGAAAATTTACAAATAAATAAAGAAAATGTAATTAAAATAAATCCTAAATATAAATAATATGTACAATTTTAACAATTAAGTTTAGATTAATAAATTTTAAATTTAAGTTTTAAGATTATCCTAGAATAATTTAGACATAAACAATAAATAAACTGTTACGTTATTAGTGAGTGATAACCGTGTGATCGAACGATTTTTTTTTTCGACCTCAAGGAGGTTGAGTTCAATGTGCTTGAAAATAACGAATGTCAGTGCATAGTTTTTTTGATGTTTTTTTTTTCTAAATTTAAATAACGGTGTCGTTAATTAAAATTACCTAATTTTATAATAATACTAAGTTTAATAATAAGTTACCAGTTAATAAAAACAATAAGAAAATAATCATAACAATAAATGGATTAATTTATGTTAATAAGTGCCTCATTTAATGAAAGAATAAACTCTCTATGTACATAATAATTTTTCATTCAAGTGTTAATCCATACGCAAATTCCTAAATAAAAATAAAAACCATTTGTGAATAAGTCATGATATTCATTCTTCATTGTGGTGTATAGTATTGTTCAAAATTATTTTTGAGATCAACTGATACTGTAATCCACGCAGTTAATCTAGATTGTGTTCCGAACTGTATACACAATCCATATCATCTTTACCATCGATCGTACTGTTTACAATTATGTATGCGGTTAAATATTATCCAATAAATGCAATATAATGGCGTAGCAGTATGCAGTAACATCAATGAATCTCAGCTGATAACCCAATAATCGTCGTCATCATTATAGACACATCATCAACAATCAAACCAGGTTTTCTCTTAATTATTATCATAAATTGTTATTATTGTTACTATTAAACTCTTTATTATTACTTTAATTAATTAACCCTTAAGGTTCGAATGGTGGTGGTAGTTAAGTTTTTAATTTTAAATTCAAATTTATTTCGGTGCACCAAAATAACTTAGGCTAATCATTATATTCTTATTTTCTCTGATTGTAAATTTTCTTTATTTCTGTAATTTTTTATTATTATTATTATTTTTTTTTCTTCCTAAGAACTTATAAAAAATTTCTCTTATGATTTAATTAAAAGTTGGACTTGCAATCGATTCAATTTCTTTCAATTATTATTAATAATTATTATTTAAGACCACCATGAGATAGGTGTTTGTCAAGATAGGATGTGACCATGATGGGTAGTTGCGTGTTGGGTAAGTAGGGGTATCCATGTGTGCTGAATTTTTATTTTTCTATCCTTATTGTTCCTTTGGCGGCAATGCAAGATTTAACTATGCTTCATTCTCCACCCACCCATCCGATGAGCTTTAGCCAAGCTAAAATAGTCCGCCTTTGAAGCCTCTAGTTATTTAAATAAACAAACAATTCTGATAACGATGTGGGCAAATCATGGCATCAAATAAATTATATTTTTTTGGGGGCCCCCTCGCCTACCATCGAATCGTTACACATCCTTCGGAAACAGTTCGTGATCTTCGTACGTTTCCGTGTGAATCTTCATATTCTTTCCCCTGATTCCGCAAATTTTTGTTGATGTTTTTTTTCCACATTGACGGATGGCTTTGCTTTTTACGACTTGGCTGTTTTCCATTTGCTGCAATATCAGGTTCAACTTCAATTTCAGGCGTTATATTTTCGTTTACGGAGTTTTCAGCCAAATCGGTTGATAAAGGCACACTAACAGAATCATCTTGTTTATTTTTTTTCTTATGCTTTATGATACCTATAACAAATTTTAAATGAGTTATTAGCTATAAAAATTCATAACGGTTGCTGCATATTTTTGTATTACGTTGTCGATTGAATATTTTGTTTCCTTCTTCTTCGTCGTCTGTAGAATGATCATTTATTGGACGAAAATCAGGATCCACGTCTGAATCGTCGAACAAACTATTATCCGAACAGGAACCACTTAAGTTAATCAGATTGAAAATACTAACAACAGAAATTATAATTAAAAGTTATTGTACTATGTTCGCTTTACTTACCGTTCAGCTTCCGGTTCTATTGGTTGAACTGGTGATGATTTTTCATCACAGGAATCCATTTTTGTTCACTTTCTAAGTGTGTTCATTAATTTTTAAATGTTAAAAAATAAAAAATAAATATAATCTTGACGTCTTTTCACCCCAGTAATTTATGAACGACTAATAACTTTCCCGAATTTTACGAATTTTGGATCTATTTATATAGAAAAATATCACGTGACTCAAAACATCAACTCACATTGGTTAATTAAAGGAGATACACTAAAAAAGAAAAATCACAATATATTGGCAGTTACATCAAAAAAGAAAAAAAAATGGATTTAAAACAAAACAGAATGAACAAAATTAAATGTTCGAAATACATGAAAAATGTTCAAATGCGTACAAAAAATTTTAAATGATGGAGATACAACAAAAATGAATATTTTTTAGTCGTAGTTGGATGGACTTAAACTAGAAGACACACTATGTAACTCAAAAACTACGGTAGATAGAACAATTTTGACTAGACGTTTAAAAAGAGCAGAAAAAATTATTTACATACCTACTAAAAACTGAAAATGACTTAAAATGGACTTACACTAAGAAAGAACTACGGCGACGATATTTTGAACCTATAGTAGATTTAAAATTACCAGGTGTTTCGTACAAATTATTCATGTACTTCTTTAATAAAAGTACTAATTGGGGAAAGCAAATAAATTCAATTTATGAAAGCCAATTTAATGACAGAAATGTTGTCAAATATGACCTGTATGTTGATATACATACAGTAGTGTTCATAATAATAGCAGCACATTACCATGGCTTTAATAACTGTTTAATATTTTTTACTCCTTACTCTTTTCCAAGGGTGGCAATGCTCTGAAAGTTTCTTCTCTCTTCTCTTATTAACGGTATATCATTACTGTTTTAAAAAATGCTTAATTCTTTTTTATGAGATTAAATCTGTTAGCGAGTGTTTGAACCAAGCTGTTCATAATAATAGCAGCAACGCAAGGTAAACATAATTTCAAGCGAGGTTTTCAACGAAGAGTTGAAACTTTTTAACTAATTGGTAAGTTCAAATTTTTATCGTAATTCGTAAAGTGCAAAAACCATATTTAAGTGAATTATAGAAAAGTAATGGGCTGATCCAAGCATTGCACGGAAGAAAAACGAAACCTTATTAAAAAGCTTCGATGTGAAGGAAAATCTTACCGTGAAATACAAGAAATTATCTGATGTTCTACGAAAATGATCTGTTATTCAGTAAAATGGGCTGATAAGGCTGAAACACGTGGGCCAAAAAGGAAAACAACTGAGCTTATTGACCGACAAATCATACAAATGGTAAAGAACAACTCTCATATCAGCTCAAGAAAGATTAAGAAGGAACGTCAGATACCTGTAGGTGCGGTCACTATACGGAGGCGCCTATTAGAAGCTAAATTGGCCGCCAGGAGTCCGAGAAAATTACTATTGCTCAGCGACAGGCACGTAGCAAAAAGAATAAGGTGCACGTCAATTGGCCCCTAGAAAACTGGCGAAATGTTTTATGGAGCGCCGAAAGTAAAATTGCCCTTTATGGTTCCATAAGTCGTCGACAATATGTGAGGATACCTCCAAACACTGCCCACGACCCAAAGTACACAGTAAAGACTATTATGCATGGTGGTGCAAAATTGATTGTTTGGTCTTGCTTCTCATACTATGGTGTTCGGCCGATATATCCTATAACGAGCATCATTGATAAATTTGTGTACATTAAAATACTTGTAGACACTATGCTATATCGTATGCTGAGTATGAAATGGCCCTGAAATGGGTGTTTCAACAAGATAACGTCCCAAAACACACAAGCAAACAGGCGAAGTCATGGTTTCGGAAGTACAAAATTAATCTTATGGAGTAGCCAAAGCAATCAACGGATCTCAATTCCATATAAAACGTGTGTGCTGATGTCAAAAATAAAGTGAGCAAAGTTGATCCAAAAAGTGCCCAGCAATTTTGCTAGGCAGTGCAAGAAGCATGAAGTACAATACCCATTGAGAGATGTCAAAACTTAGTGGACTCTATGAAAAGGAGATGCGCGGCTGTCATTCGTAATAATGGGCATGCAACTAAATATTGACTGCTTTATTAAAAAACAATACACAGAAGTGGTGCTGTTAAGTTTTTTTTTGATGAATTTTTTAATTATTCCTAAACATTGTTTCGGACTGCTATTTTTGTGAACACCATGAAATGGAATTTTATTTATATTAATTTTTAATCAAAATAATAAATATTTGTTTGTCTTTTTATAGCTTAATATGACAATATCAAATATATTTCATGAATTAATCTTAATCAAACTTGCGTTTTTGAAAACTTGTACGAGTTTTTTCTTCTTCTGGATAGCGCTGCTATTAATATGAACACGACTGTATGTACATATGTATATGTTGAAGACGTACCAAAATTTCGTATTTTGTAAAATGCTAGTTGCAAATCACAAATTGATTTGGAAATTTCTTACTCATTATCATACATACATATACATATATAGTATTTCTTTCGATTTATAGATATTGCATTGTGTTACACCACAATATTTACCTGAATTTTTTTGTTATAGAATCTATTTTAAAGTGTGTTGTATATGAGAAAACGAAATAATTTAGTTTGTTTTAAAAACAATAAACAACTTAGTAATATAAGACATCAAAACATTATACCTAACGATTTTTAAATTAATTTTTATTCCCCTAGGGCACACGGTCGACCAATCGTTAATTTTAATGAAATTGTCTATTAACAACACAAGCAACAAATTTAAAATAATGTTGTTGTTGCAAAACTCATATCCTACATTCAATACATGCACCGTAACCACCACATCCGCTGCCGATGTAAACCTGCAAAATTTGAGAAAAACTGGGTCTCTATTTCTGAATACGATACGAATCTGTGTACGAAACCAAAATGATCTTCGGCTCGAAAATTCTTTGGCATTTCTCAATATGAACATACAACGTATTTTAATTTTTGTACTGTAGGCTAAAAATGACAGCGTAAAACTGAAAAACACACGAAAATATGTCAAATTAGTTCGGTTTAAAAAGACCAAACAATTGAAATCCTGTCAAAAATGACTAACAATTTGGTTGATCCAAAACCAATTTTCGCGCCGTTTTAAAATAAAAGTCCATGAGTCTTGTTCGCCAATCTGTTTCTATAGTCAAGGCGGAGATTTGACAAGCTTTCGGAACCTATACTACAAGAGGGTGAGCTACTTGCCATACGAATTGACCAAAACATCTGGTTATATGAATATTTATCAATTTTTTGGAATTGAATATTGAGTTGGGCATTGATTTTCGTACTCGTCAATGCCCAACTACTTGGGGTTGAGTTTAGGGTTTAGTGAATGGTTAACACGTATATAGTTTTCGAATCGGGTTGATTTTGGGATTGGGTTGGCCATTAAGTATCGAGTTGAGCAGAGGGTTGAGATTTGGTTCGAGTTAAGTTGAATTAGAGTTTAGTTACATTGGGGCTTACATTGGGGTTAAGTGAGTTGTTCGGTTGGGGAATTATTTAAGGGTTTATTTTGGGTTAGGTTAATACCCTAGACACACTGCGATTTAGATTTAATAAAACCGATTTAGTGAATTTTTCGAGATTAGTCGCATTATGTCAACCTTGATTTTAGGTAATTCCTTTGTTTTTGCACATAATTCTTAAACTAGTTTAGCTAAATCGAATTTATTCAACCCCTTAGTCTTTCTAGGGTATAAGTGTTGATTTGAAAGTTGATTTATGGTTCAGTTGGTGATTGAGTTGAGGGTTGGGTTGGTGGTTAATTTGGTGATTGCGTTTAGGATTGTGTTGCTATTGAGTTGGAGGTTGAGTCGTAAATTGAGTTGGAAGTTGAATTAATTTTCATGATTGAAGTTCTGATCACCTCATGAGGTTTCAGCACTTTATATTTTTAGACTTCAATTTAGTTTGTGAATAAAATCCAATACGTGCGTGCGAACTTTGATGTAAAATATTACTTTATATCAAACAAAAATAGTTATATTAATTAAAATCAAAAGAGTGTTGATCGATAAATTACTTATGTGGAATTCGATTGGGCAAAATAAATCATTTTACTGTTAAACGCGCGTACAATTGGGCAGAATTTTTGATTTATTTGTTAATTTAAATCCATTTTGACAAATCGAGATTTTTTGCAAGATTTACCAATCTCAACAAAAAACGAAATGTCAATTATGACAGTTCAAGACGTCAAAACATTCGTGATTTGTTATCAATCGATATATTTTTCTATTTCATGGTATATTTTTTATTATATCTTCTAATCTAGAATTATTTTCGCGGTTTTCTAATACCTTACTTCGTGTGAAAAGTTTACTAAACGAACGTCAAATATAAAAGAGATGCCACACCATTTGTTTGTGAATTTTTTCTATTGTGTTTAGTTGTGCTTGTGACAAATAATTTTTTTTTTTAATTATTATTGTGTTTATAAAATGGATATAGAAATGCTACAAGAATGTTTATCTTCATCGTCATCTTCGTCGTCAGATGATTCTTGTATGTCCAATTCGTCTTCAGATGAAGAAGATTTTTTCCAAATGCTAACAATGTTTAAGCGCGAACCACAGCATCGCGTACAAAATTTCGTAGACAATTTAGTGAAAAATTATTCAGAAGAAGAAGTAAGTATGAAAATAAAAATGTTTATTTACGAAACCTATCACTTATTAATGTTTGCTAATTTTATTTATTTAAAGTTTCGAAACAATTTTCGATTATGTCGAAGTGTAGCAAATACATTAATAGAGATGTTCAAGAATTCTACTCACTATAAAACCAAATTGAATGGTGGTGGAAGAATGAATATAACAGCAGAATCCCAGTGCCTGGCATTCTTGTGGTAATACTTTATTTTCTTTATAAAATTTCACAAATAATTAATTAGTGTAAGTATTTTAAGATTTGCTGGTAATAAGGAAAGCTACAGGGAAGTGTCGAACTTATTTAATGTTTCAAAGTCAACAGCACACACCCACCTCTTCGACTTTTTGGAGTTTTTGTTCGACATTTCCCCGCAATATATAAAGTTTCCAACGATGGATATTTAAAAGGCTGAGAAAGCCAGAGACTTTGCAGAGGTAATGAAACATAATAGATAGATTGTTTGAACAGATATAATAATTTTTGTTAAATTTCAGCTGGCTGGTTTCGAAAATGTTATAGGCTGCATAGATGGATGCTACATTTACATACGAAAACCAGTTCACAAGGTACGGTTAACGTATATAAATCGCCACGGGTTAATCTCAATAACCCTTCAAGGAATTTGTGACGCAAATAAAAAATTCCTTGATGTTTTCGTCGGCTCACCTAGTAAGATCCATGATTCAAGGATTTACAAACTTTCGTACATTTCAAAAAAGCTGCCGGCAATATGTGGGGAGCAATACCACATTTTAGGAGACACTGCATATCCATTGAGGGAATATTTATTAACTCCATATCCATTGAGGGAATATTTATTAACTCCATATAAAGATTACGGAAATTTAAATGCTAAAAAAATATATATAACAAGAAACATTACCAAACCAGAGTCAAAATCGAGAACAATTTCGGTTTGCTTAAGCAACGATTTAGGCAACTAATTCGTCTCGATTTTTTCTCTGTGGAGAGGATGTGCAAGTTTGTGATAGGATGTTGCGTCCTACACAATCTTTGTATCGATAGCGGAGATATTTGGGATGAAGAAACAAGTCGAGAACCAGCGAATGTAGGAGATTCTCTACAGGGAACTTCTAACCAACAAAATGAAAATACAGCAGATAGTATGTCTGAAGCTGTTTTAAAACATTTGGGGGAAAGAAAACGAACTCGAATTACGGATGCTTTTTGAGTAATAAAACTAAACATTTTAATTTGAATTCATAAAAATTATGAAAACTAAATTTATTTAAATTATGTAAAAGTAAAAAAAAAAGTAAATATGTACAAAGTAAAAAAAGTAAAAAAAAAGCAAATTAAATTAACAATAAATTTCAAATCATTTCATAAAAAATATATTTACAAAAAAAAAAATTAATTTTGTTTTTTTTCGAGCCATCGATCCAACCTCTGTAGCTTCTCCTCGTGTCTTTTATTTTTATTTGCTTCCTTCTCCTTATGCCGTTCCTTCTTGTTTTGTTCCTTCTCTTTGCTTTGTTCTTTTTTAAATGCGATAAATTGTTCGATACATTTTTCTTGGACCGTTTTTCTCGCCCTTTTTTTTGGTATTGGGGAGATTTCTGAATCAAATTCAAAGTTATCTGGAGGGTCTGGAGAACTTATACTTTGCGAATTATTTAATTTTGTTAGTGATGAATCTGTTGATGTTTTTGAGGTTGCGGGCGGATTTATTCTAAAGGGTGGAAACTTACGACTACTTGAAGGTTCTATTGGCGAGCTTGATGATGATGTTGTTGTTGATGTTGAAGGCGGATAAGACTTAAATTTAAAATTTCTGGATGTCGAAGGTAGATTTGTCGTTGGTGGTGCAATTGGTCTCGATGGTTTTTGTTTTATTACTGTTTTGTTTTTTAACTGTGGATTTGTGGTTGTTGGTGACGTAATCGGACCCAACGGAGGAGCGACTTGTAGGTAAATTTTGTGAGCTGATCCTACTTTTTTGGTATAAATTCCTGGTGATGATACAAATTCGGGAAGCAATGAATCGTCCTTTGCGACAATTTCATTGATCTCTTCCTCGAATTAAATTTCTTGGTATCTTCTTCCACTAGTATCATTGTTGTCAATGGCCAGTTTTCTTCTTTTTAAAACGCACTTGTAGCGCGTCTCCACTTGTAGGGGGGTGAACTTTACACCAAAATGATTGTATATCTCTTCGGCTAACTGCTCCCACATATTTTTTTTAGCCGGAATTTTTTAAGTGGCCCAACATTAATAAAATTTTCCCCATACCAGTTCAATAAAAATTTGGTTTGGCCTTCTGTCCACTTCGCCGAATTCCGTGTACCAGCTAAAAGAATAACAAAATATTTAATGTGTTAAAAGTGTTTTAGAATTAAGATTTTTTTTACCTTTCTCTGACTCTTGATCGTAGGACGAGTCTCCGTCCTTTTCTGGGTCTAGCGTCTCTTCTTCATTATAATACGTCGGTGGTGTATCGTCATCTATAATTTTTAACATATTAATAAATCGACGCACGAAAAATGTAATTAATTAATATCATTATAATAATCAATTCGTAAATACCTTTTTGATAACTGCTTTCATCCACCGTTGTCAAATTTAAATATGCAGCAACTTTATTATAGTCTGCTTTCATCAATACTCCCGCTATAAAATATTATGAATAGTTTAAAATGTTGTTATATTATGAAGTATCTAAGTACTTACTTGATTTAATTTGTAATTTTATCATATCTCCCTCCATCAAAACAAACCCCTTTTCATCGACTACTAATGTGTAATCATGCAGATAGCCCTCCATATTTATAAGCAAAATACAGATCAATAATTATCCGAAAAAAATCAATAGATAAATAATTAATATAAAATTAATTAAAATAATTTATTAAGCTTTGTTTTTTATAAATTTGTTTGTCGCACGCACAAAATAAACTCAAAACTCCATTCACTGACAGTTAACGTAACCTCAAATAAAGTATTATATTCACCAATACAACCACGAAATAAATCATGCTGCTTGTACGTACGATTGGGCATCAAAATTTTTTTTTTTTTTGACAGCCCAATCGAATTCGACATTAGTATAGATTTTGACATATACGGTAAATTTGCTCGCGTTTAGAAAATCGAATTTGAGAATTCGCGCTTGGAATTTATTTACAACTCGCGGTTCGCGTTTGATGTGAGTAATCTCTAAAAGCTCGCATAGGAACCTTAATAGCAATTTACTAAGAGGCGCTCTTAAATGATTTTACGCTATTAGTGCAAATGTAACGCTATTTGACAAAGAGATGAGGTATCGGACACAAAAGATAATTCCCATACAGACCGAAGCACTGAGTAAAGAATTACTCTCTTTTTCCGTTATAAGACGCGGCATCTTAGAGAAAAAAAAAGTTGTTTTTTACAAAAAACAGGCTTAATAAAGCTGTGCGGCTACTTATAGGTTCCCAAAACAGTTTTTAAAAATTATTCCAAATATTGAATGAAAAAAACTGTAAAAAAATCAAAAATATGGAAGCCGCAAGAAAATAAATTCACCATATTTATTTCCTTGTTTACTAATTTTTAGCCATAATAATGGTGTGCGGCTTATAAAATAGTGGGGCTGGGTAGTTAAAGGATCCTACAATGTTTTTAAGAAATTTTTAGTCAAATAAGCCTCGGCTTATTAGTAGGGTGCTCTGAACGGAGTAATTCAAATTCTTAAAGATTTTCAACAATACACCAGAGAAGTACAATACGAAAATCACTGGAGCTACCTCTAACCGGTTGAAGATGAAAATTGATGCACGAGATTATTCGCAATTCTAAACAAAGAATAATTCATTGTAAATCTGAAGTTTGGTAGCTTGTTTGTATAAATTTACAATAAATTGACCAATTGCGGTATTGGGGAAGAGGTGTCCAAATTTAGGAAAACCCGTGACATTATTTAACAAAATAACGGAAAATTGTTAAATTATAAAATGTAAATTGTTGGTTTGACGGCCGATAACTTTTATTTGATGACGCTTTGCAGAAAAAGTGTCATCCGAGGGATCGGATAGACCTAATTTTATGTTTTGTGGTCAATCTAATCCTATCTTCTTGGTCGGTTTCAACACAAGTAATTTCTCTTGTTTTTACATTGAGCAAAACAAAAACTGAATTTCAGCTTCAGCAGCGCATTGAAGAAGAAAAGATTCGAAATATTCACGTTTTTGTCATATAATTTTCATTTTTTGCCATATTTTTCCTTTTAACGTATTTTGGGTGGTTAGTTTATTAAATAACCCGTGTGGTCTCTAACTGCACGCACTCACAAGGCTCGAAAAATCTCACCGAACGATCATGATAGAATTAGAACACCATCACAGTGGACATTTCTTATCATAGATGGCCACTAAACGCTTGGATCGATGGACAAATAAAAAACTTGATCCGCCAGGCGGACTATTCTGAAATATTATTATTTGATGAATAGTAATCTATGACAAAAAAAAAAAACTTTTCCACAGAACTGCATTGATTATATTGTTTTGAAGTTTCAAAATATTGTTTGATTTTGGCTTTTGAATTGTTAAATTTCGTTTTGTCTAAAATTATTTATTTGAAATTCGTCCATTGGAATAATACTACATTAAATTTAAATTGAACAGCGCGATTATAAAACGGTGACAAATAAAATAAACTAGATTGTAAATGGCGAGGTTGTCTTCAAAACATAAGCATAAAAAACCTGAATTGTCAAATCTGGCCTACCAATTATGCGTTGTACAAACACAACTAGCTAATGATGAACTTAAAATAGCTATGATAGATAGAGAGCTTGATCAACTGGCAAAAGATGATGCAAGCCGTCCACTGTCCAAAGAACTTGAAGAATTAGGAGCAGAAATAATCGCAAATCAAGAACACATACACTTGATAGATGTTGAGCTTGCGAAATTAGATGAACAAGATGAAAATTGCTCTGGATAATTAAACTGGAAGAACGTAATAATTGCTTAATTTAATAGAACGGAAAGGTTACTTCAAATAAAGATGGAAGAATTTAAATTTTTTTAATGTGTGTTTTGTGGCTTTCTCGACTTTTCCTCAAATTGTAATTCAACTTTCAAAAGTATGTTAATTAGAACTAATACAAACATGAGGTTTTCTATTGTTGTACAGTTCATGAGGCCTTCTATTGTTGTTAATAGCAGAGTCAAAATATTTATTTTATACTCCTATTATGGTTCTTGTTGGCAGATTAAAAATAGAAACGTGTTTTCACATCAAAGTAATCGACGTCACTGAACTAAAACGTTCTTTTATTTTATATACATTAATACATTTATAGTGTTGAACAAAACCTGAAGGGTATGTTCCAAAACAAGTCTATATTGACGTTTTAAGTAATTCCTCCAACAGTTCTCACCTAAGATTCACTTGGCGACTTCAAGTCACCCAAATCAAATTTTGGTAATATGGTTCTCGCCGTGATTGACAGTAATGTCGAAATTGCTCACCTAATGTTTCTCGGTGACTAGTGCGATTTTTTTGTAAAGAATAAAGAAATAATGGAATAAAAACTCTACAGTTTTTTAAAGGCGAAATACATATTTTAATTAATATTTCCTAATTAAATATTGAATAAAAATCAATTTTTTTTTTAAAAAAACGTATTTTAATATATTTTTATTGTACATGTTAACAACAATATGCGTATGTAAGTTGTCAAACATTTTTGTTTCCTCCAGTTACATTCGCCACAGAAAAATAAATCCACATTGTATTTTGCTATTTGCACTATTTATTAACAATTTTAACCGATAAAATATCTAATTAAATCTTATAAAATTACAAAATTAATCACAATAAATGTGTACAAAAAAACTGTGCTAAACTATGTACATCAAAAAATATAAAACTACTGTGCTGGCAAACTTCAAAACGAATGGAAATGATCATAATTAACAAAGCCAAAAACAAAACCAACTCTCGCCAAAATAAATGTGAAAACCATAATACCAAAATTGAACTCACACGACTTTTCGAGTTATGGCGACTCATCGGTGAGGTGAGAACCATAATTAGGGTATTAATACCTATTTTTCCGAGCGCCAAGGTGGTGTAACCCCTTACGTCGTTTTCGATATCGTTAATCGGTTGAATGGTGAAGTTCGATGGAGAAAGACATGTTTAGGTCTTCCAAAACTTTAATTTAATTTGTTTTTATATATAGTATAAGTGGTGTAAATAAAAAAGTGCAGGGGGCTACTGGGTAATCCGATTTGGTTTAAGCACACTTTTTGTTAGTATGTGATATGGCTTTGTATGAAACCAGTTTTATTGGGTAGATTAGCACATAATAAGTTAATTAAGTAAAATTTTGTTTATATTAGTTTATTTAACTATTTCGGCTCGTCAACACGACTGCAGAAAAATGTCCTTGAGACACTGTACACTTACTCCATCAGTTCGAAAGAGGCAGAAGAAACTTGTAGGAAGTGCTACGACGTAACGCAGTATCAGTACGAACATACCAAAATGGTTTGCAAAATTTGGTTCGGGTGTTTTTTGTTTGGAAGATGAACTCACATCCGCTATCAATAATAAAGATGCACAGTAAGAACAGGACAAATTCTACAATAACTTCGGCAGATGTGGTTGAAGCCGACATTCAGCTTGGAATTTTTCAGATAACTGCCTCCAATCCCGAATAGATAAAAAACAACATTGTCTAAAGTTTAAGGGGAATCTGGTCTGGAGTATTGGAACTGAGTACTCGATAATTTAATTAGTTGGAACGCTTAAGCTTTCTGCGTTTACGTTTTGCATGATAACTGCAAAAGAGAAAAATGAAGGGTTCAGGATAATTTATGGGTGTTAAATAACGAATTAAACTATAAAGTAAATTTCACTTTTTGTTATATTGATCCCAAAATTCTGATAATTAACTTTATTATGTACATATATGTTCCAAAAAATTTTACTGCTTACGTAATTTTGACAAAACATGCCTTTATTTATGAAATATTCCATGAGAACTTTTGATCATCCGGGTATGGTGATATTGATTCACCTTGTTGGTTGGATTGAATACATCAGAGAAATAATAATCACAAATAATAAAAATATGATAAAGTTATACAACAAAATAAATTCAAATCGCCTATTTAACCACAATCTAATTAAAATTCTCTCAATGTATTTACACAATACAAAAATTAAGTTGTCTCAACACCAATTACTGTTTACTGTTGAATTCATGTTATTTCCAAAATGTCGCGCCTTCTTCAAATTATTATTGAATTGATACAAATAATTTATCCGATGTCCAAAATGTATAAAAATGTTGTATAAATTCAACGTCGTCATAAATTAATATATTAAATATGGCTTTTAGAATTTAAAATCGCGCTTTATTTTTCAAATGCGAATTTAATATTCAGGGTTGGTTGGGGTTTGAATAAATTAAATTAATCGATAACTTTTTATTTTAATAAAATCAAAAAAAAAAAAAATTGTATTATTATTAATTGGCCAATTCGAATACATAATAATAAAATAATCAAGTTTCAGTGATTTTATGTATCTAATAAAACTACAGTAGTTTGGTTTTCAAGTTGAAACTAGAAAGTAAATAGATACAAACCGACAAAGAAACTAGAATGTGTGTAGGGTGTGTAACATCTCGTGCAACATAATCATCAGCCAAACTTGTAGACTAGTAGGCTGATCCTTCAGATAAACCCTGTTAATATTTTATTGTAACAACTTAATTTTGGATAAAACAAAACCGTTTTGTCTCTATATAAAACTATATACGTATCGCTAATCGTTTAATTAATCATCCAAAATTTTTTTTGTTTCTTTTTTTCTATTTTGTTTCTATTTTGGTGATCTGTCATTATTACAGAAGATGAGATAGGTCACCCAAGATGTTGATTAAAATTGTTTTGTATTTATGTATTGATCGTGGATAGAATTATCTTCGTTTTATTGTTGGATTAGTGAAATTAGAGACGATTAAACTCTCTACATCAAGAATTTAGATAAGCAGTGCATTGACTTGAAAAGTATTTTATGAGCTGAACTATAAACACATATGATCTGCTTTTTATATTTTACAAGCGAGTGCCAATTTGCTTAGCCTATACGCACCCACGCAAACATATTCGTGTTATTATTACATATTTTGCAATTGAACAATAACATAACTTATCAAAAATTGATTTTGAATCGTCCGCTTTAATGACAAGTAGAAATAAAAAAAATATTTACTCGTCACATATTTTAGTTATTTTCTAAAAATGACATATTGACGGTTATTCAAATTTTACTTAATTTGTGAATTTCATAGAGTTGTAATATTTGGCAAGCGTTTAAATGGAGCGACGGTTAAATTTTAGATATAGCAAGCGAGGACATTTAAATGAGGCTTCAAATTTCTGTACAAGACCCAACCACCTCTAATCTTTATTAGATCATTTTGGGATTTAATAGTTCTCGCAGGATCCGTTTTTCATTTAAAGCCTCTCAAGTTTAAATCAGAACTTTGCTCTAGCCATTGTAACTAATTTTATTCAAGATTTTTGTATACTTTCTAGACAATGGTTCTACTTTTGTTTGGAAGCATTTTCGCACAAGATTTCAAATGGGAAACCAAAAAATTTGCCACCAACTACAAATCTTATCTCATCCAATAAATCAACATAAATCTATGGTTTTCGATCAATTGAAGCTACAAAAATATATTTTTGACCCTCAAAAATTAAATTTGAACGTGATTGAATTCGAATTGAACACAAGAAAACTATTTTATGTCAAAATTGGTTTATGGTTGCGTTAGTTTAGTAGTTAGGAATACGTTTTTATTTTTAAGTTTACACCGAGACCAAAAAGTACAGTAGGTTCTGCCCTTATTAGCAACTCGCGTGGAAGCTACCTGAATGAAGATCAACTTAACACACATATATTGAAGTTTAATTTGTATTTCTATTTTTATTTTATGTTTAACGTCATCTATTTTATTACACACTAATAAAACCGATTTATCGAATTTTTTGAGTTTAATTACAATATGAGAACCTTAATTTTGTCCGCTAGAGCACATCGTTCCATTAGCCAATTAGTTTTTAATATTTAAAACTAATATAATTTTCGCTTCATTCTTCACTTAATGTTATCTATATTAAAATATTTAAGCTGAAGACATATAGCCTTAGCTTAATGTGGTTTATATTATAAATTAAACGAAATAACTCATAAATCTCTAATTTCTATATGGGGAATCGCTGTCAAAAAAGGCCACGGTTGGTTACATCTAACGATGGCAGCCGTAGAAGTTTAATAGAATTTTTAAATATTTTTTTGTACCGAAATGTAAAGAAAAGCAAACAAAACGAATAAAAATGACAGTTAGGCATCAGTTATTGAAAAAAGAATAATAACAATTCAAAATTGTTAAAGCTGATATCTGTGAAGACAACATTGTGCATTGTCAACTTGTATTGCAGTTACGCTACAAAGTTGTAAATATGGTCCACGTTTTATTTTCGATACTACATAATTGTTTTTGACAAACAATTTTCACGTTGCTCAAATAATTTTGAAGCATTATGTTTTTGCATTAAGAAAAAATGAAAGGTCTGATTTCTACAAAACTCGAGACTGATCTATCTCAATTCTATATGGAACTTAGCAGCTTCTTAAAAACTTAGCGAACTTCAAATAAGCCAAGAGCGTCCGTTGAAATACATGCAAAATGATATCCTACAACATAATTGGCTAAAGAATTTTATTTAAGTTCCCTCATTCATAAGATTCTAAATAATCTAAAAAAACCTTCGTTTACCATTAGATGGGTAAACCAAGTGTATGGTTATAGCACACGGACTGTGGCACATTTCGTATGGGCGTATTTTGAGGGAAGTGACAAGTTACACTAATATTTTGTGTCGGGTATTCCGTTGTACAACAAAAAATCCAATGAGACTAAAAGTATATTGCATTTAAAAGAATTTAATCAAGAAATTGCAAAATATTAGAGGGAAAGTTAGTAAATAATACGAACATTTCTAGCAACTGTAAAAAAATTAGCAAAACTCATAAACTGCGAAATTTCTGGCTTGACCACACTGAAATATGTAACATCCGGCATAAGCATGTTACTTGTCCCATGGAATACTTGGTGTACCCACTGTACGTTTCATTATGTGACTTAACATCAAATTAGATATTTCGTTTTTGATTTTTGTGTGTTGTCGTTTGTATTCCCCTCTTCATTGAGCAAATAAATTATTTTATTTAGCTGGTCAGTCGGTTGTAGCATTTGATACGGGATAAGACAAAAAAAAAATCCAAATCAAAGAAGGAAAAAAAATAAAATGTGGAATTGCAGTCGACCATTTTTGGACAACTTGAATTAAATAAAAAGATCCAATTTTGTTATCAACATCATAATTATTACTTTAATAAAATTATTGTAATTATAAACTATAATCTTTATCAAGTCATAATTGATAAATAGTTTACACATATTGTTATTTGTTAGTGAATTGTGTTTAAAAAAAAAGAAATTGTGATTTAAAACTAGACAACAATAAAGTGAAACAATTTGTATAAAGAAAGAAGGAAATTTAACTCGGCTGAAAACCGCAACACGAAGATTGATTGTGCAGTTGGACACAATCGTGCTGGAAGATAAATCCAATAAAGATTTAAAACATAAAAAACCAGATCAGGAGTAATTTGGTGGTAGCAGAGGTCCGGCCGCGTTTCGGAGGTTCCTGAGTGCTCAAGGTCAACAGTTTGGTAGGCGGATATCATTTTGTATGCTGTGGAACTACGGTGTTGTAGCGCAACAGGGTGGTTACGGGAAAAAGGAAATAATCTTATATAAATATTTTTTTTTATTATTTTTATATTTATTAACCTATTTACGATTTATTCAATTCAAATTAAATTATTGAAATTGATTCAAATTTTGCTTCATTTACGAGTATAATCAAGTCTCTAACATTTTTCTTTTTTTTCTATAGTGCATTTTATTTTAGAGATATACGCGAATTACTAGTTCAGGTTGTTCCCTGGAAGCGCTTTCAACGGATCGCCTCAGCGAGTCGTCAGGTAAAGAATGGTGTTAGGACTTGAGTGTAATTTTGATTAAAGTTCTTATAATAAAAAAATTATGTCAATTTATTTTGTTAACCGTAATACATGAATTTTATTTCCGGAAGATGAGTTGCTAAGTTTCTGAAGTTTGCTGTAGATTGCAAGGTGGATTGGTGTGTCGGCGATGGAACGTATCAATTTTTTTAAATTTTTTTTTTAGTGGCCAATCACTTGCTTGCGTAATCGATGAACACACCCCCACGACAAAAGTTACCTCTACCGCCTGAGCTCGGGATTAATATGGCCACGTGTTCATTTGGCAAGCAGGATAAAGAAAGTTCAGTTTATGCTAGCGGAAGGTCGTCTGTCACCTTCTGGTCTCCGTTACAAATACTCGAGCATCACCTCTCAATATATTTTAGTAACCACCCACAATACCATCTTAAGTACTTTCCCATGATCATCGCGATAGGGTTGGACGAATTTTCGGAAACAGAGAAACGGACAATTATGCGGAAATCATTTTCTGGTTGTAAATATCCCCATTTCGTAGTTTCCTGTTTTATTGAGTTCTATTTGTTGGTGGTGCGGTTACTATTAATACATAACTGTATTTATTCAGTGTGAGATAGATGGCCATTTGGCAGCTCAAACTCAGTACCGTTGTTGACAACAAATTATGGTTAACTGGGATTTGAAGCTCCAGTCGCTACTGACGAACAAGCAGCAGAAATTTGTGGTATTAACAAAATGAAGTGAGAAAATTTATTATCCTACACCTCCTTTGCTAAATTCTTTGAATCTTTCTCCGATACGAGCATTAATGCATTTAAGAGGCACATTTTGGCTTAAGTGCTTAACGAGATAACTTTTTCTCATTCTTCTCTCTCATAACGAGATTTGCCTCAGTCTCTCAGTGTGAAACTGTTTCTGTTAATAAAGCTGAATGAGCTTGTGCATAAACATGTGTATAATACATGTTCCATTTTTTTATGTAAGCAGTGCACTTCAAATAGAGGAAATTTTGTAACGATTACAGAAATTTCCGAAGGCAAATATACTTGAAATTAAACGAGAAACAACATATTTGTGATATTCAATTTATAACATAAATATAGTTATAGCTTTACGATTTTTTTTTTGTATGATCGATTAACAATCTGTCTTCATGAATGAATTATCAATTACAGAATTTAATAAGACGGCTTTATGCGGGAAATAATTTTATTTTGTTTTAATTTTATAACTAAACTGTATGTAGCGCACGAATAATAAGAACTAAGTGTCATGTTATAGATTCTATAGATTTTTATTTAATTTGTTAGTGGTATTTATAACCACACTTACTGAAAACATTTTCAATGATTAAAAAAACAATTGCGTTAGACATGTGCGTCACAAGTTGTAGGGACGACCACCCTCCCTTTAAGAAATTTAGAAATAAAGAAATAGAAACTTTATCATGCACGATCACTGGTACAAATATAAGATACAACTTAGCCGCAAACTTATTCGCAGTCCTGGCTTTAAATCCCAAGATCGGCTTCGTCAATTTATGTTCGGGCGCTCTTTTGGAAAGCTCATTTTAAATACATCAGCACTTGACCTTCCTTAGGTGATATTCAGAGCCATTTAATACCATTATTCAAGTGCTAAAAAATGTAGAGGGCAATTTGTCGTGCCATTGCAGCGATATATATAATTTCGGTGAGCGGTAGCCACTTCATGTAAATATAAGTCCCAGCTAGAGTGAGAGTCCGCCAAGTAAGATCGACTCGTCCCAATAATGGTTGGATTTACCTTCTCTGAAGCATAAGATTGCGGCAGAATATTACATATTTAAATAGGAGTATTATAGGAGTATTTGGAACTGTTCGGAAATAAACTGCTTACGATTGTGAGATATGAAAGTCTCCAAAACCGAAAGCAACTGGAGTTGCATAAAAGCACATACAGCTTTGGCAGTAGCTTCTATCAAGGGTTTAGTAAATTAAATTTGAAAAAATGATAAAACACAAAAAAAACTAGCAATTTCCATTTTTGGATCTTGGGTATGGACCTAAAAATCGACAAAACTCGTTGGAAAGCCTACAAGATTCTGGTATGATTTCCAGGATTATTCATTTTGTATTTATCACATCGACCATTAAAACTGGCATGGTAGTCTTTCCACACGGTGTCCCTGAACCAAGTTTAAATGGGACAAAAAACCACTCTAGATTTCCCTTCGGCCATTGAAAGTTTCACCTTCGAGAAGTTCAAATACGCAAAAATCAGCCAAATCCTCGGAGTCGTTTTCAAAAAAACATAATTTTAAGTTTTTTGCGCCAAAAATGAGAAAATTCGAAAAATCCGTTTTTTTTCTTTGGAATCCCTTAATCTACGTGTCCCTAATTCCTTTGAAGTTTTCTCCAAAGTTGAAAATACATTTGGAATCGCGCCTAAAATTGTGCATGCTTGATCACCCATAAAGGTGCGTCTGTGTGCGTAAAGCGCGTATTTTCAAATCATTGTTTCAAAAATACACAGGTACCTAGAGGGGGTGTCAGGTAGTAGTCGACCAGTCAATTTCCAAATAAAATATTAGCTGCGAATCGTTTACTAATAAAGTTCAGGTACGGAGTGTCGTCCGAGCTAATTCTTTGTGTGGTGTACATTAATTAAGCAACAAATTGTGTGAAAAAATTCAAAATGCCGCGAAAGTCAAAAGAGCATGCGCGAACTCATGAAGAGAACCGACCCGTAATATGTTTGTTCTGTTTAAAGAAAAAGGACGAGATGTGTAATATTGTAGGCATATTGAAGAGTAGAATAAAAAATGTGGTAAATATTAATGTTGACGATAGTCGATATCCATCCGCTGTTTGTAGTACTTGCAAAATCGTTCTTTACAAATCCAATAAACAAGGTTTCGGAGATCAACCCACGTTGTCTTTGCCGGACTAACCAGATCTCAGGATAACATACTTTGTGAGTGCAATTTGTGTAAACTTGTGGGAGCTCAATCACAGAACATGATTCTCGGGAAAATTATGAAAAATAAAGTGGTTCATAGGAAATGTAAGAAATGCGGAGGAGAACTGGATACCAAGAATTTCTGCACTTCTTCAAAATGCGTTTCAACTCTGACCGACCTAATTAAAAATAATTTATCGTTAAAAGAAAAGGAACAATTGACATCGTCAATATTGAAAGACATTTTAGTTACACCAGAAAACTCAACAAAACAAGAACAGTTGTGTTTATCACAGAAAAGAGGGAAAAAACTACCAGTGTTAGTGAATACAAACACTTTTGCCAGCAGTTCGGGAACACAATCACTCGCAGCAACCGATATTTTAAAAATCAGTACAGATTTAGGTCTGTCGACAAGAAAAACAAATTCGCTGACTGCTGCGTTGCGAGTTGGTGCTGGGAAGAGGAAAATATTCCAACCCAACTTAAGACAGGACTTGTTTTTGTTAAATCATCGTCTTGATTCCTTTTTCGAGTCTCGATTTTGCGAAGTGGTGAATACCAAAAATTCCCGGGTGATAAAAAGATCTGAATGTTTTGTGTATTGCAATGATGTGCCAGGATTGGTTGACTATATTAAAGAAAAAAGAGCATTGCAGGAAGTGGATTTGAAATTCGGTCTTGACGGTGGCGGCGGATTTTTGTAAATTTGTTTATCTGTTCAATTCAAATTTGATGAAGCTAATGGTAATTCGAATACCAAGAAAGCGAGACAGCAATATCAAGATGGAGTACAAGCCAGGAAATTTAAGGATTCGGGTGTGAGGAAATTGATCATTCTTGGAATTATTTCTGATACGCAAGAAAACTACATGAATGTTCATACTCTCTGGTCTTGTCTGAATTTGCAATGCATTAACACAATCATTGCTACGAATCTGAAAATAGCCAATATAGTATCATGACTGGTGTTATGGCGCATGCTTGCCATTTTCCGTGTACGTGGTGTACCGCATCGAAAGACAATTTAAATATGTGCGGAAATTACAGAACCATCGGTACCTGCCGTGAAAAGTCAGAGACCTTCAAAAATACTGGCAGTAAAAAACTAATTCCAAGAATTTCCACAGTAACATCCACGAGCCTATATACACAGGAAACCCAGAACGCTGATCATCGAAATAATCCCTCCACCTGAACTTCATCTGATGTTGGGAGTTGTAAACACCCTGTATAACCATATGCTGACAGAATTCCAACACGATGCCGAAGAATGGGCTAAGTCCTGCAATGTGTCCAAAGATTTCGTACATGGGGCTTCCGCTTTTGCTGGAAATACCTGCAACACTTTGTTAAACAGAATAGATATTCTTCGGGCAAAATGTACCATCCATTGTTTGAAGTATGTCAAATGTTTTAGTGACTTTTCAAATGCCGTGAATTCGTGTTTTTCAGCTTTTCTTGACGAAAAATTTGAGGTTTATGTTTCGCAATTCAAAACAAGTTATCTAGACCTGGGAATCTCAACCACTCCGAAAGTTCATGCCGTTTTTTTCCACGTGCCATATTTTTGCCGCAAAATGGACTGTGGACTCGGTTACTACAGTGAACAAGCGATGGAGTCCGTTCATCACGACTTCAAAAATACATGGGTGAATTACAAAGTAAATTGCACACATCCAGATTATAATATTAAACTACTGAGAGCTGTACGGGAATATAACTCCCATCATGTTTAAAGAATGATTTTTTTTTCCAATTTTTGGGTAATTCAAATAAAAAATCTTCAAATAAATTTCTCACCATCGATATATTTTTCTATTCAATGGTCATTTTTGTAATAGATTTCGTAATGAAGTTTCATCGATTTGTGAATAAAGATTCATTTTTTACAAGCTTATCATATGACTATTTAATATTTCCAAAAGGCAAACACTTATTAGTATTCCAGTAGATGGCGTTTTACAAACAATTCAAGGCATTCATTCCAATATCGATCACGAAAAAAAAACTTGATTTTTATTGAAATTTAGTTCAAGCTGAGTGCTTTTTTTGTATTCCTAGAAGTGATGAAGCGCATTTTTGGTTAAATGATTATGTAAACAAACAGAATTGCAGAATTTAGAGTGATGAAAATCCACACGAAACTGTTCAGACGGTCGAATGATTAAAACATTAAAAGTCTCTCATTTGTACCATCAGACGAAGTCGCCAATTACTATTTGAGCTTAAGCAGCACGTTTGAGGACAACTATTTAAAAAAGATAGTGAGCTGGTTCAAAAATAATTATATTGGTGATTTGAATGTGCGCCCCAAATATAATCCCGAATTTTGAACAGTTGGAAACGCATAAACAGATACGGAGTGTTTTCCGCGAACCCCAAATAGTGTTGAGGCATGGCGCACCGGAGATTAAAATTGGTTGTTCGAAAACGCCATGCAGGCCTATATAAATTGATGAAAGATCTATCGAACGAATTAATTGGGGCCAAACGTCGTGTAGAGAAAATTCGAAATGGGGAACAACTACCGAAAAAAAACAGATCATGACAAAAAACAAAAGAATAAAAAAAATTATACGGAACAGAGGCAGTTATGGTACAACTGACTTTCTTAAGAGAATTACGCAAAATATAGTTCTCAATTAAGATATTTTACAAACATTTGATATTTAAAAAAAATTTAAATTGATTATATGTAAATAATTAGCGATTGTGAATTATAAAACTGCTTTTAACATTTATTTAATAAAGCCTAACAAAAAAAATATTTAGAAAATTTAATGTTTCCACAATTTCTGTAAAGGTAACAAAATTTTCATAAAACTGAACTCACATATTCATTAATAAAAACTGGTAGTAGTTAAACAGCTTTAAACTTTAAACTGATTAACACTACATGCAAAATATATGACTAAATTTATTTTACTGTCTAACCACACTACATTGCAAAATGATTTCCTACACTGTAATCCATTACGTCATACAGAAATAAACTCAATTTTTTTCTGTTCATCGTTTTGCTTCATATTTCATCGTCTATACCTTTTTCTATTTTATAGCGTAAGAAATTTAGCTTTCGGCGGTACTAACGAAAACACTGAATATCCGAAAAACGATAATTTTTTAGGTTTAATTGAATTTTTAGCCAAATATGATATGGTACTGAAAGATCATCTTGAAAAAATTAAATCTAAACAAATACATATTCATTACCTTTCTAAAACTAAACTCTTCTAAATCCTACTTAGACTTCTACTAAATCGTATCAAAAGTGAAGAAGTCAAAATATTTTAGTATTCAAAATTGTACTCCTGATATTTTCCATAAGAAACAAACTACATTAATTTTAAGATACGTGTTTCAGGATCTTGAAACAAAACCGTTTTCCATAAATCAAAACTTTTCGTGTTGTCTCGAGGCTTCTGACACAACAGGAGAAGATTTTAATAAATTAGTATTGTAAGAAACACTAAATGTTTTAACAGATATTCCGCTGATTCGATTGCGCCAGCGAAAACGCTTATTTAATGAAATTTGTAACGACGAAATTGTACCTGACCTAGTTTTTAATTTTAAGAACTCATTTTTTCTTCCATTAATGGACCTAGCTTTATATGAATTAGAAAGCAGATTTGCTGATGCAAAACTGATTTGCAGCATTTAATTTTTTATTTAATTTCAAAAATCTATCAGACGATGCTTGTAAAGAATTTGTGCCATTTTGTGCTGCAGATGTATCTAATAATTTAAGCCCCAATATTCTGTTATCAGTAACCGTTGCTAGCGCAGAGAGATCGTTTGGTAAGTTGAAGTTAATTAAAACTTCTACTCGCATTGGCGTTATTGTCGATGGAATCGGACGAAGCGAAAACTAAAAATTTCAATCAATTAATATCCATTTTTGCGGAAGAAAAAGCAAGAAGGCTTAAATAAGTAGAACTTTTTTGATTATACGCTGTGATTAATTTATGTTACATTACTGTGAATTATATTATTCTTATAAGCAAATCGTATTGTTATTTATATTGTATTTTTTGTTACTAAAAGTTTGTTAACAACTCCATCATGGATTAAATTTTCCATCAGTTTTGAGAAACTTCTTTCCGGTATAGTTGCAACTTTATAATTCGCTAATTCCAGTTATGGAATCACTGATGCCACTTAAACTCAATGGCTTATTTTTAACTTGTTTTTCCGTTTTACAAATACTGTTTTCCATGAAATTTTTTTCCACCATGGTTTCAACTCAATTGTATTGCACATTAACTAGCTTTTTAGAGCCCTAACCTTCGTTTTACATTTTTTTTTAAATGTTTTAGAAAGAGTATTCCTTATCGCTAAAATTAAAACTTACATAGGTCACACATTTTCGATTTCCCCTTCACAATTTTTCCAAACCAAATAAATAACAATTTTATTAAATTAAAAAACAAGGTAAGTTAAATTAATATAAACTAATTCGCTTTATGAAGCACCATCATGTTTAAATGTAGCTTACTAAGTAGTACTTACCTGAAACTTTTTGGACTAATTAGTTAAAGCTTGTTGTAGTATTTCTAATTTGATAATTAGGGTCCTTTCGCAAGCTGCAATAGAAAAGCAATCCAAAATTTTTCACTATTTTGTGAAAAAACTATTTATGTTATAACCATTCAAAATTAAACCCTTTATAATAAGTAAATCTCTTATAAAACATACTCTACATTATATGTTGTGCCTTTGTATATAGAAAGTTGTTAAAATGCGATCAAATCATGTTTATAATATTTTATGTATGTGTACTGAACATAGAAACAAAATTTATGACCATTTGAAATAGCTAAGTAAAATTAAATTTATGTGTTTAACATATTTTTATAATTACTTAAAGGCATCTAATTTATTTATTATATGTGTTAAAGATTAATTTGTAAAACAAATTATGCTCTAATTAATTTATTATATACATATTAAATATTTATATTTATTACAATAATTATTCCAAAAGATTTTTCGTTAAGTGTGGCTTGCATAATGTAAATACCTTAAGGCAAGCAACATATTATTATGTATATGTTGATCAAGTGCATTGAACCATATTATAATAATAATCTTCTAATTCATTGAATTTAAATTTAAATTACAAAATAAATAAATAAATGTTAGAAATTAATTTAATATTTTTTTGTATTTAATGAGAACCTATAGTAACATTTTATTACAATATGCATAATGGATATGTTATATGTATAGGTAAAGGTATATGGTATACATTTTTATAATATTTCCAAAAATTCGATAGAGCACGTCATGTAGTATGCGAAATTTAGAATGTTTTATTTGAATTAAATTAAAATCAATAATTAGCCATTTATTTATTTTTATTGTTAATGTCGAATATATAGAAACATATTATATTTTATATTCAATACACAAAATATTTGTATATATTTACGTATATGTGTATAACATTATAAATAGTCAATTATTAAATTATTGATACTTTGAGGGAAGGTATACAAAAAACTATCAATAAATAGAATTATTATTGTAAATTTCGTGAATATACGAATTACAAATTTTAAAGAGGTGAGATGGTGGAATTAAACTCTTTATAGCATTTCTATTGATTTAATATGTTGATGATTTTTGCTTCATTATAAAAATAAGCTTAACAAATAAAATACAATTTTAATTAAAAATTAAAATAGAAAAAAACTACAGAACTATAAAAAAATAGATTCAATTTATATTTTAATCGTAAATAATATTGTTAGATTCATTTACATCGTAATGTAAAATACACTAAAATAAAAATCAATTATGAGTTTTCGAAAAATTGAAAATAATTATTTTTTTTCGATTTAGATGCAGTAGAGTACGATGAAGAATAGCGACTATTGAATGCAATGTTCATGTAAAATATTTGTATGCAATAGAATTTGTACGTTTGTACAGGTGCTAGATAAGTTTACTACATGGCTACACCTAAATATATTATTTCTAAAACGTCCTGCTCCGCATGATCATTTAGAACCCAAAATGGCATTCTGATTGGACGAAGTAACTTTTTCTTCGGTATTTTTTTTTTCAGAAGTCTTCCGATTTAAAGATCATCTTTATCGTTTCGTGCTTTTAATGAAATAAAGACAATTGAGAATTTTTTATTATCAGAAGCTTTGTTTACATATTGTTTTTTTCATTTCTTAAGGCTAAAGAATTTGTGATTTGCTTGAAATGATTACCTCAATGGTCATTTTAACAGGCAATATTATTAATAAGATAGCCGAGATTAGCCGAGATAAATTTAGATTATTATCAGTGATTAAAAAAATTGTTTATGTGATTTGTATTAAAGCCAGTTCCACTCGTTCGGCGCACTATCTTTTTTTCGTAGTCAGTACAGTTTCGGATACGGGACCGTGTATCAAAGGTCACCAAACCGAGCATTTTAAGAAAATATCAAATTACACCAATCCCTCCATTTACGAAATTTCGATTTACTTGCAATTTTTGAGGATTGGTATATTCAGCAAAATTGGTCGCCTTTAATGAAAATTTTATGTTTTTTTTTTCTATACTTTCAACCTTCTTCAATAAGTCTTTATGGGTACGAACTGGGATAACTTCTCTATTTTCTTTCTATTGTTATCAAAATTTACAAAATAAAAGGTAGCGGCAAGAAGATCGATGGTATTATATGTATCCTCTGCAGTAGTAAATCTTTTTAAGCTATAAATGTGTAATTACTATCATTTAACAAAATGGTTTGGCTGGCATACAGTAAATGTATAGTTTTGGCAAAACAGGATTATCATAAGTCACAACTCGATACAAGCTATAGAAACACCATTAACATGAAATTCAAAACAGAGTGGAACTGTAAATGGAATACAAGCAGTATTAAGACTGATTTACATAAAAAGATCTTCGCAGATGCAGATGTCAAACTAAAATTTCATTTTCTGTTTACCCAAAGGCGAAATTTAAACAAAAAATATCATAAAACATTATAAATGTTTGGTGCCTTTGTATACATTAGCTTATAATTGCATGCATCAACGATTTAACAGAAAAAGATGAAATTCGACATCTGCAAAAAAAGCAGACGACGATTTTTGGGTTTGTTTCTCCGAAAGTGGGTTTGTTTCTCAGATGATTAGTTTTTCTTTTTTTGTCTTTATAGTTTTTTCTATATTGTGTTTCAACTTTTTTGCTTACGCCAATGTCGTTGAATGTAAATCAGCTTTAATTTACTAATACTGATATTAAAGCAACACTTTAGCTTGAGAACGCTGCCGAAATTGTGATTGTGTGTTGTTCGGTTTATATTTTAAAGTGAATTTTGCTTAAGACGAACATTTTCTTCAAGAAAAATTCACTACTCTAAATAATTCACCTAATGTAATGTAATAAGAAATTGATGCATAGGTACTATAAACAAACTGTTTCATTTTTGAATTGCCAGAAAACACGAAATACGTTTTGTATTTAGTTTAAAAGTAACAAATTTAATCTTAATTTGCTAGCCCCCATTGCATGATCATTTAAAAACTATACAAATTTAAATCTTAAAATATTCACTTCTGCCGAACATCCTAGCTTTACCCTTGTTTGACTTTTCAATTAAGATTACTGTTTACTGTATATTTACAATTAGTTATTCATAGTAATAACCTTTATCTAATTAGTAAAAAAACCTCAAGTTTGAGTTATTTGTGTACTTATGAATATTATACGAGAAAGTAGGAGAAAGACATTATTTATATCATAAGCAAATTATTTACAAAAATATTTTTTTTATACTTATGTATGACTGATGTTTTGTATAATACTTACATTTTATATAATACTTGTATAATCGTAAATTGAGAATAGGACTGAAAGGCTGTATGTCGAAAGGCCGAATGTCGAAAGGCCGAATGTGTCGAAACTCCGAATGTGTCGAAAGGCCGAATGTCGAAAGGCCGATTGTGTCGAAATTGACTTTAATTTTTCATCTTTTTATGAATGAAAATTGTCAAAATTTATATTTTTATGAAAACCAAAATTTATATTTTTATAAAAATTTTTGTATAAAAATGTTTAATAGTAAATCGCCATAAATATTAAAATCTACTTACGTTTTTTGTCATATAATTAAAAATTAATTAATTATAATAATAAAAGAAAAATAAATACATTTTTTTCCGACAAAATTTGATCACATTAATATGCTACATACACAGGATTTATCAGCACGTATTTTAAATTTATTTAAATCATTTTACATTGAGAAATAAATTCAATGGTTTTAAATATTGATTTCAATCAATTAAATGAAGGAAAATTTAATTAAAATTCGGCCTTTCGACCCAATCAGCCTTTCCACACGTTCGGCCATTCAAACCATTCGGCCTTTCAACACTTTCGGCCTTTCGACCCAATCGGCCGTTAGACATTCGCCCTTTCGACCCAATCAGCCTTTCCACACGTTCGGCCATTCGACCGATTGGGCCTTTCGACGTTCGGCCTTCCGACATTCGGCCGTTCAACATCGAACGGTAAATTGCAATCAATACCTCAATAATACTATAAATCTAGCAGGCATGGATTCGACTGTTCGTAGAATAATGTTGTTGCTGTATTGTTTTGTAAAATGTATGTTGATTTGTTTTCCATTACACGATTTGTTATGCGAATATAGCGTATGTAACATATTCACGACCGTCACAGAATTTCGTTTCAATATTTTTGGGTTTTTTTTTCGAATCATACCCTGCCTAAAAAGATTCACTTTAATAAATGAACAAGCAGATTCCACGTTAAAACCACTATCAAAACCTAGTTGTTGATTCAGATGACTCTTAACTTATGTCAAAGTTTAGAAACTTAATACAATTGTCTTTTCATTGGACTGTTGGTCAAATATGATACTTGTTAATAACAGCTAGAGGGCTGTATAAACCAAAATAATTGTTTATTTACATACATCAGGGCTGGGTTTCGATCAGAGTCACTTCAGTGCAATCCATTTGTTAGCATTGATGCCTATTAATTCATCAGTGATTGTTCTTTATCAGTGATATTCTAACGGGTTGTTCAGTTTTAAACAATACGACTGTAATACAATAATGTTTAAGAAATATGGTTTCCTACTGCCTATTTCGTAATGGTTTTGCCAAAACATTATTATTCCTACTAAAAACTTTGATATAAATTATAATTCAAACTTCTTAAAATTTAAAATTGAAAGAAAAATTGTTTAACTCTATCATATTAGGATATACGAGTACAATGCTTATTCAACACATTTCTTTTTAGGAAATGCATTATTTTTTTGCATTTAACCTCCAAAAAATATCGTCGGCAACAATAAGAACTATGATGACTAACAAGGGTTGCTTTATACAAAACTTGTCAAATAATGAAATAATACTAGCACTACTAAATCAAGTGCACGGAACTGAGCAAAATTGGATGTGTGTGAATATCCCTTTGTTTACGATTTACCCTTGTTGTACTTCAATCCAAAAAAAAACTCACTTACCGTTGTTTGTATTTTAATCCAAAAAAAAAAACACAAAATTATTTCGCACTATTTTCTAATAAATAAAGATTAAAAAGTGAATTAGTGCGATATAATAATTTTTATATCGCACTAATTCACTTTTTAATCTTTACATCATCGCATTCCAAATACGAAGAATCCAATTCGATCTCGTTCGCCTTTTATATACTTAAACCAAAACTTCTAGAAATTTCTTGCTTTTTCCGGTAAGAATAGTCTGGAAACATGTAGAAAATTGTAGCATGGAAAATTTCCATTTTAGTACAGTAAATTTTGCGCCATTAATTTACTTATTCTATTCTACCATAGGTGTCACCATAAAAACGTGAAAAATTAGCTATGTTTTTTTATTCGCTCCGGATAGCTGCTATCGAGAGCCGTCTTTTTTCTACGCCTAAATTTAAATTTGACGCGCTATTTATTGGTAAACTAAACTTATTTAACATCAAACTATCATTTTTAATTCAATTGTTTAGCGAAAACTTCATATAAAAAATATTTGGCTCTGCCTATTTATACGGAGCGCTATCGGGAGCCACTTTTTATATTACGGCTCTCGATAGCAGCTATCCGGAGCGAATAAAAAACGCAGCTATTGTAAACATCTATGCTTACATTTACGAGTTTGCAATTTTTCGACTTGACAACTACCATAAAACAGGGCTGACATGTTCTACCATCACTATTTTCGATGTTCGATCGGACATTATATCTCTTTTTTAAAAATAAAATTGTACACGATTTATCTATTGCGATCTCCTTCTATTAGTATAAATTTCTATACTATCCAATTTCATCGTAATCGGTAAAGTATCAAAAAAATAAATCAAAAACGTTGGTGATAAAGTGGAGAAGAAATACCACGATGAATCGAATAAGTCGAGAGCATAATACAAAAAACGTAATTAAATAAGCGAAATAGCGCACAACTTTATTTTTGAAAAAAGAGATACAAAGTTCGATCGAACATCGAAAATAGTGATGGTAAAACAAGTCCCTCCAGGCTTTGATGTTTGAGTCAGGCAAACGTCCTTTTTTTAGTTTTCTTCAAAGTTAATTAAATATTTTTTTCCTGGTACATATACTGGTACATATGCTGGAATGTCTCACTTATCGGGACTGATGACGCAGAAATTTTCGCGACAGATTTCCTGAAAAAATCGAGAAAATTGTTTAGTTACTATTACAAGGATGGTCGAAGCACACTGGAACAATTATAAGGTCACGCTGTAATCTGACCTTATATTCAGCTTCTTCTTGATTCTTACATGATATATTGGCACTTTATTGTGAATGAGATTTACTTTCTTCTGAACGACCGCTACGATGGTCTATTTTGCTTTTTTCATCCTTTACCGAAACAGTTTCAAATCAAAATATTCCTAATCCACGTTTGGTAAATTAACGTCACCCAATATAATAGGCCAAAGTTTCGGGGCTTTTAGTGAGATTGTTGAGTATACTCTTGGATTGTAGTTACCAGGTTTATAACTTTATGTGGAACTTAAATCGCACATCAATCATTTTCAAATCACAATTATCTATTGTATTATGACGCGATGTATTTAATTTGTATTATCTATCTTTTATTGTATTTTGTAAAAGGGTTGAAGTTTTGAAGAAATGGAAATATAATAGTATACTACGCAAAAGAAAAAACGCATCACACATATAACTGTTATTTCTGTTTTATTTTCACAATAAGTTATTAAGTTTTATTTTAGGATTATAAATACTAACTTGAGGCTTTTCAGATTTGATTAACTACAGTTTTAAATTTTGGGTATTTCCTGAGAAATTTTTGTTAAAAAAGGTTTAGGCGTAAGAGTAAAATGAAAAAATTTAACAATTTTTTGTTTATCAATAGCTTGTATTACCACCTCTAAGTCGAATACAGGCATGACATCGGTTTGGGCATACTACGGATGAGGTGGCGTATGTCATTTTAAGGAATCTCGTGCCATATTTGCTATATTACATCTCCAAGCTCATTTAAAGTAGATGGAGAGTGTGGAAATTGCCCAATCCTTCTGTCAAGAATTTCCAAAATATGTTCTACAGGGTTCAAGTCTCAGCTCATAGCTAGTCAGTTCATAACCGTAAGATTTTGTTATCTTGCATAAAGAGAAAACCAAAGATCAACATTGTCAATATAGTACTCCACAAATCGTTCCCCTTGGTATCACACCTCCATTAACGCAGCGTCAATCACTATGATTTTGTGGAAACTGAATTCTTATTTGGCGAAGGGCTCAAGTTACTGGTGGCAAACTGCTGCAATTCTTGAACGGATGTTGTTATCGTGATGCCTATTCCTAATTGTTCAGTCTGAAATCTAAAGTCCTGCTAGCTCTCGAAACTCATTTCAAAGACATCTTCAGATCTTCTTGCCATATGAGTTTCCTCGAACCTTTTACAAACCGTCCTTTGATTCACTCCGAGCTTCCAGGCAACTAATCGTTGATTTTGCCCTTCTTCCAGCATTGTGTCTGCTCTGGGTCCTTATTCATATGGTAGCACAATTTTTTGTTTTTGAATAACTTTCTTAACAAGCTCTAGAAATAGCTTTTTTGTATTGACTAATTTTTGATGTTTTTACAACACCTACCGATACAGCAAAAGTTTTTTCAATTTAATTCTATATATCTGGGAAGATTACAATCTTTTCTACGATATTTCATATGTAAGTTTGGAAATGCATTGATACTCTTGTAATACCAATTAATCAAGCTTAAGTAAAGCATTCATAATTTACTTGCATTAATAATTTACTATTTCGATGCATTAGAGGAAATTATAAGAAATTTTTTATCATATTTTGAAAACCTTTATGTCAGTAACCAAAAAGTAGCCTTGAATTTTCCTAGTTTCTAGGTAGAGACCAATCACTTTCTAGCTTCTACTTTAAACGATCGTGGACGCCTATATTTCAAATAAATCTTCTTTCGGGTCCAGATCAAATCGAATATAGATCGGAAATTTAGAATTTTATTTACATTCTTATTTGGAATTTATGTACAATTATTACGAATATCTGATGAATTAGTGAATTCTAAATTTATTTTATGTAAATACTAGTGCTTTTTATTAGTTAATTCTTAAGTTATGAAGTTACGTTCTTTATTTTATGTGGATGCAATGGCAAGCCTTAAATTGGCTAGTAATTCATTTCTTGAAATATTAGATCGCCTAAAAAATTTCCGCCGTTTTTAACTCAAATTTCAACCGCACTTTTTATTTTGTATAACTTTATTATAGTAAATATGTATATATCATTTTGGTCGAAAACTTGTTGCCATTTTTCTAGTAAAACCATTTTTCCGTCACTATAAAGTCCTAGTTCTGCAGTGTATGAACTAATGAGATTCTGACGGTGGAAGATCAGGCCTATAATGCATTATGCATTAAAACTTTCCAACCAACCTCTCTTTATTTTTGCCGATTCATCAAATATGTTTGTGGTCTGGTGCTGTCATGATGGAACACAACTCCTTTTCTGTTGGTCAATTCTGACCGTTTCCTTTTAATTTTCTGCTGTTATCTATTTAATTTTTGATAGTGGAGAATAACACTTCATTGTAGCCCTTGCGAGATGCATCTTTAGCATCGAAATTTCCAGAACGAAGTAGTAGCGTGCTTCCATTTTTGAAAAAGAATTTTAAAATATGTTTTTGTAATTTTTCTTTCTTTTCACTCATTTTTTAACATGGAATAACTTTTTACAGAATAAACAAATGTCAAATTATTTTTTTCCTATAATGATCTATGAAATGTCATCTTTAAAATGACATGTCCTTCAAATAAATGAAATATATGTATATTTTTACTGACATCTATATTGTCAAAACGGCGAAAAATTTTTAGACCAACCAATATTATAATGGTTAAAACTTTAATATTTCAGACAAAAATTTTTCCACAAACAAATCCTGCTGAATAATAATTAGATTATTTATATACCAACAAATTATTGGAATAACGCCAATTTAAAATATTTTACAATTTTATTTAAATCATATTAATTAAAATAATTTAAATATTTATTTATATATAGTATAATACGCAATACATTTAATAAATTACATCTCGATGCGTTTATTTTAACATGAATTTACAATTTTTAAATATTTTCATGTCATTAATTTCCATTTTTACAACTTTTTACATAATCTAACATGAACTTCCACACATCGACTTAGAGTGCTGAAATTTTGTGCGAACGAAAAATTATTCTTTTGGATAGTTCTATTTGATATTAATATTGATAAACTGCGTTAAGTATATACTCGTAACTGTGTTTATCCAGTGTGACAATGGTGGTTAATTAACAGCTCAAGCTGAATTTGGTAGAATTCAGCTGACAATGTTGTTAAAAAAGAAGAGTGATAAAAAAATAAACAACTGGTAGCTCAAGATCGTTGGCAAAAAATAATAGACAACCGGCAGTTTGAGCCAATCACGAGATATTGTCGTGCCGTATGGCGGAAGTCTCTATTAAAATTTAGTTTTGTACTAATCTAATCTTTCCAGCTCTCAAAAATAAAATGTATGCTCGAACGAAGTTTTTTTTTACGTTCTTCCTCATATTAATTGACGAGGCGATCGACAATCCACACGTCTGTGTTTTTTATTTGGTATTATGTATAATTGAAGAATCAACACATTACTACCACATCAATTTGCCGTGAACTAAAACGTCATCGACAGAGAATTGCGATTTTACGACAGTTTTGACAATATTATATCGAAGCGAGGGCGACAATCATAATAGGGGTCATCCGCTGGTTTTTATTTTAATTTACATTTATATAATAACAAAAATTTAAAAACTGTAAAACCAAAAATTTCAAATAGTAATTAACTATTACAGTTTGATGAAATGTTTATTTTATAAAACAAAAAATAGTTTTTATATGCATTTTCTAGTGAATTCGGACAAAATTTAATTAATTTAGAATATGTATAAATAGATGAATTTTATTAAAATTATTTTATAATTAATTAACAATCAAGCTTTGATGAGAAATTATTTTTATTTTGTATATAGGAAAATCTCGTACTTGCTATAAACGAGTACATACATACCATATAACTTATTGACCAATTCACTGAAAATTAATACTCATTTATTTTTAATTTTTGGACTCAATCCAAAAAAAAAAAAAAAAAAATATAAAATAAAATAAAATTGGTATGCAAATTGTAATGGAAAATTAACCGGGTCAAAACTCAATTTCAATTAATTAATTGAAGTTGTTAAAATCAAACAAATATAAATAAAAAATTCATTTTATTTTTTATAATCGATGCTATTATCGTTATGTTCTTTGATTATTTACTAAATTAATTATATAATTAAATATAATATTATTGGAATAATATTTAAATATAAACACTTAATAGTCAATTTATTTGTGCACCGCAGTGTGGTGCGGCGCGGTGATAATTTGCCGATAACATAAATTATATGGGAGAATTATTGAACAAGTCGTTAATATAATGTGAAATAGCAAACAATAGTGATAGTAAAACCTAATTCAAATAACTACTTTAATTAAATAAACAATAATTGGCAAAATGATATCGATTGACATTCTAGATAAAATTAAATCGATTACATTTAAATTTGGAATTGTTTACACATAATGCAAGATTTATGTTTAACTTTTTTGTATTTGAAGTAAAAATTTCTATTGTTTTGTATTCTTGCAATACAAACATAAGTACCTACCAAAGTTTTAACATATTGAACAATGTTGTAAACTGTGGTTATCATTCATGTACAGTTTTAGTATTGTATATATTTATTTTGTTAGATTGTACGAAGATCTGTCAAATGAGGCTTGTTTAGATATATAAATTCTATTATTTATTCCTAACATTTTTGCTTCAATTAGATATCATTCTTTAATAATAAAAATGCATACATATACATAGGTATATTATAATAAGATATGAATCCATTATTACGTGAAAAATCCATTATTTACAATTCATCTCAATCCAGTAAAATGTTTATATTTTTACATTATCATGATCGGAGTATTTCTATCCATTGATAAAATCTCACTCACAATACAATTAGTATAAATTGATACAACACAAAAATTTAACTGTTGTAGATTCGATACATTAGAGATTTTAAAATTTAATGATTTTAGGTATAACTAAGATCTGTTTGGCAAATCAAAAATTTTGTGACTTTTCAATCTTCCTTCCTCTCTTTGTAGTAGTGAAAACTTTCACTATTTCGTTTGGTTGAATTGCCAATCTTTATTGATTCCTGGCATTGTAATCTCAGTCTCTGTGAATTATATCGTTTTACCATGATGCATCTACTACGACTCTTAGATATTTGGACTGGAACCGCTTAAGCTCGAGTTGCGGGCTGTTTCCCTCAAATGTATACCATATGTTCAGAAAGGTTTTATTATAATTTTATAGAGCAGTAGTCAATTTTCAATCGATAAACTTGACATTCTGCTTATGACCCAATTCATTTTTGGCCAGTTTCATTCCCACTTGCTTTCTTTTTATCCATTTACCCCATGTTCGACGTTTGTTAAGGTAAACACCTAAATATTTTACTTCTTCAGTTTGAGGTATGTCCTGGTTATTTATTTAATTTGGTGGACATGTGTCCAACTTCTGTCGCTTTATTGGACTCTTCATGTGATGAAAGTACTGATGTTGCGACAATTTATTGATTGCTTGTAGGTATATCTGTGCTATAAAGCAGATATATATCGGGGCAAGTATGCTGCAGCATGATGATGTTTTCAATTCCCCGTTGGATGGCTTTCTTTAGTAAGGTTTTCTTCAGAAGTTTGATTTTCAATTGAATTTTTGGGTTTCTGTGCATATAGGCTTCACAACTTAACAAACATAAAAAAAAGTATTTATTTAAATTTTTATTAATTATTACTTTTCTTAACAGAATTTCATTAAAACCTAAAACTTAAAAATCTAAAATCTAACTTTATAATTATTTTTCTCACCGAAATGCTCTTAATCAGCAAAAGTTAGAATTTACTTATTTCTACATAACTATACAACTCACGTTGTGTGTAGTCATCAGTTAACACCTTACATGTGCAGCATGTTATGAGTTGTTATGTATAATCTGTTGATTCAGTTATTTATATGACCATAACTTTAGGTTGTCCTACAACCTGACAGACCAGATGTGAAGAATAGAACAGAAGGGTAGGAAGTTGGTAATAAATGTGGTAATCCATCCTACTTCTTTAAAAAATTTGAAGTCAATTGAAGCAATGCTTGGGGTCTTTTTAACAAAAAATAGTACAAAAAACGGGTTGAACTTTCTTCCGATGTAATATACAACTTTTCGAAGAAATGGTTTTCTACGAGTAATACACCTTGCAAATTCCAACCATAGGTTGTTCCATAGGGGTTCTTAATGAACAATTTACCGTGTAATATTGAATTTACATCTCCTAATATACCTGCAATACTTTACTGACGGCACATTATATAGCCAATATTCCCCCAAAAAAATATTTAGCAAGCTTTTTAAATTATCTTGGTATTAAAGCTCGAATAGATAAATCTTTAAAGGAAATGACTATGGGCGAAGTAGGTTCGCGGGAACAAGGAGGAGTTAATGTAATTAGCTTTAATTCTGATTTTGGGTTATATTTTACATATTTGTATTGTTGGAATTATTCTCAACCATGTTTCAGATTGAATACTGAGTAAAGAGTTAAATTAGCCAATTCACACATTTATCACATAATGTTGCTATCTGAACAAATGACACTAATGTTCAGAAAAGGAATTTTGAACGAGCTCTCTGAACGAGCAATTTAAATTCTTAAGAAAAATATGGCGCTACTCGTAGGAAAATACGGCGCTACACTCCACAAATGAAATAAGTTCTTTCAAAAAGTACTTGACGCACTTTGAAAAAGTCAAAAACAGTTTCTTTGTTCGGAAAAATCCTTCCATTGCATCCCCCTATGCAAAGGTTTTATTTAAAAGCGCTATCCAGGTTCTAGCTCCTTATCCAGGCGCTTACTTCGTAATACTTGTCTTAGCTATGTTTTTTTTCGCTCCCGACAGCTGCTATCGAGATCAGTCATTTTTCTATGCCTAAATTTGAATTTGACGCGCTATTTATTAGTAAACTAAATTTATTTAACATCCAACTATCGTTTTTAATTCAATTGTTTAGCGAAAACTTGATATAAAAATATGAGGCTCCACCTACTTATTATTATTATTATTGGAGGGATATGTGGGCGATCAGCCACCTCGCAGTGTGACCTAAAACATCTATTGTGCTGGCTCCTGCTTAATTATCCATCCAGTCAATATTCAAGTTTTTAAAGAACTTGATAAAACTGCCAGCCGTACGTGATACATACTATCTGGGCTTATTACTCTCCCTCCTAGATGTTTACTACAACATATAGTTCAGCTCAAAGATGGTAGCATTGGAGCCTAAGGACTTTGAGAGGGCTGTCCCACTCCTGTATATTCCTACTCCTGCCCCGTCTTCCGTTTGATTTTACTCTTACGAGTCGCTGGGAACTGCAAATCGCCTGTAGGTCACCCAGCTTTAATACAGGAAGGCTAAATAAAACTGGAGAGTGCCTGGTATACAAAGTCCGCATATTTTGGACTGATTAGCCTTTCAGCCATTCATCATCGGCATATGCTGTTCCACCTTAGATTAGGGTTTTTTGTCAAGGTTTCTTCTTTAGCGCCGCACTTTAGCCTGTGCCAAATAGCCAAAAATGTGCGGAATGGCATTAGTTACAGGTGGTTGCCACGAGGTGGTAGCACGTATACTAGGGAGTTGTGAACAGGTTATCCCTTACACAATTGTACCCATCACGCAGCTGCCTAATACATGACCAGAACTGCTCACGTGATGCGCACTCTACTGGAAGGTTACGGAGCTGGTAGATTATTATACTCAACTTTGATCCCCCCTCCAATAGACGGTAAACCACCCTCCACCTACTTATATGGAGCGCTATCGTGAGCCACATTTTTTACAACGGCTCTCGATAGAAGATATCCGGAATGAATAAAAAGAAACGCAGCTCTTGTTTAAATACATAATTTTTTTGCTCGCAAGTGTAACGTTGACTTATTTTGGAATTGTGAACCACTTACATTTAAGTTGTATGTGTTTTCAAAAAGACTATAATTCATTTTACCTTATGCAAAATTTTCAATGCATTTATTTTTTTTTTATTTTTAATGCAAATAGAATCCGCTTGGCTAATTATGTTTTAAGTGCGCACACATAAAATTTAATTAAGACAAAACAAAATTTATTTCTTCAAGACTATGAAATTTCATCACACAGCAAAGAATTTTTTACTCTTCAAGTTTTACAGTGCACATCCACACTACTTACTAAATTAGAAACAGCATAAAAAAATCATAAAAAGGAAATGAAATAGAAAATTAAAAAAACATAAAATCGGAGCGACGCACATATACAATATAAAATTATTTCAAAGAAAATTCTTTTAACAGATTTAATGATTAAATGGAATTGTTAAAGTGTCACTAAAATTGACTTATAACAGACTTATGTTTATGTATTGTGTAAAGTATGTAATTATATGTTATATATGTATGTTGTTATAATAATATGTATTTTATGGGTACGTATTTAAGGCTATTAAATTTGTAGTTTTTTATAGTTTTTTATTTTATTTTTAAATAACTTAATTTGAATACCCCAACAACAATAACAACAACCATACAGACTTAAGCGACTGTACGATGTCGATATGACGACAAACAGTTAATAAGGGAGATGAGACCCATTCATTATGGTTGGTATATTTATAGTTCAATATATTATATGGTTACACAAAATTAAGACAAGAATGTTTCCATTGAAGCATATACATAGCTTATGTGTATACGATTATAAGTTAATATGGTAATTAATTTATGTTTTCATTTCCAAATTGATTATTTATGTTTGTTAACGATTGTATTTGAAATTAGAGTACACTTTATAGAGTGATTTGTTTAAAATTTGTATAAGAATAAGAGTGTGATCCTAAAATCGGATTTTGGTTCATTTGATTCATAAAATGTATGATGAAATCTAATCGCAGGTGAAATTTGATATATTTTAAATTTTTATTGTATATACAGTTTCCGTTAGTTAAAAATGTATAAGATCGAATAGAAATATTTACTAATTTTCCTTAAATTAAGTAGGTATAGTATTCGAGTAAACTTAACCGAAACAGAGAGTACGTAGTGCATAAATAACACTGATAATTTTGTGTTTCCTCAATCTGAATAAAGCGTCATAAACGGTTAAATCAAGTTTAAATTCCTAATAGGCATTGTGGCAGATATAGCTTCTAAATTTGTAGCAGTTCCATTAAGTTAAAAAATATCCCAATCAAAAATTGTTTTGTTTTACTTACTCGTAAACTACAAAAGCGTCGTTTATTTTAAAAGTGTTCAAAACAATTAAGTAAAAAATTAATTAATGGTAACCAACAATAGACATATCTTAGTAAAACCTTTTTATTGGTAACCTATCAGTAAAGTAATACTTGTGTAAAAAATAAAAATAAAAGTTCTATATACTTTTGCATTTATTGATTCCTAATTCTTACATTAGCTCATTTCAAATCAGTTGCGTGTAAAGTAAAGAAGTAAGTCTTGCCAAAAATGTAGCCTGTCTACACTTGCGAAGTGTATCATTGAGTTACCAAAAACAAGTAATAAGTCTAAGCCTAAGGCCTCCTTACCCTTTATGGCAGTTGGCTCTGAATTTGAGACTAAAACCCGGAACTGAGTTTCACAAACTAATTTATATACCTAAACTGAATATTTCTGTAACTTTTAAGTAGATTTATTTTAACTTATTTATTGGGATAATAAATATGGAGTTTAAAAAATTGTCAACCCTTCAGCAGGCGAAAAGCTCAAAGGCTACACCAATCGGGAATTGCAAATGCTGGAGTAGCCTGGATAGTGAAAATCCCCAGAATTTTCGAAGGCATGGCTCTTGCAATGTCACATAAAATTGTGATTGTCTTGCTTCTGTGACACGTGATAGTGTTAATCTATTTGTTGGATAAAGTGGCTCCAGGAACTAAATTTTGAACGATAACTCTGGCGTGGAAACTCTGCTAGTGAAACTACCTGTAAAGTTTAACTTTTGAGCTTGTCAATTGAAGTTGACCTTGAAATAACTGGCAGTTTGGCGAAAGACTACAGTCAACACAAAAACAGTTCTTTTCATGATTGACTGGCTTGTTCGCAGGTCTTTAGTTATCTTGTTTGGATTACAGGTTTCATTTGGAAAACGCAGGACAAAATTTGGTTTGTACGGAAAAAGTTTCAATACTGTTGTTTTACATAGGCAAATTTAAAACGCTTTTAAAAATAGACACTCACTTCAAGTGAGTCCAAAAGCTCAAATTATAACAAAAGACTAACGAGCGAGTTCACGCTCAATTCCGAAAAGATCTACAGGGTTTTCCAATAAGAGGTTTCATTTTGAATAGCCTGCTTTTTGGGCAGCTGTCTATTTTTATGCGCAGCAATTGCGCAGCAGTTTTGATTTCTTTTGACATTTGACAAGTAAAATCTACGCCATTACAAAAAATGGTACGATACACGCTTCAACAATGCATTGAAATTATTAAAATTCATGATCCGGATTTTCATCGAAAAATCTTCTTCAGTGATGAGGCCCATTTTCACCTCGGAGACTACGTTAATAAACAGAATTGTCGTATTTGGGGCTCAGAAAATCCAAGAATGATTGTTGAAAAGCCTCTTCATCCTCAATGTGTCACTGTTTGGTGCGGTTTTTGGGCTGGCGTTAAGTTTATAAAGTTTATTATTTATATTAATTTTAAAGTTGTTTGCCTTATGTTGCATGAAAAATTTAGGAGGTACAAATAAGTTTGGTTCGGACTGTCCGTTTCCTGGTAGAAAAGCTTCCTGACCGTGTTATTTCTCGAAGAGGTGATCACAATTGGCCACTGAGATCTTGTGATTTACCACCTTTAGACTATTTTCTTTGGGGCCACTTGAAATATAAGGCCTATGCCAATGCTCCACAATCGATTCAAGACCTTAAAGATGGAATTCGTAAAGTTATCGAGGATATACAGCCGCAAATGTGCGAATTGGTCATGGAAAATTTCATGAAAAGGATATGGTGCTGCAAGCGTAGCCGTGGCGGTCATTAGGCTGATATCGTTTTCAAATGTTAATGGCATACCTTTTTTCGTTACAATGAAATAAACATTTATAGATTTCTCTTAAAAAATACTCGTTTTTTTTAATATCGAAATGAAACCTCTTATTGGAAAACCCTTTATATGTAAAAACATATATGTGTATGTCTGTAGGAGTCCGAGAATGCTTGACAAGTTGCTAGACAACGAGGAGCTTATTTTGCAGTTTCCCGAAGGAACCATCAAGAAAATATTGTAAGAATCGCTCAGTAAATGGCAGAACAAAAGTCCCAATCGAACCCACTGTAACTTTAACTTCACCACCCCTTCCACAAAAACTTCAAATGTGGCATGCTAACAAGATATTTCCGAAATTTTCATAACTCCAGCAGTCAAGGCATTTGTATTGAATTCCAATCCAAGATCTCCAATTGTCAGTCAACGATTTTTGAGCACCAAATCCTAGACTTCCTTGATGTGGTGTTCATCGGTAGACGTCGAAGGATGGCAAGGACGTTCATCGTCTTCTACGCGTTCTCTGCTTTCTTTGAACAACTTATACCAACCAAAAACACCCGCTCTGGACAGTGTATTGTCACGAAAAGCCTTTTCCAACATTTCAAATATTTTAGAAGCCGAAATTCCATTTTTGAAGCAAACCTTGATGCAACTTATTCGCTGAACTTTTTTAAAAATCGAAAAATGCACTTTTTTCAAAAAGCTTATCTTGTTAACTAATAAAGATATTGACACGAAATTTGACACAGATGTCTATTAGAGTGCTACTAACCTAAGGAAAAAAATACTCGTTTGGATAAGCCCTCATACTAATCTTTGATCACAGTAGTATTTTGATCGATGACTTGTGGCTTATTGAAAAAGTAGTGACTACGAATGAACAATATTTTGATTGATCAATAGCCTTTTGATCAGTAGCCATTTTTCACAATAAAGCTTGATTTACATATGCAACGTGCGACGAGTGATATGTGGAAATAAACGAGACGGTTTCTTGACAATAATTTACATTTGTGACGGGTTGCGTCACGCACAGTAATTAAATATTTTTTGTGATATTGTGGTTCACTAAAAGGAAATGTAGCAAAACAATCAGAAATTAAGGAAAACCAAATTAAAAGTTTTACTAATATTGGCTTTGATCTAAAATGAATCTCCCAAAATATGTATCAAAAAAAAATTGCCGCCATGTTTTACACAAAATTTGTATGTGTATGTGTAAACCGTCACGAAAAACATAAAATTGGTTCATGTCTCGGCGTGTAGCGTGTGTCGTGTGACGAATGTCAAAATATTCGTTTTTACTTGGCTATAAGGTTCCGTCACACGTCGCACATGTAAATCAACCTTTAAGCTGAATTTTTACCAAAAACACCCTTAAAATTATGCACAACATTTGCCGAATTTGGATTACCTTTTTTCAGATTTAGGTGTTAAAAATGTATACAATGTCAACGCTTTCAAGTTTGTACTCTGCGTCTATCGATAGCCGTCAGTACAATTGCGAACAACAGTTTGTACTTTATAAAATATGCTCTGCTTTTTATAATTAAAGTTTAAGCTTCCTGAATTGTTTGGGGCAAGTGGGTGATTGCAGGTTCGCCAACACTGTTGATAACAGGCGGACTAAAATAAACATGTTATTTCTGAATGCCTCCGATTTACCGAAAATTTCTTGGCAATGTGAAGGATCGAATATTTCCCATCATCGGCTCCTAAGTTAAGGTTCATAAAAACCCTACACTATACAGACCAAGCATTCTTCAATCATTACACTTGGGTAATGATAATGGCATTATGCATTTATTCATGTCACAAATCGTCTCCACGTGTGGTTGAGGTGCACGTACATATCTTAACACAATAACCAACTTTTTTTTGGCTGAAATTGTGTCTCTCCGATATGCCGTTTGTGAAGCTTTTTTTTTCCTTAACAATTTCTGAATAAATAAAATAAAAATATCTTTTTGACATTCTCCCATTTGTGAAGGTTTATTAGAACTAGTGTGTTGTATGCATGAGCTTTTTAGATTGCTTTTAGTTGACTCTGTTGAGCCCCATTAGCATTTAGCACTTTCTTGCCGTTCTCCTTTGCATTAGGCAGAAATGCACAGAGCTAAACAGCTGTTGTTGGAACTATTGAGATTCTCCACGGTTTTAATTAATTTCAAAAGGTTAGTAATCAACAGTAATGTGTTAAAAATCTGTTTTAAAATTCAGTTCATTAGAATTAAACCGTAAACAATCGCGAGGTGAAATTTCTATACTGCATAGCAAATAATTCTAATTGAAAAACTATTAAACTAACAAATCAATAATATCCATAAAACGAAAAATAAAATTAGTTAGAAGTTAGAACCATAAAATTTATAATGTATTTCATTACAATTTAAAATTATTAGTTCAGTATTTTTTTTATATTTTTCTGTTAATAGAAATATAAAAAGCAATTTAATTATTTTTCTATCATCATAAAAATTATATTTTTATTTTTAATAAAAAAACACAAAATTTTCTAATTGAAATTAATAATCGAATGGTTACAATATTAATCAACATCTTCAATTAAAAAACTTATTATTATTGCTAACATCATTTTAGAATAATGCTATTTATATAGCATATAGCGAGCATCAATCGATGCTTGAATACATAAGTAACTCTACATTAAATTAATTTAATTATAGTTTATATAGTTAGATTTTATTACAATTGACGGGTGATTACGACAAACGGTTTACAACCTTTAACAACCATACCATGTCTAGCAGTATAACCTATTTAATTATATAAATACGTTACTTACAATAGAGTATATATTTTAAGCCATACATAATTAAGAATTAATTTATTATAAAAACTACTCTAAATAATAATAATAATTTTATAATTAGACCATAAATGATGAAATATTATTTAAATTTTTTTATTTCACTTATTAACGATATAATTATTAATTAAAAACAGTACGTATTAAATTTATAATTATTTATTAAAATTTCAACACCTACTTTCGATTGTTTGCCAAATACAGATATTTAAAAAATAAAATTTACGAATGAAATAAGAAAATTGTTCATAATTTATTTTCCTGTGCGATTTCTTTAATAAATAATGTACGACAAATAATAAGAGAAATAATATTTAATTTATTTATTTTTTTGTTTAAAATTATAAATAGTAACTTGTAATGATTTAATGTTTAAATGTTATTTTGTATTTTATGTACCACCTCTTTTTATTTTTCTCGTTTTGTGTAAGTGCGTTGTCACTATATTTCTTGTTGACAAAATGACAACGATATAGGTAAATTTGAAAGTGGTAAGATTAAATTGTTTTTGTATAAAATAGATGAAATAACAGTTGAAAACTAAGATTTGGTTCTGTGTTCTGTCCGAAACCTGTCGTAATAATTTTAGTGTCATTCTTATTTGCTGTCTTATTTTTGACAAATTTCCCTGCCGCTAAAATTTTTTAATTTTCCCACTTTAATCTAGTTATAACTTCAACCCATTATTCCATTAAACCATCATTCAGTCATACCATCATACCATGATATTATCGTACCATCCAACCATCATACTATTATATCATCATCCCATTATATCATCATACGTACTATCATAATATGATCATGTGAGGATTCGATTGTATATATTATATACAATCATACCCTCGCACCATTATATTATTATACCATTTCATATTACTACCATAACGTATACACTATGTTACCACGATACCATCGTACCATTATTCATCATTATATCATCATACAATCATACTATCATTACCATCATCAATATCACCGTTAAAAGAATTATGATCCAAATTCAACTGAATTGGTTCAGTTTTAGAAATTCCTCCGTAGTAAATTTGGAGCTGATTATCATCCGTCAAGAAGGAGATGGAGGTTTGATATATTAACAGTGACCTGTCTTAAGTCTTAAACAATATTTGTGTTTATATATAGATTGTTCCACTGCTCACTAAACCCTAATCAAACCCAAACTCAACCCCAATTCAACCTTAATTCAACCCGCAATTGGAATCCTACTCAACCCTCAACCCAACGGCAAACTCAATCCTCAAACCAGCATATATAAAAAATTGGTCAACTGTTCACTCTATCCTAATCCAACCCCAACTCAACTCAATCTTAACTTCAACTCAACCCGTAAACTGACCGCTAATTTAACCTTTAACTCAACCCCAAACTCAATGTTTAAACCAGAATATATATATAAAAAATTGACATTGACAGGATTGTCATTTTTGACAGGATTTCAATACTTTTGTCTTTTTAGACCAAAGTAAATCTTGACATTCTCAGCAAATTATCAGCAGGCTATTTTTCGAAAAAATTATCATGAAACTTTTACGAAATATTACATTAAAATGTATATTTAAGGTTATGTTTTTTAATTTTTATATTTTTCTCAATGGTTTAGACGTCGTCGTCTTTAATACCATATAGTATACTTACCTGTATAAAAAAACATCTGGTGAAAAATACGTGAAATCTCATTCTTTATATGGTACTGGAAGTCATGTTTGAATTTTATCATTTTTTTGTTTTGGAAGTGTAGCCCTAGTTAAACAAAACATTTATGGCAAATAATTTTATTGTTGTTGTTTTCTAAGATACAGGCTGTCAAATACTTAAAAATTTAATGCACTTGTTGTTGTATTTATTGCTATAGAAAAAAAAAACTAATTATCCGAAAATTATAAAATTGAGCTCATCTTAAAGATAAATAAATAGGGATTATAAAATAATTATAAAAATGGTACAATATTTCACTTCTTATTTTTCAAACAGCCGCCGAAACATTCTTTTTCAATTTTCATGTAGTTCTATTAAACATATTAGAACATAGATGTCTCTATTTTACCTATACACATTTTTCACTTCATTTTTATCTTCCCGGACAAATTTTGACAGTTTCATTTAAGTTTTTGCGATTTGAGGATAATCAACTATCGAAGTAAATTTTATTGTATAAAATATGTTGTCAGAGATAACATAAAGTTATACGCGCTAAAATATTTACAAAACTCGTCAAACTAAATTTTTACATCAGATTTATCTTTTTATTTTTAGAGACCAGTGAAAATTTAATTTCACTTGAACAGCGTACTAGGCTTTAGGATGACAATCTACATATTTTTATATTTAAACAGGGCCGTTGAAACTTCCTTTTTGAATTTTCTTCCATCCTGTATCTTTTGTTTTTTCTGTGTATCGACACTATCTAACAAAATTATTCACACCCCAGTCGTTTGCATACAATTTCAAGAAAAAAATGTTTGAACAATGTCAAGTAAAAAATCGAACAATATATATTTATTTCATTGTTTTCGTCGTTTTATTACCATGAAACAAATATATATTTTTGAATTTTTTACTTGACATTGTTGTAATATTTTTCTTGAAATTGTTTGGAGAAGGCTGGGGTGTGAGTAATTTTGTTAGATAGTGTATTTTCTCATTTAGTTTTGTTAAACATACTGTTCGTAGTGAACTTTGAAAAAGAAAACAAAACCACAAAGAAACATAATTCAATTATATTAAAAATATGTTTCAAACTTATCTGACGGCAAACAGCTGATTGGGAATCCAAACATCGTGAATATGTAATCTTCCACGTAATATAGTTACGTTAATATCTGTAAAGGAATACCATTTTTAGAATTTTGTTTAGTTATTATGCATTTATATTATATAATTGAGTACACTTACCTATTTTAGTATTATTTAGAATTTATTTTGCACTTGTTTGTTTTTTTACAATCTAATTTGACAGCTATAAAATAATGTAATAGAATAATGTCGAATTCTTTTCGTTTTTTCAAATCAATGTAAATTTTGTGGTGCGAAAAGTACACGAAACCAAATTGATGTTTTTTTTGACGTTACTAACAACAACAAAAATAGAAACTTCATTTTGTATTTGTCAAATTTGTGAATAGAGTTTTTTGTGTCTTGATTTTAAATCATTTTAATTGTTGTTTAATTATTTTAATCGTTTAAATAAAATTTTCAATATAAACAGTTTTCTCCGTCTCGATTTTTTATTATCCTTTTGTTTGTTTGTTGTGTTTAATTATTTTAATCGTATGAAATGTTTTCAATATAAACAGTTCTTTTCCGTCTCTTATCCTTTTAATTGTTGTACTTAATTATTTTAATCGAATTAAATAAAATCAAGGCACAAAAACTCTAATTGACAACTTTGACAACTAAAAATTGACGTTTCTAATTTGTTGTTGTAGTTGATTTATGAAAAAATATACATTTCGTAAAATTGATGTACATCGAAAAAACATTGATGTTTTTTGACGAAAAGAACATGATTTTCGATGTATGTACATCAATTTTTTTTGATGTTTTTTGGCGAAAAGAATTTAACATAATATATACACTGTGAAATTAGTGTACTAAAATTTTATAACACTGTAAAATCATAATGTACTAATAATTTAGATCCAGCATAGTATTTATAATCTCTTTTGTCAGATGTCACTTTTGAATTAAGAAATAATTATTGTAAAAGGAAAAATTTGTCAAAAGAAAAAATCTACCACATTCGAGAAAAAACTATCAAACGGTGATAACCTGTGCGAATATTATAGTGTGAAAATTAAATTGAGTAAAAGTTGAAACAAAACGTGTTTAAATTATATACCTACCTCCCGCATTAAATTGGACATTCTAAGATACCGCAAAGTAAAACATTGACGCTGCATTAAATTGTGTTCCCTGAAACATTTTGGACATTGGAATTAATTTGGACACGGTGAATCTGCAACGAGCAAACAGAGAAATTAGCAATTCAATTAAAGGATAAAGGACCTGTGGTATCGTATCTCGAGCCAGCGATTTAACGAGACGGTCTGCATTAAACGGGATACTGACCGGGTCTTTTGGTGTACGCAAGTACATACATACTAAAAAACCAGCGCAATATCAAGTTCCGTTTTCTTGCAAAATACATTTAAGTATGACAATCTATAAATTTTTTCTATCTCAAAATGAAATTTACACAAAAATTATTTATAACATATTTTATTACACCGAGCAAACGGAGCAGTGGTTAAAGCTGCGGCGGTTGGATCGGGAGGTACCGGGTTCGAATCCCTATAGGGGCGGGATGCAAAAGGGAATTTTCATCATCTGATAACGATCGGTGATGAAGATGAACACATCTATGACCCCCTGTTGAGACTGCAGAATCCATGGGCCGACCCACCTTTCATGTCAGCACTACAGGTTGGCATGAAGCAATGCAATGTGCAGGTGGTTTTCAAATACGGATCTGTAGCGCCCGTCCTCGATTTGGCTACTCCAGGCGTAAAGTAGGACGGTAAAAAATAAATCAAGAAACAAACAAACAATATTTTATTATAAAATAAAGACAAAAATTTGAAAATATTCTCAGTTACAATTTAAATTTTACATAATCTTCACTATTTGATTGTTTCACTAGAATGACTGCGTGAAAATTGCGAGTTAATAAAGAGTTATTGTTTTCAATTTTCCGAATTTACTCGTTTGCTGGATATATTTGTACTTATATTCAACATATGAACAAAATTCAAAAATCATATCAGTCTTCAAGGTTTTTGCCCATGTAAATAATTCTTTCGCATTGGTTATGATACCATCTGGTTGCCATTCTTTTGATAGTACCTTCTGCTCCATCGCACGGTCCCTTTCCATGAGCGGTTGCGTAAAAATACCACTCACAATCGACGCCAAAATCCTCTTTGTGCTTAGATATGTATATGTATTCAAAAAAAAAAAATTATTTTTATAATGTGTGACGACTGTCAGTATTATAATAAATTTTAGATAAATCAGGAGTTTATTTTTCAAAAACTTCAATTTTTCGTGAACAAGTAAATTGCTGCTGATTTTTAAACCCAAAAAAAGTGAAGATCATCATACTTCGTTTTAAATTTTATTTTGAGAAACAAAAGTATAAAAAATGTGTAGACTGTCATACTTAAACGTATTTTGCAAGAAAAAGAAACAAGATGTTGCACTGATTTTTAGTATGTTTAATAGAACTAACTGAGGAAAAATATAAAAAAAAAAAAGATGCAATTTTGAGAAAATTGAAAAAGAATGTTTCGGAGGCCATTTTGATATTTATCTGTAAAATGAGCTCAACTTTATAATTTTCGGATAATTCGTTTTTTTTCTATTGCAAAAATACAATACCAAGTGCATACCAATTTTAAATATATGACATCCTGTATCTTAAAAAACAACCACAACAAATAAAATCATGTTCCATAAATTGTTTGTTTTACTTAGTGCTGCGCATTCAAAATCTGAAAATCTAAAAATTAAAACATGACTTCCAAAAATATGTGATTTGACGTATTTTATTTTCACCATGTATATATATATATATATATATATATATATATATATATATATATATATATATATATATATATATATATATATATTTTGACATATTTGAAATGGCTGTTTGTAATAATGAAAACACAATTAAATTAATCCATATGTACAGATGCAATGAATGTATTTGGAAAATCACTAATTCAAATTCTAGAAGAACTGACCTAAAAAGTTATGCGCTCCAACAAATAGCAGACGAAAAAAAAATAAAAATAAAAATTTACGGAGCACAATGTCGCGTAGAAAAAAAGATTAGAAAAATAGAAAAAAAACAGGAAGTGAGGTTTGTTCGACGAGGTGGCGTAGAACAATAAGCAATTTTGACTAAGAGAAAGATGAAATAATAGAAACTCGTGATATTGATGTAAGAAATTTTTATTTTCAATTCGAATTCAAATAAATTTTAAGATTCATAAATATAATTTTAATTTAATCCAATTTTTTGCCACTGAAATAGAACGATTCGCTTTCCAACACAAAAATATTCAATGGTATCGCGCATTTTATGCTCTACTTTAATGGAGCTTGAAATATTTTCAGTTTCAGATAATAAACTAGAAAATATTGGGGTATCTTGAGTTCTTTGATATGACGCTTGTCCATTTCATAACATTTCTTTGCTGGAAGTTATTTTCTTTTGATCTCTAGTGTACGAGTTTCATAAAGGAACTAATATAAAATTATCATAAGAAAAAATGCCCAGTTATGATATTTTCTGGATAAATATTTCTCAATACATTGAAAAAAACACATAAATTATCATGATAGAAAATATCACTGAATTTGCTTAGTGTAGACAACGGATTATTGACATTTTATTGATTGAAATTGCAATGATATGTTTTATTGTAATGTCCTCTGAAGAATTTCCGAGTAAGTATGCTCGTATGTTAGTCTTAATAGTAATTGGAGGGACGCCTTTAAATGATATCGCGCTGCTAGAGAGAGGGAGTGGCGGTAGGAACAAGTAATCATATCACTCACATTAATTTTGATTGTAACATGACATTGCTGATAAAAGTGCCCGACTAAAATTACAAGAAAACAGAGAAATGTCTACTTGTTTCACCCTGTACGTTCAAAGAAATCTCTAGATTGTAGACCAGTTTTATTTTGAATTCTTCTTTATCTGTGAATAAGTTTTCAAGTGAAAGGCTGTAATATTTTGGAGGAGTTCGTTGTTTACAGTTTATTACTATAGGTTTAGCACATAGTTCTAGAACGAATAAAAAGTAGCAAGTAGAAACAAGTATTAGCAAATAAACTTGTTTCTTAACAATGGCTTTGTAGAATTTGCTCGGTAAATAATTAAAGTAATTACTACAAAGAAAAGTATTTTCTACTGAAGTCTATTTTGTTTCATAGCAGTAGTATTAATGTTCCTGCGGCCAAGGTTGGTCAAATTACCATTGTAAAAGTAATTAAAATACTTTTACGAATTACAGCAAACTCAGTAATTAAGTATTATAATAATGGTTATGATCCAATATTATTTGGTTTTTTGCTGTGTCTTTATCACGTGTTTAAGATGAAATTAAAAATTTATTTTAAACATTTTTTAAAAAATTTAAAAATTAATTTTAAAAAACATAAACTTTATTGTCTTTCTTTAATCGTGATATATGTTTTAAAAAATTTTTAAGTTTGTTAACTTTTTTTTGCATTTAAAACATGTATCACGATTAAAGAAAGACAATAAAGTTTATGTTTTTTAAAATTAATTTTTAAATTTTTTAAAAAATTTTTAAAAGAAATTTTTAATTTCATCAGTAATTAAAATACAAATTATAATTACTTTCCAGTGGAGTAATTAAAATACAAGTTACAATTGCTTTGAATTGCAATTTGTAATTAAAACACAAATTACAATTACCTACTTTACATTTGTAAATTGATAAATTTTATTTGACAAAATTCTTTTAGTCAAAAAACTTATCATTAGAACAACGATTATTAAGATTAGGTAGATTTGATTAAGCCTTGTAAAAATTTAAATAAGAAATTTCAACTAAATTAAAATACAAATTACAATTACTTAGAATTTAAGTAATTAAAATACAAGATACTGTTACTTGGAAAATGAGTAATTAAAATACAAATTACAAAATATAATTTGTATTTTAATTACGTAATTTAAATACATGTAATTCGTTACTGTTTCAACCAAGTTTTCACAACATTTACTCAAAATGCTGTAATGATATTTAAAGGTTATTAAAATATTCTTGAATATCTAATATCCGTTTAACTTCGGTCACAGAAGGATATTAGGTGTTTAAAATTGGTTGAAGCACTCCAAAATTCTTCTCTTCAATGTTTGATCCAAATTTCCAAGCAGTTATTAATTGTTTTAAAGACAATTCATGGGTTTATGAATATCGGTAATACCAAATTCACCATTCATATTTTTTCCATATGCCATTTTTTTATTCAAAAGTTGTTTATCTTATTTTAGTGTATAGAAAGTGGAATCGGTTCATTTGTTTGTAAAATCTAAATTATTCAAATTAATTAATTAGGGCAGTGACTTAAAAACTGATCGAAACAGTCATCATTTGTAAATCTCGAAAAATTGCTTTCCTTTTTGTATCAATATTCATTTTATTTTACTTTTCCCACTATATTTATATTGGGTAAGTATTGTAATCACGAAAACAAATTTGTTACAGATTTTCACATTTCTTGACGAATTAGGTTACCAGAACTCTAAAACATCGATTAGAAAAAGGTCGTGTCCGCCTTTCCGTCCTTCCAGTCATACATTTTTAATATTTTTGTTTTGCCTCCCATTCTCACAAATATTGATATTCTAGGTCGAAGGTTTGTGTTAACTTTTAGAGGGGCCGACGGAACCGACGACTTTTTGTTATAATTATGATATATTTGGCAATCCATCCTGGTCACAAAGTTTGCAGTCGATTGAAGCATTCAAGGTCATTTTAATAAAAAATAGTACAAAAAACTTGTTGAACTGTTTTCCGAGGTTATATCAACATTTTCGAATAAATATTTTTCTACAGTTAATACATCTTCAAAATTCCAACAATTGTTCCAAAGCTGTATTTAAGATTAAATGAATAGGTAACCATGTAATATGAAATTTAAATTTCTAAATTTACATATAATACTTTGCTGGTGACAAATAATATCGTCAAATTTAAAAATAAAGTATGTATACATGTAGTAAGCTTTGAATTTAGATGACGTTTTATTGACATTTTATTGATTGAAATTTCAACGAAATGTTGATGGATACATTATTTGTAAATTGCTTTAATAAAATCGCCTTTAAAGGTACAATAATTGTGATATTAGGGAAATAATCTCCAAATTTAAGAAAACCCGTGAAACCTTTTAAGAACCTTGGTCAAAATAACGGAAAATCTTTGTAAAATGTATATGGTTGATTTGGTGATCTTTATTTGTGGGAAAAGTGTCGTTCGAGGAGTCGGATAGACGCTAGTTTTTTGTGTTAATTTCAACATAAAAAAAATTTCAATTTGCCAGAAATATTTATACAGCTCAAATCATTGTTTTAAAAGTATTTTTCTACTTTTCTGGAAAACGGCCCGAGAGATTTTGAAATTTTTAGTTTTGGTTTACTCAGACATAATCACAAATAGTTTCCCGGAAAAAAAATCCACCGTAAAAGATTGACGGTTGAAGTCATATCTGAGCATCGCATTTTAGTTTTTTTTTTATTAAGAACTAGTATGAAAATCAAAATGTTAAATCGAATTAGTTTAAATTCTAAATATTTTGCTATTAAAAAAAAAAAAAAAAAAAATTAAAATCCTAAATGCTACCAATACTGCAACATCGGTTGAAGCTGAAGGAATAATTTGCGTTGGTAGAATTTTTTTTTAAATTGGCAGAACAGGGATCTGGAATGCGGTGAGCATGAATGGTCAAAAGGCTTAGTAGTAAATTCACTATTATTGAATACAATTTTTGGAGTCTCTGGATTTTAGTTTTTGAATTTCCGGGGCCGCCGTTCAAAATTTATGAAATCTTACTATTGTCCACCTTTACGAAGATTGAGAAAAAATAATCAAACGGCCATTGCCAAACGTTTTACAGTTTGAAACGCCACTGAATGAAACGCTTTTCTTGAATTGAAACAAAATCAAGAATTCAACGCTTTCATAATGGGGCGGTTACCTCTAATTTTAAATCCAAATTCTAAATTATTCAAAAAAAAAAAAAAATCATTTGGGGTTCATATTTAAAAGTAATTTTAATAATTTTTCGGTATCATGCAAAATCTAAGAAGCAAGCAGCCATTACGAAACCACTGAAGAATATATTATATAATGAATGTAAATTTCTTCCTAAACTTTCCTAAAATAGCAAAAACAACAAATTGTGCGAATGTATGAGTAAAACTACGCATTAACAAATAAATTACAGATTATCCATTAGGTAAGGGAACATTAAAACTTTTGTATTGAACCGTCTAAATATTAACATGTACTATTTTTTCAATATTCTATTATTATTTTTATTATGATAATTTATGTTCTTAAAAATATACTACTGACCAATACCATATGTGGATTTTCCGAACGTTTTCCGATACTTAGAAACACCGGCCCAAAATCCTAAGTATATTTTTGGGTTGATATGATTATTATAACCTAACAGAAAAAAGTAGTCACTTGAAAACTTAGAGCAGAGGGGCTTTGGTTGTTTAGTTATCAAAAAACCCGATATGGTAATGTTCAATATCATATGTGGATTTTCCGAACGTGTTCCGATACTTAGAAACACCGGCCCAAAATCCTAAGTGTATTTTTGGGTTGGTATGGATATAACCTAACAGAATAAAGTAGTCACTTGAAAATTTAGAGGGGCTTTGGTCGTTTAGTAATCAAAAAACCCGATATGGTAATGTCCAATACCATATGTGGATTTTCCGAACGTTTTCCGATACTTAGAAACACCGGCCCAAAATCCTAAGTATATTTTTGGGTTGATATGAATATAACCTAACAGAAAAAATAGTCACTTGAAAAGTTAGAGGTTCTTTGGTTGTTTAGTAATGAAAAAACCCGATATGGTAATGTTCAATATCATATGTGGATTTTCCGAACGTGTTCCGATACTTAGAAACACCGGGCCAAAATCCTAAGTATATTTTTGGGTTGATATGATTATAACCTAACAGAAAAAAGTAGTCACTTGAAAAGTTAGAGGGGCTTTGGTTGTTTAGTAATCAAAAAACCCGATATGGTAATGTTCAATATCATATGTGGATTTTCCGAACGTGTTCCGATACTTAGAAACACCGGCCCAAAATTCTAAGTGTATTTTTGGGTTGGTATGGATATAACCTAACAGAAAAATGTAGTCACTTGAAAAGTTAGAGGGGCTTTGGTCGTTTAGTAATCAAAAAACCCGATATGGTAATGTCCAATACCATATGTGGATTTTCCGAACGTTTTCCGATACTTAGAAACACCGGCCCAAAATCCTAAGTATATTTTTGGGTTGATATGAATATAACCTAACAGAAAAAATAGTCACTTGAAAAGTTAGAGGGGCTTTGGTTGTTTAGTAATCAAAAAACCCGATATGGTAATGTTTAATATCATATGTGGATTTTCCGAACGTGTTCCGATACTTAGAAACACCGGCCCAAAATCCTAAGTATATTTTTGGGTTGATATGATTTTAACCTAACAGAAAAAAGTAGTCACTTGAAAAGTTAGAGGGGCTTTGGTTGTTTAGTAATGAAAAAACCCGATATGGTAATGTTCAATATCATATGTGGATTTTCCGAACGTGTTCCGATACTTAGAAACACCAGCCCAAAATCCTAAGTATATTTTTGGGTTGATATGAATATAACCTAACAGAAAAAATAGTCACTTGAAAAGTTAGAGGTTCTTTGGTTGTTTAGTAATCAAAAAACCCGATATGGTAATGTTCAATATCATATGTGGATTTTCCGAACGTGTTCCGATACTTAGAAACACCGGCCCAAAATCCTAAGTATATTTTTGGGTTGATATGATTATAACCTAACAGAAAAAAGTAGTCACTTGAAAAGTTAGAGGGGCTTTGGTTGTTTAGTAATCAAAAAACCCGATATGGTAATGTTCAATACCATATGTGGATTTTCCGAACGTTTTACGATACTTAGAAACACCGGCCCAAAATCCTAAGTATATTTTTGGGTTGATATGAATATAACCTAACAGAAAAAAGTAGTCACTTGAAAAGTTAGAGGGGCTTTGGTTGTTTAGTAATCAAAAAACCCGATATGGTAATGTTCAATATCATATGTGGAATTTCCGAACGTGTTCCGATACTTAGAAACACCGGCCCAAAATTCTAAGTATATTTTTGGGTTGATATTATTATAGCCTAACAGAAAAAAGTAGTCACTTGAAAAGTTAGAGGGGCTTTGGTCGTTTAGTATACAAAAACTCGATATGGTAATGTCCAATACCATATGTGGATTTTCCGAACGTTTTCCGATACTTAGAAACACCGGCCCAAAATCCTAAGTATATTTTTGGGTTGATATGAATATAACCTAACAGAAAAAAGTAGTCACTTGAAAAGTTAGAGGGGCTTCTTTGGTTGTTTAGTAATCAAAAAACCCGATATGGTAATGTTCAATATCATATGTGGATTTTCCGAACGTGTTCCGATACTTAGAAACACCGGCCCAAAATCCTAAGTATATTTTTGGGTTGATATGATTTTAACCTAACAGAAAAAAGTAGTCACTTGAAAAGTTAGAGGGGCTTTGGTTGTTTAGTAATCAAAAAACCCGATATGGTAATGTTCAATATCATATGTGGATTTTCCGAACGTGTTTCGATACTTAGAAACACCGACCCAAAATCCTAAGTGTATTTTTGGGTTGGTATGGATATAACCTAACAGAAAAAAGTAGTCAATGAAAAGTTAGAGGGGCTTTGGTCGTTTAGTAATAAAAAAACCCGATATGGTAATGTCCAATACCATATGTGGATTTTCCGAACGTTTTCCGATACTTAGAAACACCGGCCCAAAATCCTAAGTATATTTTTGGGTTGATATGAATATAACCTAACAGAAAAAAGTAGTCACTTGAAAAGTTAGAGGGGCTTCTTTGGTTGTTTAGTAATCAAAAAACCCGATATGGTAATGTTCAATATCATATGTGGATTTTCCGAACGTGTTCCGATACTAAGAAACACCGGCCCAAAATCCTAAGTATATTTTTGGGTTGATATGATTTTAACCTAACAGAAAAAAGTAGTCACTTGAAAAGTTAGAGGGGCTTTGGTTGTTTAGTAATCAAAAAACCCGATATGGTAATGTTCAATATCATATGTGGATTTTCCGAACGTGTTGCGATACTTAGAAACACCGGCCCAAAATTCTAAGTGTATTTTTGGGTTGGTATGAATGTAACCTAACAGAAAAAAATTGTCACTTGGAGACAGAGGGGTTTTAGAGGGGTTAGAGGGGTTTTTGTCGCTTAGTAAGTAAAATTTTTGAGCGCGGTCTGTGAACCAGTTTGTTTACAACAGTTGGTTCAGTCAGTCGACCTCATTAGTGCAATGTGATTTTTACGATGAATGAAATTATTGAACAAAGAGTTTGCCTTAAATTTTGTGTTGCAAACGAAATTTCTTGTGCTGATGCGAAAAAAGTGATCCGAATTATGGGAAAAATAACTCGTGGATTTTTCACGACGATAACGCGCCATCACACCGAGCTACGATTGTGAACGAATATAAGGCCAACAACTCAATAAATACCGTCGACCAACCACCACATTCGCCTGATTTAATACCAGGTGACTTTTTTCTGTTTACCAAACTCAAATTGCTACTCTGTGGTACCCGTTTTGTTTTTCCTAAAATATCCTAATTTTTTTTTTTTTTTTTTTTTAGGAAAGTTTAGGATAAAGTTCACGTGAATATTATATATTATTATATAATTATTCCAGAAACTGAAGTTCTCTGGGCAACATTTAATTGGGTTACTTAAAATTTTTATGATTATTGCCTTGATTAATTAATACAAAAATATGTATGAAATGTTATGTAACTTGTGTGTTTTGTTATATATCTGTGCTCATACAACAAAGGGGCATAACTCGAAAATTCGCATTTTTCAGGAAATCGTTTTTAAAACTAAGAATCTTTGAAAATCGTCTGAGTTTTTTTTTAATTTTAGTGTTTGTACATAGTAAATACGGTTGTTTGTAGTTGCCGGAATATTACAAAAAAATGATATCGAATATGGAAAATTCGAATTTCAAATAATATGTAAAAGGGCACAACTCGACTTGTGGTCCTTTGTTTTGTGACCACTTCCTCTCTTCAAATAATGATTTGTTGTAGTTAGTACTAATTCTTCTCATTTCAAAAGATTTTCAACTCATGTAGTGTTATTTACCAGAAAAATTTGCAACACAATTAACTTTCTTCAATCTGGATGCTGGTTTAAGTAATTAAATAGATTCCGTGGTAATGGTACTTAGTTATATTTGGTTTATTGGACTGCTTGCTCTTAGTTGTGATGTGGAGAGATTGTAACAATTTCTTGGTTTCATTTATTTTATCGTTATTGTTTTTATAAAAAAGAATCACTAATGACGAAATCTTGACATTTGTATATCATTAAAAATTCTAAAATAAGTATTTTTATTGGCGTTCAAGTGTATTTGATTTGTCTTTTTTGAAGTATGAATATGTTTTGTATCGGCGCGACGTGGTTATAAAATTGAATTTTGGTTTGTTGATAGGTTTGGTGCCTTAAATAAAAATTATGAATTTTGTATGAATCATTATAAACAAATGTATACACGCCCACTTATCTATCGCCTTTTATGTATGACAAACACCTTTTTCCAAACACCAAATAAATTATACTTCTAATTATTTTGACTTAATTCACACATAAATTATATTAAACTCACAAAAAAAAAAATCCTTTCTTTGATATCAAGCGATAAAATTAAAATCTCGACAAAACAAATTATGATTTGATTTTAAACGTATCAATTTCCGTTTTAATGAATGAAAAACGTATACCTTGATATCATAAACTACCATAAAGAAAGAGCTGAAAATTAAATTAAATTATGGAAACAACAAACACACCGTAAAGTGTTTAATTGGCGCCACATTTATTTCATTTTTTATATTTGGTAAGACATAAAAATGCACGGTGAATACTAATTATGCACGCAACATACATTCACAGTGTCTCAAATATAAAGTAATGTTACAAGAATAAATAAATATAAGAATGAAGGAGACTGAAATAACAACAACTCCTTTATCAAATATCGTTTTATTTCTAATTGATTATCGACGAGCACCGGAAATTATATATGCATACATTTTTTTTTATCGTAATTTACCTCCACCATAGATTTGTGCTACCGTATTCACATTTGAATAATAACACAAAACTGATTTTGATCAAAAAATAACTAAAGAACCGAACATATAAAATATTCGTCGTCTCATTTGAATAATTAAATGAGTTTTAGTTTTAAATTCATTAAGCAGTTCTGTTTTGACTACCAAATGAGTCCACCAAATATATTTTAATTGTGTAAATGCGGGCCATTATTATTTAGTTGCTATTTTAATTATAGATATCTAATTTAAATAAATCTATTCAGATTAAGGACTTTGTCTAATTTGATATTGTATTTTTAGGCCACTTGGATAATTCTTTTAAATAATAGCTACGGCTTATGATAAACTACGGCTTTAGTAGGATTTCTCATTACTCGGTATTACGAGATTCATCGAATCCGAATCCTTTATTTTCAAAAATCGTTTATCATTCGGTTAATCTTTATAGATAATTATAAATTGGACCCGTTTTTGCGATTAAAAATCAATTAAGTAGGGAGGGTACATAAAACATAACTTGAATTTTATCGTTCCAGAATCAGGGCCAATAGACCTAAATAATTATTTCTACAAATAATTATTATAAAACACCAACGTTCGCTCCATGAAAATATTTTTTTTAATTTATTAATAAATTTTGTAAATCTGGCATACCATGGTATGCTTTTTTCGTTGCTGCTCAAAATTGGAACTTATGAGTTCTATAATCTAGCGGTTCTTGAAGAATTGGGTCTGCTCTCCTTAGATTTTTTTTAATTACTGTTCCGTCGTTCGCTTTGTATTGTTGGTTCAATATCAAGAAAAAAAAAAATTCTTTAAGGAGCGCATCATGATAAACTAATTGGAGGTGTATTATCATCATCATCAACCTACGGTGTAGAATAAACTCTTCAATAGATCTGTGGCACAAACATGCTTCTTTGAGGCAATGTAACCAATTCATTAAATCCTTCAATAATTCCAAAATTGTTTCTATATTTTATTTATACTTTAGATTTCAATTTCAATCTTCTGGATCTTGATTGAATGTACACCAAACAATAGTAATTTTAATTTAAGAAATTTAAAAATTTTGTAATTGCTTAGAAAATGGAATTTTAATATTTTCTATGCTAACTTTTTTTTAATATTCAATTTTGTAACCCAACTAACAATTTTTCATATGATGAATAGAATTGTATGGCCCAATTAATCTAGGTTTAGAACGGCTTAGCTAAATAAAAGCTGAAATTAATAATAATTGCGAAAAATTATTGATATTACTGCCCAACTGCAGAATAGTACATCCACTTTTACATTTACTATAAACTCTGCTTATTAAACGGGACTTAAACGGATTGAACCGATTTAAAAAAAAGAAAGTGACTTAAAGATAATTTCAAAATAGTACATCTACCACTTCAATAATTTGTAACGTCACCTTTTCTAGCGATAACTTGTTTCAATCAAGTTAGCATGGACTTCAACTGCTTTTTAATTTCCCCCCTCAACGACACAATTAGAGACAGGTCAGGGCTGCTAGGTGGCATTGTAGGAGTTTGGTTTACAATTAAAAATTGATTAGTACTTTTTGCAGTATGAAAATATGTACGTACTGTCGTACGAAATGGTTAGTTGACATAAAATGTTCCCAAATAGAGAACGCTAAATTCCTGCAAATCTGAATCTATGTATTTTCTTGGAGGAAATTGTACCTTGTTGACACCGCCTCTAGTAATGTTACAAGTGGGTGTCCTTCTTTGTGGAAATAGGCTAATTTTTTATTGGGTGATATGATTCGCAGTATATTTCGTCGATAGGTGGTTCGTCATCTTCTTCTAGTTTGTCAGAACATACAGTCAGAGTAGGTTTCCAACAATTTTTTTCGCTATCAAATGAGTCAACACAATCGAAAATTGAATCCTGACTATCATCATCACTTTCTTCCAAAGCAGCTCGAACTTCTTCTTTCGTCCTCACACGCTTTATTTGTTACATTTTTATTTGAACAATTCACATACAAACTGACCTTGTCGTTCACTTGTTCAACTGCCGTTCACTTTATAGGTATACATAAATTAGAACGAATAACACATATTAAAATACATTTGTCCTAATTTGTCTAAAACTAATGTTTTAAGATGGTTTTTTACAGATCAAACTTAAACTGAGTCTCAGAGACTCAACCCGTACTAATTTTAAAAATGTTTTCTTCAAAACGCCTTTTGATATTTTCACTTTAACCATAAATATCAACATATTGTTTGTTACTACGTCATCACGGCCAAACACTGACTAATTTTTTCTTTCAGTGCGTAAAATGAAGGCGAGATTTCCACTAACAGTAATGCACAGCAACAACAAACTTTTTCATTTTAACCTTAACCAGCTCGAATTTCATCATAGTCCGCTAAAAAATAGCCAAGTTCTCGAGAGTAATTTCGTCTAATCATTACGAGCGTTTTTTTTTTGGTTATACGAACTAGCAACCGTGTGTCTTAAGCAGAGACTCGAGCAATTTTATACCAATCATTGAAATAGCACCATTGTTAAATTAAACCCAATATTAATTAACTATTATTTGCTTTTCATAGGACACTTTCATTTTTTATTAAATTTGTTTGATTTTTTTTTTGTTAAATTAGTAATACCATGCGGTAGTATTATTGTGAAAAAAAAATACTTGTGCACTTAAGAAACTTTTAATTTTAACTAGCCACTAGACATTAACTATTATGAAGGAAACTCGGCGTAGTGTGGTTTGGCATGAAAAACTCGTGACCCGCTAGACTCAACATTGTAGCACAAGGGGTTAAACCATAAATGGTAGCTGTAATAATTTGTTTGTTTTGAAAGCGGCAGAAACCACGCAAATAGCGGTCGTCACAAGGTCAATATTAATGTCATTACCGATAATATCATTACCTCCAAAACCCTTGCGGCATTACTTCTTCATTATTTTTTTAATGTACACAACTTAATAACTTAATATTAATTAAGTGACATTTTGCTTTGTAACATTTGCCTTTCTTTTACGTAAGTATCGATGGAGTTATAGTAAAACTAAATACTATATGTTTGTGTTTAGGATGTGAATAAAACAACAGATAATTTACTCTAGTATTTAATTGTGTAGCAAGCAATAAATTGCTAAATTGTGTAGCCCTGCCTCGATGCAAAAATAATTACCACCGTTGTCCAGCTGATTTTTTTTTTCGTAGTTTATTGCTCTATTTATTTTATTTTGAAATTATGACCCATTTGAGTTTAACAGGCACGTGGTATTCTATGGTAATACCAAGGGTTATTTTAGATTTAATTTGTTTTGGTGCGATTTTCTCTTTATTTTTTCGCTGTTTTTGTTTGAAATGTGGTTTGTTGCTTTTTATCAATTCTTAAAACTGCAGTTAGCTCCTTTAACTTTTGTGATCGTCGTAAGCTTGGTAAAGTTTCTGGCTCGACCACATGGTTGGTGCTTATACGTTCCTTGAAATGGATTTCCGAAGTAAAGTTGGGCCAGGTTTAGTTTTAAAACTCTCACCGCCATATCACCATCGAGATTATATTCAATAAACGGAGGTTCTACCATATAGACGAACTATAGGCGGTTACCTTAGGCGCTAAATGGCCTAAAACGCTAAAATCTGTGCTTACAAGTCTACATTTTTTTGTAATAAGAACTTTTGTAATAAAAATTAAAAATTTCCAAACAAGAATATACATGACTGATTCATTGAGCTCCAGTCTTTTTGTAGGCATTTCGTAAATAATTCAACATCAGAGTAGGCTCTAAAATAAACCTGCAAGAATAAGCTGCCGGAGACATAAATTGGTTGCTAGTGCAGGATCTTTTCAAAATTAAAAATAATAAAGAATTATTTAAAAACTACAATGACTCAGGGCAACTTCAGCCTCTTTCAGCCTCGATAATGAAAGATTTCGTGAAACTGAAAACCAGAAATGAAAATATCTTTACGTATAAATGCTGCTGGTCACAGCAGTCTCCATAATAAAAGATTTCTCGAAAATGAAAGCAACAACAGAAAATATCTATTTATACGTAGAAATGAAAAAGATAATAGTCTTGAATTCAATAAAAAAAATTTGTGTTGTTTTATCGTTTTTGAGCAGCGTCCCGAAGCCCAACCATTTTGTGTAAAGTTCGTAATCCTGTTTTTGAAGATTTTTATTTTTTTTTCAAGTTAAGGCTGTTACAACTTTGCTACGGCGCGGTCTCGGACTCGTTTACGTTTCTACGGAAAATTGAGAATTTTCAAAAATTCCAATTTGGATTGTTACGGCAATCTGATTAAACATTTTGTTCTTAGGTATTTCGTCAATTTTTTCCATTCAATAAATTATTTGTTAAGTTGTAATTATTTAATAAAACCGGATTAGAATAATTATAAGAGCGGGATATATAGTATATATGTATATATATATATATATATATATATATATATATATATATATATATATATATATATATATATATATATATATATATATATATATTTATATATATATATATATATATATATATATATATATATATATATATATATATATATATATATATATAAATATATATATATACATATATATATATATATATATATATATATATATATATATATATATATATATATAAATATATATATATATATATATATATATATATATATATATATATATATATATATATATGTATATATATATATATATATATATATATATATATATATATATATATATATATATATATATATATATATTTATATATATATAAACCCATGGTTTTAGGGAACTTTAGCAGGTTTTTAGCTAATACAAATGCAAGAGAGATATTGAGATTCTGACACTTAGGATCCCTTATCACTCAATACAAATGTGTGGGGGGGTCGCGGAAGATTCTAGAACAGTATTGAGGTTGGCAATCTTGCTTTGTAAAATCTACGTTCTCTGCTAACGTTTAAATGTCTGCAAATACCATCAAATTAAATCAGTAAAGAGTGTAGGTCAGATTCATTGTGATACTTTGGGACGGGGTGACGGATATAGTTAAAGGCTTGTGGTTGAGTACGACAGATAACTCAATTAGCCATTTGCTACATTTTCTATCACATATGATACTATCGAAAAATATAGATAAAACCTCTATACCTTGTGATAATAGACCAGATAATTTTTTTAAACCACATTATTTTTGTTTTTTTAGTGTGTGCTAGCAGTGAGGCAATATAATGAATACAAGGCCGATAAAAAGACTGACTACCATTCGCTTTCTTGGGTTCGATTTTATAATTATCGTTATTGTGGATGTTATATCCTAAATGTAAGTAGTTGGATAAATTTGCTTATATCCATAGCTCTGTGGCTTTAAATAGCGAGCTTTAACCCTAAGTATGAGGTTATTTCAATCAGTTTGTCGTGCTATTTCTTCGTCAATTAGAGGAAGAAGATATCGATTTCGAATTTAGCGCATATGATTATCACCTATCACTTTTACAAAAATAACATTCTGTATGGTAATTATCACCATATTTATCACCTTTTGGTGATCACTTTTTGGTGATTGTATTTTATCTATCATTTTTGATATCACCAACTAGAAAACAACCAACAAAAAAATTATTTTAGGATTCATTTAAAGAAAATGGCGGTATTTATGGATATTTCATATTAAATATTTAAATGTAATGCAAAATAATTCACAAAAAAAGTTAACAAAAAAAAAAAGTTTTAATGCAAGCAAAATTAACATTTCTACCTCTTAGAGCCTTTCAATTAAACATAAAAAGTTGAAATTTTTAGACGTTCCAAGTTTTTTTGCTGCCCAATAAAATATTTTTAGTACGTTTAATACAATTTTTAATGATCACTTTATAAAATACCGGTTTAGGTGATGATCCCAGTGTCGTGATCACTTTTTACTAACACCAAAGCAAAAATCACCGATCACCTTCTGGAATCTCTCTCACTCCTGTTTTTTATTCAGAAGTCTAAGATCGATTTAATTTCATATTTCAAAATCTCCTCGAACTACTTATTTGAATAAGAAACACAGCTTAAATGTTTGCATTCACTAGATTTCCACAGGTCCAAAATTTCCAAGAACGAAATTATTATTGACAAGAAAATGTATATTATATTTTACAATTTTTGGAGACACCGCAGACCAGTAGAAATATGTCACGGACTACCGATTAAGAAACACTGCTCTATATTATGTCAAAAAGTACCAGAGTTTTCGCTTTTTTCAACTGCGGCAACACTTGTCCTCAAAATGCTTTTATAACAGTGTATAAATTTATTTAAATAAAGTTTTTCTGCCAGGTAATTTGTGTTCTGCTAATTAGAAATATTGGTTATTCAGCTTTATTAAGGGGAATTCATGAAAACAGTAATAATTATTGATGTATATACGCTAGCTACATCAATTTGTTAAAAAAACGAACGCGACACGCACATTCTACAGAATTAAATCAGAAATGATAAAATCGACCATTTTCTAAGGGGAATGAAATTTCGTATTGCTTGTAAAATACAAGGTTGTGGAAAATGGGCATTACGGCATGATTCATTCATTATAATAGTTATTTATGGTACTAGTGAGCAAAACGAGATATTATCCATGAGGGATAGGTTTGTCCCACGAGGCGATAGCCTCGTGGGACATTATCCCGAGTGGATAATATCTCTTTGCTCACGAGTGGCATACAACGATTTATCCACTTTTGTTGAAATAGATTTCGTAAATTAATAAGAAATAGTTCCATTTCGTGTTTTCACACTGGATCATTGAATTTTGAAATACATTTTATCATAGTGACCGTTCTTTAAATTGTCATGGTGTACTTTAATTTAATTAATTTGTGGAATATAGTTTTCATTCAATTTGACTACAAATAATTTTTTCTCCAAACGTCTTAAAAGTAGCTTGTTTTAATACTATTATTGGGCATTAAAGTTGGCCTTTTTGTTACGATTAAAAAAATGTGAGTGTTGCTAGGCTGAACTTTTAATCCTAGGTGTAAATGCTCTTTTAACACTGTTTTCAATATTAAAAGTAAATGAGACGTCATAACTTGGTAAGATACACAAACAAAAAAAAAAGTCAAGGCCTCCTTAACTATACAAAATATTTCAATAAAATGTTCAATCTTGATTTTGATGGCAATAGGTTTAATACAGTTTCCTTTGCTGTTTGAACCACATCCGGAGGTAAATTTGATAAATCTTCTGATTCAAACATTTTGTTCGCAAGAAAAATATTATAATTATAGCTTGGCAGTTTGACACTTACAATAGTCAAACCAAACAAAAGTCATGATCTCCTTAGTTTCACAAAATATTTCAACAAAATTACTTTCAATTTTGAAATTTTAATTACATAATTTGTACTTACTTGTATAATTAGTTTATAATAAGCATTTCTTCGTTGAAGAAAAAATAGTATGTGTTATTCGGATTAAAAGTGACTTTGTTTGACTCGCAAATATTTGCTTTTGCTCGGCTACGCTGCGCTTCGCCTCGCATGCAAATATAATTGCTCGTCAAACAAAGTATCACTTTTAATCCTAATGACACAATGTACTATTCCAATGACTACTCAACATTTTGTTATACCAAATATAACTCACGTTGCCCCTAGCAGCGTGGGTTATACAATAACAATGGGTTATTTTACATTTTCTTAATTTGAAATCAGCATAGTTATCGGGCTATTATATATCAAAAGTGGATAAAATATTTTTGTTTTTATTTTCCAATGTGATTCTAACATAAATTTTACTATAAAGGAATGTTCGGTCACTGCAAAAATAAATTAAACAAAATATGCCGTAGTACGTACTATGAGCAGTACTGAAACATGCCACACCGTAATGTACCATATGCCTTATTGAAATTTTTTGTAAAAGCTGTCTAAGATTTAAGGCTTACTGTACTAGTATGTAATAATGATGAAGATGTTTCTCACCTAATTTTTAGCAATTCCACTGTTCATTCATGTGTTTTCTTTCATGTTCGCAGATGACTGCTAAAATTCATTTGCTACTTCATTTATTAAACAAATTTCCCATTGCATTGTTAATGTGTTTTCAATATTGTTAGTTTCAGTTTTCATTTTCGTAATTTTCCAACTCAACTGAAAGAGCCGAAATAAACAAATTACAGGTCGATTTCTTTACTATCGGTGTTTTATAAAATTATTGAAAATAATTTTTTTGCAAATCTAAAAGTACTGAAAGAACTAATTTCCTATATAAAGGTCTTGAGTAGAAAAAATCAGTTGCATCTATTTTTGTATGGACTTAACTAAAACTTTTGATATGGTTAACCACGAAATATTATTGCAAAAACTACCATATGCTGGTTTTCGGCTGTCACTTTACTGAGGTTTAGATCTTTTTTATCTGATAGACCTCTAGTGGTTAAGATTGGTGATGTTTTTAGTGGTTTTTTAGTGGTGTAATACTACCAATGATCATGTTGCTCAAGGTTCTTTTGCCTCTTACTTTTCTTGATATATCTAAATTCAATTTTTTATTTGAAATTTTTTTAAAAGTTTATAGCTTTTGCGGATGGTCTAGTGTTTCTGTACAATGATCAGTTTCAAAGTACTAATATTCATCTATGAAATCTGATATGAGACTTCAAAGAAAATTGAGCCTTACGCATACTACGTTTTAAGGAGCCAAATGTCATTTACCGATGACAATGTCATTATGATTACATAATCAATGCAAGAAGATTGTTTTAAAACTGAATTCTTCTCAAAGTTCAAGAATCTTGGACTGTTTGTGGACACTTTTATGTGCTGACTGCCTCGTAATGATTCTCTCCGTAAATATTTGTATGCTGTTATTCGAAAATTTTATATTTTGCGTTCAGCTTGTTCTTTACCAGTTTTAAGAATTATTTATTTTGCGCTGGTTGAATCGAGGCTATCGGTTTAGTATGCAGGGGTGGGACTTATTATACTAGAATTCACATCCTTGTTGTTGCTCAGAAGCATATTATTCGAATTATGCTCAACTCATCGATGCTTTCGTTTTCGTGACCTTTATTTGAGTTCTTGGAAATATTCCTTATTAGACATCTGTTTGAGTACAAAGTAATGAAAGCATTTTTTCTATTAGGGATATTCAGTCCCAAGTTACAGTCAATTACAACTGAAAAATAAGTAGTAGGTACATACGGCTTGAAAAGTTTACAACAAAAAACTACCAAAATTCATTTCTAATATTGGCTTCTAAAATTTTGAATAGGCTACCGGATAATTTAAAGAGCACTCGTAAAATCAATATATTTAAGACAGGTCTGAAATCATTTTTATTTGAAGCCTCTTGTGTGAATGTTATGCTTTCAAGTGTAGCACATAATTAAACAAATATCTTATAATTTTTTGCTGTTTTAACGGCTAATGTTAAAATTTTTTTCTTTAACTGTAACTACATATATACGACTATATTAATTTATAAATATTGTAAATACTTTGATGGATTGGACTTTTTCATTTTAAAAACATTGTCCATTTTTTAAAGCAGTTGTGACGCCCTTAACCAAGCCATGCCATGTGAAGCGATATACGAAGATAACTGGTACTAATGCAACTTAAAACTATATACGTTAGTGACAAATGGAGCTTCCTGGATACATGGAGCTTCCTAGAAGTTTATTGCTGAAATCATTAATTGTTCTGACTTTGTTCTTTTGTGTTAAATATTTGAAAAGTACTATTTTAATTGTTTCTGTGTAGTTAGTAACAGTATAACAAATGTACGATAAATTGTGAGATGCTTTTTATCAAATGAATTCTTGTTTGAAATTTCATTAAACGATTAATCGAACAGAAGGTCGATGTTGCGCTGCATCCATTTACAAGATTCAACTTAATCCTAATTCATATCGTAACTCACCCTCTGTAACAGTTAACTAATATGTTTATACAACCAACCGACAATCGTTCTTTACTATCATAATGTGTTTATTAAATCACTCCATCGAGGGTTAAAATAAACAACAAATCAAAATGTGATATCTAAACATCAAATTATCTTACAGTTAATTTGTACATCAACAAATGAAATTTATTTCGATATTTTTGAATTGAATATTTGTCTAAAATATGAAAAATGCCATAAGATATGATTCTACAATGTAAAATGTACAAACTATTAACGTTCTAATTTATTTATGTGTGTTTAATTAAGAACGTAAAGCACACCAACAACTCATCTCAAAATAATTTTAATCCCAAAAGATTTAAAACAAATAAAACCTTACAGATTCATTTTAATGGTACTAATCGCTGTAATACAAAGTGGATAGAATTATGCTACAAATTTGAAACAGCTGATACTGCATTTTTTTCAAGATGGAAAAAGTTAAAAATGATGGATATTTCAAATAAGTGATAACATGTAGGTATGCGACGACATAAATCAATTGTTAACTTAAGACCATAAAAATTATTTGCGTTTTGCCGCTTAAAATAAACTGGCGGTGTAAAACAACATTCGCTTCTGACGGGTTAATCTTAGTCCTGTGCAGGCCTGAAATAAAATATTGCACTCAATTTGATTGCGAGTAAAAGATAAAATGTCATAAGTTGATTTCATAGTCGTGATGAAGAAACGGAAAACTACTGTTGTAATAAATTATTTTAAAGTGTCAACTAAAATGTATGTTTTCTATTAAAGTAATGTGTTTTTTTAGTTAAACAGATAGTTGAACTTATAAAATTTTAATGGTGATGAGAGATGATTTTATTGTTGCACGATCGCGACAGCCTCTGTATGTAGTAAAATTAAAATTATCTTTAAAAATCTGTATGTATGGCAAACGATTAAATTTTCAAATCGTTCAAAGACACGAATACAACGATGAAAGTCTATTATATGGATTTATTGTGTTAATTTGAAGTTTATTACGGTAATTTTGGAGAAGTTACGAGGTATTTAAAATAGTTTTTGGAAATTTATGTTACATAAATAGTAGATAACATTAATTTAATGTAATGTGAGACACGCATATAGACCATTTTTAAAATATTTACTTACATGTCCTGTTAAATCTGTATATTTCGGGAAATTTATTAGCTGGGTGCATATTAACGCCGTTAAACAAATATTTAAGGACCTGCTGTTATATCGAAACGATTCGCTTAGGTTTAAGGTAAACGCATCGTTTTGGCGATATAATTTATGATTGCTAGAATAACAAAAAAAAATCACGGTGCTCGAGTTCTTTTTAAGGTTACCAACACGGTAAGCAACACGGCAAGGCGGTATTTCAAACCAATACGACAATAAGTCAGATCTGATTCTTGATTTCTTGATTTAATTTTATATAAAAACCATAATTATATTTTTTGCCCGCCGCTAAGCTAAAATCCGTCTGTCCAAATATTAAATTGGGGTTTTTTTAATGAATTGATCTAAGATTAATGTATAGTAACTTATAGATTTGAATAATTTTTTAATAATTTTGATATTGCAAATGGTATACAATTTTGTCAAAAATTGTATTTGATGAGTGGAAATATCGATAAGGTGAAGCCGTTTCGATTGTTAATCGACACGACAATCACAATAAAGGCATTGCCACATACATAATATCAGACCGAATTTTTAAACCAACATTTCCAATTTTTGTCAAAATTGTTATTTCTCCAATGATAAAACTTTTCGAATGTATGAAAATCATCATAATACTGAAAAAAAATTTGTTGAAATTACTAAATTTTCATTAAAGATATGAATTTGTGTCGACATGTCGATATTCGGTCAATGAATGTAAATCTTTAATAAAATTTGGAATTTTAACAAATTTTTTTCATATTATGATGATATTCATATATTCCAAAAGTTTTATCATTGGAGAAATATTAATTTCTCTCCATAATGGGATAGCTCCCTACTCGATAAACTTACGAATACAAATATCAAACGCGATCAATTTTACCGAGGAAATTTTAATTTCAATTTAAATTTTTTTCTGGTTTTTGCCTATTTTTGCAAAAACATAATGCACATATTTTCTAACAATTTAACTTAATAGTAAGTAGCCACTAAAAATTGGTTTATATTTCGTTTTATCGATAGAAAATTTATTTTGCTAGATCTAGACAATCGAGTATCTACCCACGATCTGTCATTTAGTTTGTTTACAGTGCTCGATTTTTTCAGTTGATCTCAAGTGTTTTTTGCGATTTTGACAATGAATAAAAATATCGAACAATCGAATCGATTTTATGAAAAACACGTGCATATGAGTGGTTCAGTGCATTCAAAAGCGGTCGAGATGTGGTGGAAGATTTGCCTCGCTCTGGTCGGTCATCATCATCGTATTGTGTACTCGGAATTCTTGCCCGAAAAGTCAGACGGTAAATATAAAATATTATCTGAGCGTTATGCACCGTTTGAGAGAGCAAATTCGTCGAAAAAGGTCAGATTTGTGGAAAGAAAACTCATTTATTTTGCACCACGACAACGCACCATCTCACAAGCTTATCATTGTAAACGAATTGCTGGGCAAAAACTCGACAAATATCATCGTGCAACCACCGTATTCACCAGATATGGCTCCGGCTGACTTTTTTCTCTTTCCAAAACTCAAATTACCACTTCGAGGCACTCTTGTTCAGTCGATAAAAGACATAACAGAGATTTCGTGGCGAGAACTGAAGTCGATTCCGGAAAATGCGTTTAAAAAATGTTTTGATGATTGGATTATTCGTAGGGGCCTAATTTGCAGGCGATACAATAAATTTGAATGAATAATAAATATTTTGTGTTTCATTGACCAATTTCCGGTACTTTTTTGCCAGAATGTATGTGACAGTGACGCCTCTAACTAAACACCTTGTGTTAAATTACAATTATTAGAGAATTTCATTAATAAACTGTACGTTAATTAACTTTCTAATTAGTTCAAGAGAATTACTGATTTATTTACAAGAATAAAAATAAACTTTAAATGACTATTTAAAATATTCAAGTATGAATATATAATTTTATTTATTGTTATGTTGTTATACATACTATATACTTAGAACATTTTTATGCCAAAAAGCAAAAAAAAAACAACCGTTTAACTGAAATAATATTAATAAATATAAGTTTACAAGTAGACACATTCTTACGGTGGTCCAGAAACAATCCAAAAATTTGTTCGGCGACAAATTACACATAGTTAAAAATTAAAATTAACCGATCATAACATATGATCCAACCCAAGTATTTTTTTTTTTTTTTTTGTGAAGATGAAAAGAATTAAATGTGTCGTTCATTTTCAAATAGATGAGACTCACCGAACATTTATAATAATAATAAACAAAACTAAGAAGTCAACTTTTTTTGTGAACGACCAACAAAAAAAGAATCTAATTTTGATGTCGCCACACATGATACATTTTTATTTATTTGACTTTTTGAATTTCTTCTTAATTTGTTGTTGGATATATTTTTTAAGATTTTATTTTTTTTTTTGTTGTCTTCTTATACATAAATGAGTAGTATATAAATTTGATTAATTAATATCCAGTTAAATTTAATTGAATTTTTTGTCGTTTTGGGTGTTTGTATGTTGTTTTTTTTTGGCTTTTGTTTATTATACATAATCTTAAGAAATTCTTTTCGGCTCAGTTTTATTTTTTCTTTCCGCGTGCTGCTGAATAATATTTATGGGATATTTTGTTGACTTAACTAATTTTTATATTATTTCCCATTAATAAATTAGTTGGTTTTTAAAAAATAATTCATTATTTATAATTTTTGGTTTAATTTTAAAGCAGCAGTTGTTGCCTTAAGAGCTGGTGATGAGGTACAGTGACGGACGAAAATATGATGAAGTATCCAATGCACACGTGTATTAACAGCGAACAAAGGGTAGTAATAAATATCACTTAGAATCTAGAGGGGAAACATAGGGTATGTCAAATCAAAGACTTCGTTGCTTTTTACAAAGCAATGATGGTGTACAGGCATAAAAGAATGTGTCTCGACCAAAATCTTATACAATGTTAAATTAGAAACAATTCCAATAGTGATTCCAATTAATTTGCTTGGTGTTGCATTACTCCGAATTGTATAGACATTTTTGTTGGTTTTGCTCTCGGCACAAAATTGGTGGCATATAGCCAAATAGAAAAACCATTAAAAATTACAACCAAAAAATAATAATGCTATAGATGTTTTTATGTAGATTGTTATTTTTACATTAGTACTAAAATCTAAAATATCATTTAAGAAAATGCCGAGTCACCCTGTATACAATATTTAATATTATTTTGATATTTGTTTATTGTTTTGATTTGTTTACTTCGTGAATAATAAATTATTATTGTATTTTTAATTACGGTTTTAGGTAAAAATCTGCGTGAGAAATTTACTAGATGATGATGGTGACTATCAATTAAAAGCAGTTCGTAGGTCCCTGGTAATTAAAACGAACGCCGACTAATAAATTGTGATCATCAAAACTCATTGAAGATATTTTGAACCCACCATCTATTAAACTTTTAAATTACCATAATAATAACTTTGGCAATTACAACAAGTCTTACCGACACAACTGTACAGTAAAACTATTTCCGTTTGTAAAAGAATAGCTAGATTCTCGGTCGAAACTTAATGGAAACAAATATGAAATAATTGATCTATTTACCAGACTTCAACAAAATTCTACAATTTTGAATTCCCTTCGCTCGAATGGTTCGAAACGAAAGTCCGATTTGTTTCGAAGTTAACGAGCTAACTCATAACTTCAACATATAAGTAGCCATTTTTACATTTTATATTTTCTTATATGTTTTTCGTACTGTGATTAATTTTCGCGGAAAACATCTAAAATAATTTTTTGTTTTATTAATATCGTGGAATCTAAATAATTTAATAAAAAATTTGAGCTACTAAAACACTATTTAATTCTGGAAAAGTGATTAGTGAATAGAATTTTAATTTTTTACACATAATAACGTGAAAAGTGTGCCTTGATAAATATTAAACTATCCAGTGATAATTATCCAATGGAAAGATATTTGCGCACGCGTGACCATACCGTGAGTCACATAAAAACGTTAAAAAATTCTGCGACTCTATCGATAATACCACCACGCTAGAAGCCTTACAGACACGTCAAGAAAAGTTTGAAAATTTAAATAAAAGCTTTAACGAGTATAAATTAGAGTTATTCGCTTTTGCACAATATGATCCCATAACGGAGGAAGTGGACGAAATTTATTTATACAACATTAGCAAACGAAAGGTGGAAATAAATGTAAGATCACAGGAAACAAAAGCGGAAATACAAGATCTGAACGCAACACTAGGTCAGTTTATTGGTCAACAGCAAAGCTTGTTGCAAGGAATGAACCATAACCAAAATATACGATTACTAAAAATCAATATAGAACCGTTCTCTGGCGATTACAAATTGTGGCCTTCATTCCATGATTTGTACATTACATTGCTTCACGAAAATACAGGTTTGAGTGCCTGCTACATTAATTCGACATATAAAGGTGACGGAACAACACTATGAGGAAGCCTGGTCTAAATTGGTTGCCAGGTACAATAAACCTTAATCAATTATTTCTTCGCTTATTCAGTTATTTTTAGAGCAACGGAAGTTGCAATCAACCAAATCATAGAGAATTGCGGAAATTGTGTGAGACATCAGATTGAAGTGATCAGAGGCCTTAGATCAAATTAGATATGGACACGAGGCAGTTATGGGTGAAAAAATCTGTCGATGCTTTTCCAACGTTCGGCAAATTTCTGCAATATTTAAGTACAAGGTGTAACACATTTGAATTCAGCATGGCCAGTACAAGACCAACTAGCATACCACAAAAACAGGTGAAAAGTTATCAAGTCACCCAAGCAGCTAAATTCTCTGTTCAAAAGCTTGAATGTAGAAAACCGCACTAAAATTATTGAAAACAGCAATAGCTGTACCAATTGCTTGATGTCAGGACATCTTCAACCTGAATGTTTCTCCAGTTCGCTGTGCTTAATATGTAATAAACGTCCGCATTCACTTCTACATAAAGAACTTCATTAGAATCAGCCAACTCATCTATAGCAGCGTTAAATTCAGCATTACCAAATGCACCGCAATAAACACGATGCAATCAACAATTTCATCCATTTCCTGATTCACATCCAGTCAAGTAGCGGGCAACAAATGTTAGCAAGAGCACTGCTAGATTCCGGATCGAAATCATCATTTATTTCCGAAGCTTGCGTTCAACGGCAAAAATACTCGCACATTTCCATTTACGGCCTACCTGCGTGCTCCACAGGCAAAACAAGAGGAAAAACTGTTGTGTCAGTAAAATCACGAGTAATTCCACGAGTCAGTAAAATCGCGAGTAAAAAAATCACTTCACATTTACGTGAAACCAAGGTTATAATACCGGAAGACAACGAAGTGTGGCAACTGGAGCTGGCAGATCCACATTTTAATAAACCTGGCATAGTGGATTTCTTAATCGGAGCCGAATTCTTTTTAGACATTTTAGGCGAACAGAAAACGTCAATCCATCATTTACCAGTATTACATTCATCCAAGTTTGGTTGGCTTATAACAGGAAAATTAATTCAAAACCAGGAAGAAGGCCATAACGTACAGAATTACAGCGCAAAGATAGATTCTCATATAAACGATAAAAATTTGATGGAAATGCTAAAAATATTTTGTGAAGTGGAGGAGCCATTAGTCAATGCAGCTCGCGTTAAAGATGACGATCCCTGTGAAGTATTCTATCGAAACACTACCACTAGAACTCCAGAGGGAAGGTTTATTGTAAGGTTACCAATTGTAGAGCCACAACCAGAATTAGGTGAGTCACTGTACAATGCAATGTCAAGGATTATGGAAACTGAAAAAAGATTCGCAAGATCGACAGATTAGGTCAAATAGGCCAACCGTGGTCTGATGTAGCGCGCCAAGTCAATGCTAAATATTTCAAGCCACATCATGGAGTTTATAAAGATAGCTCGACTGCAAAATTGCGAGTTATATTCAATGCATCTTGCAAATCTACCACTGAAGTATGCCTAAATGATTGCCTGCAACCAGATTTAACAACCATGCTAATGCGATTTCGACAAAATATTATTACCATCAATGCCGATATAGCAAAGATATATCGGCAGATTTTGGTGGATCAGGGTGATGCTAATTTTCAATTTATTTTAGGCCAATTCACTCCACATGAAGAACTAACTACACACAAATGTAACGCGGTCACATATGGAACGGCATGTGCACCATTTTTTGCTAGTCGTTCGTTGCAGGAAAAGCGAGCTGTTATGAAACAAAATATCCGAAAGCAGCTCAGGCAATAAGAAATCACTTTTATATGGAAGATCTCTTAACCTGATGTGCCACTATAGAAGATGCAATTACATTAAAGAACCAGATAGTTGAAATTCTAAATAGTTGTGGTTTCAGATTGCGCAAATGGAAATCAAATTCTCAGCACTTTCTACAATCATTAACTGAAGACAAAGACGCCGATATTCCCAAATTAAGTGAGGATGACCAAACTACTGAAACTCTTGGTATTATGTGGCATCCACAAAGCGACATGTTTACGTTCCAAGTAAATATTCAAACTAGAGACGTAATTTGGACTAAACGGAAGATGTTCTCAGAATGTTCCGAATTATATGATCCCTTGGGTTGGTTATCACCAATTGTCATATATTTCAAAATGTTGCTGCAGAGATTATGGTTAACGAAAACTGAATGGGATGACGAAGCACCTAAGAAACTGTTAAATTTATAGAAGAAAATTTATTTCAACTTAAGCCATGTTCAAGAAATCCAAATACCTAGGTGCTTGCTACCATTTACAGATCCAACTTCAATTCAACTACATGCATTTTGTGTTGCATCAAAGTCAGTATGTTCGAAAAGTAAGGTAGTGCCTACAAAAAAAAATAATTCTGCCCAGACTGGAACTTTGTGGGCGGTACTACTAGCCGATATGGTTAAATATTGCAAAACCACCTTCAATATAGTTAAAAAAATTAATACGAACGGATTTAAATAGTTGTGATCAATAAAATAAAGAATTAATAAATTGTTTTGCTTATTACAATTACAACCATATTTAATAAACTTTAAAAATTTAGATTATCATTAATTTCGAGTAGAGCAATAACTAGACCTTTAAAGGAATTCCCACTTTAGGTGATCATCAGTCCATGGTTAGGAATATCTACCCTTACGACGTATGCAAAACGGTTTCAGATATCTGACAACTGTTTAAATAAAGTTATTATTTATTAAATAGGAAATTAAATTTCCCGATTCCCATTTATTAAATGGGAAATTAAATTTGGAACTGTAAAACTAATTTGCAACATTTGAAATTCCTTCTCAAACATACAAAGTTGAATCGCTATACTTTAAATTTCTGGATAAGACATTATATACTTATGCCCGGTTGCATAAAGCTAACCGTTAGTTAGCTTACATTTTCCCCTTTCTTCTTTTTTAAATTGCGATTTGTTTCACTTTCACTTTATATTTATTCATACATAATTATTTAACTTTCGCTACAATTTGTACTTACGTTACTTAAGACTGATTAACATGACTGTAGCACACTTTTCTTAAAAATAATATTGTACATTTTCCTGTTTATATTACAATATTAATGGGAGAGACAGGAAATCTCCATAAACAAAATCCCCAGGCCTAAAATCGCACAGGTTATTAAAAATTCCCAAATCAACAACATCCTCGAGCTCAAAAACCCCAAAATCAAAATAAACAAACACAAGAAGAATCTTGTAGCTGCATACATATTTACAAATGATTGATTTATGTACCTGTTTATATAGAGTTACAACTCCTAGTCCTAGGATACAGTACATAGCCAATTAATCATTTCTTAATTATTATACGTAAATAGCTTGTGATTTTATCTATTTCCAAACTAATTTTTGTGAAATTATGTGAACGTCGATCAAGAAAATTAAAAAAGAAAATTAGAAAATTGTCTGCCACATGAAACACTTGAAATATGCAAAACTCCACATTTTCATCAGTTGGATCAAACCATATATGTTTTAAGAAATATATGATTCAGCTCTAATTAATACAAAAACCATTGAAGTGCACCTGCACTAAATTTTTAAGTTGAATAGCTATTTGAAAGATTTCAGAAACTTAATTTTCACCCTTTCTCAAACTACTCGGAAAAATAAATTAATGGGGACGTCGACCTCGTTAAAGGCTTTAGAAGGTTCTCAGGGTTGGATAGGTAATCGATGGGACATTTTATTTGTGCCTGAATTGTTCAATTGGCTGTGGAAAGAAGGAATATTTTACAGTTGCTCAGTATAGAGGATGCTTGTTTCATTTTGAGCTGAGAGTTCGGAGATGTATGTAAAAAGAGAGGCTTGCCCAAAAATATGGTCATAACAAACAATGTAAGAGCTTGTCGTTCGTTTTTTCTGGAAATCTTCGAAAAGAAAATGGAGAAAGGATCCGAAATATAATCCGGAATTTTGGTACGTTTTTGGATTCTTTTAAGTAGTACGATTAAATATCTTTGTAATTAATGATATTTAATTTTTTTATAAATAAATATTTAAATTTTATTCCGATAATTTTACAAAAATACCTTAATATATAAGTTTTCTTCATTTAACGGTTATTGATCTTATGGCTAATTTTTAGTATCAGACTTTTTTTTTTTTTTTTTATAAACACTACAGGTACTTCACCCACCAAATTATAAATTCTTTTAAAGCTGTTCCGAATACTAAAGGTATCCCAGAAAAAAAATTATTAGCTCCTCAAACACGAAATCCTGAAATGTTGGTAAATAATCTTCAACCTTATTTACCAAAATTTGGGGTTTCCATGTTTGGGGACTTTGTGCTTAGGGTATTTTGAATTTTTCCATTTTGAATTTGGTATTTTTTTTTTTTTTGGGCTTATGATTTGGGGATTAAGCGCTTTGATACTTCCAGCCGGAGTCGTCATCGTTACCGCTCACAAAAATAAAAATAAAAATCCCAAAAATGTTTTTTTTAATAGAACAAATTTTTGAGAAGTTATTTTAATCGTTTTATATCTTCATTGAAGATTCATTAAAATACCAGCATTCTTACAAATTAAAACATTTTTTTGCAAAAATTTCAGTTTTTTGGTTATTGACATACTAAAATAGAGAACTCCCCAAAGTCGGTTAGCATTGGACCCTTTGCGCTAAGATGACAGGAATACGAAGGAAAGTTTGAGAAATATTCACATTTATATTAATATTTACGTTTGTAATTTCACACACTAAAATAAAAGCGTTAGCATTGGTCTCTTCTTCGCAAGGATGACAAGAAATTTCGTAGCATCCTTTTGTTGTCATATTATAGTTATCAAAAATTTAATGGGGTATTCCATTTTAATGGGACGCGATATATTGTATTTTTTTGAGATTTTTTGTTGGGATTTTTATTTTCGGGATCATGACGGTACTCCATCCAGCCCATCCCAATATTAATGGAATATTTACCATCATATTCTCGAAAATAAAAATTCCATAAAAAGCCTAAAGAAATACAAATTAAAGCGTCCCATTAAAAAGGAAGGCCCCATTGTTTTTTTAAGAACAATACGAAAACAAAAGGATGCTGCATAATTTTTTGTTATCCTTGCGCAAAGAGGACTAATGCTAAACGGCTTTGTTTAGAGGATTTTTTATTTTGGATAATGAAAAACAAACGTAAATATTAATATAAATGTCAATGTATTTGTGATTAGAAAATTTTGAAAATGAATTTAATTTTTAAGAATGTTGGAATTTTAATAAATAGCCAATTCGGCGGTTAGGGGTGCCAGTCCCCATCCTCTAAGGTACAAAACGAATTAACTTTTCAAAAATTTGTATTATTAACAAAACTTTTTTTTCCGGATTTTTTTGTTTTTTTGTGTTTTTTTTTTGGAGGGGTAAGGATACTAACCCAATATTAATACTGGGCTACCCTCTGTTACATGCAGACAACAGTGCTGAAAAAATAAAAATTAGTCAAGAAACTGAAATGAAATGTAATCATTAAAATTATTTTTTATTTACTTTAATTAATTAACTCACCACATATGACAATAAATGTCATTATTATTGTTTGTTGTTATATTTTGGTTTTTTGCTCATTGAACTCTATTGAATTATAAATTATTTATAGTTAAGAGTTTAGCTGTAGTTGTAAATTTATTTAGTAGATGTCATTAGTAAGAGAATATAAGCTAAAAGAAAAGAAAAAGATTGTAAACTACAATTGGATGTAATTGTTGCTTCTAAGTGAAGAGGCTAGACAAGTTTAGTTGATTTTTTCGAGAAATATATCGCGAGTGTGAATGAATCGGTTGCATTTTAAGAAAGTCTAAGAAAATGGTTTTAAAGTGAAAAATTGTGCCAAACGCTCGCTGTAACACTCACTATTTGATAAAAAATCCTTAAAGAAAGCAATCCCAAAAAATAAAGTTTTTTAAATATGTATAACAAATTTTTGAAAGGTTCTTTTCGTTGTATACATTAGCGGATGAGGACTGCCGCTTCCAAAAACCTGCTTTGACGATTTATTAAAATTCCAAACTAATAGAAATTAGAACGTTTTTAAAAAATTTGTGTTTTTTAATAATTAACATACTAAATTAGAGAACACTCTAAAGCCATTTAGCATTGGTGCGCAAGGATGACAAGAAATTATGTAGTAACCTTTTGTTGTATTGTATAGTTGATCGTAGTTAACAAAAGTTCAATGGGGCCTCTTTTGAGGAATCGAGGGGTTACGGTTTCAGTGGCCGATGTATCAAATATTCTGTAGGGAAATATTTTTCAAATTCTGTAAGGTTTCTTACTGATTCGCTAGTCTTTAGGCAAAATTAAATTTCTTTCGTTTTTTAACGCATTGGAACGTCGGTAGCATATAATCTCGTAACAGCTTTCGTAGTAGAATGCGCAGATGATGAACTAAAACAACTTTTTGTTAAACTAAAAATAAGCAATAGTTATTTGCATACAGACTCTGCTTTCCTTAAGTTGAAGTAGCTATTATTTATGCTAATGTAAAATACAGTTGATCAGCTTATATTATGAAACAAACCGCAACTTCACGTACAAAGAAGAAATAAACTATACCATTTTAGTTTCAAAATGAGAATAGTAAACTTCAAAATGCAGTAGTAAATTTCAATATGAGAAAAGTAAATTTCAATATAAGAATAGTAAACTTTAGTATGAGGTGAGTATTTATTTTGATTTAAAATAATTAATTTAATAGAAAATATGGTAAATTCAATTTACTAATATTCCATATTTTCTAAGTTAAGAAGGGCAGGGAATTTTCTTTGAATGCTTGCTATGCAATTGCCACATAATGTGGTGTAATTATCTGCAGACCTTATTCCATAAGGCTAAGGCTCTTATATCCTAGACACATTGCAATTTAATAAAACAAGATTACCAGATTAGTCGCAGTGTGTCAACCCCGATTTTAGCTAATCCCTTTGTTTTGGCAAAGTATACGTAAACGAGTTTAGTTAAATCGGATTTATTAAACCAGTCTGTCTATAGCGTTGCCAGACTGCGGTTTAATAAATCCGATTACTTGACAATTTTCTTGAGAGTTCTCTTTTAACATAACTCTTCACCACAGACCAGGTATTTTTCAATATGGTTAAACATTGCACTATAGGGTCCAAGTTTGAGTATACTATTTTCTCGAAATTCTTGCACCTATAAAACTTCTTCAATTTTTACTGTGACAAGGTGCATTGCCTTACCATAACAACTGGTTCACCATGTCTAACCATTGCTTGACGAAGGCAGGATTCCATCCACGCTTTTGCATTTTCTTTCTTGAACGGAGCTCTTCTTATTTCATAATTAATTAATCCGACTGTGCTAATGCAGCCTATTACATGAACATTAACGCCTTTTGAACCAGCTGCTATAATGGTGCATCTTGTTCCCTTCGATTATCTGCCCTGTATTTTAAATTAGTTTCATCCTTAAACAAAATAGGTTTATTTTGGGCCTGAAATTCCAGAAGATATTCAACAAACTCCTTTCGCTTTTGTTTGTTCTCATTGGAGTTTGCCTTTTCAGGTTCATACCATAAGTATTTCAGGGTGTGACAGAGAAAATCCAGGTGTTTTGAAATTGGTGTTTTGGGTTCCGCCAATGTAATGCGGCAGTTTCTTTCGATCATTTCATAATTGCATATTTTAGATACTTTCTTATTTTTTGTAGACATTTTTTGGGGCTTTAATAGTTATTTATGCTACTAGTGAGCAAAACGAGATATTATCCATGAGGGATAAGTTTGTCCCACGAGGCGATAGCCGAGTGGGACATTATCCCGAGTGGATTATATCTCTTTGCTCACGAGTGGCATACAACGTTTTATCCACTTTTGTTGAAATTAATTTCGTAAATTAATAAGAAATAGTTCCATTTTGTGTTTTCACACTGGAGCGTTGTATTTTGAAATACATTTTGTCATAGTGACCATTCTTTAAATTGTCATGGTGTACTTTAATTTAACTAATTTTTGGAATATAGTTTTTCATTCAATTTGACTACGAATAATTTTCCAATGACTACTCAACATTTTGTTATACCAAATATAACTCACGTTGCCCCTAGCAGCGTGGGTTATATAATAACAATGGGTTATTTTACATTTTCTTTATTTGAAATCAGCATAGTTATCGGGGTATTATATGTCAAAAGTGGATAAATTTATTTACACATATGCAAAGTTGCAATTGTTCTGTAAAATTTAAACAGTTTATTTCAAACCATCACAAGGCCTACTATTCTTATTAAAATGTTTACTATTCCTATTAAGAAGTTTGTTATTCTCATATTGAAGTTTACTATTATCCGTTTTGAAGTTTAAAATTTTCATATTGAGTTTTACTATTCTCATTTTGAAAATAAAATGGTATAGAATTCCAAGTAGAGCAGTTTTCTTAAAAACAGACCACTTGTGACCTAAACCGACATATTTAGTAAAAGATTTGTAATATTAGAAAATCATTTTTGAATGTCAACGATGCTATTCAATCAACTGGTTATTTGATAAATTAATTTTTCCATTGATTTTTCTTTCAGGTAAGAACATCTTCTTTTGAAACCAACGCCTTTCACATATATTTGAGTCTTAATGTGAGATAGGCTTTCCAAGATTAAACCGCCTTAAAGGTTATGGCTAAATGTAAGTAACTAAAATTTAGTATAAATACCGCAGATTAGATTATAACAAATCTTATTTGTTTTCAAATAATTTTGTCGTTCACTGTACATTATTTATGTATAATGTTATAAAATTAGAAGTAATAGAAATGAAAAAGAACAAGAACCATTTATACTCGTAATTAAAGAATTATGATGTGTATTACAGTAAAACTTATTACAAATATATTTGTCTGTTTTGAATTATTAATTTCTAAAATTAAATTAAATTATTTCTTCTGGGCTGATAAATATGAAGAAGATGAGAAAATGTTAAGCTAAGAAGAAAATATAATAAGAAGTTTTTACGTACGAACACTTAAAGCGTATACTAGATATTTTATTTAAAATACAAATATTTTAAGTAGGAAAAATGATTTTTGATTTGCGCAGAGCATATTTATTCATTGGGAATATTTTAATAACTGATGCACACCTGAATATTATATAATTTCCCATCAGTCCCTGAAGAACTACTTTATTACTAATAAGGAGTCATTATATTGAAAATACTTAAATATTTATCATCTTAAGTGGTTTTCCTAATTTTACTCTCGTTAATCTCAATACAGATCCCCTTAGTTTATAGCAGTAATACGGTAAGTCTATTTAAAATAACTAAACAATGTATTAAGAAAATCGTCAGTCATTTAAAGCTATTAATATTTCTTAAATATGTATAAGATTTACAAGAAGAAAACCTTAAAAATTTGTCTTATTATTAGACGAGTATTCAGTATGAAATAAAAAAATTAGTTAATTTCTTTACCGAATTATTTTTCTCTTCTGCGAAAGAATAAAACAATTTTTTTTTGCTTTTCTTTGATTTTCAAGTTAATGAATTAAAAATATAATTTTTCTCTTTTTGAAAACTGAAATTAGAAAGAAAATAAACATATTTCCACAGAAGATTTACACAAACACACACACACACACACACACTTATACATACACAAACAGAAAAAGTCCCACAAAAGAAGAGGAAAATTTAATGATTTCCGGAATAAATTAAACGTAATTGATAAGTTAATGAAGTACTGAAGTATTTAGAAATTTATTGTTTATGTCATAATGATAAATTTGTTCATTATTTTATAAATGCGTAATTAGGGAAAATTAAAATGGTTTGTACTAAAGGGTCAGGGATAAATCACGTAGACATACCGCTTTAGCTGCAATCTAAATTACAATGTCAATACAAATGATATACCTCTAATGAAATAATTTTTCAATAAGAGTTATTGCTTACTGCTGAAATTTTTGTTACCAATAAGATGTTGGATGGGAGATCTATATTAGGTGAGCAGTTATTTGGTAGCATCTTCATCGGATTTGCATCGGAATGTATTTTTACAACTTTTTATTTAATTTGGCATGAACCTTGTTTATCTTTCTATCAGTTTGTTTCAACTTCTTTGATATTGTTTTTAACCAAGAATCAACCATCACACGATGAAAACGACGTAAAATAGCCAATAGCGATGTTGACAAAAAATAATAGTCAATTGGAAGTTCTAGCTCCAGTCGTCAAATAATGGTCAAGTGGCAGCTCCAGTCACAAAATGCTGAAGTGCCTTCTCAAGATGTCAAAAAGAAAATGTGTGCTCATGTCGATGTATAAATAAAAGGTTGCACACGAAAATTTTTGACATTTAATTGTTTCATAGTAACTAGTAAAAAAAAAGTGTTACAATTATGTTAAGTGTACAACCGAACTTTTTATGATTCTTAAAATATCGGTTCACATATACAAACATACATAAACACCAAAACAAGATTTTCTCATAAATTGATTAAGTATACACACAAAAAGCTTACCCAAATAATTAATTTATTAATTCGAGAAACGAAATTAAGCAAATCAAACAACAACAAAACTAAAATAAGCCTTTAAATTTCAAAAACGTATGAAAGAAAGCGAGAAAGAGGGAACATAAATATTTTTTTTTTTGTAAATTAATTGTGTGAAAAATAAGATAAGTTGAAATTTATTTTATTTTCATTGCTTATCTGTTGGTAGAATCTTACAACTTATTTTAAAGAAGGAAAAAATTCAATTTTACTTTGTCAAGAAAAAAGTTAAATTAAAAACAAAACTAAAGCTATTATTAGGTTGGCACAAAGCGTATCGCCCTGAATGTTAAATATCGAGTTTGGAACCTTCAGTAGGTACCCAAATGTAAACTAACTTTTATCATTTATCACAAAATCAAGAATATTTAATTGAATTTTAAAATTAAAAATTCCAAACCCAACAGGTTGAGAATCTTTAAATGGTGAAAAATTATAGCTCTTAATCCGTATTACATATTTTATTTTGGTTTGGTTTGTTTATTTTATACGATATTTTGGCATGAATACCGCACTCGGACTGTCGGAATAATACCTCGTTAATAAGTTTTTATTTCTTTTTAAAATTCGTATGTTTATATATAAATAAGACCACCAAGAGTGTTTTCATTATAATGGTTACATAGAGGGTCAATTTAGTTAATATTCTTCCAATGCTTTCTAATATAATATTATGTGATTGTAAGACAAACTTAGACATGAAACATAAAATAGAATTACTTCTCGTAATTAATTAAATTTCATTGTAGTGTCAATTTCCGTTCGATTTTGTCACACACCGCACATACATACATATTTTGATAATAAAGTGTTGTATATTTATTCGATTTCTTTGTACATAGAATTTGCTTTCCGAAATTTTGAAGTTCCTGATCTATGACAAATAACAAAGCGCACACATCTTCCGACAAACCTAGAAACGACACACAATTTGCATAAATTAAGTTTTTTACAATATGAAAAAAAAAACTACCGACAACTGTTTTGGTTGTATTGCATCCATATATGTATGCATGTATACTAAACAATACTACACATATTTTGAATATTTCACTTTTGATTACTGAAACGTGTGTGAAAACACATTTAAAACAATAAATTACTTAATTGCCCCATAGAATTTTAATTAATTCATTAAATACAAAACAAACAAAAAATAATAATTTTCAAGTTGACTTCACGAAAGAAAATACTCTTAAATAGTTTCAAGTAAGTCAACACTTTAACACTATGTTGTTATTCTTTCTATATTATGCAAGAATATGTAATAAAAATAAACTGACGGATTTCTGTTTATATGGTTGTTTTGTAATTACTGTCGGTGTTTGTAGTTTATTTTAAGATTTAAATGTTACTTAAAAATTGAAGCCTGATTGACTTAATGAATTCATTAACGAAATTTAACACTATCAAATTTTAAAAAGTAATTAACTAACAAAATTCGAAAATTTACTTAAAATCTATGGAGTAGGTTTGATGGAATTTAAAATTTACAATTACGTTTTGTATTTGCTAATTAGAAATATGTATAACGTTCTAAAACATTTTTCTGTTTGAGCTCTTTGCATGTAGTTTTCATTTACACTTATTGTTATTATTATTACCTTTCTCTATACGTCAGGAAGTTTAAATTTACAATTTTTTGTCAAACTCTTCAGAATTTGATTGAAAAATGACAATAGACGAAGTGTACTCTTGCATTATATTGGTGAAAAATTACTCCTGTTCTATTGCTCAAATTTGACCTCGTTTGGTGTAAGGCTTCCTTTAATTTGTCGAGTTGGTCACCATATTACTTGTCAGCATATATCGTTTTGCCAGCTTTAAGAAGCCCAAAGTAAACAACACCTTTACAATCCTAGGTTTAGGTGGCGGTTCACTAGGACTAGGCATAGACACGAAAACTGGTTCGTAGCTATACCACGAATTGTTGTTTATCCTCCAACTCATCTGAACCATTTTGAGCTGTTAACGAAGCGCTGAATACTCCTGACGTCCGTCAGGTCACTGAAGAGGGGTGCCCCTAGAAACTTTAGTCTGTTTCGTTCCAGGCGAGAATAGGTGCAAAGAAGATGAATTACTGCCTCCAGTGCCTGAGTGGATGTGCTCCTCAGTGCACTACTAATCCACTACTCTGAACTTCCTGAAGTTCCAAAGTAGGGGGACAGTACGCCACCCTGCGGCGTATCTCTGCTTGCAAATCTTCTGGCGGACTATTCTCGAAAACTGGCATTTATGATCCTGATTTTTTGAATATCCGCAGAGATAATACCATCGAATCCAGGTGACTTATATGGTATAAAACAATTTATCGCCCACAGGATCTTTTTTCTGTTAATAATTTGGCCTACAAGACTACTGGCCCTATTACCTACTGATGTGGTAGGTTCAGATTCGGAACAACCAGGAAAATGAGTTTCCAGCAGAAGTTCCAGCGATTCCGCACTATTAGTGGTCCATGTACCATCCGGCCGTTGAAGATAACTTGATAGTATTTTGCGTAGCCTAGACATCTCCAAAAACTCATGAATTTTGCAACAGTGTAGCCTCCAAGATCTGTTCTTGCCACTTTTCAATTGATATTTGTAAATTTTGCGGACCTCCTTATAGGACCCCCAGTATACAGCGGCACTTGTTTTCCTTGCAGTTTTAAAAAGGGTTTTGGATTTTTGACGTGCTTGTGGAATTTCCTTAGACCACCAGGGTGGGCGAGATTTACCCCTAGGCCTGCTAAGAGGATTATATCCCAGTATCGCTTCATTAAAAGCGCCGGACAGCCCGTCCACTAAGTTATCGAGCTCTCGCGCAGTTCTTGGAGGTTTTGGCACCGGAACTGGTAGTGAACTACCCAGAATTGTTCTAAAGGTATACCAGTTGGTTTTCCTCCTATTTCTGTAGATTGAACTTTTTGAAGAATCGATTGAATAGCACACGCCCATGAAGCCAAGTCCATTTCAATTGAAGATAACAATGATCAGAAAAGGAATGGTCGTCCGACACTTTCCAGTTTAATAGACTAATCGTCAAAAAGTTTGAGACAAGTGTAATATCCAATACCTCCTGTCTATTTCTAGTTATAAAAGTCGGCTTATTGCCTTTGTTATATTTGTGAAGGTTAGTGCTTAAAATGTAATCAAGGAGTAAGTCAGCTCGTTAAGCTGATATTAGCTAAAGGTTTCGTTTATCGACCTCAATGCTGACCGCTGCTACATCTCCATTGCCGAAATTTGGTAGCAGAAAACCACTTATCCTACCTTCTTTTTTCGTATGCATTAATCTATAACAGGGAGTCCTGAGCCAAGTACCCGGTCTTCCGTGACCCAAGATTCCTGGATAAAGACGACATCTGTCCCTTCTTTTCCAATTTTTATGATGAGAGCATCTGATGCTGCCTTAGAGTGGTGAAGGTTGACTAGTAGATGTGTTAACCTAAAGCTTCTTCTCCACAGTATCATCAAAGATGATATGAAGCCCCTGATATGAAGTCCTATGAGAGCCTCTTCAATGACTCCAGGGATTTGAGATCTCCGTGTCTCTGGAGGGAATTTCCGCCTGGCTATCCACTATTTCAGGGTGCCTAGATGGGCTTTCAAGCACAGCTTTATCGAACTTCGGTGCCTCCGGCTTGTCCGCGTCCTTATATATTTTGAGTGTGGCTGCACTGAAGCCATAGTATACGATACTATTGGTTTTTCCAGTGCAGTCAGTGACTCCCTGTTTAAAATTAAGTCGAATAACCTGTAGTCAGCCTTTGGCCCCTCGAGCTTGGCAACTTTCCAGTTGTGCGTTGGCAAATCTGGGTTACCAATCTGGGACAACTGGAGTATCTATCACCTTTAGATCGCTAGGCTCCAAGGGACCAGCAGCCTCGCTCTCGGCTTACAGGGGATCTCTTCCCTATCTATAACAGCAATTCTGGATCCGTGCCTCACCTCGCCATGTGCCTCCTCCACTGCCTTAGTATAAAGAAGCAGAGATCTTTGATCTGCCCAAGCAGTAAGTTTTACCTGATTCCCGTGACAGCCTCATACTGGTAGCATGGAGCTGCGTTCTTTTAGTAATCTTAGGACTTTCCTCCTGAGATCTTATTCACTTTAGCTGTGAGCCAGCTGAAGGGCCTCCCGACTCTTGTTTGGTGAATTTCGTTGCCCACGTAACCATGCCTTTGTTTTTCTCTGTTCTGTCTTCCGGTGAGATGTTGTTTATTTTATCTAGAGCCCTCCAGGCCTTTCTCCTAGTGTAGTAGTTTGGTCTTGAGGAAACAGCTTCGTTCGTGCTTTGGGTGGGTTTAGTGAACCGTGTGGAGGGACCAGCCTCATTTGAGCTTATGTTCTGCGATTGGGTTGTAGACTTAGAGGCAGGCCTACAGACCCGAGTGTCCTTGTCTATATTTCGGAGATTTGTATGAAAGCCAGACTTTTTTTTTGTTTTTTGTTTTTGTGATCCATAATAGGTCGCATGAGTAGCGGAGAAAAGGGTGTCCATCTGTGCACAGATAAGTCTACTTAATCCGGAGGGTGCCAGGTATCCGGATCAACCGTCGTTAGCGACTGAGCTAGTTTTTAAACTGAGCCATAAATCTGATCGTTTATCGGCACGGTAAGAGTACCACCTTAACCCAGCCCAGTGATTTGTTTAAGATTGACTTCTTTAGCGCTGTGTTTTAACCTAGAAGCTAAAGAATCAGCAACCTAGTTACCAGCGGTCACTACATGGAGGTAACATGAGCACCTATAAAAGCTGCAAGTTACGGAGCTGACAACAAGTAAATAATTTGAAACCCCCAAGCAACTTCACACCTGACTACCTTTACAATCCTAATCCCACAAATAATCTAACAACACTTTGTTTCGGTGCATATCATTCTTCTTTAGGCGACTAATGCCTTTTTCGGATCACATTATAGCGTACAATTTTGTCTACAAATGGTTCACATTCACGATGGCTTAGTATTGAGGAATAATAATTAAATCGGTCTAACAAATTCTTTTCACTTAATTTGTGTGCTACTCAAACATCCAGCTTACAAGTTATGTTCAGAAATTTTAAGTGATTAAAGACTGTTCTATGGCCTACTCAGGGATTTTCTTCTAAATCTCTTGTCAAGTGCCGTCGAATTTTCTTTACCATTGCTTTTAAAATGTGTCCACGAATAGTCGATAGTCTACCAAAGCGTGGTTTGCCTTTTAACTGAAAATCAACTAGAGCAGATTTTAGCGTACCAAGTTTGACATATCTACTTCAGAATGAAACACTTCAAAATAACTTATTTACTTAAAAATATCCCTTAATGCAAAAAATAAGACATTGCTTCACTAATGTTCTTTTAATTGAATTCGTTGTGCTTCTGAAGTTAAAATTATTGTGGGCCATAGTAATTAATTTTTCCCCACTATATTTGAAAAATTAAACTTGAATACAAGCCCGAATTTTGATTTGGTGCAGGTTCGGTTTTATAAAAATAACAAAAAATTATTGATATTACCGATTTTGAATTTTTTGAACTTCTGTGTTCTTAGTGTAAATGGAATTTCACAAATATCTTTATCAAAGATGGCACGGATCGATTGAATAGCACACGCTGATGACGTATACGAAACTAGTCCCTACTAGGAGTATGAGCCTACCAGGATGAAAAATACTATCGACTGGAATGTTCCAGCGAAACTTACGTGGACCCTTGACCGCTGCCTTTTCGCTTCCTTCCAAGGGTGAATAGATTCTGGGAGTTCTCGGGCTAAGATTTTTGACATGGTGTATATTAGTACCACCTTTACGACGTTGATGTCGATCACATTACACCTGGTTGTAGGCAGTGCATTGAGGATGGTCCAACGATAACATGATAAAACAATGGCACGTTGGCCCCTCAGAAGGCACTCCTTGATGCAACTGAGTTCATTTCGCCTAATCCAAAATGCTTTAAAATGGTTATCGACCTTCTCAAGCCATCCTCTCATGCACCATGAACAAATAAGTGAAAGAATGGGATCTTTCTTCGTCGATTTAAATACCATATATCCTATACTAGAATAACTGACTGCTCGAGCGACTCAATCAACATCACTTCCATTTCCACTTCGGCGACGATTTATTTCGGATTGGTTAGATAAGGCCATTAGCATTACCGTTCTCCTTCCCTGGCCGGTCGATATGTCGGTAAGAAGCTTTCTATTAAACGACGAATGCGTGGTAAAAATTCAATAGACCAAGAAAAGCCTGGAGTTGAGTTGTATCCGTCGGTGGTGGTGAATTTCCGATGGCTTCAATTTTGACTTCGATGGAGTCGAATGACTGTCGTGTCCTTTTTCACTTCGCTGGACAAGGAAACCAGCTCGAGGGAGTTTGTACGTCGTTAGTAGTTTCCTTTCTTAGACTTTGTTTGTTTTCCGACCCTTTGTAGATGACCGATGAGTCGATAGAAATTACAAGTACTGCTTCGATATTTACAGGTTGAACGTAAATGACTCTCTCCGCAGCTTTCACATTGAACTGACGCACATGGCATTGTTGTTCGTGGCTGACCCTCGTGTACTGGGAACGAGCGGAGTTGGCTGTGAATGCTTAACAGACGGGGTTTTATTATATTTTAACAATAATTAAGAAAATTAAGCACACCACTTTTATTTTGCACGCAGTATTTGTGAATAGGAAAAAAATTAATCTCGAACTTTAATTTTTATTGTTTTATTTTTATTTTTGAAGATATCGCCTTATAGTCAACGACCCTTATAAATTGTTTTAAATCTTTTTTTTCTACTACAGGGCACAGTTCTTTAAAATAGAACTTATTTCAAAGGACAATACTACAGGACAGTAGTTAGATTTGCATTACCTCTTCCATTAGAACAGTTTTGTAAAGTGATTCACTTTTCCAAAAACTCGCACTCTACCATTATCTCGATTATAAGCAGCTTGTAAAATCGAGAACTTATTCCCTGAAGAATGTTGCACGAATCGGTTTGGCAGTAAAAAGCAACATATTCCTCACAAAAGGATGGCACATTCCGATCATTCCTATGATTAGTAGTAAAAACTAATTAAAGACACTCCCAATGGAAAGTTTAACCTAAAACCGACAGAAAAAAGTAAAAAAAACGAAGTGACTGCCTTGCAGGCGGATTCATTATTATAGTTCGTTATGTTCGTTCCGTGCGTTGTGTTTTTTTAACCAATAGGATTCGTCGAAAATGACGTATTTTTTCTTTGGTATTTTTTTTTCAAGTTCAAGTTGATCTATCTCCAACTTTTCACCGAAAGAACATGGCAAGAAAGAGTCAACATGATCTCTAATAGTAGAGACAGACAGACACATCTTCAGACAAATGAATTAATACAAATGAATTACAGACAAATGAATTAATTTAAAGTAAAATAAAGAATATATTTTATATTAATAAAATGTCGTCAAGTTCAGGTAATGAAATCTATTTAGTATTCATTTGTCATTATTATTATTATTGATGTGTTAATATTATAACTAACCAATTTAAATTTAATTTTAATTTTAAAATCACGAGTCAACTTCTCTTGAGAGGTTAAGGACTATGAATGGTATTGTTTACCCAATTTCCAATTTCCCTTCTAGAAAATGACGATCACTGGAGAGATGCACTTGCCAAGAAAAATTCAAAAAATGTTGTGATGATATTTTCACAGGGAGCAACTACGATGCAATGATACCACTGTACCATGTTCCGGAGACATCTTCAACCTCATTGAAATAAAAGACTAGATATATGGTATGAGTGGGAAATATTTTGTTGACAATGGCTTGCCTTCACCGATCTGTTATCAATAAAATGCCCGTTATCTCTACGAAGGTATTTTAAGGCGTTCGTATGATACCAATAGGGACCGCAGTTAATACTGAAACATTTTTGAATTTGACAGTTTATCCGGGGATATCAAATATTTTGTAGAAATCATATCATTGGCTATGTGAAAGAGCAATCGTTTCAATAGGAACTCGAGAAGACTGATCCATCGATACTATCATTAACACGGAAGATGTAGTAAATTATATGCATCAATTTTTGAACAGTCGTAATTCCCATCTGAAATGGCCCAACATGCATAATGGCACTAGATTGCAACGCCATAACCTACTTAAAGTCATCATTCTCACAGGACCAGCTACTGCTGAACTACAATATACCTAGAATTTCAATGATTCGTACAGATTGGCCTTTTCTGTCTAAAAGGGTACAGTTTCCAATTAAACTTTCCTTCACAACCACAAACAAATAACAAATCACAGGCCAAACATTTAAGTATTTATAATGGAGACTTGCGATTAGAGTGTTTTTCGTGTGGTCAATTGTGTGTGGATATAACTTATTCAGAAGTGCTATGAATAACAAATTATATTATGTAACTAAACCAAGAAAAATCTAAATTAAGCGTTTGTTATATTCACTGTCAACGCATAGCTGCCGCAGGCTGCTAGTATTATAATACAACTTAAAATCAATTTTTATACTTGCAGCACTTTGAGAGTTTTAAACAATTTTATGAGTTATTTTGATAATTATTTAATTAGATATTAATCGTAACTATTAATCAATTGATTCAAAGTTTGCGTCTATATAAGTGATGTACAGCAACTGTAATGGCGTTGGCTAAGGTTTTCATCTTTTGTTGACCACATATCAGCTATATTCCTGAAAATCGCGAATGTATTCAATTTATTCAAATATTAATATAAATGGTTCCCAAAGTTTAATCAACATCATTTGATTCAAAAAGGTTTGCTCGATTCGGACAGCTTAAGATTTCTTTTCGGATTTTCCGAAATATTTTCTTTAAGTTTTAATGAGGACTTCAAATTATGACCTTCTCTATAGAATAACCAACACTCGTTAGGGCTATTAGTGGCGACTCAGTTCTATTAATACTCTATAGAAGCATTCATGTAGCTACATATGCTAAACTCATAGTAATAGACATTCCTAACTTAAAAAATAAATTGAACATGCTCTATAAAATCAGTTTTTATTACTTCTGGCTTTTATAATTTATAGACCATATAGTTCTAATATGTAGCTCTAAAAATCAATATAGAGCTTCAAAAGTTTTAGTATTAGAGCAGGCGCAACTATAGAGCTGTAAATTGTAATTAAGCGATAAGTTAGCAATAAGAGGTATAAAACAGCTCAAATAAAGTGGTAAACCTTTTTTTCCTTTAATTAAAATTAATTAATTAATTCGTGTAATTTGTGAATGTTTTAAAGGTCACACGTACAAGTATATTAGTATTTACAAACAATTATTCAACATCCCCGCAGATAAAAAGATTTTCAATGTTTTTAATTTATTTGAAGTTAATATTTCCGAAAATTGTAAGAGAATTTAATTCAGTTTCGATCTGATGAGCTCAGGATTATGAAAAAATCAAACTTCTCAACAGGCCGTGGCGACTGGACTTATTGTACCACAATTTACATTCTATACATATACAAATACATATAGAATGTACTGTGCAGGTTGTATATTAGCGAATTATACTAATACATACAGACAAATTTGGCTGTATAGGCTTTGAGATACAAAAATGAGGGGAATAATGTCGTGACTGTATTTAGATACAAATTAAGTAGTGCTTATCAATACAAAAATTTGAAAGAACGAAAGCACAAAAAACTCTACGAGAGAATACTTCTCTATTAGTAATTTTCTTACTAATATATGTTAAAATAATAAGACTCCTGATTAATGGAACACGTGTCAATCAAATCAATTATATGCGTAGTTAAGCGACAATTATATGTTTCATTTGTTCCATGTGAGAATGAAACAAACCCTGTCAACCTGAGGGAAGAATTAAGAAATTGGGCACTTGATAAATTATTGAAATTGCTCAAGACATGTAAATCCTTTATCAGGTAGAATTCCGGCAAAACGCAAGAAATTTAGTAGAAACTCCTAATGCAATTACATACATTATATCATATAAACAGTTTTAACACAATAATAACAAAATAAGCAAATAAAATGACGCGAATAATCAAACGGATTGATAGAACGCAGCAAATATTAGCTGTATTTCTTGACGCATAGTGATCAAGATCAGATCAAAATTTACATGTGAAGCAACAACAACATTTGATCCAACATTCGTTTTGGATCACAAATGGTGATCTAAAAATAGTTGAACAATATTTTGTAGTTGAACAATATTTTGTAAACGAACAAAGAATATAATGAATACAGTATGAGTATGAAGAGGCAGATTCAAAACGAAACGAGACAAAATAATTGAATTTTGGTGTTTGTTTGTTTTACGCATTTTTGTGTCGTTTCATGAGACATGATCTGATCTGGATCAGATCAAACGTCAAGAAATGCGGCTTTTCTCGATTCCAAGCTTCGTCCTCTTAAACATAAATTTTACTCTTTAGTAGTTTTCTTATGGTATACATATGTCGAGTGTCCAGTGTTTGACTAAAAAAGTAGGTTATTACTTCAGAATTCTTACGGACAATACCGATTGATGTTAAATTTATAAAATAAGTAGGGAATGGATCAAGGAACAAAACTTATATAGTGCCGATGAGTGCTGCAGGGTAGAACCTTCTTGCGGGTTGAAATTAGTACACTCAAAATAGCTACAGAAATCGATAAAAGGATTAATTCTAATCAAAAAATGTATTATGAAGTTTTACGATCAATCAATATTTTTCGAGCTATTCGCGATTGAAAATGTTGATTTTTCGCCTAAAAAATGCATATTTGAGAGCAATACGAAAATTTCAACGAAAAATGCGATTGATTTTTTAACGATAACTTCCTTAATTTTTAAGATATTTAATCACTCTTAAAACCATTTTGCAGGTAATTTCAAGGGCTATATCGGCTGTAAAGAATTTTCCTAAATCCTTCGTTTTTGAGATTTTTGAGTTTAAAGGGCTCGGTGAAGGTGTTCCTAACACTCAAACGCGAACTTAAAACAGTTTAGCTTTAGCATTTTGTACGTATATTCGTTAGGTTTTGAGTTATTGTGCAAAAAGGAAATTTTATCCAAAAAATTTCAAAAATCGTAAGTAAGTACATTGTTAATGGATTACGTTTAATTTCAATTCTTGTGGTTAAGCCATTTGTTTCATTACCGATTTTTTCTCCGAAAAAAACAAGTTAACCATTTTATTTTTATCATAAAGTTTTTATGCTAACGACATTTACTAAAGCAAAAAAGAAGGTCTGACAAGTTTTCCTCCAAAAATTTGTCGTTCTTCCGTTATTTAACGTTGAAAAAACCAATCGATTTGTTATTTTATAAATTTTATTTTGGTCTTTAATGATTTTTTGATAAAACTTAAAATTTTCGAGTTATTCGTGAAAAATCACTTTAAAACATTTTTATATAAAAAATCAACGTATTCAATCGCGAATAACTCGAAAAATATTAATTTATCGAAAAAACTTCGTGAAATATTTTTTGGTTAGAATTCATCCCTCTATCGATTTCTCCAAAAATTCGTGAAATCCTTTTTGCTTAGAATTCATCCCTCTATCGATTTCTTTGGTTATTTTGAGTGTACTAATGTCCACCCCCAAGAAGGCGGGGCAGGCACTTCCAGGGTAAAAGCACACATCGGCACTATATAACTTTTGTTCCTTGATCCATTCCCTACTTATTTTCCAAATTTCATGGTTATCGATCTTGTCCGTAATAATTCTGAGCGAAAAACCGCCAAATACTGGACTAACCAATTGATTTATTAAAGCTAGTAGTTCTGTAAGAGAATCATATGAAAATATTAACTCTACATCATTTTAATTAGTAATCAGCTCTGTTTTTGTAACAAAATGGAAATTTCGTGATGAAATTGACCATGTACGATGGAACTAGGATATGCGTTTTGAAATATCACCTTTTGAATTATCGCGTTTTGTACTACGAGTATATCGCGGTTTCTAACATGTCGTGTTTTGAGATATCGCGTTTTGAAATATCGCATTTTGAAATATCTCGTTTTGTACCATATCGCGTGTTGTACATTAGTTCGTGTGTATATTAGTTCGTACCAGTGGTTCATAGATGGCATAAGGGTCAATAAGACAAGCTGTGCCTGACTTTTCATTATTCTAAATTCCGACTTTTGGAACGTCAACCAAGAGTTAAACGTCAAATTTTGTTTAAAAAAATAATTTAACAAATTAAACAATTTAAAAAAATGGAACTGTAAAGTGAAGAAGACATGGGAATTGCATTATTTATTAATGTAATAATCAATTACGAAAAGTTATTAGTAAAAAATACGTATAAACTACAGGGTAAATACAATTAATAAAAATCGTAACCCAAAATTGATCGGGTTTTTGTTGTTTATATTGCATATTTCAGCCTGAAAGAAAGTTTGTGAAATATTATAACTGTGAGTTATATCGAAGACTATTATCCGAAGACGATACTTTCATTTAAAAACACATTCGTGTATCCGCGAGATCACTCCACCAAATGTTATTGGTATTTGAACAAAATAATCTTGGATACGGCATAAAATTTAAACTTTTCGTTTTTTTGTACTGGCTCGCATGTGGGGCGAGCTATAGAGTGACAGGGGTATCATTTTGAATATCGCGTTACTCCGTCAGAACAATTGTACATAATCTGTTAAATTCATTCGCCGGTATTTCCAAAAAAAATTCTAAAACTGCCGATATTTGGGGAGTACGAAGAAATTGGTAACCATTTTAACTCCAGAACGAATACAAATATATTTTCAAAAGCTATTGGTGCCATAGATGGGTGCCACGTAAAAATTATCGTACCCACGAACTTGCATGACCAGTACATAAATCGAAAGTTGGATTATAGTTTAAACATAATGGTCATATGTGACAGCAATGGGAAGTTTATAAATATTGTCTCTGGATATCCAGGGTCAGTGCACGATCAGCGAATCCTCCGCAACAGTAATATATATCGGTCGGGCAATTTTCCTCCACGTGGGTACTATTTGCTAGGGGATAGTGGATATAAATGCACTTTGACACCTGTGCCTATCATAACACCTTTCCGTCAAGATCGTGCACTGACCTCTCAAGAAAGACACTTTAATTTGTTGTATAGTCGGGCACGAAGCATTATAGAGAAGAGTTTTGGGCGAATGAAAACAAGGTGGCGATCAATTTTTCTAAAAAGCTTAGAATTAAAAATACAAAATTCTATAAAAACAGTATTGGCATGTTGTGTCATGCACAATATTTGTCTAAATGATGGTGTAGATTTGGAGGAAACTACCGAATTTTTATTAGAAAACGAATCACCACAACATGACATTCAGCACTCTGATGAAGAGACTGCATTAACATTCCGCAATTCGTTACTCGCACAGATGTAAATTGAGATGATGAAGCATCATTAACCCGATTAAATCCTCAGCATACTGTTTAAGAGACCGAATAAGAATTTCGTAATACGTTGTTCGCCCAAATGTAAATTTATGCTGCTCAAGAAAATCGACATAACTCCAAAAATAGAATTTTTTGTTTACAATTACGTATAATATGTTACTCACTCCGCCCGATTTAGCAATCATTTGTGAATCAAATTGTGGAAAACTTATTCTGCTTTTTTAGTGGTGGGAGAATGAGTGACATGAAATTGCAATCAAGAAGTTTCATTTTTTGAGTTGGGCCAGTTTCCTTTTACACCATTATACAGAAGTAAAGAAATAGACTAGGTGAAGTAATATTTCAATTTTTTTTTTTATTTTATTAACAAAATAAATGAACTTAAAACTATTTATAAAAAAAAAAATCCATTGTTTTATTGCCTTTTTAATCACAACATTATATCAATTCAATAATTTTTTTTTATTATGCACATTATTAAATAATAATTTTAATTATTATTCCTCCTCCTCTTCCTCACTCGTACCATCGGCCGTAATGTTATGCTTTAAACGCATATATTTTATGAATACTTTGGCTGCATCGCGCATTACTTTTGCGTGCTTACCACGCGAGGAAGATAACACGGTACGTGAGGCAGATGCCACGTTTCGCGAGGAATATGCCACCTTTCGCGAGGAATATGCCACACTACGCGAAGAGGATGCCACGCTACTCGTGGAACATGCCAAGCTTCGTGATCCTTCAAGCGAAGCAGATTCTTCGCTACACGACGTCGAATCTTCGTAATTCGGACTACGTACTTCTGGAGGCAGTGCGGTGTCGAACAGATCGGGCGGGTTTATGTTGTGGCGAGCCGACGCAAATTCATGTACCAAATCGAAATAGGGCCAGATCAAAGGACCTGGCACATCGTCTTCGTTCCCTATCCCAGTGGGAGGATCGACAATCGACTATAATAAAAAAAATGTTGCTAAATATCGTAGAAAACAGTATAAAAATGCATCTTGTATCTCGTCATAATATTGGCCCATTTTTTCCTTAGCTTAGACCAATCCTCATCGATCCCTACTTCCACGCCCACTTTTCTATAAAGAGAATGCATTTATAAAAGTACATGAAAGACACAATTAAATTAACTTACTCCCAACTACTCCTCAAATCGTAAAACTTTTTAACAAAAATATGGTTCAGCTTTGTCCGGGCTTTGATGAAGCTGACAGTGTCGTCATAGCACCATTAAAAGTGTAAATGAGATTTATGTTCAATGCACAACGATATAAAATTTGATTTCTTTATATTTTATACTTACATCTAACACTATAATGCCGTTTTGCCATTTTAATACGATGATTTTAGTTTATTTTTTGATTTTTTAAATTATTATTTTTTATTATTATTTTTTAAAAGCATAATATGTATTCCACGACGTAAAATAAAATGACAACTAAATTGAAAAGTTACCGTGCGACGAGACATTTCGGTAATTACCTGGCGGCGAATAGCTTAATGTCACATCGAAAAATTTAGACAGTAATTTAGTCAAAAAAATTGGTGTTAGGCACACAGCATTAAAATATCACGTTTCATATGGGACCCCGTATAAATTGTAGCAAAATAGAAGAAAAGACAAATAGAAGATTTACATTGAATTGAACCAAAGAGAATTTAACCGTATAACGTATAACGTAGTTATGTCCAATTTTAGAAATAAAACAACGGACGAATAGGAAATTTAAGGCAGAACGATTATTAAAAAATGTTATTGTTGTAACTGCTCGAAAAAACAAAAATTACATTTGTTGGTGCTAAATCTGATTAAATTTTTTATTCAGCTTCGATACTCTTGATATTCCATACTCTTTGGTATAATCCATTTTATAATGTTTTAAATATAAAGCATTTATTTAGTTTTGTTGCCTTTTTGCAGGAATAAGCCCTCATAAGCATATTAAAATTGTGCGCCACAAGAGCATTAAGCACTACAACAAGGGCTATATATGACTTTCATATGGTTCTAAAATAAAACTAACAGTTCTAAAAAAGCTGGGTCATATGATCTTCGACAGCAAAATTATTACTGTGAAAGTAGCTAAACAAACCCTATAATAATCTATAGAAGCGCTGCGAGAGCAAAATTAAAAGCCAAATGGTCTATAATACAGCTCCAGAAGCGCTTCAAGAGAATATTTAGAACTGAAATTGTTACCCCCCAAACACTTTTCAAAACATCGCCCTCATATTTATCTTTTTTTATTTTACCAACTATTCGAAAGTGTTAACTCCCCAGCGAGCTAAGGAAGACATTAAGACAAAATTAAATAAGAATAAAAAAAAATAACCAGCAAACGACCGAAATAAATTAAAATTCATTACAATAAAAGAGACGACAAAATATACACCACACACAGGCAATTAATGAAAATACAAACCGAGAAGAAATAACCTACAAGCTTTTAGTGGTCAATTAACAATTAAGATAAAAAAATTTTAGCTACCGAAATTTTAAATTCTTCTTCATTGTTGCGTTTTCCCTTCTCGTACAAAGATTATCTTCATCGTACATTCTTATATTTGATATAACATGTTTGTTTTACTTTGTATATATGTATGTATTCAAATAAAATGGTACAAAAAAAATTAAGATTGGTGATGATGGTAAGTAAATACAATAAATATTAAAAAGAAGAAATAAATAAGATAAACGAACTATTATCATCACCGCATACACGTATGGAGAATCATTACTTACTGGTCTCCCTTATAATGTACTAAACATTTATTTTAAAAAATTTTTATAAAGAATTAGAGAAGAATAAGAAAAGACGGAAACATGTCTGACGCTGCGTTAATTGACTTTAATACGAAATATAAAAAAAAACTTGGTTATTTTTTTCATTTTCTCTTCTTATTAATACATGCAAATTAAGTGAGCCTGTTTTTGGTTTTATGAGGCGTCTTTAATAGAATTAATTATAACTTTTATTTGATTCCAGAAACATAACACAACTCAAGGGGGGAAATAAAACTTAATGAGTTTTCTGATTTAAGAAGTTGAATTTAAGAAGATTTGGAGTTATGTATAAAAAAAATAACAACATTTTATTAATTTTGTGTGCCGTGACCACATGGATCTAAAGAAATGAATTTTTGTGGGCAATTAAGTTTGGATATTTTTTTATTAAAGAATTAATTTTAAGAGTAAATAAAATTAAAGCGATTGATTCTACCGTTAATTTCTTGTTAAACGATTTTCATTGATTAAAATAGATTTTGAGATAAAAAATCTTTACGTTAGATGATTTCATTGTGCAACTTATTCACATTTATTTATTTATTTATAGAAATTGTATATTAGTAACCAATCTACGTTCAGCTAAAGCTCATTCATAGCAGATTGTGCCTGTTTTCATGTTACGAGCTAACAAGCTTTAATCTAAGTTGCTTTAAGCTTAAACGTGTCAATTTCTTTAAAATTTATATATTTTTGCTGTAATAAATTGAAAATAATTGTTTTAAATTTAATTCCACGCTCTTATAGTTTCTAAGTTATTTAACCTTAATTTTCTCCTATATACGAAAAATTCTGTTATTTCTCCTAAATTTTTATAATTAATTGTTCGTCTTATTCTATTGAAACAATAACACTAGTGTGTTCAGCGAAATTCGCCCGGTAAATAATTTATGCGATTGTATCAACTCCTTTAATTCTTGAGTAGTTTGACTCCTTATATCTCTATTCAGACGTGGCGAGGAAGTCCAACGTGATGTCGGTTCGAAATTAAAAGTTCTCGTTAGCCTCGAATCAATGACAGTGAGTTATACTAAATTACAGTCCAGAGAATCTATTTTAGAATTTTGGGATATTGTACCGCCGTTTTAGGATCAATGTTTTTTTTATTATTTCATTTTATATTTTTTGTTGGGTCGGTTTTTCTTACATTTTTGCGTACAAAAATGATTTACTTTTAATATGAACAACAATAAAAGAAAATCCCCGAAACATGCTTCTTCGGATCGCGGGGCGAGGCATAATCCTCGTAAAGACAAAATTAATAGCCTTAACATCCACTATACCAATGTCAGAGGTCTCGTGACTAACAAAAATTGCGCACATCAACATCTCGAATCACGAAAACCCGACGTATTAGTTCTAACGGAAACAAAAGTATCGTCGAACATCTACGAAAACGAATTCTACTTCAAGCGCTACCAGTTCGAACAAGCTTTCGAGTTGCAACGTGGAGTGTGCATCTACGTTAAAAACCACATACCGTACTCAAAACACAATAAGTACGAAATATTTACAAAAACCGCTCAAACTATTGTGCTTAAAATTTCCCTTCCTAATAAACTCCTTTTTTTAATTAGTTTATACAGATCTCCTAATCAGACGGATTCAGAAACGATTAGCTTCTTTGGGAGCTTGTCAGACAAATGTGACGATATTCGTAATCAACATCCCGAATGCGAATTAATTATGGTCGGTGACTATAATGCCCACCATAAAGAATGGTTGAATCACAAAGATACAAATGTCGCTGGGTGCCATGCGGAATGGCTTGCCGTTTCGCATGACCTCACACAGATTGTTAGTGAGTCTACATTTGAATGCCAAAATTCTAGAGGAGTTCATATTCTGGATCTCTGTCTGACATCAATCCCTCATTCCATGGAGGCCCATGTCGAAACTGGAATTGGAAATTCTGACCATAACTTAATAACCACAAAAATATCTGTCGAAACACCACCAGAATTTAGGCAGCAGCCAAGGCGTGTTTGGCATTTTAACAAGGCTGATTTTGATGGTTTACGGTCATTTTTTCAACACTTCCCTTGGGAACGCCATTGCCTACATAACAACAACATAGACGACGCCGTTTCCAGTTTTACTGACACCGTCTTACATGGAATGAATAAATGTATCCCCTCATCATTTTCCAATCCCAATCAAAATTTTAAAATATTTTCAAAAGAAGCCACCAAAGCTGCCAAACAAAATAAATCGGCACACAAAAAATATAAACGCAACAAAATTTCTTATGAGGAATACAAAACGATACGGAACACTTGCAAACAAACCTGTGGTAGAGAAGCGAAAAGAGACGACAGCAAGAAAGCCAATGTGGCTTCCGAGCTGAAAATCTCCGATCGCAACTTTTACCACATGGTCGCATCGGTTGCAAATATTTCGAAAACATCTGTTTCAGCATTGAAATGTGCTGACGGCGCTTTGGTGGTGGATCCATATTTACAAGCCGACTTATTGGCAAGCATCTTCAAATCGAACTCGACATTAGTTGTCCCAGATGGAATTAGGCCTCCATTAGTTCCATATTGTGGTTCTAAAATGAGCCCCGTCACCATCTCGGAGGAAATTGTTTTTACTAATCTGAAGTCAATGAATGTAAACAAGGCCACCGGACCTGATGGAATTCCAGTTCGAATATTGAAGGAGTTTGCCAATGAATTGGCTCCAATATTATCTAAAATTTTCCTACTTTCATACAAGCAAGGCGACTACCCGAACGCCTGGAAGAGTGCAATGGTGCAACCCGTGCTGAAACTGGGTTGTGACAAAACTGACCCTTCAAACTACCGGCCAATATGAATTGTGTCAGCCGTCGCTAAAGTCTTTGAGAAATGCATCAATCAACATATAGTTAAATATCTTGAAGTTAACAAACAAATTTCGGATAGACAATACGGTTTTCGTGAAAGCCGATCCACGACCGATCTCCTGACGTACGTCACAAACAAATGGAATCTCGCCTTAGAACACCACGGAGAGGCCTTTGCAATCGCTTTGGATATATCCAAGGCTTTTGATAAGGTATGGCATGAGAATCTTATTTGTAAACTTGGGGCATACGGGCTGGACTCGATGACCACCAGGTGGATTAAAAGCTATCTCAATGACCGAAAAATCAGCGTCGTACTTAATGGGAGATCATCATCGACGCACTCCCCAAATGCCGGAGTCCCTCAGGGATCACCTTTGTCACCGACCCTGTTTTTGCTATACATCAACGATTTGCTGGATAGCACTGTAAACCCTATCCATAGATTTGCAGATGATGCCACATTGCATTCTTCTATTTCATTCGAGGCGGAGCCTAGCATTACAGATTTAAATAATAAACGGTCAGAAGTCGTAACTTCTCTTAATTCCGATTTAAGTACAATATTTGAGTGGGGTAACAACAACTTAGTGCAATTTAACGAGAAAAAGACACAAATATGCACTTTTTCACGTAAAAAAAGTCGCAACGACTACCCATTTGTGGTAAAAAACCATATCCTTGTGGGTTGCGACTCAATTCGACTGCTTGGTGTTCAAATAAGTAACAAACTCAAATGGAATGAACACATTGTTGCATTGGCTAAATCAGCTTCAAAAAAACTCGGGTTCCTAAATAGATGCAGAAGGTTTTTTAAATCGCATCAAGTTCTCCAGATATATAAAACCTTCATCCGACCATGTATAGAGTATTGCTGTCAAGTTTGGGGAGGTGCGTCTCGTACCACCCTCCAGTTATTGGACAGGGTTCAACGCCGCGCTATCCGAAAAATACGGAATCCCAGACTTACCCAAGAACTAGACAGCTTACAGCATCGCAGAGATGTTGCAGAACTCTGCGTCTTCGAAAGATGGTTACATGGTAAATGTTCTGCAGAACTATCGGAGAAAATACCACCATTCGTTACAACAACAAGAGTAACAAGAGGAACAACCAATGCACATAGGTTTACGGTGAAGCTCCCGAAACCTCGAACTGAAGAAATTAAGCGCGAATTTGTATATCGAACATCAAAAAAGTGGAATTCGCTAATACACTTCAAATTTCCGGAGGAATACAAAATGAATAAATTTAAGGTAGCTATTAATCTTTACTTGAAGGATCGCGCATTGGGTGCAGAAGCTCTGACAGTTACAAGGAGCTAGGACCGTTAATAAGTCCGCTCTGCACCCAATTAAAATATGTATAAAATAAAAAAAAAAAATGTCGCTTGTGAATCGGCATTTTACATATTTTATGAATGAGATGAGCTAATGGATGATAATTTAGTGTCGTACTTAAGAGTGTTATCAGTACAGTACCTAAATATAAACCACAATTTGAAAAGGTCGCATTAGCCACGCAGTGCTAATTTTTTCTTATACGACATGTTGATACCAATTGTTATTACCAAAAAACACAGTTAATACCAATTGTGAAAACATCACGGTCATTTTATTAAGCAGATTTGTGATCGCAGTTATTACTATGCGGAAACCTCGGTAAAAACTCAAATATTAAATGGTCTTCTCACTTGCCGAGAGCCGTTTTCACGCCAGCTCGGAATGCCCGAATGAAGAAGAGGAATGAAATGCGTCAATTCTCGGCTTGTTGAGAGAAAATCGCAATCTCTAACCAATAGTCTCCCCACTTTTCGGAACATTTTGGCATTGTGCACAATTCGTATGTCAGGATTTGAAAAATCAAATTAATTTGAAACAAATATTTTATTAGAGAAATAAATTCACTCGAAAGTTTTAATAGATCCAGCATCCTTTGATTTAGCTTGCGAAACTTTGCATTTCATGGTTATTCCTCTTAAAAATACCACACAACAAAGAACGGAACATAGAAAAGTTTTCAACTTTTTATTCAAAGTAGATTACAAGGAGGCTGCATGTAGCATCTATATCGAAAACGGTGCTACCAATAATTTAGGGAGCGCTAATTACCCGTTTTTAACCGAAGTGGAACATTAAAGGTTTAATTGCTTTAACGCGGGACACCCACAAACGCGGGGCAGGATCAATATGAATGCGTTTTAGACAAATTATTTTGTATTTATTTGAATTATCTCTCAAAATTCATTTCCGACTTTTTGCTTTCATATCAAAATTTATTCTTTACTTTTTGTATGTGATGGGTTAAAAGTTAGCCAGAAGTTATTTAGAATCTATTTCCGAAAACTCCTCATGAACGAATTTAACTTTACACCAATTATTTGGTCAGTTTAATCCTTTTCTCCTTTAAAATTTACTCCCATTATTGAAACAAACAAACTGCTCTTTAATTAATAAAATTGGAGCACTCTTATTAGTAAGCGCCCCCACACCGCATCGATCGCGAGTCGAGTAGTATGTGTACTAGATTCTGCGTCAGATTTAACGTTTCGTTCCTTGAAGATTAATGAAGTATATACATATATATAGTTTTCAGATATTTCGCATTTTAAGCTGGGTCCAAATTTGATTCTAAGGCTCCATTTATAAGATTGGTTCTACCGCTTCCCTCGGTAGTACTTTTAAATATTATTTAATAACAAGATGGTGACCAGGAGCTTTTCTCGAATTCATACTGACTTTTATCTAACGCATGACTTCAGTTAGTCGTTGGATTTCTTTATTTTCTTGTACAACTTCTACAGTTATTACTGTGGCTGCTAACATTTGACCATCATGTGGCTGGAATATGTTTTCGAGCTGTTCTGCAAATCTCTGTGCTTTATCTTCGCTCGATAATTGTCACCATTCTTAATTGTTGAGTGAGATTATTTAACTTAGTTTTACCTTGCGGAACTCTTGATTGCTGCATTATTCTTGCTTTTCTTTTCTCTGCTACAAGTTCTCTAATTTCCATAGGATAGTAGCTTCTGCTGTTTTTTTTTTATTTCTGCAGTATTTAGTTCCCAAGCTAATTGCTGCAAATTCACTACTTTATTTCATCACGAACAAATTGTTGGCAATTACACAGTGTCACCCAACGTGAAACACAAACCTACATGATAGAGTTTTATTACAATTCCATAATTTAATAAAAGAAAGCAAACATTATAGACACATTTTAATAAAATGGTAAATTATTTTTTTAACGATTTCCTCAGTTTTGTAATAAATTATTACAGCTACCATTTATGTTTTGGTATTTTAACTGAAAAAATCAAAATACTGGTGTTCAGTCAGGCAAAAGTGATAAAACATTTCATGATATTTTTTTGTTGTCCTAACTCTACTCCGTTGTATTTTATGTCACACATACCTGACTGAGAAACCAGCATCGAAAGGGAGGGGGCGAGTAGGCGAGAAATAAGTGGCACAAAAACTACCACAACAACGTCAAACAACATTTGCTATGGTTAATACAAATTTGGGTGACCGCAAGGGAACACGCCGAAATGAAGCCATGAAGATAATGGAATGAGACCTCCCTCCTACTCCCGGTGGAAAATAGTGGTGGAAAAGTAGTGATTTGAGTAAAAATAAGTGATAATTATTAATTATGTTCCAGAAACCCGACAAGCTTTTCAGAACACTATGTTAGGGACATATCATAAAAGCAATACTAACAAAAATGTAAGCTATTGGCGACATAGGTGTCTGTAACCGGGTCAACTCTGACATAATTAACTTACCTCTCCCATAATTTCGGTCGTGTTGTGGGAGTCAGCAATCAATACCCAGAATGTACAATAAAAATGAAAAAAATTATAAATTGGTTTACGACAAACTTCTGTAGGGCATCTTTTTTTGAGCAACATCCAAAATCAAATTTATCGCAATTTTTTATAGAAATTATTAAAAATATCAGACCACATCCACAATGAAATATTTTGTTTTCAAACTATGTATTTATACAACTTAAATCAAAAATACTTGGTTTTCTATGATAAATGAGTACATTTCATGGCAAAATGTGATAAAAAATATCATGGTAATTTTTAATAATAATTTTTCATTTTTGCCCGAGTGTTTAATTTACATTACATACGAGTAGCTGTGCTTTCATCAATCATTATTACACAACTTTAAGTCTCTTACCACTACCACGATTTTGTGGTATTATCTTTGCTTATTGTCAGGAGTATCGATAATTTACAGATATGTTCTTAATTATGAATAAATAAATCAGATCTAGTGCATTGTTTGGACCCGTTGACCAGAGGGATGGTTTACCAGTTAATGACTTCACAACCCCACTTCCTTTGGCATATTTTTGATGTGATAAAATAGAGTGACTAAAAAATTGTATTGACATCATGTTACGGTATGTGTGAATACCGACTAGAAAAAAAAATAAATAAAACTAAAATCAACCAAAACCAACACTAATGTAATACTACAAGCCTGATTCAGTGATGAAGCACGCAGATACCCTCTTACATTTAATACCTTATAGTTGAAAGTGTTAGTGCGAAAATAGAATAAAAATACTCTCATCTAACCAATGACAATTAGTTTTTTTCATTATTAACATACCCAATTCTCCCTCCACAATTCGTTTGTTTTGTTTTATCTACAATTTGTATGTTTTTCTCACTCATTTATATAATCTGTCGATCACCAATACTTTCATGTATAAGCGCAAAATAAATTTCTAATATTGGTGACAATCAGGCTTGTAGTACATTAATGTTGGTTTTGAATCAACACAAAATGTACGCATACACATGCATTTTAAAATCATCGTGACCCAAGTATAACAAAATGGAACTGAATTTGACAGTTCCAACAAATGTTCTATTTTTCTCCATAAGCAATGGAAGTGATGGAAATGGTTTATTTTTATTTAGTCGTAGTAGTATGTGTGCGACTCCATTTCTATGTCCCTCGTATATACGAGGGCGATCAACGCTATTTTCTTTGTTATTTTTGGCAAGTGAAGTTAATTATATTTGCTTTTGAGCTTTTTTGTGGTAATGTAATTTACATTTTTTGTAAGTAAATAAATAATACCTATATGGTGTAAAATTTGTAATACTCATTACTCTTAATCATAATTGAATAATTAAATAAATCATCAAGCACAGTCCATCAGCCCAACAGTTCACATTGAAAGGCCGTCAAGAGGATTTATTATTTATTTTTAATTTTATTAAATGGTCAACAGATTTGTAGCAACTACCAAATACACAACTGATCATGTTAATTATATTCTTAATTTTAGAATGTGCAACATCAAAATGCAACCAAATAGCAAAAGATGGCTTCCACAATGTAAATGATTAGATAGCAACAACCAAAAAACAAGAAAATGTTCCTCCCAAGTACAAATTTAAATATACATATGCATTTTTATCAAATTCATACAAAAAACGATTCTTTTATTTAACACGGAAAATATTGAAATAAGTATATTTTTCAATCTAACCTCAAATTACTGATTCCCGCCAAATTCTATTTTGAATACTTACATACATACATACAATCAAACATATTTAGTTCCATTAGTTTAGGGTTTTTGTTCCACTGTTCAAAGGAAATCTTATAATAAAATGGAACTCAAATGTCGTTCTCAGTTCCAAAAAAAGTTCCAGAAAAACAAGAATATATTTGAAGTAGTAACACTTGGGGAGCCGAATTGGAAAAAATTAAAACAAACCGCCTACTTCATTTTATTTTGTTGTGAAAATATCTACTGTTGGGCGTACAAATAAATTTTGAGGGATTTACAAAAGATGGCGTAACTAGCATTAAGTCGCATCGGACAATATTGTAACTATATTCATGTTAAAGCTTCATTATTTCCCTCTAAAAGTGAGATGTGTTATTTCGCTGAAGTGTAAATCAAACCCAATTTGCGGTAAGCGCTCGGAGACTATGAAAAAAATTTAACAAGTATTCCAAAACTTGCACTAACCGATTTTGTTAACAGTTTTTAAATAAATATTTATTATGCTGTCGAAAATAAATCGAGAAAAGGTCATAATTTCGCCCGCTACAACTGTATATACCCCCTTAATTTTTTAAAGTTTATTGTAAATAGTTTTAATTAATTTTATAAACTGTTTCATTTTTCTTAATCTTTAATTTAATTTTTGTATATTATTTGTGCATATATAATCAATTTACTAGGTCATGCACACTGGTTAGCCAATATAAATGGTCTTGCGTGTAAAAATCTGAAAAAGGCCTTTTCAGATTAAAAATTATCGGATATTTCAAATAAATTGTTTCCCTGATCTCTCTGTCTCTCCGATGTATTAAAAAAGAGGCCACTTATATAGTTTTAAGGAACTCTTTACCTTTTGTAATTCTGAACCTAGAGCCCCAGTGGATATATTTGGTATGAAAATCACCTCCAGTTATAAATTTTTTATCTAGTTTAGAGGCACTCTAAGTCTAGAAATTAACCTGCAGAATACTGCTAAACTTATAATATTAATTGCAGTGCAACATCTTTTATCTGAAAAGATCAGGACTGGAGTAGTTCCGTATACATGATTTCCATTTTTTTCCTAATAATATTTTTTTTAGAATTCCGTTGTAACATATATGTATGTATTATGAACATAGGCTGCAGTCGAATTCTCTAGTAAATTCACTAAATTCGGTAAATGCATTTACCTTTTTTTATGGAGGATAAACGAAATAAAATGTAAATGTTTTACGTTTAGATACTTTATTCTTTATTGTTATAAGAACTGAACGATTATAAAATAGAAAAAAATGCTTAATTTAACAAAAAACGAACACTAAAAATCTATATTTACTGTAGTAAATGATTTACCCGAGTATTCGACCGCAGCCTATGTTAGTAATTTTTAAACTTGATTTTTTAAGTAGAGTGAATTTTCCATAATTTGATTTACCAGTCACTTGTGAATCAAATGCGGAAATTTCATTCTGCTATTTTAGTAGGCAGGTAAATGGGTAACAGATAGGTAAACAAAAAATACATTTTTTGAGATGTGCCGGGTGTTGAGTTGATATTCGATTTTCGGGTTGGGGTGGAGGTTTTATTTGGGATTTATTTAAGGTTTAAATTTAGGGTTTGGGGTTTGGTTGAGTTGAGTTGAAGTTGAATTTTCTTTTAATTGGTGATTGAGTTGAGGGTTGGGTTGAGGCTTGATTTGTTGGTTGCGTGGGGCATAGCATTAGGGTTCGCTTGCAGATTGAGTTGGAGGTTGAGTTGGAGATTGAGTTACAGTTGAATAAGGGATTAAAGGTTTCCGTTAGGGATTGATTTGGGAGTTGAATTGGTGGTTAGATTAGGATGACTTGAGACGGGTTAACGTATACATGTAATTTTGTAAATTTAAATTCAATTTATTTTATTAGCGCTTCTGAATTATGTATTATTTATCGACACTTAGTCATTCAAAGTTTATTATATACAATAACTAGTTTTTCTAGTTTCACTATAAATATGTATTCCCCTTTGTTTCACATAAATGTGTTTACGTTTTTAATATTTGATTACATTCAAAAAAAAATATTATGAAGGAACTGATATACGAGCATGTTGTTTTATCTTGCTACAGTGAGCTAAATTTAAATTTAATTAATTAAGTTAAACGTTTTGGACGTTTTCATTTATTTATGTTTGCCTTATACAAAGTCATTTGGCAAAACACACATTCTGCCCTATTATGTTAAAGTTCATACATTTAAAACGAAAACAAGAAATTCTGTATAAATTAAATTCATTGTGAAAATCAAATTTTCATTCTATTTAATATCATTTGTCTAATTTGCTATGTTCATTTCTAATTATAAAATAACAGAAGTTAAGAATCGCGTCGTTTATCTCGCTCGCGTAAATTACGTACTTATATAGTTTTCCCTTTTGACATCACTTCATGCATGTTCTCTTCGTAATTTATGTAAATTTGCGAGCAATTTATTTGCCAAAATGATTAAAACATTGATTAATTTCTGTTGATGTTTTAAATGTGCATTTTCTATTTTGTCTAATTCTAATTTTGTTGTTGTTGTTTTGATTTATATATTTTTTTAGAACATTTTAATTTTTATGTAAAATTAGAACAGAAGGGAACTAAAAATTGTAATAATAATTTAATTTTATGTTGAGCTCATTCAAGAGAAATCTAATTAATTTAATTGTAATTTATTTGAAAAATAAAAAGATTTTTTTTTTTTTAATGAATTTATGTACGTAGATTTGGAAAATGTAGAAATAAATGTGATTTTCATTCAGTAAATTAAATTTATTATTGTTTGCAAGACTAAGTGCACAGTAAATTATGTAGAGCAGATTTTTATAGTGATTTGGCAATTTACTGGAACTTTGTTTATTAATAATATGTGATGTTAAAATTGCATCGGTTATTTTACTTTGTACAATACAAGAAAAAATTGCATTTCATAAGGTTATCATTTGATGTACAAATTAACCTCTTCTAAATTTTAAATTGGCGGAGAGGTGGAAACATTTAAACGCCTTTCCCTCAAAATTTATATTTTTATGGAACATATTTCTGTTAAACTAGTGCAAAATTACTTTTCAAAGATCAGACTTGAAGCTTGATTTGAAAACTGTAGATAATAACTTCTTGCTGTAATGGTTCGATTATATTCCATAAGAATTTATTTTTGAAAAATAATACATCGATTAGCTGCAACGTCCGTCAGATAAGAATGCACGCCAATCATAGGATTTTATCTGTGGTGTTGTATATACCGGTAAAATTTTCGCAGTAGTTTTTTTTTTTTTTGTGGTAAGATAACAACAACAAACTTCTTGAAAATAAATATTTTAGATTGTATTGTTGTTATTGTTCATCGAGTTATACCAAATTTACATTCAATGACATTTTTCATTTGCAAATAATTCAGATACAACATACAAAAATTGTGAAAACAAAAAAGAAAAAACCTATAACTAAAAATCAAACGGCATATGCAGTTTTTCATAAGTGCCTATAAAATTCGTCACGACTCACGACATGGTCAAAATTATTAGAGTATTTAATTAAACCGTTAAAAACTTATTTGGCACTTTATGTCACTTTTGGAACTAAATGGGTTTTTTAATATCCAAAAGCAACCCAACAAGTGCCGGTATAAGAATATACAATGGGAGAATTCGAAATGCGAATTTAAATGCACAGTTTTTAAAATGCGCAGTTTTGGATTAAATTATATTTGATTGAATCATTAAATTAATTAAAATTGGCCAAAACCAAATTAATGAATCGATACATATGGTTAATTAAACTATAAACTGGCATCAAACAGATGTATTAAAAATCCACATAAAACTAAACCCCATGTAGTTTTCGCTAAAAGCACATTTTCCATTTCGGGCGCACACAATTAAAAAAAGCTTTCGTTTAGTTTTAATTATTTGCTATGAAAAATGGGTAGGCCTAGTTTTGTTTTTATCTCGTTTTATTCATAGAACTGTTAAGAAATTTTTGCTTGTTTTAGCTCAAAGCTGGCACTCAAGCTGCGCACATGCTATACATTTCTGGGGAAAAAATGTACACCACGAAGTTAGCTGTATGAGTTGAATTATTTCCAACTAGAACAAAAAGTTCACCAGGGTAACCAATTTTAACTAAAAATTACACTATTTTGCTAACGTCGTGGTGAACATTTTTTCACCAGAATTGGAGCATGTACAGTGCTGGTAAAAAAAAATTGGGCAAACAAATTTATTGCAAATTGGAGTCTTTTTTTGCTAAAAATACAAAACTTTTGAAAGCAATTGGTTTATTGTTTCATTTTAAATACATGTATGACGTAATTTTTTGAAAAAAAAAAATTGACCTGCAATTTAGGGGCAAAACACCGAAAAATACCAAGAACGGTAGGCGTAAAAAAAAATAATTGCTTGCCCAATTTTTTTGCACATCAGTTGCGGGGTTGTACCGGTGTAATAAAAGCAAAAGGCGGTCCAACAAAATATTATTATGAAAGATTGAACTTCTATAAATCAATAAAAAACAAACAAAAAAATAAAAAAATAGTGTTTAATTTATTACATTACGTTAACACCAATTAACGTACTTTGAATATTTTCGAATTTTTCGGTGTTTTGCCCCTAAACTGCAGGTCAATTTTTTTTTTCAAAAAATTACGTCATACATGTATTTAAAATAAAACAATAAACCAATTGCTTTCAAAAGTTTTGTAATTTTAGCAAAAAAAGACTCCAATTTGCAATAAATTTGTTTGCCCAATTTTTTTTTATCAGCACTGTATGCACCTTGAATGTAAATCTGCTATTTCGCTGACATTTTGTGTGCGGTGCATTGCATAATAATGTATATTACTTATCTTCTTTATTAGTAAGGGAAGGAAACATTTTCATACTGCTATCTTTGATTAGGTTTATAAAAGAAGTGATTTGAAATTCCACTTAACCCGAGATACAGACAGTGTTGTGCGTCTGCGCCTATTTTGCGATTGTCTACACGCAAATATCGACAACGTGGTCGGCAATAGTTTTCGATGTATACAATGTAAAAAAAATGTAGACAATGCAGAAAATTCGTAAACAATGAAAATATTCGTGTCGATTATAGAATCCGCGGGAGCGAATCAATCGCGGATCGAAAACTACATATAAAAATAATGGGAAACAAAAATTTTATGTCATAGTTTCATTGAAATCCCTTTGGGTTTTTTTTACAAATCGTTAAAAAGAAATTGTTTTAGAAACGCTACACAACTATGGCGTTTGTACGGTGAATCAAAAAATCCAAATTGCGTGTAAATCAATAGAAGTTTTCCAGAACATATATATCAGTCCAAAAAATGTGCTATGTGCGATGTGCGTTTCGTATACGTACACGGTGTATAATATACTTTTTGCGATTGTGTTGTGTCAAATATTTAACTTGTGTTAGTGCATTTTTGTCATCGCAAATATCAAAAATAATTGAATCGGGCGAAATCGGTTCAAATTTTTTGCTGCTTACATTCCCAAATTTCACAAGTCGCACATGCTTTTTTTATGGTGCGTTATGAATTTTTGTTTTTTTATTAGTCAATTAGCGAAAATCCTTCAAAATGGTAAGTGTTTGGTGTTAATTGAATTTAATATAAATTTTTAAATTAAATTATTTTATTTATTACAGCTTAATGTAATATTCTAGAGGTTATTGGTTGTAGGACTATTCTGTTGCAGCCCCAATTGCAGTCTTTACTTGTGGATACTGCTTGTTCTATCGCATTCCATTTGCGATAGGTTGCGGCGTGGACTCGGCGGTTGGTCGCGACGTGTTGGATGATCAATTGTGCGGCACATAAAAATTCGCAATTCTTACAGCTCTATTATACCAGAAATCTACATAGTTATTGCTAGAGCGATACCCGTATTTGACTTCACATTTTCTTTCGCTATGGTTTATCCTTCGGGGGTATTATAGTTCTGGCCAGATTTTCTAAACTTGATGGGTCGTTAGTCTATCACCCATGCCTTAGTCCAAATTCAGTTTGCTAGCTAAGGATGCAGTACACTTATGTTTATTAGATTTGAATCACTGGCTTGCGCCTTGTGCCCATTGCTACATTGAGTGCGGGACCTCTGTGAGTTCCAGCCAATCGTACTGTTGTAAATTTTTGAAAATTTAGAAAAGTAATACCTGCAACTAGACTTGCGTTAACCAAATATACCTTAACGCAATCCGAACTCTAACGTAGCGTTATCTGCTCTAATGTCTAAACTACAAATAATATAAATTGATAAATAAATATTCGGTACTCTTCTATTCGAAATAAGAAAGGAAGGGTATTTGCAACTATGTAGGAATAATAAATTATAATAAAATTCACGCAGATCCACAGGTTACCTGTGTGTTGATCGCACAGATTACCTGTGTCTTGATATCCAATATTAGTTAAAGTAATTTTTATTCATAAAAAGCCACAAAGCTGGCGTTTATGTAACAAGATAATTGATTATAAGCACATAATCAGTTGTACACAAAACTTGCTTCGGAACTTGAGAGATTGGCTCACGGCAATCACATTTTTTACCCTGGTTTTTGCAAATATCTGTTTTTATAGCAAAAAATGCAAATTATGCTCAAAATAAAAACGGAAAATAATTTTCTTTTTACTTTTCCCAATTGACATTAAAAATTAAATAAAAAATTTTCAAAATTATTACTAGAATAGTTCTATACCTACAAAAACATGCTTTGAAACTATTCATTCCGGAATGAAAATATGCGGCATTGTTGTAAAATTCCCAAAGTAAGACCATATCTATTTCGTATTGCTTTTCTTTCCATATGATAAATGTTTTTGCTCGCATATACGTATATTTTCCTACAATCGCCGTGAAAAGCTGGCTTTTTTTCTCTGTTTTCAAAGCCCAAAGTGTCTGTTTTTTTGACAGTTAATAATTAAATTACTTTGTCACACGTTTCTCTTAGAAACGTGTGACAAAACTTGAAACCGCACGCTAAATTTGAACATATGAAAAGAAGAGTAAGAGTAAAAGAAGAGTATTGAAAAGCGAAATTTCACATAATTATGATGTAATTATTTTTCTTGCTTCTAGAGCAACGTCCGGCGGTGTATTTGAGAAATCGCTGTCACTTAAATCCATTTTTTTTAGTTTTTTGTTGCAAAAAATAAATTGTCAATTTTTAAGAAAGACTAATGTTTGTATAAAACATCAAACCAAATTTTTGTTTTTCTTTATGAAAAATAAAAAAAATCTTTGACTACTCGATTGAACAAGGCTACTTCGGTTTTTGTAGTTATTTTGTAAGTTTTATATTTGAAGAAGGGCCTTATAGTCATTTTCGTTGTAACTAATTCCTTTCTTATTATATTGACCGCGCTTATGAATCTTTCTTATAAAGCTAATAACTAGCCATAAAAGAAGGACATTCTTCGGGATCGGATTCCCGTTCAATGGACTGGTTCCGAAACACCTGGTTGTATCTGTTCCGAAGAATAAGTCGAATAAGATCCTAAGCTAAGGGCACTACTAATGCAATTTGAGTCCGACGCAACTAATATCGAGCAGGCCAGGCCTGCTAATTAACGGATAAATTAGGCTTTAGTTTTGAAGTTTCTGAGCCAAGTAAACTTTATCCGTTGAACATGTTGAAAAGGATATGGCGCATATTTAAACGATGGCAATAATCCAAGTTAAAAACCAATAGCAATTACATCAGCTTACTTTAATTTATTTAGTAGATATGAATTAAAAAATGTTACTGGAGTAACATATACCTACATACCGATTTGTAAAAACATTTTTTTGTTTTTTTGTTTTCTGTAAGTCGACATTTCTACAGAGATAGGACAAATTAATAAAAGAAGCAAATCATTTTTTTATCAAGAAAAATAAACTTTATTATTCATAATAGTTTTAACATTCTTAGTAACAAAATAAAATTATGTTTAATGCACTTCAGGTAAATTCACTATTTAAGTGAATTTACCTGAAGTGCATTAAAGATAATTTTCGATCACAAAAAAACATTTCAATGTTTTAATTAATTATCTCCGGTAATTTCAATATAACTTTATAAAATTGGACATCCTCATGGAATGCAGCTAAACATAGACTGAATGTCCTTATTCTTTTCTTTGGAAATGATTCCAGGAGTTTTTCATTTTGCCACGATTGGAACTGCCTTATTGAGCTTTCACTCTATTTCTTTCGACCATCAATGGTATTGTTTCATACGGTTGAATATTTTGATAAATTATTTCTTTTTCAAAAAGTAATTCGGTTGCCTCTGTAAATTTAACAGAGGTAAAATTAAGTCCAAGTCCGGCCTTGCTATAATTGTCAAAACCAGTTGCATGCATCTCCATTAATTTTAATTTGACGTTTTCATAGTCCATTGCCATTAAATGCCTCAAAAGAGGGACCGGACTGTGATATTCTATATGTTTCAGATGCCTTTCAATTACACTGTGTAGTGTGCACTGCATCTACTACTTGTACCCGGGGAATGCCCTGGTACAGAAAATCGTTCAACTATTGTATGAACCAGGTTGTTTTCGCAAAATTTTAGCAACGCCAGTGATGTTATGCGGATTCAATCCTGTGTGACACAGGAATCAGACCATAAAATAATTGTATCCACTTTTGATATATAATATAGCCCGGTAACTATGCTGATTTCAAATAAAGAAAATGTAAAATAACCCATTGTTATTGTATAACCCACGCTGCTAGGGGCAACGTGAGTTATATTTTGTATAACAAAATGTTGAGTAGTCATTGGAAAATTATTAGTAGCCAAATTGAATAAAAACCCATATTCCAAAAAGTAGTTAAATTAAAGTACACTATGACAATTTAAAGAACCAGTGTGAAAACACAAAATGGAACTACTAATTTAATTGTATTTCTTATTAATTTACGAAATTTATTTCAACAAAAATGGATAAAACGTTGTAACCAACTCGTGAGCAGAGACATTATCCACTCAGGATAATAAAAACTTATCCCTAATGGATAATATCTCGTTTTGCTCACTAGTACTATAAATAACTATTTCTCATTTGTGTAATGTTATTTATCACCGATTTTAGAATTTTTATCAATGCGCTGGCAATGTCATTTCCTGTTCGTCTCCTTTGGCGCTCATATCCTATTGACCAGTATGTTATGCCGTTTGCATGACAATATGCAGTTAAGTTGTACAAGTTCAGTTTCCTTTTATAAAAGAAGATGGCTGCGCTTCTCTTTGGTAAATTTTAAACATTTAGAAGCTCATAAGAAATAATTGCCACCGTAAGATCAAGTTGAGCTAATTGTTTATCCGCCTTTTTCCGTTCTTTGGCACTTTGATTGGGTTCCTTATGTTGTAAATGTTTTTTGATTTGTTTTTTACTCGGATCTAAAATATGTTGATATTTGAACTTTTTTAAACAAGAAAAATGAAAGGTTGTACTCGGTATTAAAAATTTTTCGGTAGAAATGGTATTTAATATTATCTGATTCATTTTCAGATTTGAACAACCGATACATTTTTGAAGAGAACCGATACATTTTATGAAGTCAATTGGAAGATATTGATGTGAAGAATATGTAGTTTCAACAGGATGGTGCCACACGCCACACAGCAACGGAATCAATCGATCTTTTGAAAGAGAAGTTAAATAAACGAATAATTTCTCGAAGAATAGACGTGAATTGGCCACCAAGACCATGCGATTTAACGCCATTGGACTTCTTCTTATGTGGTTTCTTGAAGAGTAAAGTTTACGCGGATAATCCTCAAACTGTTCAACACCTCAAAGGAAACATCATCGAGCAAATATTACTAAGGGAACCATCATTATGCGAAAAAGTTATTGAAAATTTTGGTAAAAGATTGATAGCCTGCCGCGCTAGCAGAGGAGGTCAATTGAACGGCATTTTGTTCATTATTAACCAGAACCAATTTATGTCTTTTATTTAAAATTTAAAAAGATATCTCCAATTTGAACACCCTGTATATAGTTTAGATTCTTATTACTGGCTAAAGTAAAAGGCTTTCCTTTTAGTTCCTAATAGACATGCGTAGGTGACATTAGTGAAAACAAGCTATTCATGATACTAAATTCCGATTTTTCTATCATAACACTATATGAAATTGAATAGCTTCAAAATCAAATAGTTAATTAAAACATAGCATAATTTAGTTTAGCCAGTAATGTCAAAAAACCGACATGAACTTAGCATTATAGTTTCAATCATACCCATACAGTACACTCCTCTATTCTTATTGCTTGCATTATTACATTATACTCAATAGTTTAACTTACAGATAAAAGAAATACCGCCATTTATCCAAATCCATTTACAATTGTTAAGGAGTTTTTGATTTTAAATAACTTCACATCGGTGTAGTCGTAATTTTCACAAAACAATTTACTAAAGGAAAAATTAAATGTAACAGAAAATTTATTGAAAATTATTTACCCCTAATTATAATTTAATAAAAAAATGCTCCCCTCATAATTTTTATACGTATGTGTATTTGTAGATATTTCTTAGAGGGATGTAAAAAATAATATTCATATTCTCTCACACTCAGAAATCTTACTAATGTATTTCACGAATGATAGCAAATATCTTTATCCGTTAAATATATTTTATTCAAACCAATAAATATGCAATAAAAATGAAAAAAAAACTTTTTTTGGTAAATTCAATTCCCTAAAAATAAATAAATTCGCCTATTATCAGAGCCTCCTAGATTATAGAGCCGTAATCATACGTCAAACCTTTTAGCAAGTTTTTTTAGTGGTAAAATTTTTCACTATTTCCTACAAGCATCCATAGTAAAAATTATATTTTTTAACTTCAAATTTTTCAATGAAAAAGCATCAGAAACCGAATCTTAGAAAACTTGTATGTAAAGTTTTCTATTAATTGCTGAAACATTAAAATTAAATTAAGTCTAAAATATACTTTTCGAACTTTCATTTTGAAAAATACATCAAAGTTGGCTCTGACGTAGTAAAATAGGACTTTCGAAAGTTACCTTTAGTTTTACTAGTACATATACCTACCTAGTGTGTCTACTTTTTTTACAATTTTTGAACTTGAAATTTTTCCAGGTGTTAACTTTTGGTTCAATTTTACCAAACTCGTCATGCCAGCTATGTAATATATTGTATTGGCTTTTATTTCAATGTGACCAGATTGGTTTATATGAAAAGTTTGGATTTTCCTTCCTTTCTATTGTAATTCCTTTACAAGGCATCCTTTTGACTTTGTCTAACGATTAGTATCGGCGGTTACTTAAAAAAATATTCGCGCAAAATTACCATTTCATAAAACCCGGCATCCTATTAACAGTGTACATAATATAATATACAAACGAACAAAAAATACTTCATCAAAATTATATAATTAATTGGCCAAAAATGTGAAAAGGAAGAAAAATAAAAATCCTTAAAATTAAATAAATAAGCGTTTCACCCTCGTTTATATAAATGGATTTCCGACACAAAATAATCTATTATATGTATATGTATGGTATACATTATACATACATAAATATATGTACACACAGCTAAAATTCTCGTATTCATTTTTTTGTATGAAATGGATAATACAGTATCAACATATACATAACCGTATGTACTATAAACTATGTATGTACACATAAATAGATATACATACATACACACATTGGAAAATGCTACGGAAAAGAGGAAGTAAAAAAATGATGGAAATCGACAATCATTAAAACTTTTATAACTTTGCAAATCGATTTGTCGATGAATTTTCACTTCTCTACGATTATAAATAATTGTAGGGGTACTTTTATATTTTTAATACGATATAAATAATACACATAATTGCAAATTTACTACATTTAAAATATATTAATAACAACAAAAATAAAAATCATTTTCATTTTATTATGTTGAATGTAATTGTTTTTGGAAATCAGTGACGTCGATAAGAGAAAATGTGTGTTTGAGAAAAAACGGACGAGGGTCGGTGCAAAACTTAAAGAAGGGTTCTTATCTTAGTACCTTAAACAGTTTCTTAATTATTTATTTCATATATTTGTTTTGGAGCTGGATAGCCACAAAAAAATCACTAACAATTTCTTAACAAATTACTGGATCCCAAAATACGTAGTTCACGTAAAAGAAATGCTAACTACGAGTATATGATTCAAGGAGTTGAATATTGATGCCATCTCGGAAAATTTAGTAGAGGCTAGGGGCGAACGTGGCAAAGATTCCATCAGGAAAATTTGCTTACTTGAACAATGGTTCCAAGACATGTTAATTTCAAGCCTGCCTGCTAAATTTAAACGTCATTTGAAAAGCGGTGCTTCAATTGCGAGTAATAAAATTTTGCGATAAATAAAATAAAAATGTAGGCAACATAAAATGGTCTAACCCTTTATGGCGCAAAGTCGTTATTTTTGTTAATTTTACAGATACTAGGTGGTAAATGGGGTATTATTAAGGGGGGAAATAATTTAAAAAATCTCATTAAAGAAAAGTATTTATTATTCTAAAAAAGTTTGCAGAAATGAAACATTACATCAATAATGTTAAACAATATTAAAGTAAATTAGGAAATATGAAAATTTTGAAAACAGTTGTTTTGCTTATTATAGCACAAACTAGTCCCACATTTTTCGTAATCTATTTGCGTATACCCTCTCCAGCCTAGAAATTTGCACCTCATTCGTTTATCTGCCCAAATTGGCTAGTGGCCGTATTGATCCAACCTCACATCTTTCGGAGGAACATGTTGAACTGCTTTCTTCTGTTTATTTTGAGTGAGACATTCAACATCACTTCTGCGCTTTGTACGGTTGATTGTCTTATATTTGCATAAGGTCTCTGCTACAGCTACTATGAATTCAGCAGAGTTGAGTATTTTCCTGGTACTACCATTTTCATTATTTATTCTTCGGTATAAAAGCCTTGAATTACTTAGAGCCATGTCTAAGAAATGATAAAAAAATCATAGATACTAACGTTTTTTTTTCCAAAAAGGTGGGTGTATGTAGCCCAGAGCACTGCGACCGTTGAGGTCTATTGTGCATCCCTAGAGATTCTTATGTAAAATGTAGGTCTATGTCTTTGATAAATGCTGCTATACCTGATGCATATCCAGTGGGTCGGCGTTAGCCCACTGGATTATGTAGGCATTGAGGAACTTGAATCTTTTTAGGTTGATAGCATCGCATGCGAAGAGTAGGTATCCGATGTCTCCTTACCGCAGTCACAGAATCTGCACTGGTCCGTAAGGGACCTTCCCGTTTAATGTAGATGGCCGTTAAAAGGGCCGTGCCCAGTTAAAAACCAGGTAAGGGATCTTAGGGATTGGCGGTCCATCCTCGGTGCCTCTCCCAGACGTATAATATTATAACTGAATAATTTCTTGGCCTGTCTCATCCCAATGGAGGACTCCCAGAGTAATTTCCTATAGTTCTGCTCCCAGTCCCTTATACCATCTACCAAGTTGGTTTTGGAAAAAGCAATACTAGGACTGGGACCCAGGAGATACCAACGTTTACTACGGCGTCTAATTTTGTAGTGGTCCATAACACAATATAACAGGTCGACCATATGTCGATTATATTCTGCTATGACAAAAGGACGTTCAACAGAAACGTATTGCTTTCCAGACTTGTCCCAACCTCTTACTACAGTTGTTGGGTGTTTTCCTGCCAAATTGGATGGACCGACCTAACGTACCGCGCGGTTCTTTTCTAAAAACTTTCTCATTTGGCAGCTTGCAGTTGAGAATACGGCTTTTTCTTATAGTTCCTAAAGCCAAAATGCCGCGACTGGGCAAGTATTTAATAAATGGGATCGAGGTATAGTAATTATCGAAAAACAGCCGGTAGTTCTGATTGGTAGGCACATCGCGGGCAGAGCGTACTACCACATTAGATGATGCCCCTAACTGGAGCTTGCCGGCTGCGCATCTGTTTTCCTGACCACTATACACTTCGAATTTATATCCGTACCCAGTTACACCACATATAACAAAAAGTTTGAATCCCCATTTATGGAGTTTGTTGAACACATCAAGGTACATTTTACTATTGTCGTTGAAGTGTAATGCCTGCCTAAGTAATTCGAATGATTTCGACTGCATTGCATCTTATATCGGCGCAAAGCTAATGTTTTCAGACAAACACATTTGGCATACGAATTGGCGTATTTCTTGACTAGTTACATTTACAGGTTTATTAGCATCTTTCTGAACATAGTATAAATTAGTCTGGTCTCTTATAAGGTCGATAATGTCTTCAGTAAACAGATATGAAAATACCTCAAAAGGAGTATCGAAACGAAGTATTTCTGGAGGTAACGTGTCAGATCCATGAAAACGTAGTTGGTCGTCATTTAAGTTCAGGCTGTTCGTTTTCCATGTGATATTAGCCCTAAGCACACGATTGGATGTACTTGGAACCGCTGCAGAACTAGTACTAGGAGAAGCGAAGGCCGGACTTGGATCCGTCAGTACTACTGAACTAAGTATTGATAAATATAGTTGCTAGGGTACTGGCAGCCTGAACTTTATTTTCAAAGTCAGGTGGTATCTATGGGTCTTCATCAGAACTTTTGTGCTCATTCAACTGGAAGTTATATGTTGGATCGTCGTCGGAAAAGTCTGGGCCATCTTCACTGTCTTCCTATTCTACTAGTATATTTTCAAATCTATCACAAAAAAAACTTGAATTTGCAAACAAAAATTTATTGATTATAGAAATCCATCTTCTTACCTTTTACTCACATCAATTTCAATAGCTAAGTATCAGTATTTCACCAATAAATCAATTTTCCTAAACGAATTCAAAGAGCGCGAAACAGGTTTGTACGCGCTCATCACTTCAATGCAAATGAGAATGCTCTGTTACCGATGTATAACACCAAGTAAAGTCGATGTACCGGCTTTTTCTATATATTGCGTCAATTGGAATGGTATGTTGCAGAAGTTCAACATAATTCCATAAAGGGTTAAAGTTAATTACAACTAAATATAATTTATAAAAATGCGTTTACTAAAAAATGTTTTTCAAAACTTCAAAGGTCGATTACTAAACATGTTAGCGTCATTGGTGTCAACATTTTAATTTCACTGTAAATTTAATAAAAAACACTAAAGATTCAAATGACAATTGAAGATTCAAGTACAATTGTTGAATTGGACCCGTACCTCATACTAACTGAGAGTAGTTTTAATGTTACGTGGCACATGTCTTCTGAAATTTTTAAATCTGTATATAAATATAATTTAATAGGCTCACAATTACATAAATATAATACTTATCTAAAAGCAAATCTATGTTAATCTTTTTATTGCTTTTTTAATTGTGATTCAGCACATAATAAAAATAAAATAAATTAATAAAAACAATAACATTTGGCCCCGCGCGACTTTAACCACACTTTTACAACAACATAAAGACGATTCGTCTAAAAATACAAATTAAATAAATATACCTCAACTGTGTGTTCGATCAACATAAATAAATGTTTTTATGTACATTTTATATGTTTTTGTGTGTCTTCATTTTAAAAACTCATAAATCTCATAATGTGAATCAAAGATTTTTGAAGATAATTTGTGTTTTGGTCTCGCGTATACATATTATTTCGAGACATCTAAAGTGATCTATAAATATGTATTTAAATAAAATGAGAAATTACAGAAATACATCAAACGGTTTATCCAAAATTATTCTAGTGGGAGACAGTAAATAATAATAGATAGAGGGAAAATAAAAAGAAGAAATCACTTTTAATAATAATTCTTATTATTAATTTTTAAAATGTGTATGTCAGATTCCTTCACATCCAACAATAACGCCTACCAAGTGTTTATTGATATTCCTACCTGTAAATGTTAGTTTTTCTTAAAATACTAAAACAGAGAAGAAAAACCTCAGGCTTTTTGTCGGAAAACCAAATTCTCGCCTGTATAATTTTTTCAAAATACTAATGAAAATTATTTGTTTATGGTTTCGTGCAGCCCCTTAGGGAAGCTATTATTGCCCCTACAACTAAAGAAAATAACTAACAAATTTTAAATTTGATTAAATTACGTTTTAAATAATTTTGTTTTAAATAATTTTGTTAAAAATTTGAAAATATCATATGAAAATTGAAAACAGAGACAAAACTCCCAACGCTGCTGCACAAAATGTGAGAACACATTTTTGGTACAAACGAGGCAATAGTAAAAACAAAATGATTTGGTTATTATTTTATTTTTTGGTATAAATTATCGAATTAGTAAAGTTCAAGGATATGTGAGTTATTAAAATTTATATTGTTTGTGAATCAATTACAAAGGCGATTTCCTTTTTAAACAAATAGATCATCTTATAATACTTTCAGTATCATGTACCCTGAATCAAAGGTTACTTTTATGATTATATTCAATTTTTCGATATTATTTTTGGTGTAGCAAAGCATTCCTAAATATACAAGCCGTTAGGTTCAGACCAATTTTAAAAGCAGCTTAATTTAAGGTGGAAGCCATGTAAAATTGAACATTTTTGATTAAAATTTTATGAATGAACAGAAAATATTTTTAGGTTTATATTTAAATCAAACCTTCGAGTATAACATATTTTAAAACCAATAACTTAAATTTACTAATTTGATTAATATAATTAAAATAAAATTGTACAAATTTACTATTTCTTTATATACCTATGTGAAAAATGCAGTATAAAATTATAAACACGAAATCAATGACGTAAGATCTTACTTACTATTTATCAAAAACTTTAAAATACAATAGACCAGAAATAAACAAACTACGCACAACCACTCTTTAACAACAATAAAACCTAAATGGTTTTTTTACATATAAGAAAAAAAGTTTGTTTCTCCTCTTTAGTTTAAACTCTTTGCTATACCATATATCAACATTTTTTTATTGTAAAAAAACATGAACGAAAGGTGTGACGTCATGAGATGTAAACAAGATTTTATTAATTGATTTTCAAATGATATATTTATCAATTATTCTTCTTGATAACGTAGAAATCAACATTCATTTGTGTAAGATTTTTCATTTAAGAAAAACGATATTAAAAAACATAACTTTTCATATAATTTGTATGAAAAAACCTTTTTTTTTTTTGTCGTTCTATCACCCTTATATTAAGTTCGAATTTTATCCTGACGGCTTGTATATCTAGGAATTTGGCTTTGATTTTAGTCAAATCGAAAAATTGCAAATTGTACAAAAGTAATCTTTGCTTTTTTGCAAGTTTTTACTTTAACACATTATTTTGTGTTTAATGTGGATTTCGATTGCCAAATTGAATTGCACTCAGTGCAAAAAGTGTAATTTTTTTACCCTGGAAATATTCGATTGACCAAAAAAAATTGCACTGGCACCTCCACCAGTGCAATTTCGACTACTCCAGTTTTTTTGATAGTTTTACCCCTCTTTTTACAAATGCACCAAAGAGTACTGTCATTGTGCTGTCATTTTTGATTTGACTTGTCGTTTTAATATGGTTTGACAGATGACAGAACACAATTCGGTGTTTATGTTCGATTGACGAAGAAATTGAGGTTATACTTTCAAAGAGGGGTAAAAAATCAATCGAAACCGACATTAGAGAATCATTGCTCTCCACTTGCATATTTTTCTCTTGACAAAAAATAAATGACATTCGGCTCATGACATTTTTTCTACAACTACTAACATAAAGGATAAAACCAAATTCTCTCTTTGAGAATAAGAAAAAAACTTGAATTTGATTTCTTTTGCGATTAATAAAATTTTTGGGATATTAAAATTATATTCCACAATTTTTTTTATGTTTTAATTTAATAACACAATTTTTGTTTTATCATCACCTTTATTAAAAAGCTAAATTTTTGCCAAAAAACATGAAAATTTCATTTTAATTGTCAAAATATTCAACATAAAATGACAAGAAATTGAGCATAAAATACAATTTATGCTCAATTGGCAAAATGTTACGACAAAAATATTGAATATTCTGATCTTTCACTCTCTTGACAAAAATTCAATGCGCATGCTCAAATTCATTTTTGTTTCCATGGACTAGATCAAAAAATACAGGCTAATTGACTTTACAGGCTACTTGACTTTTTTTTGAATAATGTTGGTATACATACACATATATTAAATGTAGAAAACAATGTATTCACCCATAAGCGGACTTTACACGGTCAGTAATAATGTCATTAATAACTGATTAAGATACTGAATCAATACTTTAGTTATGTTTATTTCCTTAGATGGTCAATAAATTTCGTCAGTCATTATATCAGTACTTGGAAAGACACAAGTATGTAAACTTAAAAATATGGACAAATCGTGCTTAGCAATTGTGTTAACTTTCACAGTGATAAAAAAAACAAACCACAATCATCGAAAGGGTAGACTTTGGGTGAAAGAATGGTTTAAAGGCCGAGATGTATACTCCCATAAAAATCATTTGAATAAAATACAGATTACCGACCAAAATGATTATCGGAACTATTTTCGTATGTACAAAGATTTATTTAATAAGCTATTGGTAATGGTTGCCCCCTATATAAAACGAGAAGATACAAATATGAGGCAATCGATTTCAGTGAAACAGAGGCTAGCACTAACTTGAGGACCTACAATTTTCTGTTCTTATATCGCCAGCATGCATAAGCCAAATTATATAAAGGACAAGATAAGATAAAAAAAACTTCAAGGTATTGTTGTAATCCTTTATTGAAACAAATAATAATAACAAAAACTAGTAAATTCAATTGGTGTGAAAATGGAAATTGATTTCAAAAATTGTTCGTATGGAGAAGGTCGTTATAAAATGAAAATTTTCAATTTAAATGTATTACTTAAACATTATGAAACATAAATGGTTTCCCCTTGTAACACTTGTTACTTGCAATTTGTTCCCTTTTGTAATCCGAATCTGAGTACAATAAAACTTCAAAAGGACTAGATTCTGAAAATCTAGTATCAAGATTTGGTGTTGGCGTTGTATATGGGGTGTCACGTTTTTCGCGTCATGTTCGTCATTTATTCGTACAGAATATTTATTTAAAGTTCCCAATTGTGCTTCAAATAGAACATCGTTAATGGCTTTCTCTGCGAATAGTTTTTGCTCGGAAGGCAATGACTTGAGTTTCTTACTCCGGACCTTTGCAGTGTCTAGATCCGGATCGTTTTGAGATAAATAATCGCAAGTTAAGTTCTGTAACTTATTTTGTTTTGTCAAATGATCTTCATTTTTGCGTTTAGTTTCTGATCGGAAACGATGATGTGATGAGTCAATCGGAGACTGGCCTGCACCTGAATTTTTATTTATATTTCTATTAGAACACAATGATTCAGATATATTTCCTGTAATATAAAAAAAATCATTTCAGTTTCATTTTCCATCAACCTGAGTGGAAAATAATCGCAAGACAATTTGGAGAGAAGTGCAACTTTAGCCCATGTTTAGGAGCACTTGATGGGAAGCACATCGCCATATGGAGACCTAACAACATGGCATCGTTGTACTATAACTATAATGGGTATTAAAGCATCGTATTAATGGCATTAGTTAATGTGGATCGGCATTTATAATGGTGGTTGTATAAGTACAAATAGCAGAGTTTTCGATAGCGGTGTGTGTTAATGCAATAAAATGAATTAAAAATTCCACATTCCACCCATCTATCGAATTCAATTATTGTAAAATTACTGAATCCATATTTTCAGAAAAATTGCACAGCGGAGCAAGAAAAATGTAATCATCATTTTCCCGCTACACGTTGTTTAGTTGAAAATGCTTTTGGGATATTAGCTGCTAGATTTGTGGTATTCTAAAAGCTTATTTGTCTTGCACCAGAAAAAGCGACAACAATTAATTTGGCTTGTTGTTATTTACAGAGCTTTTTAATGAAAGAATCACCGCAATTTTACACATCAACGATGAATATTGGAGAATTCAGGGCCAAAGAAGTTAGACATCAGCATTGGAATTTGGATTAAATTTTGTGTATAATGTGTTATAATAACTCAAAATTGTAATGAAATAAACAAATTGAATACTCACTTCCAGTCTTGTTTCATTTTCTACTATAGATGATTGACTTTTTATTAGTTTTTCAGTAGTGTCTAAAAACTGTAAAGCATAAAAAACCCAAGACTCAGTATATCTCGTCCATTCCAATGCCAGATCTTTTTGATTGTTCAATTTTTTTCTTCTCTTTTCTATAATTTGGACGAAACGTATTTATTTTTGTCCTAACGTCGTCAATTGTGGCATCAGATTTAATTTTTTTTTAAATTTCCAGCAAATGTTTTAAAGCTGAAACTCGTTTATCTTTTCGCATATACGAGTATATAACGGATTTCTCGAATTTCACAATTCCGACAACTCTTCTAATTTTTCAATAAAATGGACTAATAAAGCCGATATTCCATTATGAAAAATTTACTGACTGCTGGAAAAAATGAAAGAAGACAAAAAAAAATGTTACATTAGAGTGACAAAGAAAAAACAATTTTTTTATTTTTTATTTTATAGCAAAATTGTATGGATAAATTTTGACAGCAAACAAAAACATAACCAACAAATATGAACAAAATTATGCGTTATTCTTAATTCGTATATTTTCACCTCTCAAAATTATCTAAAAAATTAAATATTATTTTCACCCATATCAGAATTATTTTTTTTTCATTTATTTTCCGTCACAGAATAAAAAATTAAAAATATCTTTACCATAAAAATAACGTACTATGAAAATTAATATTGTGTGCGAGAAATATGTTATCATCCGTACACAAAATTTATGTAGATGTGTTAGAGGGTTGCAATAAAAAGTACTCCATTTGATACTTTTTGTCAATAATTATGGCATCACACTAACACAGCCACAACTTTTTTGTAATAAAAATGTTTACTGACGAAGTTGGGTGTCTCATTCACACAACCACCGATTTTATATTTTTATCTCAATATATTTTTGCTGATAAACATTTTTTCACAATGGAATACCGGCTTAAGTCTTTATTATCATTAACCACCTGCATTTCAACATTATTTTCGACACTTTCCTCATCCATTTTGTATTTTTTATTATTATACAGTAGGCCCGCGATAACGTGAACAAAATAAAACCAAGCAATTCATGTTAAGGAGATTGTTCATGTTTGCGGGGGTTGATTTTTTTCAAATGAAATTTGTATGTTCCCAAGTTGATAGTGATTTGTTAGTGATTTCACAAAATACAATTTTTAAAATACGGTGTCAAATATATAAATGAAGGATTATTCTCTTCTTTAATACTAAGTAGTACAATACATAATTAAAAAATTGTTTACGTTACCCGGAGTTCACGTTACACGGCGTTCATGTTAACCCGAGTCTACTGTATATCCTTTATCAAATTGAATTATTAAATTAATAATCTCGTATTACCTTTTTGCATATAGCTGTTCAGAAACAGACAAAAATAAAATAAAAGTACTGAGAACTGATTTACCGTCTAATTTACACGATCATTAATATTGTCAGTATCGTATGCCATAATGACGTTCAATACTTCAGGATCATCATTACACGGTCAGTAATTTTGTCAATATTTCAAATAATGACATTATTACTGACCGTGTCCTCTATAAGTCCGGAATGGACGAGCGAACATGGTTTGTGAACCCCACAGTAAGTGCGAACTATGCGAAGTATTCCTTTATTGGCTTTTAAAACTGTTAACGAATTCTAGCAGTTTGTTTAATATAGTATCTTACTGACGGTGATTTATGCTGCCAAAGGACGGCAAAACAGAAAAACCATTTAAATTCAATAAATTGACAAATATAAAAAATTACCATACTTTATCATCTCTATCAAATAATACTCAACAATTACACAACAACTAATCTTCAATTTAGGAGTATGTGTAAAGTAGAAAATCATTTTTCAATTTAATTTTTATTTCAATTTTTTTCTTTTTTTTTTTTGACAAATTTTCTCCGTATTTCCAAACATATGTACATCTACTTATACATATTTTTAAGCTTTATCAAAATAAAATTATAATGATGAATCAATTTATTTTGAAAAAGGCAGTCCCCTTTTAGCAAAATTATTCGTATATGTAATCACAAAATTTCTGAAGTAAAAAAAATATTTTCAATATTATGTATTTCAACAACCGAAAAACCACCCACCCTTTTGCTTAACACGAAACTTCCCACCGCTCCCTTCCAGCTCACTGCACCCATACACCCCCGTCGCTTACAGTAAAAATGTTTTATTCCATTTTATTTTCAATGTAAAACGATAAAAGGCCACTTTGTAAAAATGGATATCTACGTATGTGTATTGTGTATATGTTATCGAAACTTAAATTTTATGTTTAATACTTACATATATGTATGTATATGTAGATACATAGCTACACGTCTATAGAAATAAAATTGGTATTAGTTAAATTGTTATGAATTAATTATGTGAAACATGATTTTATATGATTATCATAGTTCTTTTATTTATTTTATGGCGAATGATTTTGAATGGTGTGCAGAAATAAATTTTTGGTGGTGGTTTTAACGATATTCAGTCGCACAGTTTTTATGCATGTTTCCTGAAATAATTTATGAGGTTAAGGATAAAACATATATGCACTTAGCAAAGCATGGTTAACAATGTGGAGTAATTTATTTTCTAAATAGATAATAGTAAACGTAATTTGTTAGATAAATAATCGCCCTTTGGAAAAGAATAAATAACTTATTTTTGAAGACGATTTTCACTACGAAATAAACATTTTCTTGATTCGATTTTTCAATCAAATAAAATTACATGTTTTATGAATATTTTCGTATACAAATAATATAAAAGCTCATAATTCTTATAGACTAAAAATGTAAATGAAAACAATCGTTTTCCCATATTGTTTCATAGTAAAGAAAAAATTGTATGTAACTTATTTTTAGCTTAGTAAAAAATACAGTCAATGTGGAGGCTCTTAATTATAGAGTAGGCTCTGGTAATATCATTGGCATCTAAAAAATGTTAAAGCACGCGCCTGTAAAGTACTATTTTCGAACTGATAAATCTTACTAAAACCAAACACATAAAGTGTGAGAAAAAAATTAAAAAGCTTATATTGTGAAGATATATAGAGATAGTAGTAGATAAAATAACCAATCTTGAAGTCTCTTCATTTAATAGTTGTTACTAATGACCGTAGGAATAATACAAAATTTATTGTGTTTTGATTTTGATTTCGTACGAATCTCATTCACTGGTACATTCTTAGGCTGCGAACCAATATTCATAGTAAAAGCACTAAATTAGGTAAACTCATTCACTTTTCGCAAAAGGAGGTTAAAAGGGCAAAAAAAATGGACCCTTAAAGTTACCAAAGTAAACGATTTAATCGAGGAACAAATTTAATTTGAAAACTATTGCGGCATTGTAGTTGATGCCAGTATTTGCTGGCTATCTTCTCAATTTACAGTCGGCAATACTATTATCTTACTTCAGTTAGCAAAAGCCAGTAATTTAATTCTTGAGCTGCCGATCATTCGGAAGGCAAATACACTAAACTCGGTATTTATATTTTAATGCAATCGCGCGGAAAGTAGTGGAAACAGTTGTTTACAGGTACAAGTCCTATTAAATGTTTACGATCTGCTTGCTGAAAAAATAAGGTAGGCTGAAATTAGTATTTTATTTTATTGTGGAAAACATTAACAGGCAGCAGAACTAAATGGTTTTCGTTGTAGAAAAAATTACATTGTAAATTCGGTTAGTTGTATTTTGTCTTGATTGCATTAAAAATATCGAAGCACTCCGCCCATTAAGGCATTTAATAGACTCGCAGAGAAACATGCAATTATCTTTCTCAAATTATCTTCCTAATTTTATCGTAGTAGTTTACCTGAGAATTAGTTCACAACCCTACCTAAATGATTTAGTTATACGAAGTTTTTGTTTCAATACGTGTATTTTTTAACAATTGTTATCTTAATATAAAGCAGCAAAAAGATTTTAAACCGAAAATATGACTTTTCCTAGATGAATATTTAACCAAAAACATAACTATTAATATTGTCAGCAGGCAGCGACCAGGAAACAAATTCATCAAAAACATGAAATATTGCGTCAAAGTAATAAATACGTAATTATTTTCTTTTTCAGACTAAATTACATATTATCGTGAACCTCTCAGTAAACTCTTATAACTCATATATTCTCATATATTCTTAACTCATATATTCTATTTTCACATAGTAATAATAATAAACGGGTTTTATAGACCAATTCTGGCTCGTACCGTGTCCATGATCTGACCCAAACCATTTCTTTCGATCCTAAGATAGCCGTTCTTGTTCTCCTAGGCAACCGAAAAATGCTACATTGTTCTCTGAGCCGAGGAGCCATCGTCCCCGATAACGACTGTTGTGCCACCCATGCGGGTTTTCAACAATTTATTTATCTAATATATAATAATTAACTAAATAAATTGCAAAAAAGTTTAAGAAATATTTTCAAAAATATATTCTTAAGAAAATAAATATTTTGTTTCCCAATGAAGATAAGCCAAGAAGAATTTATATAAGACAATAACAACAAATATGTTATACAATTTAAAAATATTTTTTTTCTTATTTCTGATAACAAATCCTACCAACAATTGAATATTGAAATAATAATATTTTGATATATGCATGCATGTAGAACTACGAGTACATGCAAATGTGGTATCAAAAAATATTATATTAAAAATTAATGTAATCTACCCTAAACAATAAATATTTGAATTATTAATTTTTAATAAATATAACACACGTATTTTTTTTTGTTTTAATTGAGATTGATAATAAATAAATATTAGTAATTTAATATTTTGTTTAAATAACTATATTAAATATGGTAGTACGAGTACATTAAAATGAATACTTATTTTTAATGACTGGGAGGTATTTACTTGTATGTGCTGTTAAACACATTTTAAATTATTTATATATTGAAATTATTATTATTCGATTGAAAATGCTGATTTAGGACTAATTAATGTTATTATTTTTACTATATTCGAGACTGTTACATTAATAATATTGTATTATAATTATTTAGTAAATACAATGTATTATTTAGAGGGAGACTGAAACTGAATCGGTGTTTTATTATATTATGTTTGAAAACATCATAATTGTTTGATAGACCTTTGAGTAGTTAGATTTTTTCTTTATTCATTGGTTGAATTGGATATTGCCAATTAAATGCAGTTACTTAGTCGCTTCATTGAAAAGAAAATGCAACCTGTAAATATCTCATATTTGGATATACAACACGCTAAAATAAAACGGGTTTCCTTCTGGATGTGCTACGATGTACTTAAAAAGGAATATTAAGTTTTTGAAAGATGTGGACCAAGAAATGTATTATGTGTCTTATAGTTCAAATTTAGTCTCTTATTAACTTAATTTGGGGTCAGATAAACGATACGTGCTCAATTCTGATTAAACGTTTTGCGTGTGATAAACAACAAAAAAAAATTTGTTGCAAACGTAAAAGTTAATTGACATTTATTACAACTATTCAACCACCTGATGATGTGTTCATCCTTCTAACACGTTGATGTTATGGAATTTGTCACATTATTTTCGCCGATCTCATCGTGCTCGGTCGATGAACACCTCAGACGTCCGTATGGGTTGAGATCTTTTCCATTTATTAAACTGATGAAACGTTCGGCTTTGGTGTACCACTCGAAGTTGCATACGATGTGCACTTTTTATTTTGATTTTTATCGATTTACACACACACAGACGATTTAATATTTTTTTTCTAAGTAGGGGAAGGGACCTGCTTTATCCATTAATTTTTTTTTATTATCCCAGATCAACGGTTCATAATTTTTAAATGGATATTGTATTTTGGATATTGTATTTTGATTAATTTTTGTTGGATATTTAGTGAATCCAGAATTATTAGTTTTTTGTTAAATAACTTCATTTAATTTTGTCTAAAATTGTGTGAAAATTGCCGAAATTAATTGGAAAACAAAAATGGGCCTGACGTCAATGGCAGCTACGTTAAGCTAAGACTTTATATTTTAATTTGCTCTATATTTTGCATTCGTTGCAATTTTATTTTATTAGAAACCGAAGCGGACCCCCACAATACCATAAGTCCAGATAGGTTTAATAACCTTACAATCTAAGCTTAAATTGGATGATTTTCTATATTAACCAGTTCATTTTAACACACCTTAACTTGAATTGGTGACGTTTAGCTTCGATGTGCTTTTTCCATGTAAGCCTTCTATCTAAATGTATGCCGAGAATGCTATTGCTTAGTCTCACAGGCTGACAGGTAAGTTTGCGGAATGTGAATGTTATGTGCGCCGATTTACGCTCGTTGGCCTTAATTCTCCATTTAATTAGCCACTTTTCAATTTTGTCTAAATGATCTTGTAGATTTCTTGAGGATATCATAGGGTTTTGATACGTATAGACATGATTGCTGTATTATACGCAAATGTTGAAGCTTTTACGTATTTTCATTTAGTAGGTTTGCTGTATAGATGAAATATAATAGTGGAACTATCACACTGCCTTGAGGAAGCCCAGCGAGGGTTTCGAATAAATTGGTGGATGCGCTATTATACCATATTTTACCAAAAACTTTCGATCAAGCAGTTAATTTTTAACGATTTTAGAAAAACTTTTCGGTATCTATCTTTGGGTATTAGTCCTTCATGCCACACTTTATCGAAAGCTTGCGCAATGTCTAAAAATGCTGCATAGCAGTACCTTTTTGTTCTAGAGCGTCCCTGGTACGGCTTCATATACGAAGCTTAGAAAGAGTCGGTAGTAAACTGATAAGAAGATATTAGTTTACTTTTGTTTTATCTTTACCCTGTTTTGCAAATTATTATAATTTGCGAAATTTTCTAGGTTTCGAGAAAGTAACCTGTTCTTATTATAGGGCTGAAAATGTATGTTATTAATTTGATACATTTTCCTGAAGATTTTAGTTATTTTACCCCTTATCAGATCGTGCCCGGTGCTTCACTTGTATTTAATTGGTTGGATTTCCTCAGCTTCTGTATTATTAGAGAGTGATTTTGGGCTTCCAATTGGTTCGTTGGGTATAAATACTTTACTAAGAGGTTGAGCCAATAAGTTTGCTTTATCTGCATCACTTCTTGCTTCAGTCGCTGTGAGTTCAATGACTGAGATAATATTGAACCCCTTCATCACGTTCTTTTAATAAGGCTATTTTCAGGTTTTTGATTACCTTATTTAAATTTGATTTAAGTGTAAGCGGTCCTTGTAGCTGCCATTGCCTGCGTATTAAGCGTTTTATCATGAACAGCTGTTGAATATTCTGAGACGGTTTGTCGAACTTTAAGTAAACTGTGCTGCAGGGTGTCGCATCCACCGCAGCTTGTTTCAATACATCCGTTAGGTTTAGTACTGCTGCATCAATTTCATGTTTTGTTTTTAGAGTAATGTTTAAAGAACATTCTTTGGTTAAAGTAGACTTGAATTGAGTTCAATTAGTATGTTGATTCGTCAGGAATCTAGGTAGTGATAGTTTTAAAACTTGCATGTTGAGTGTTATTAATACCGGTGAGTGATCAGAAGATAGATCGTAACACGTTTCGGCAAAAGTCGAGTAAATCGGAAATTATTCGAATCTCAGTTGGTCAATAAGCTTTGTGGCCAGTAGATATGTGATCTAATTTTTCATTTTGCGTACATTCCCACAGTTATTTCCTTTCGAATATATTAATCTTGAGCTTCACTGGATATGTTTGGCGTTGTAGTAATTGCAAACTGATGTCTTCCAACCAGTGTATAAATTCAATTTTCGTCCCCTTCTCTTGTGGAAGGAAACAAAAAAAATTATTTTTGGTTTCCTTCCGTGAAGAGAGACTAAAGAAGGGAACGAAAAACGAATTTAAACGAATGTTTCGGTCGACAATAAACTGCAAATGTGGTGCATTTTCCTGTCCATTCATTCAGACAGATGCTATAGTTGCTTGTATCTGCTTCTCACTATATTTTGGAGTTCATAATGTCTCATTCTATTCTTGATAAGGATATCAGTTCCCTATGTCATTTTCCGGTAGAAAGCATATTGTCATAAAAGGTGTATCCTTTGATTTTGAGATGACTCGTAGTTGTAAAATGCGTTGTGTTAATAAGGAAATTGTTTACCTCTAGTTTACGTTGCACTAGCCCATTGGCGTTCCAAACAGCTAGCTAATATTTCTGAAAACAGCGACAACATCCCATTAACAATGTTACACTAAAATGACCGGTAAAATCACGCCATTTTCAGGGGGCAGCCAGGAAGAGGGCGGTTCGGTGCATGAAGTAATTATATGCAATGGAACAGTATACTTTTAAAGTAAAATAAACCGCCAAGCTTTGGTTATACATAAAACAAGAAACAAAAACTTACAACTATTCCAAGGCCGCTTACATAAGGTAATCACCGCTCTCTGTCTTATCTTGTACGCCATTCCAGTGGTGGTTTTACAATTGCTTGAATCGTTATGGGAGGCATTTTTGTCTTGTGGTGGTACTCCTACTTTTGCATTCTCTAAGCTTAATGTTTGAGTTTAGAGTTATTTTGAAGAGTTCTGAAATGTTCAAGTTTTCTGTTCAAATTTGTACGCTATCGTAGCAGGACTTCTTGTAGAGCAATAATGTTACGGTGTCATCATTGTCAGTTGACTTTGTAAATTATAATTTTTTTTTGTCTTTCACCACAATGTTTGAAACGAAAATCCTACTATTAAACTTTTCTAAAAATTGCAAAGCTGTGAAAATCTGTATAATTCCTTCCCCGAACGCCTTCTAAAAGTGAATTCAATAATGTATGCAAATCCAATCCTATTTTCTCGCTATTTAAAAATCCTGTTTTCTAAATATTTAGATGACTATATTCAGTCCTAGTTTGTAAGGCGAAAATAAATAGTAAGTTTTCTTACAGGAATCTTCTAGAATTGTAAGGTTACCATAAAAACTTAAAAAAAATATATTCGCTCTATCGAAGAGGTACCGAATTGAGCGACAAATTTGAAAAAATGGCTTTTTTCTCAATTTTTCCCATTCAATCGAACATAAACATGATTTATCATTTTTCAAATAAATACCTTTCCAAAATATCAATGATATTATAAATCAGTTATCAAATAGCCATTTTAGGATCTAATTCAGCACTCACAGAAAGGCGAATTTAACAAGACAAAATTTTTTTAAAAACCTGATATTTTTACTTAAAAATGACACTATTTTCATGAAAATTGGTTCAGTACTTTTTTTTATAATGGATTTTAAATGAAAACGCAGCCAAAATTGATGATTATGAAAAAATATATTGACGATATTTAAATTTAAATTACAACAAAAAATTCAAGCAAAATAAAAACAATTTTATTGGTTAATACTTAGTATTGCCCCCCTTGCGTACTAAGACTTGGGGGAACGCACCCCACTCCTCATCCAACGAAATCTTGAGGTCACTGGTGTTAGATGATACTGGATTTCTGGCTCGGACCCTCCGTTTTAGTTCGTCCCATGTCTGGACTGAGGGCTGGCCACTTCGTCTCGAGTCCAACCTCATCCATGGACTGCCGAGTGGTTCGAGCTGTGTGATTCCGGCCATTGTCATGCATCAATATGAAATCTTCCCCTATACATGCTGCGTAGGGCACTACATGATCCAAGAGAATATCCTCCATATATCGTTCAGCGGTCAGACCTCCTCTACGGCCTCCACCAGGTTTTGGGGGATTTAAAAAAGATGACGTAACTAGTATTAAATTGCATCGGACCATCTTGTAACTATATTCATGTTAAAGCGTCATCATTTCCCTACAAAAATTAGTGTGTGTCATTTAGCTGAAGTGCAAACAACACATTTTTTTGGTGCTCGAACCATGTCAACCTTTGTGTCAACACAATTTGCGGGAAGTGCTGCTTTTTTGTTTTAATTTGAAGAAAAGGACCACTGATGAAAATTGATTGTATATGGGGAACAGGCTCCATCAATAAAAACATGTCAGTATTGGTTCCGGCGCTTTAAAAGTGGCGATTTTGACACCAGTGACAAAGAACGCGGAGAGGTCAGTAATGTTTGAAGACGCTGAGTTGAAGGCATTATTTAACCAACATTGAGCTCGCTGGAACTTTAGGAATGATTCAACAAGCGGTTTAAAACCCTTTCTAGGCCATTGGTATTGTGCAAAAACAAGAAAATTGAGTTCCGTAGAAACTCAAGCCAGAGAAGTCGATGTCGTTTTTTCACGTGCGAACAACTGCTCCAAAGACAAAATCGGAAGGGTTTTTTCCATCGAATCGTGACGGGGGACGAAAAGTGGATCCAGTACGACAACTCAAAGAGCAAAAAATCGTGGGTTAAGCCCGGTCATGCATCAACTTCAACGGCCAAATCGAATATTCGTAGCAAGAAGCTAATGTTGTGCATCTGGTGGGATCAGTTCGGAGTGATCTACCATGGGCTTCTCCAGCCTAACGAAATCACCACTGGAGAACGTTATCAACAAAAAATGATGCACTTAAGCCGAGCATTGAAACTCAAACGCCCACAATATGCCAATAGACATGATAAAGTGATCTTTCAGCATGACAATTCTCGGACACATGTTGCAAAAGTCGTCAAGGAAACTCTGGAGGTGCTTCAATGGGATGTCCTACCTCACCCGCTGTTTTCCCACACATTGCTTCTTCCAACTACCACTTGTTCCGGTCGATGACTCATGGCCTGGTCGAACAACTCTTTACTGCTTACGAAGAAACTAAAAATTGGGTCGATGAGACGAGGAATTTTTTCGAGGAGGAATCCGTATGATGCCTGAAAGATGGGAAAAAGTAGTAGCTAATGATGGATAATACTTTGAATAAAATACATTGTACCAATTTCTCTGAATAAAGCTTCGAAGTCGTAAAAAACACCTCTAAACTTATTTGAACCCCCAATAAATGTGCACAAAAGGCAAACCACTATTTGAAACCGCCGAATCCATATTTTCTCAAAATTGCTTAATTTGGAATATCAAATGAACTACTAAAAACTGTAATATCCAAGCAATTAATCTATAAATACTAAATTATTATTGGAAAAATGTATTCTAATTTATTTAATTTCATTCATAAATATTCCAATGTTATATTTTGACTTACGAATTTTAGCTTGACGGCCGGCAAAATTTAAAACTAAGGTTTTTGAATGAAATTTTACAAAATTTTCTACCAATAAGGTGATACTTTTAGATTTGAATAAATCTTCTTTGGATAAATTTTCGTAAAATCAAAGAAAACCAGTTATTGGCAAAAATATAATTTCTTTCCTCTAAATGGGGCGGGAGATACTCGTATATTTACATAATTAAGGTTTAGAAAATTTACTGAACTAAAACATGTGTTACGAGATAATCGCATGTTGCTACAATTAGGATATAGTTATGTACTCCATAGTATTCGCAATATATAAAACTAAAAATGGTCCATCGAAAAAACTCTATTCGTCCCTGGTGGGGTGCACGTGTTGTGGTTTATGTTTTTTCCATTTTACAGGGTTTTTAAAAAAATGCTAGGCTTTTATGTCGGAAAAGGTGCAAGATAGAAGAAATTCATTTCCAGTGAAAATTGTTAAGTGTTGAGGGAGTCATCTAGTAGTAACCTTAAACCACCTTGCAACTGTTTATTTTCGGAGGTATAGAATAAAGATGGGGTTTTAGAACTAATGTTTTCCTAACTTGCTCCATTCCCAAGAAAAAAGCCTGACATTTTTTTTAGAAACACCGAGTATATGTATACACAGATTGAAAAATTCTGTAGCTCTTTATACCCGATTTTTTTTTTAAGATTCCTTATGCGGATGTGTGATGATCTCAGGTATTCAAAAATCAGGGTCCCATATTGGTTACAAAGGGGTTCAACGTAAAAAGTAAAAAGTAGAAAGTAGAAAGTAGGAAGTAAAATGTAAAAAGTAAAAAGTAAAAAGTAAAAAGTAAAAAGTAAAAAGTAAAAAGTAAAAAGTAAAAAGTAAAAAGTAAAAAGTAAAAAGTAAAAAGTAAAAAGTAAAAAGTAAAAAGTAAAAAGTAAAAAGTAAAAAGTAAAAAGTAAAAAGTAAAAAGTAAAAAGTAAAAAGTGAAAAGTAAAAAGTAAAAAGTAAAAAGTAAAAAGTAAAAAGTAAAAAGTAAAAAGTAAAAAGTAAAAAGTAAAAAGTAAAAAGTAAAAAGTAAAAAGTAAAAAGTAAAAAGTAAAAAGTAAAAAGTAAAAAGTAAAAAGTAAAAAGTAAAAAGTAAAAAGTAAAAAGTAAAAAGTAAAAAGTAAAAAGTAAAAAGTAAAAAGTAAAAAGTAAAAAGTAAAAAGTAAAAAGTAAAAAGTAAAACGTAAAAAGTAAAAAGTAAAAAGTAAAAAGTAAAAAGTAAAAAGTAAAAAGTAAAAAGTAAAAAGTAAAAAGTAAAAAGTAAAAAGTAAAAAGTAAAAAGTAAAAAGTAAAAAGTAAAAAGTAAAAAGTAAAAAGTAAAAAGTAAAAAGTAAAAAGTAATAAGTAAAAAGTAAAAAGTAAAAAGTAAAAAGTAAAAAGTAAAAAGTAAAAAGTAAAAAGTAAAAAGTAAAAAGTAAAAAGTAAAAAGTAAAAAGTAAAAAGTAAAAAGTAAAAAGTAAAAAGTAAAAAGTAAAAAGTAAAAAGTAAAAAGTAAAAAGTAAAAAGTAAAAAGTAAAAAGTAAAAAGTAAAAAGTAAAAAGTAAAAAGTAAAAAGTAAAAAGTAAAAAGTAAAAAGTAAAAAGTAAAAAGTAAAAAGTAAAAAGTAAAAAGTAAAAAGTAAAAAGTAAAAAGTAAAAAGTAAAAAGTAAAAAGTAAAAAGTAAAAAGTAAAAAGTAAAAAGTAAAAAGTAAAAAGTAAAAAGTAAAAAGTAAAAAGTAAAAAGTAAAAAGTAAAAAGTAAAAAGTAAAAAGTAAAAAGTAAAAAGTAAAAAGTAAAAAGTAAAAAGTAAAAAGTAAAAAGTAAAAAGTAAAAAGTAAAAAGTAAAAAGTAAAAAGTAAAAAGTAAAAAGTAAAAAGTAAAAAGTAAAAAGTAAAAAGTAAAAAGTAAAAAGTAAAAAGTAAAAAGTAAAAAGTAAAAAGTAAAAAGTAAAAAGTAAAAAGTAAAAAGTAAAAAGTAAAAAGTAAAAAGTAAAAAGTAAAAAGTAAAAAGTAAAAAGTGAAAAGTAAAAAGTAAAAAGTAAAAAGTAAAAATAAAAAGTAAAAAGTAAAAGGTAAAAAGTAAAAGGTAAAAGGTAAAATGTAAAATGTAAAAAGTAAAAGGTAAAGTCTCAATCGAGTTAAATTTTTTTGTTATTGTATCCGATATACATAGCACCAAGTAACAAGTGAATTAACTACAATTTTTGAAATATTTTAGCAAAAAGACTAGATCATTTTTTAGCTGTTGAAGTAGATACTTTAAATTGAAAACTTAGTGGTCTTATTATTATTATTATTATTGAGGGGGCCATGCGGGCGATCAGCCACTTCTCACTGCGACCTAAAAGATCTATTGTGCTGGCCCCTGCTTAATTATCCGTCCAGTCAATATTCAGGTTCTTAATGAACCTGACAATACTGCCTCCCGTTACGTGATACATACTATCTGGGTTTATTGCTCTCCCTCCTAGATGTTTACTACAGCATGTAGTTCCGCTAGAAAGACGGTAGCATTGGAGATCAAGGACCTCGAGAGGGTTGTCCCACTCCCGTATATTCCTACTCCTGCCCCGTATTCCGTTTGATTTTACTCTTACGAGTTGCTGGGGATTGCAAATCACCTGTAGGTCACCCAGCTTTACTACAGGAAGGCTAAATAAAACTGGAGGGTGCCTGGTATCCAGAGTCCGCATATTTTGGGCTGATTAACCTATCAGCCATTCATCTTTCGGCATATGCTGTTCCACCTTAGATTAGGGTTTTTGTCAACGTTTTCTCCTTTAGCGCCGTACTTTAGCCTGTACCAAATGGCCAAAAATGTGCCAAGTGGCCTTAGTTACCAGTGGTTGCCAGGAGGAGGCAGTACGTACACTTGCGAATTGTGAATAGGTTACCCCTTACACAATTGTACACATCACGCAGCTGCCTAATGACAAGACCAGAACAGCTCACGTGATGCGCACCCTACTGGAAGGACACGGAGCTGGTAGATTAATCTACTCGACTTTGATCCCCCCTCCAATAGACACCAAACCACCTTTGACCACCAAAAATTAAAATGTATAAAGTAAAAGGTAAAGTCTCAATCGAGTTAAATTTTTTTGTTTTTCTATCCGATATACATAGCACCAAGTAACAAGTGAATTAACTACAATTTTTGAAATATTTTAGCAAAAAGACATTAGATCATTTTTTAGCTGTTGAAGTAGATACTTTAAATTGAAAACTTAGTGGTCTTAGTAATTTAATTTAATAAATGGCATTAATTATCATAATTCTATTAATTTAAAGTATTTTAAGTTTAGAGTAACACAACAAATATTTCATTTCATTTACTGCATAAGCTATTGTAATATAAATGTACATTTTATATACTCACACTTACTTAACAAAATCAATCAAACCGTCACATATTTTATTCCTTTTTTTGTGAATGTGCTATGTATTCCATTTCATATTTAATCGTTTTTAATTCAATTCAATGAATTGCACATTTTCTGCGTTTTATAGCTTTACAAATATACCCAATACACTTCAGATATAAACATTCAACCAAAGCAAAGCATAAACGTATGAACATGAAAAAAAAGACTTAAACTATTAATTAATTTAATTGAAAAAATATTAAAAATAAATAAATCAACAGCAATTTAATTTATAATCAATAATACGGCGAGCCGAGAAGGCGAAAGAAGCGGAGAAATAAAAAATATTTCTAAATTAAATTCATTTATTTTCAACATCATCATCATCATCATATTCCATCGAAAAGACGATCGTAATAATAAATTTTATTTAATATGTTCTTCAAGACAAGTAGCTACTATCTTTTTGTGTTATGTGTATTATTTTTATGTTTTGTTAATGTATTATGCATGTGTGTACAGTAGCCGTATAAAGGGTAGCACACAATTGAAATGTTAAGGAAAGCAATTTTAATATTTGTTACTTACCTAAAATAATCACCCAGTAAACTTTACGTATCATTCGGATGTATGACTTCAAAACACCGACATCATATTATTTTTTTTCGTAAGAAGAATATGCAAAACAAACTGAATCGTCGGAAAAAGGTACAGAATTACCGGTCATATCAAACTTATTTATCATCACAAAATCATAAAACCATATTCATCATCATTAAATTAATCAATTGGTACAAGTTAATCGACTGTAAAAATTATATTTTTATGCTAACATTACGAGTATGTAAACGCACACATGTACACAAAGAGTATAAACGTCGATATAATTTTTATCGTTTCAATTTTATTTTTATTTAATAAAATATTTATTATATAAAATATTAAAATATGTATTATGTAGACCTTTTAATTGAACCATAATAAAAAGAGTTTAAATAAATTATAACGCAAACATTTATGTAATTTGGTTTATGAAATTTGGTTTTATATGCAAATTCCAATTATAAAGAGAGACCGTGGCAATTATAATCTCGTTTTGGAGCCAATAATCATAATGAATCAAAAATGGGGAAGGACAACTTCAGCGAAAACAGAAACGTGAACTCGTGACAGACACAAGCGATTTTCCTAAACCAAATTTTCTCCTTACAAATGTTGACGATTTAAGTTGTAAAGGTTGTTGATTACACCCACATAGGAAAACGGTGAATTTAATCTTTTGTAGCTTTGAAATTTTTGTTGTTTACAAAAGGCGCTGCAGTCGAGTGAGTGATCAATTAATTATGCATCGTAACCAAAGCGGGGTTTTATTATTATTAAAATCACGTGTACTTTACCAATTTGAAATATAAACAAATGCTTGATATGGTATAAACCTTGATGCTTTTATAAATATAATTTTTTGCTAAAAGCAATAACATAGATTGTACCCAAAATAAGTTTTAAATGTTTACCACTGGCGTCATTGATATTTTTACGATTTTTACATTTTTAGTGAAATTTTTGTATTTCTTTGGAAAATCAAAGTTTTTAATGTTTTAAGTATAAAATATAAATGTCCGTCAATAAGTTTACTGTTTTCTTTTCGTTCTTTTACAAAAAGTTTTAATTCGATCCCTCAGCATTTTGTCGATTTTTTTTTGCTACGTTAATGACGGCTACATAGAACAATAAACAAAATTCCGTAATATATATCTCATTTATTAACTTCGATTACTGACGACTTGAACTTGCGATTGTCGAACTTGCGAACATAAAAGTCTCTGCATTTTTGTACAAATTTGTTGTAGTTTTTGTAGAAACTATTGAAAATAGTGAAGTTGTAACTAGATTTATCGATTGTTATTACAATGTTAAGGAACTAAAAGAGATCTTTGTATTACGAAATAACTGTACCTATGCTTTATTTGCCTCGCCAATGAGTTCAACAACATCAACTTTACTTTTAATGTTGAACATCTGGTGGTAAAATTATAAATTAATGGTAGAAAATTCAGAGGGGTCAGAAAATTAAAGCCCGCTGTAACCAAAAAACTGCTTTGATATTTATTTAATGTACGTAAAAATTGAAAAATCATGCATCTGACACAAATGTATTATTTTTAAATATGCGTTATACATAATGTATATAGTAAAATTGGTTACAATTTTATTAATACTATTTACCAGTGTGTTAATAAATAATTTAATTATTTACGTATACATTTAAAATAATAATAACAATAAAATTGTAGTCAATTATTAATATTTTATTCGTTTTCATATATACATACGTACGAGTATGTACAATTATACATATGTAAATAATATTTAAAGTTATAATTGATTTACAAATATGTATATCGCAAATAATAATTAATAAAATAAATAAAAATGTCATTTCCATAAAATAAAACATAAATCCCAATAAAATAATTAGTATTATTGTGATGAAGGATCAAATAAATAAATAATTGAAAAAAAAAAATATTTTATTAAATTTCATTCTAGATTCATTATCCTCTTGAAATAAAAATGAAAATACATTTTCAAACCCATATTTTGCTTTGTGTGCGAATAAAAATGGTTTAAACATGTTGTCCGCCAAAGCTTGGAATTATTAACACTAGAACTACCGACCCGTCAAAATGACGGATTTACATTTATTGAATTTATGTTGTTTTATTATTATTTCAGAATTATTTTAAAAATTTATGATGACTTGTAATATGGCAATAAAGTCATCATAAATTTCCAAAACAATTCTAACATAATAATTAAAAAAATGAATTCTATAAATGTAAATTGGTCATTTTGACCGGTCGGTAGTTCTAGTGTTAAATAAACGTTTATAAATATGTTTTAAAAACCAAAGAGTTTGAACAAGTTAATATGCAAAAATTGCTAATAATGTCTGGAGGAATAAGTCTGCGACCAAACAAGTGAGTTTACGAAATATTTTTTTACTTCAAACCTATTAAAAGCCGCTTGTTTTAATATATATATTTGGTATTAAAGTTCACTTTTTTGTTAATGTTATAAAAATGTATGTGTTACTACTGCCAAGGCTGGGCAGTAATGAATCACACGTATTTGTATTACATAATGAAAATACCAATTACAATTTGTAACTTGCATTTTAATTACTCGTTTACCAAGTAACAGTATCTTGTATTTTAATTACTTAAATTCTAAGTAATTGTAATTTGTATTTTAATTACAACAGTTTTTATAATTTCTTGTTTACACTTTTAGAAGACTTATTAAGATTTGGTTCCAGAAACCTAATGTTAATGACCGTTGTTTTAACTATACGTTTTTTCACTAAACGATTTCTGTCAAATGAAATTTATCAATTTAAAGATGCAAAGTAATTGTAATTTGTATTTTAATTACAAATTACAATCCAAAGTACTTGTAACTTGTATTTTAATTAATTCACTTGAAATTAATTGTAACTTGTATTATAACTACTAAGTTTGCTGTAATTCATAATAGTATATTATTCAACGATCATATAATGATAGCTGTTATTCACGAAGATGAAGTTTACCGACACGAGCCGATAGGCGAGTGTCGTAAATCATCCGAGTGAATAACAGCCATTAGATGCGAGTAGAATACGATACTTTGTCCACGACCGGTAAAAAATTCTGTTTTATTATCAAATCCTTTAAATAAACCTAAAAGAACTTCCGCCGACATTTTGACGTCTCAGTTTAATAATAATGAAAATGGCAAGAGACTACTAGATAAAATTTCCAAAAATGAAATTAATATTTGGTAGTAGTGAATAATAGAAGAAGTGACTACTAGATAAACTAGCAGTGAATAATGGATATCATTATAATTGAAGAAATACACGTATAATGAGTATATTATACGTTAGTCGTGTACAATAGTTATTTATGGTATTAGTGAGCAAAACGAGATATTATCCATGAGGGATAGGTTTGTCCCACGAGGCGATAGCCGAGTGAGACATTATCCCGAGTGGATAATATCTCTTTGCTCACGAGTGGCATACAACGTTTTATTCAATTTTGTTGAAATAAATTTCGTAAATTAATAAGAAATATGTAGTTCCATTTTGTGTTTTCACAGTGGAGCATTGAATTTTAAAATATATTTTATCGTAGTGACCGTTCCTTAAATTTTCATGGTGTACTTTAATTTAACTAATTTTTGGAATATAGTTTTTTCAATTTGACTACGAATAATTTTCCAATGACTACTCAACATTTTGTTAATCAAATATAACTCACGTTGCCCCTAGCAGCGTGGGTTATACAATAACAATGGGTTATTTTACATTTTCTTTATTTGAAATCAGCATAGTTATCGGGCTATTATATATCAAAAGTAGATAAAAGTATTTTAATTACGCAGTGTAATATAATTTGCCCAGCCTTGATTGCTGCTTTTAATATTATTTTCATTATTAAATATGATTGACACGTCATAGCTTAATAAAAAAGTAAAATACGCCAATCAAAGTCAAAGCCTCCTTTAGCTACACAAGATATTTCAACAAAATGTTCAATCTTGAATTTGTAAGCAGAAATAAGTTCACTTAAATATAAGGCCGTATGAAAAGTTAAATTTTTAGTCGTTTGCTCTGTTTGCACCGCCTATATACAGTGCAATCAAGATTGATGCACATAAATATTGTTGAAAATAAATTGGTTCAAATTTAGGCAAAAACTTGAATTCTGCAATTGTAGTGATAAACATTGCTTTGGTATCAATAGAACGAAAGAGCTATAAAAAATGTTGCTAACTTCAGTTAATTTCTGCGATTACCGTTTTCTGTGTTAAAAGATTCCATACATTAACTAATTTTAAATTATGTATAATTTGTTTTCATTTATTCAAATTTATTTATTTCATTCTTAAAATTACATTGAACCTGGCTACCAACACTTAAATGATTAATTTAATTTAGAAAAAATGCATATTTTAACGCTAAAGTCTAGTTTTAAGGCAGTGGCATATAGAAAATATTCTAGTCAGTGGTGTGCAAGCCGGAACGAGCATTTGTGATAAATAAATAGAGCAAGAAAATTTCGATTAAAAGAAGTCATGTGGACAAAGCAGTAATTATTTATTTTTTAGGGGTACAGAATTTATTACTCTGGAATGAGTGTGAAGGCCTTTTGCTCTAGTCTGAACTCGGGCAGTAGTTCCGTCGATTTGTTCTCTAACGCGTCCTCTAATTCGTTTTCGTTTTCAAATATTTCTCACGAGGATTTACAATCTGCTATTTGGAAGGTTAAATCGGAATCTTCTGGTCTGGATAACGTCAATTTAAAATTCGTTAAGGTAGTTTTCCCTTTCGTCTCAAAATACTTGTTACATATCTTCAATTTTATTCTCACGTCCTCTTCCTATCCAGATCAGTGGAAGCTAAGTAAAATAATCCCGATTCCAAAGATCAGTAATCCTTTAGAGCTATCCCATTTTCGGCCAATTAGCATTTTAAGTTCTCTCTCTAAGGCTTTTGAGATAGTTGTTAAAAATCAAATTCAATCGCATTTACATAGCAATAGTTTAATTAGTTGCTTCCAATCTGGGTTTAGAAAATTTCATAGTACTTCTACTGCGTTATTAAATGTATGTGATGATATTAGGCGTAATATGAATAATAGGGAATTAACTTCTTTAACTTTGTTAGATTTTTCTAAGGCCTTTGATTCGATTAATCACAGAATTCTTTTCAATAAACTCTTATCTCAGTTTAGATTTTCGCTTTCTGCTGCCAAATTGATTTTTAACTATCTTTCTAATCGTTCTCAGGCAGTTTTTTTCGACAATTCCTTGTCTGATTTCCTTCCTGTAATTTCCGGCGTGCCTCAGGGTTCAGTGCTGGGTCCTCTATTATTTTCTATGTACATAAATGACATAGAATCCTCCATTCAACATTGTTCATTTCATATTTTCGCTGATGACGTTCAAATTTATAGAAATAGTCGTTTAGATCAGGATTCTATTGTTAGGAATATTTGTCTGATAAATGAAGATTTAAGTAATATCGTTCGCTGGTCGGTCTCTAACAGGCTTGTTTTAAACGCGAATAAATCTCAGTCGATTATAATTTATAAAAAACCGTTAGATACCTCGTCCTTTCCTGGTATTTTTCTGCAGGGTTCGCTAATTGTATATTCAAATACTGTTAGGGATTTAGGCTTAGTTATTAATAAAACTCTTACTTGGGGTGACCATTTAGTTACTATTAGTAAGAGGGTCTTTGGCATGCTTAGTTGTTTGTATAAAGTGGTTGGATTTTCTGATAGTCAGTTTAGGAAAAAATTGTTTTTGTCTTATCTTCTTCCTCATTTTATTTACGGTGACATAGTTTTATTCGGTATGCTTCAGGAAAATATGAATGTTCTCCAAAGATGTTTCAATGCTTGTACCAGGCTTATTTTTGGTATTAGGAAGTTCGATCATATTTCTGCCTACTCTAGCCTTGTTTTAGAATGTAGTTTATCTATTTTTTACGAATTTCGCGTTTGTCTTTTTATTTTTAAACTTCTTAAAGCTAAGGAGCCTTGTTATCTATATAGGAAATTAATGTTTAGTAGGTTTCATTCCTCTAACTTCCGCCTAATTCCGGCTAAAAATTGTTGTAGGTCGTTAAACGCGTCATTTTGTGTTAGGGGAGTTTCCCTTTGGAATTCAATTCCATTGGAAATTAAGAGATTAGGATCGGCAAAATTATTTAGGTCAAAATTTTTGGAGTGGCGTGATTGATGGGCAATACGTAGTTTTTTAATTTATTTTTAATAACCATGTTATTTTTGTTAATTTTTAATTTTTAATATTATTTCACCTCGTGCTGTACATTTTATTGTAAATGAGCTACTGCTCAAAATAGAATGTGTAAGCACGAGGTGGAAATTGTTTGAAAAAATTTAAGAGGTTTTTATGCCTAATGGAAGCAACTTCTTTTTTCTTTTTTTGTTTCGATTGCTTTGTTTCCATGTGTGCTTTTCCTCTTAATACTAAATTATTTATAAATACTATAAATAAATAAATAAATAAATAAATAAATGAAGGTCACCGCAATAACGTCGCAAGTCATCGATTGTCGATCACACCGACAACAACATAAAGCGTCCATGTACAATTTATTGGCAATAAATAATTATAGTTTCGGCTTGGGCCCGATCGCCGTCTATGCTCCATAGTTGATTCTAAATTTACTACATACTTGTACATTAAACGTAATGTGTACACAGATTTAGTTTTAGATAAATAAAAGCATTCCAAACGTATTATAATTTCTTTGAATTATAAAATAAAATGGAAATATTATCATGTGTTTATAAAACGTGACATAATTTAATGTTATTGATTTTTTTTTATCTTATAAATATACATATAACCAAACCTTGTGGTTCACTGTGAGGTTATGTTCACTTGTGATTGTGGTTACGCCTGTAAGGAACCAGACACAACACAAAGTACTAAAAGTCTTGTAGGTTTTTATAAAAAATATTGTTTATATTTTTGCTCCAAGTAAGGTGTATTAACAAGTCAACATCTATTTAAACATGCTAATGGCTGCGACTGCTTAATGAGTTTCACACTTAACTCTTACCAATTCCAAGAATTAGTGTTAAAATTAATCCATTCTAGATTCAAACGTAATTCAAATAAGTGTTGAGCACAAGCTAATTTTGCTTGTAATACTTATATGAGACATGCCAAGAAATAATGCGTCATTGCCTGATTAAATGGTTGGGAACAAGGCCATGAGAGACCGGGTTAAACCTTTAGACTTAATACTGGAGATAAATTTTATTTTACATAATTCATATTTATTTATTTATATATTAAATCTATTCTGCAGTCAAAAAAGACCTTAATGAATTTAGTATAATATATAATCAATGAATTAATTAAAACATATAATAATGAATATTTATGTCATTAATAATTAAATATTTTAAAGTCAAAAATTAAAATTACGACAACAATTACTCAAAATGAGACCGATGATACTAATCTTTGAAAATTCTTGCCATAGAAACCGTTGGAGCATTAGAAACATAATTAGTTCTATGAAACTTAATAAAAAAAAATTTCTCTGCCTCGAACTTCTGCTCGGGAAGTAAATATTCCAAGCGGAAATAGGATTTGGACAGTTATACGGCAATTCAAAGAATGCCCAACAAAGCCCACAACTTTGACACCGAATTTCTTACGAAGGAAGATAATGCACTTGTTGCCACATACATAGAATGATTAAGATTTAATAAATGACCAAGCTTTTTATAAATGTAAATAGTAAAACGTTTCTGAATTGTTTCCAATCTTTTAATATGTACTTCATGGTGAGGATTCGAAACCACCGCCTCATATTCAAGTTGAAATCTTACTAAAGAAGTAAATAAACTTATGGTGAAAACAGAAGTGCATAATTCTGCGTGCAGTGTAGCAAAATAAATTCAAAAAACATTGCTTCATATGGAATGAAACACATGTGTTCTGCATGTCATGCAGAACGATGCAAGCTGTCTCTATTTCTAATTTTGCTGCAAATTACTCACAGCTGACAACATAAGGAAAATAAAACTCAAAATGTTTACTTACTTCACTTTGTAATATTTATTGTTTTCTAAAATTTTTGACAATACAAATTGTAAATATTCAGTCAAGAATTCAAGATGGAGGAAGCCATTATAAATTTTGTGCAGCAAAATGAATTTATTTTTGATAAAACCCATTACAATTACAAAAATGTTTATTTAAGGGACAAAAAATTCTCTGAATTATCAAAAAAAAAAAATAGGAATACCAAGTAAGTAACGATTATATTTAGTTAACATAAACACCACATACAATAAATATGTAATTAAATTTTTGAATCTTGTAGTGGACAAACTAAAAGCACGCTGAAGAACGTTGAGGCAAAGAGAATACACATCTATACACGAATACACGATGTGTATTCTCTTTGGTTGAGGGATAAATTCTTAAAAGGAAGAGCCAAACGACATACCAAAACCTCAAGTGATAAAGCACCCAGCCCCAAAAAAAAAGTGGAAGTGGTTTAATTCCATGTTATTTTTAAATGATTTTGACAAACCAAATGAAACGTAAGTGATTTACCTATTTCTTCTGAAATTTGATTTTTACGATTTCTTTTATTTATAGAATAACCAGAAATTATCCCAAACATTCAACAAAATATGACGATCCGGATCAGAATTCGACTATGGATACTGAATGGAGTGAAACTAGCGCATCAAATTCTAGTTTTCTTGAGTTAGAGTGCACAACGAACGCAAATTTTGACACTAGCAGTCCTTCACCATCACCCATACCGAAAGCTGGCTCAAAAACAAAAATAAATCCGATGCAATTTTAGAATCGGCAAGCGTCGAAATGAAACAGCTTACAGAAATTACCAAAAAATCTTTTATTCACGACGAACAAGCACCAAAAACTCCTGTGCGACTTTTTTTTTGAAGCTGTATGTGAACAAGTGGAGAGTGCGTGCATATCACCAGCCGAATCTGCCAAATTACAAATTGAAATCCTAAAAGTAGTGAATGCAAATTTGTATACAAATTAAAAATTAAATACATTTTTGAACACATTTTATTTAGTTTCTTACATTTTATAAATACTCTTTTAAAGCGTCTCTAATTGAAAACGATTCTCTGCTGGCATTGTATCTATAGTGAACATCCTGTATTGTGGTAAAGGCTCGACTTCGTTTCGCCAACTCCCTTGTACAAATTCACTATCCTCATTAACATGGTCCACAAAATTATTAGAGAAATAGTTGGCACCGTCATTTAGCCTTTTAAAATTATGAAGCGCAAATGTCGCTCTTACAATTTTTTCGGCATTCTCTGGGAACATGTTTATCGAGTTTGTAAGGACGCGAAATTTAGCGATTAGAATTCTAAATGTGTTTTCAATTTTAACCCTTGACGAAGATAATTTTTTATTGAAATATTCTTTGTCTTTTGGAAGGAGACGTCCAGGATATGGCCACATCAAATTTGACCGCACGGAAATTCTTCATTTGTTTGCGGCAATTTTCTAGTTTTTGGAATATTTATATTTCCTTCTAAAATCTGCTGTCCGAAACCACTCTGTTTCAAAATGCCACCGTCACTCTGGCTCCCATATGCACCAACATCTACCGCCAAAAATACGTAGTTTCTATCACATGCAGCTAGCAAAACAATACTGTGATAGTTTTTATAGTTGTGATATTGGGAGCCAGAGTGTGGTGGGCATTTTATACGTATATGGTTGCCATCGATGGCACCAACGATATTTGGCATTCCTGTGTTAATGTAAAACTCATCAATAATTTTGTCCCACTCGACTTCTGTTGGTGGAGACAGGTAGATTCCACTCAGTTCATCCCAAATTATTTGGCATACCTCCAATATAATTTCACGAACGGTAGATACGCCGATGCGGAAAGACCACGACAAAATTTGCCAAGCTGCACCATGGGCCAAATATCTAAAAGTCACAGTTAATTGAATTAGTTTAATATTGACATCATATTCATTTAAAATTGTATTAATTTATTTACGCTAGTGTTAAAACCAATCTAAATTCGGAATGTATTGGAGTTCGAATAAAATTTTGTTTTTGTAATTTATTTTTTAATAAATTATGTAAAATTTCAAACTACCTTATTCCCATCCTAGTGGCTTTTCTAAATTGTTTCGGGTCTTTCTCTTTAATTTTAAGAAAAAGTTTAGAAAAGAAGCCGTGTAACTCGCGTTCATTTTCAGAAAATATTTCGCGCGTCCATATTCTTCTACTTCTCGATCTAGTTTGAGCATTACACAAGTTTATTATTTTTATATATGCTAAATAGCATAAATAAACCAAAATTAGTTTATTAAAATGATCATACTTGACCACATTCATTCTTTCTAACTAAAATTGTTATTAAACACACAGACAGCTCGTAAAAAATTCTTCTACCATCCAAAAGAAATGAAAATGTCATAAAAAGATGCACATGTGTTTCATGTGCAGGTCTGCACGCAGTACTGCATGCAGAAATTCTGCACGTCTGTTTGCACCATTAGACATGAAAAAATATGAACAAACTCTTTTTTGTTAATTAATGATCAAGGAGTACTGTTAAGTCTACAATTGAAGTTACTCTGCCAAGTTCATTACCATCCAAATGATAATTAAAAATATTGAAATGAACATATTGAATGACATTATGCTGTGCACTTATTTATATTGAACAACAATTTATTCTTATAGTACCAACTACTAGACATATTAATTTCCAATTGCTGTTTAGTCCTTAATAATAATAATCAGTTAGGAAATTTAACAATATTCAGCTTATTATTAACAAATAATAAAAAAATATTGAACCTAAATGAGATCCCTTAATGACAATAGATGTAATCCGATTTATCTTGATTTAACAGATTTAGATGACAAGCCATCCATTTTAGAAAATTTGAATCAAAACCTACAGCTAATTGAAAGATTTTTGACGTGATAACATATTACACTCAAAACCTCTTGCCCAGAAAGTTAGTGACAGGAAATGTTGAACTTGATTGTGGGCAATTAGGTTTTCTATTGGAACGACAAGTGTAGTGTTTTTTTATCCGCTCCGGATAGCTGCTATCGAGAGCCGTCATTTTTATACGCCTAAATTTAAATTTGACACGCTATTTATTGGTAAACTAAACTTATTTAATATCAAACTATCATTTTTAATTCAATTGTTTAGTGAAAACTTGATAAAAAAAATATTTGGCTCTACCTATTTATACGGAGCGCTATCCGGAGCCACTTTTCATATGACGGCTCTCGATAGCAGCTATCCGGAGTGAATAAAAAAACACTACAAAGGATGTCTTTTGTTCTTATTTTTTGTCTTAACACGTGTTTTTATTTTTATTTTATCGTGTTGTCAACTTTTTTGTTTGTTTTTGTTTTCTATATGTAGATGAGAAAAAGATATTGTGACGGTGACACTAGGGTGTGATAGAATAAGTTAAACTAATAGCTCAATGTTTTACTACAAAAAAATGGAATTTTCCATGATAAAACAGTTCTAAATGTTTCTACACTATTCTAACTGGAAAAGTCATGAACTTTCGAGAAGTTTGGTTTGTGTACCATATATAAAAAGGCGAACAAGATTGAATTGGATTATTCGAATTTGGAACGCAATAGTGTAAACTTGTAAGAATTAGTAGTATTTGGTAAGCGATAGTGTGAAGATTAAAAAGGAATTAAAAAGTGATTTAACAATGTTTTAGTCGAAATAAAAATTATAAGTGTACAGTAAATAAACTGTGTTATAATAATTCTCGTGTTAAATAAATAAATTCGTTGGTGATAAATTAAATTGATTTTTTATTCACAATCCAGTGATACGAAAATTAATTGACAAGGCAAAAACATAACAATATCTATGAATTTTTTGTTTTCTATTAACGTGTTTGCCCAGTTTTACTTTTTAAGTGTTCTTTGTCACTTTTATTTGTTTTATATTAGAAAGACAAAGATAATCTAAATTTTTATTTTTTATTTTTTATTTACGAGCTTTTATTTTTAAGCTTTCTTTGTCTCTTTTGTTGGTTTTATATTAAGAAGACAAAAATGATTCTATTTGTTTATAATTTTTTTATATAAGGATTTAATGTAGTTGTTGAAAATGGTACAGTTATCTTTTTTCAATACATTTTAAAATTTAGAGATAGTTTCTTCCACGAGTTTAAAACCCTATCTACGAAAAATATTAAACATGCAAATTAAAAAAAAATTATTACATTTAATCGAACTTTCATTAATAAACTTATAAATCAAAACATGTAAGATGGCTACGGTATAATACATCAAAACTCTGTTTCTCGATTTACTACTGCACTTCTCGAAGTACTATTTTCAATTAAAAGATCTTTTAGACAAAACCAAATTACGAGATGGAGAGTTACTTGTACCATGTGACGTATTGTTTTAGTTTGCCAATATTCCGGTAGAAAAAGCTAAAAGTGTGATAGAAGAACGATTGTTATAGAAAACAGCACCTCACTTACGAAAGAGTAGATTTTTAAAAACTCTCAAAATTTTTGCAGAGGATAGTAATTATTCCCAGTATAATAAAAACTTGTTTAAACAAAAATTCAACCTAGCAATGGGAAATGATTTTCACCAATTGTTGCCGACTTATTATTGGAAAAATTATTAAAAGAAAAAGTGACACTTCTGAAGCACAATCCTATAATCCTATTTATAAGGAAATTAATTTGTCTGCCTGTAATCAGTTGATTTTTCGGCATTTTTTATAGACAAATATATTAATTGTTCAGGGCAATCCCAATATTTTCGATTTGGTAAATCAGAAAAATACAGAGGCCAATCGCTCATAATAAATCTACTGAAAAAAAGTAGAAATATCTTCCCCCCTCCCCGTAATTTTGGCTAAAGGTCCAAAGAATTATACCAATGTACCACTCTGCAAAAATGAGAACCCTCCATGAGTTCTTTCTGTTGGTAGTTTGGTTTCGTACTGAAAAGTATGGTTTTCAATCTGTTCTAAAGCATCGATATTTCTAGGATTACATACACGTTTTTGACGTGTAACACTTTTCACATCACAAACAATACCATTTGACGCTAGTTTAATGATTACAATACGAATATAGCAAGCTCTGAAGGTTGATTATTTTGACCAAAACAATCGCATAATTTACTACACCTAGACTTAACACTTTCATTATTTTTGTAATAAATTTTAAAAATGTATATACGCTGTGCAATTGTGTATTTGTTGTTGATGATTTACCAAACTAAGTAAATGTCAATTTTGATGGGAATCAGAACAAAACTTGGTGGATATTACATATAAAAAAAAATACTAAGTAGATTGATGACCGTTTATGTATAAAAAGTTGGTGGCAAAAATTACAAATTTTATAAGTTAGTTTAATGGCTTAATTAATAATTTATAACAGTTAAGAAAATTTTAATATGTGTAATAAGTTAAATTTTAAGATGTGTAATTAATTTTATTTACTAAAATGTAATATAAATTTAAGAGATTTTAACCGTTGTTTGTGGTTGTTGCACTTATTTTTCTAAATTTATTATTTACACAATAGAATTTTTTAATTTCTTAAAAATATTTTAATTTCAAATATCTTATTAATTATGTATATACTCCTAGTTATTATTACTACAACGATAATAACATGAACATATAAACATAATATAATATACAGCTGTCCTAAACCTCATAAATCATAACAGACGCATGTTTGTAGTTTTTCAATCATCTCTAATATATAGTATATATTATTATTATTATTTACTATTGTTCGATAAACTAATTAATATTTATTTGTTTTTATCGTGAATATGGAATATGGTACACTCCTCCAATACTCAAGTTCACACATTTTCATTTTAACTTAACCACCTGATATCCATTACCTAAACGAGTATTGAACACTTATTGTTATAATATATTATGAATATGAATTTCAATAAACAGAATTTTTTTTTTGTATTTTCAAACTTTTATTAATCAATGTAATAATGATATTAATACATATAACTTCCAAAAATGTTTATTCGATTAGGGTGATACAGTAAACTAAATAACAATATTTTGGTCACAATGGTAGATTCCCCACACTATAAAACATATTAAATTAATTTTTATGTATTTATAATACATATACAAAATTGTATTTAACCTTTTATAATATTATCGAATTTTTTGAAGGGGGTAGTAGACATTTTTTTGGATATTATATACTTCTATTTATGTAACATACAAACATAGCTACAGTAGCTCACAGCGAAAATGGCCCACCGATTGAAAAAATTTTGTTTGGTAAAAATTTTAAACTAAATCAATTAATATAAAAACAAAAATGTTTATTTTTATAAGACTACTTTAAAAAATAACATTGCTATATTAACTCAACAAGATATCAGATTTATCTGTTTTGAGGTCCCCTGAGTCCGAAAAAGTGGGTTTCGAAATGGTGTGTCTGTCAGTCTGTCAGCCAGTGTCCTCTCTACAGCCCAGATGGTTTAACCAATCAAACTGATACTTCAGATTTAAACTCTTTTTTGATAAATTGGGAGGGCCCAGTGAATTTTACTCCAAATCGGCTAACCAGAAGTGGCCACTCTCTTGGTCCAGAAAACTTATTTTGCAAATATCTTAAAAAGAATAAGGTTTACAAAAAAATACTTAATACAAAATGTTTCCAAAAACTTAAAAAAAAATAAAAATAAAAAATTAAAAATTATAAAAAAAAAATAAAATTTCTCAAAATTCTCTGTTCGTAAAAGAAAGTCGTGTGTTGGCCACACCTCCATTTTTGTAGTATATTGGCATAACATTTAAAAATAATGAGTTGATAAAAATATACAATAATCTGTTCTTAAAATTAAAGCTAGTGTTTTAATAGATTAGTTGTATTTCCTTGACAAATCCAAAAAGATTTAAAAGATTATTACCTACTTGATTTTATACAATGCAATTGTTGTTGCAATATCATTAAACCATTTTTATTACGAAGGAAATGCAGCGATTCTTGTTCAATTTTACCCAATTTCGATTATCGCATAATTTTTTCGAATTTTCATCTCCAGTTTTTGCCATATATTTTAATAATGTTAAAATCTGGTGGTTATGGTACTTTTGGTTTTTTTAATTTTGCAGCCTTTCACTTATTTTAGCACCAGACAACACAATTTTTAGCTTTGAGTTCATTTATTGGTTCAGTTCATGGAAAGTTGATTCTCTTTTTTTATAATAATTAATCATACTCTAAAATTAATTACGTTTAAATTTAATTCTCTGAAATAAATTAATAAATAATTTTTTGGTATTACAAATAAATGTAAAGTTAATAATTTGTATTCCTTGGCTACTTCAATTTCCTAAAGATATTTCTCGAAATTTGTTATTGAGTCGGATTCCAATGGTCGCTTCCATCTTTATAAGCTATTAAACTAAATTATAAACAATTTTATTATAATATCAGTTACCTGACTACCAACCACCAAAAAATTAAATTTTAATAAATCCTTTTCTAACTTAATAAACTTATTGGTTGGTTAACATTACCTATATATAAGAAATTCAATTAAAACTCTGGACCAGACTTAAAAACCAAACGCTCTTCAAATTCAACTATCCCTCAGACTCTCGAACACAACTCTGAAAACCCAATGACTGAGGCATCCATAGCCACTGCCGTCTCCCTCTGCAAACCACCCAACCTAATCCCACCCCAACCAAATGAAACATCTACAACAATGTTCATCCTGTAATACTCGCGATACATCACCCCATCCTGGGGAACCACTTCAGTACTCAACCGTGCAACCACGCTCAAGCCCTCGCTAACCTCTAACAAAACTAAACCAACTACTTTCCTCACCAACCACAACACCATCTAACCGTCAGCACACAATATAAATCCACTTCACATCAATAACATACCTAACAGCCAGGTTCGGAATGATTTAAATAAAATGACTCAAATCGTTGACTCTTATCTGATTCAAATCAACCTAAGTGTTTTTTTTTTTAATTATCGATTCAAATGACTTTTCGATACCAATATAATTTTATCGATTATCTAAGTGGATCTGTCTTTATTGCATGGTACCCCTTACAGAAATAAAGTCAATATGTACAGAAACAATTGTCAATATGTACAATTGTATCCTACGGAGCATTCTACTTACTGCATTTTTGGCTTTGATGAGTAGATCGGTGTCAACATCAGAGACTTATTAGCGGGCATTTTTCTGCTACTTTTTGTTTAATAATAGGCCAGATATTTTTGATATAGGATTTATATCTTCGTCTATTCGCTTGCAAATCAAGGATTTGGATATATTCGGGGACTTTTTTCTCCGTATGGGACGGAGGAGCCTTGTCATGCATATAAACTCCGCCCCATTGAATTTTTCATTCATATAGTCGGTACCAGGTGTGTTTGCAGAACGGTTAAATATGGATCCGTGTTCATTATATTTACTATATAAAGTGGAAAGAGTCCTTTTGATCATATTTCTGACCAAACCGTGACCCTAACTGCTTGTTTGACCTGCTGTTGGATACAGGAAGGTAGATACTCTTCTTCATACCTTTTCCCAGTCCGTTTAACCTTTGGTTCTTGCGACGTCATCTTGAACATAGCCAAGTTTGAAAAAGTCTCCGTCCCACTCTTCTCTCCTATATTTCTGCAGTAATGTTACGCATTGTACCCCTCAGAGTCTTGCTGGATAACGTTCGGTCTTCTTTAGCTTTCCTTTTTGACTCTGGTTACAGCAATTTTAGAAAAATCACTTTGACTTCATTTTTCAAAGTCACAAAAGAGACTGAAATTCTTCAGTAAGATACTAATACTTAAATACTATGTACTTGTCATAAAATCAAAACAAATTCGGAATTCATATTTTGTCGAAAAAGGCTCACAGGTATTAATTACTCATAAAAGGAGCATGCATGAATTCCTTGTGTTGGTCGATATCTACCTTAACCACGTGTCATCTATACAAAAAGTTGCAGTTCTAGTATAGAAAATCACATTACCAAAAATTTCTTATGAGGTGATAGCAATTTGGCCACATGTGTATGTGTAATACATGTTTTTGACTTAACTGTTCAATTATCACGATAATAAAATCCATACTTTAATTGGTTTTTATTTATTTTCCATAAGTTAAACATTTCGATTTAATATCTCCTGCTTTTCCCTTTGTACTTACTTAAGTATGCACTTCAAAAAAATTATTATGTGATTTAGATTACCTTAAATTCTTTGCCATTTTATTAAACAGCTTCTAAATTTTACTGCAAACCCCATATTTATTAGTTAAGTCAACTAATAAATAATCGACCAAATCAATTTAATACAAGAATTTGATTCAAAAAAATGCTAAATCATAAAATCGAAAGTTTTGAATTTTTTCCAAAAATTACGATTTTGCTCTTAAACTGTTCAAATATCCACTAGTTTATTCAATGTTATATGTACAAATTTTCCAATAAAAATACATACAGAAAACGACCAATGGGGGGAATACAAAACGACCAGAAAACCAAAACATTTTACAATACCGCAGCAATATTCAATATTTTATGTATTTGGGCCATTTTCGAATACGACTCAAACTTATTCTATTCTACAAAAGAAACAATCTAATTAGATTCTACAAATTCTACTTTCTTTCGTTCAATTCCTAATCAAATCAAACACGATTCGCATACACTCGAGTTCAGATCGCACTCACAAATATCCCCTCCTTTAAACAAATTAGAACAGGGGGCTATTTTGGAATTCGAGTCTTCGATGTATAAGATTCACATTTGATTGAAATAAGAAACGAATTAATCTGATTCAATTCAAATAGGAATCTAATAAATCGAAGACTCGATCACGTTCGAATCGAATTCCCAAATAGCCCTGCAGAATAGCCAAATAAAACAATATGAGAAAATTGCAAGTTTGTATGTACATATATTTTATCCAGCTGTGGCCCTATTCTGGCTATTCCCTGGGAATTGGGAATTGGGAAAAATATTGCTATATTTCCAAACTTCAATAATTCCCAATTTTTTATTCCCCAATTCCCAAAAGTGTATTCTGGCGTAATTGGGAATCATCCAATGGGAAAAACCACCATTTCAAATTTTGCAGCCGCCATTATTTAAAAATTTTATTTTCTATATATAAAATAAAAACTTTACCGATACTACGTTGTAAATAAAATTTTGAAAATACATAAAACAAACAGTTTCTTCTAATTCCCAAAAAAAAAAATTGGGAAAAATAAACGTCAAAACTTACATAAAATGGAATTATTTTTTCCCTACAATAAAAATTCCCAATCGCCAGAATACACTTTTGGAAAAAAAAATTCCAAACTGCTAGAATACTGTCAAAATAGTTCAATTCCCAATTCCCAGGGAATAGCCAGAATAGGGCCACTGGGGGGCTATTTGGGAATTCGATTCGAACGTGATCGAGTCTTTGATGAATAACATTCCTATTTGAATGAATGAGATTCATTCGTTTCTTATTTAAATCAAATATGAATCTTATACATCGAAGACTCGATCACGTTCGAATCGAATTCCCAAATAGTTAGTTTTAGTTTAATTAAATTTTTTATTTATTTACTTATTTATAATTTACAATACTTTGGGCACATTTTATTTTGAGCATCATAAGCTCATTTACAATTGTGTGCTGTAATTTCAAAACATATTTTTAAACAAAAAAATCTTGCACTTGCACAGCTTCAAATATGCCGCTCGAGTTAAGTATGTCGCTCCCATTCCACTCCTCAAAAATCTAGGTCTTGGTTGGGCCAATTCGGCTTTATAACCGAGCAGATTTATTAAGATTAAAAATAAGTTTACTAAAAAAATAATTTTTACGGAAAAATAAAAAATAAACACAACCAATTGACACGAAAGTCAAAGGCTACCCTGCAGCTGGGCTATTTGTGTCGTTGTATTCTACTCTTCGAAGTATAAATTCGAATTTGATTTACCATAAATAAGAAACGAACGAATCTGATTCAATTTAAATAAGAATATCTTCGAAGAGTCGAATACGTTCGATTCGAATTCACATATCCCTGCATATACACCATGTACCTGTGATATGTTGTTCTAACACCACTACACAACTAGCCAACCAAGATTATCAGAAGTTATAAAATACCATCATTGCCGGTTGAACAAAAGAAAGGATAATATAATTTTAGATTTTTCCTTTCATTCCCTTTTCAATAATAAAAATAGAAACCCATTGTATCTTTAAATTTATTTACTACATTTCTCGGTTAACAAACACATTCAAGAAATAAGGTTGATCGGGCAGTTACGCAGTGGCCTTGGTTGTCCATATCAAAACCTGCTAGAACTCTCTCTACAGAAAGCTCAATCATTTGTTTAATATTTACCGTAAAAGTATATCAGCTGAAGACTGTATTAAATCATCACATCTATACGTCATAGAAAAACTTCAACGTATTTATATGATAGTGTAAAGGGGTATATTATAGTATTTATCTGATGTTATTTAGCTTCACGAAGCTAAATACTTCCATATCTGTTTTAACCTACCTCAAAATGGCGAAAAAAGTACTCATGAATCATGAGTATAACAAAAACATGAACCACAATAATTGAAGAAAATTAAATGTTATGTAATAAGCGACACCTAGATTATAAAATCCAAACCAAAAGATTGAGTTTGTACCAATGTATCCTCAGAAATTGCTACTGTACACGCAAAGAACCATTTTTGTTTCAGTTGTGGTTCATTGCTGCGTTTTTATCACAGATAAATTTAGACAGATAAACTTCTGTAGATGTAAGTTGCACAGCATTGTTATTTAGCAATGCTGTTTTAGCTGGCTGAGCTAAAGTGTAGAAAAATGTATGTATATATTATATACATTAAAAAATTGAATTATAGGAAGGATTTTAGTGAAACGCATTAACTAGTTGGACAAAACTAATGTACAAACTAATGTACATATTTAGAAATTAGAACTCTTTAATTTTGGTTTGGATCATTTAAGTTTTAGTTAATATTTGGTTCCTGCAATTAATTAATATGAATGATAATTTTATAAAGCTGATGTTTAAAACTATATCGTATTACGTAAAAAATTATTTTGGATAATTGTAAAAATGACTCATCGTATTGAAATTTGTTTGAGGGTGATATGATTACAATAAAATTCAAAGGGCCCTCTTTATAATAATATTACTGTGCCGTTTGAGTATGTGTATTTGTAATAAGCATATAATCGATAAACGACGATACCTTAGGGAACATTTATTTTCATTAATTTTTATTTTTATTTTCCTTGGCTTAAAAGAATGTTTTTAAATATTAAAAGGTAAATGATTATTACTGTTTAATGTTTATAAAAAAATCAATTGCTAAAAACATAATAAACAAAAATCTGCTACATAAAAATTCCAAAAATAGGTAAAAGTTAATATGTAAATTTTCGCGTACACCTTCGCATACCTTAATTCCTCACTGGCTTAAAATAAGTTTTTGTGTTTACAACAACGTTCACAAGTACCTCGATTCTCGATGTTGCCCCAAAAGCCATAAATATGTATATCAAAACATTTTTATACCAATAATAAAACTTGGACGTTAAAATCATACATAAAAGATGTAGCGGCTCACTCATTCGTTCTCCACCAGAACTTATCAACAGAACATACATTGGCGTCCGAGCTCACCAACGCGTCAATCACCTCTACAACGTTTCCACGCCGCTAAACGTTATCATCACTTGACTTCTGCTATATACAATAATAAATAGCTTCTGGTGCATTGGATCGTTTTCCCCAGTCGTGCTCAATCACAGCCCGACACGGATGACAATGCGTTGCCATATCGACAGTTTTTCCTATAACTCACAGTTCTTGGCTAAGTTAGACGGTTTTCCAGTTTTTCTGTTAAAAATACAGTTTTTTCTGGTATACCCAGTATTATACTTATTAAGTACGTTTTATTTTCTTCTGTGATTATAATGTAACTTTATTGATTAGTTTTATTTTTATTCAATTCATTTTTATACAATTTTGATACAAATAAAACTTCTGAAAGACGGAAATTGATTATTGCGGAATTCCATAAAGCCGGAAAATTTCACAACAATAAGCATCTTTTATTCAAAAATCATACTCTTCGCGCGGTAATTCTCGAGACATGGACAGAATGTTTTCTATCGACGTAAAATTTCTTTTAAGAACTACAAGAAACCAAAAATTATGTTTATTATTTTTCCACTGTATGTGATGATTCAAGGGGACCGAAGCTTTTTTAAATTTAATTTTTATTTAAATATTTCATTTGTAAACTAAATTGTTTATGAACATAAACTCATAATATCTGTGGTAATACTACATAGTGGCGTAACCACGTAAGTCGAGTTATGCCTTTTACGTTTATTATCTCAAATTCCAAATCTCCGTAATCTATATCATATCAATCATTTGTAATATTTCGGCACTTGCAAACAACTGTAACAATCGTTTACAAAAACCAGGGGGGGGCTATTTGCGAATTCGATTCGAACGTATTCGAGTCTTCGAACAATTGGATTCTTATTTTATTTGAATTAGATTCATTCGTTTCTTATTTAAATTAAATACGAATCGCTATTGTAATATATTTATCAAGCGTAATAGACAATGGCAGCTTCTAAGATTGCTTTAAAGATATGTTGGGAAATGAATTTTTCAATTCTTAAGATTAAGGCAGTTTTCTTTTGCAAAATCCCATATAGTCAGTTTTTTTTGCTCAAAATTCAGGATTTTTTATCTAAAATGCCAGTTTTTTGTTAAAAATAATATGGCAACCCTTCTACGCAATACACAAAACGAAATAATTTATTTTTCAATCTCAACTCGATCTTTAACACGGCAACACGTCGCTCTTTGTATTGGCCACCAACCACACATTTTTTTGCGTCCCAAAATGGTGGTGTAAAATAATAAAATAAAATCAATAATAATAAATCAATTTACATAAATAAACAAATTTATTTATAATATAAAATAAATTAATCTTAATAATTGTATATATTTAAAAAAATCTTTCCATTTGGTTTCCATCACAACTTTTTCATTTGTATCCTTTTACACAACAACAACATTCAATTCTCGTTGTCAAAATGAAGAAGAACGCTGAAAAAAACGCTGAATAAAAAGTTTGCATAATATGCTACACAGCAAAAGATATTTTATCAAATTTCATATATATTTCCGCTAGGTGTGCAAGGTAAAGAGTGCAAATAATAGCCACATATAATCACTAGAGATTAATCACTCTTTTAAAGAGAGGTAAATAGAGAGTTAAACCAGTTTTCGTCTTTGCCTGACAAAATATAAAATAAATTATTGAAATGGCCAAATTTTATGGCCAAACACAACTAATTATTTAAGGATTTTTCGTAACTGAATTGAAATTTTTGTAATAAATTTGCTTATAAATTAGTTTTAAAGTGATTTATACTATAGTTTGTTTGTAAAACTGAATTTCCATATTCATTTGTTTTCTCACGACCAAAATACACGGTGAGAAAGTTTTTTTCTTATGAGAAGATTTTGACGTCATTTCTTGCCTTCTCATGGAACATAAATCGGAAATTATATTTTGCAAGGCCGTTTAATTTAATTCTTTCTTGGGAATCATTTTCTAGCAATCTAGTAAAAATCTAAAATTATGGTATTATTGGAAAAAAAAATTCACTTACTGTTTTTAATAAATTTGCCAGTTCCTGCCAGTCGCCCCTCCGCAAAAATCTTAATGAGGACTTACAAAAAATTGCTTTTGAATTAGTAAGTGTCGTGAGAGCAGTTGTTTAAAAATTATACATTAAATTATACTTTCTATCTGCCAGCTTTTTTGGCGGTTAAATGAAGCCTTGTTAACTTGTGAGCTATATTTAAATCTCTACCTTTAGAATTTCCGAGCAGTCCCAATAGAGGTGACTGTTTTGCCGTGTTATAAATTCGGCATCTAAGAAATGATTGCGTAAAACTTTTACCAAATGTGGCATGTCAGCAAATCCATATATTTTTCGATGTTGTTATCGTAATTGCAAGTAATTTCCGGAGGCCTCAGCGTTTATTTCCAGTTACAAAATACTTCAAGAGCCATTATAACTTGAACGTATTAGCGTGAATAAAAAACCCAAAATTCCAGGAGGAATGGAAGCAGATGGTAATTTTTTGCTTTCACCTGTAGGCTCTCTATTGCATCTGCAACGTATTTTACATTAAAATGTAGTATTCAATTTAGCTGGGACTGAAAATTCTTTGAACGCTTTCCTGCAATTTATTTAACGATTTTTCGTTTGTTTTCATTTGTTCAATTTGTCCCAGCAACGAGTTTTCAACGATTCAATTTCGTGGAGCAAAATCGTTTTTTGAAAATTAATTATGAAGAGTGCAAAACAGAGACCATCCTCCTTCGAAATAACAGCTTGTGATGTCACTCCAGTTTTGTTCGATGTTCTTAATAAGTGGTATAGCTTAAAACCAGACTATCAAAAATAAAATCACAAAAACGCTTACAACAATTTTTTAACCATTAACTTGTTTTCACTGTAAATTCTTGTATTTATCAATACGCTTGTTGGAAATTTCACTTAACATCTTACCGGAAATCGATTAAACAGATTACTGTTGGTATTGCTGATTTCTTTAGTTTTCTTGTAGAATTTTCGTCGTTTAGCAATTCATGCATTAAATTTCTTTCAAAATCATCTGCCTGAAAGTATTTCGAGAACACATTTTAATCCATTCTTTATATACCCTTGCTTTTTTGGGAATGTAAAGTATCTAATTGAATTTTGTTTACTATCGGTACTTTTTAGGTTTTTATTATTATTGCTCGTACAGCCAAATACCACGTGCTTACCATAATTTTTAACAGCTTTGCTTCAACAGTAAAATGAGTGGGCGTAGTCAAAAATTCAGCCGCCGCGCAGTTTAAGCAGCACAAAAAATTGAAAAGCAGGTGGAATGCAAAAAGTGTCGGCCGCATTTTTACCTGATTACTGTGATACTGATTACGAATAATTGAGAGAAAACGTGTTCAATCGTTCACCAACAATAATGTATAAAATTGAATTTCTAAAAAAAAATTGACATTTTTGCATCCTCTTTAATGTGACTGCATTTTAATCCGATAGACTGCACTGCTTTGGCTGCAAAACTGCCAAGATGCTGAATTCTTGACGACAGCCATTTTTATACAATAACGGGGTTGTATTTTTTTGTAACGTGGTGGCGAAATATAAAACGAAAGAGAAAAGGATAATCATGCGCGTGAACATATCTATTTAATTTCTTGCTAAATATGATCAAAAAAGAAAATAGAAAATTTTGTGGCTCCTTTTGATTTGAAAAGTACCGAAGTACTTTCGAACCAAGAAAGTACTTTCATTAAATAGTTTTTATCTATTCTTAATTTCACCTGTCGACAAATAATTTTAGACCTATATATTTAAAACAATAATGGATTTAGAAACTTTTGCTCTGCGGCTGCTTTTAATCCAGTAATACCAGATTTACAAAGTCGCTAAAGGCACAAAAAAAATATAAAATAACTATTAAATGAATTTCCGTGAATTTTTTGTAATACCAAATCCATTAAATGTGTTACAAGCACTTTCGTAATAATAACAGCTACTAGAAAAACTACTTTCCAGACAAGTATTTTGCCGAAATACTAGAATCCGGAAACATTATTTCGAATAGAAAACTGACACAACCACCAGACGCATAACAGTGTAATTGCACATGGTGAATGGTAACAAAACAAAATTTGTTTTATTTGGCTATTCTTACAATAACAATAAAATCGGTGTTTGGTGTGAAAGAAGTGTCTTAACTAATGAATGATTGATTGAAGGCAGCCATGAAATCGACTTAATCGTGTAACGATTATTTTTCTACTGGTGACAATAAAATATAGAGACTGATTAAATTCCAAATATTTCTAAACGATTTAAACCAATTTGAACATTGTATTACAATTTACAAGTCTATAATAACATGTTTATTTTATAGAAAAATTAAAAATTTTCAAAATGGACGAGCAACAATACATAACTTTATAAGTTTACTAAATTTTTTTAATTATGCAGTTAAAGAATAGTATTATACGAATTAATTAATTAATTCAAATTACAGTAAAAAATTGGTAGTTAACCAAAATTATCAGCAGTAGTTCGAAGCATTTCTAGAGCCATTACATCTCAGACCTTGACAATGGTAGCACGTAATGACTCAAAATTGTTATGTGGTATGGCGCAGGCCAACAAATGTTCGGATATTGCTCACAAGTCCAGGGAAGAACGACATCCTCGATAATTTCACAGCGGTAAATTTCTTGGTTCATTTTGTACCCTTCATTGATGAATTTGAGTGGTAATTTTAATTTGAGCGAAAAAAATAATTTTTCTGGACTTTTTGCTATCAGACCGCTTCAGTAACACTTTGCATATTTCAAGTCGTGTAAGCTTCATTTTTCTGTAGGAAGATGGGGTTTTTGGGGCTTGCACGAATAGTTGTTAAGATTTTCTTTGGTTATTTTTCGAATGATTTCGCGGTTTACTACAAGACTCCTGGCTACATGACCCATCTTGATTTGCGAATGTCGAGGAATCAGACATTTGATGATCCTGTGGAGTGTTGACAGTGCACGGACGGTCCGAAAAACAACGAAACTCCCGGTATCGTTTTATCGCTTTGAAGACTGTTGAACTTGAAAGACGAAGATTTTGAATTATAATTTTTTTGCCGAATTTCCAGCTTCGTGCAGTTCGATAATAGCGAATCAAATGGAATAGAGAACTGATTTTTGTATTGACAAGACTTTATTGTAATCAAAGAGATTAAATTGTAGAGGAGAAAAAAATTCACATATAAAATTTTCTGTTTCAAGCATGGACAGTTGGAGAGGGATGGATATATGATATGTATATGGTTGATTACAAATAATAGCTAGTTGGTCTTTCTTTTATGTAAACAAACCATTTAGTTTTTATTGTTGTTAAAAAGTGGTTGTGCTTAGTTTCGTGAAAATTAAAAATTATTAAATAAACAAATAAAACTTTAAGAAAAAAATTGCAAAATGTCTCTATATTTTATTGCCGACTGGAAAGACACTACACTTACCATAGAGAACCGCCCATCTTAAAAAAAATTTATTTTTTTTTATGCACATACATATGGTATATCTTCTCTAGCTGGAAACTTGAAACAAAAACCAAATTCTAGGTCATTCAAAACAATCTTAGAAAATATTACCTCACCATACTTTGTCTAAACATGTGGCTGAGTTTACTTTAGTTATCCCACAATATGGCTTTTATAACTGAATTTTTAAATGTAGATACCTCTTGAACCGCACTAGATGAAAACCTGAAGCAAAAACCGAATTCTAATTGTGGGTTGCCATGGAAAATTTAAATGTTTAAAAAACAAATTAACGCAAATTAATAATCAAAAATTTGAGAAATTGTTTTTACAATGTGTCGGTGTGTTACATTTTTATTATATCGTTAAAGGCGGCTGCACGAGTCCGTCTCGTGCGCGTCGTATTTTGCGACGCGCTTTTTAAACCAATCAAAACACCCTAATCTAAAAAAAATTCCCCCGCCTGAGTTGAAAAATGTTTAGCCAACACCGTGGTAGAAAAGCCCGTGTTGTGTTCTTATTTTATCGGACTTAATTATTAAAAAACATTTTTATTTAAATTTAAATATTAGGTTATATTTCAATGAAAATGCGGATCACATTGCGCATTCAACCTCTTAAAAATAACAATTTCTCAATCTACCAATATACATACATACATACATTTCTATTTACAAATAACCTGATATTAACATTATGTACATCAGTACTACATACGGTAATGATAATAATAAATAATATTATATATAATATTTAGAGGGGTGTACACCTATAAAACAAGTGATTACAACACTGGGCATAAAGTGGTGCACAATACCCGCCTAGTGAATCACCTTTTAGTTTAACTGTTTTTCTTTCTTGCCAGTATACTGGCCGGCTCTAGCTCTCTCAAACTCAGTTGAATTCGGTATTGGAACCCGGATTAAATAACCATACGGGTCCAGATTAGCGAATACTTCGCCTGCTCACCGCGTTTAGATAATTCAATAATTCACTAATATCTCGACTAGGATATTACAACCAAATAGCTGTTCCCAGAACTTGTCGGCAAAAATTTGCCGTTACCTTGTTATATCTATCTTTTTCTGGATCAAGGTTTATATACTCACATAGGATTTATATGGAGATTTTTGCATTTGGCACTACTAAATTCAACCGACTCAACACCAAACAATAAAAACGTTCTTTATTTTTTCACACTCTCTACTTTCACGGGTTTATTTCGACCCTCTTTTACTTGTGTTTTTTCGTTGTTGACGTTTTTGTTTTTCAGGCTATTGACCTATATCCTTTTATGTTCCTTTTTTACACCTCCTAAGATTGGTTTTAAAGAACAGCAATAAGACACAGTGACGCTATGGTGGTATACTCGTCTGCTTTTACCCTTTTCACCCAAAAACAGGAACGACACCCCCCGAAACAAGTTCCTTTACAAATTCTTAGCTGGAGTTTGAACAAAACCGTAAAGTAAAATCTAAATTAAAATTTTTGTATCAGTGGCTTCTAGAGTATAGAGCCATAATTTTCCTGACGTATTGTTTAGAAGCTTTTTTAGTAGTATAACTTTTCTTTGATTTTCTTAAATTGTGTCTAAAATATAATTTTTGAACTTTCATTTTGAAAAATACATCAAAGTTAGCTCTGACGAATTAAAATAATACTTGCTAAATTTATCTTTAGTTTTACTAGTGTATGTAAGATGTCTAAGTTCTTTACAGAAAAATACGAAAAAATTATTTAATCACAAAATTGTCACACGTTCTTAATATTGTGTGAATTTGTTTTCCTTCCTCTCCTACAATTTTTGAACTTGAAATTTCCCCAGGTGGCAATTTTTGTTACGATTTTACCAAATTTTTACTACCATCACTAACATCCATGTAATGTATATTGACTTAATGTAAAACTAAAAAAAATAATATACGCCAAAAACACAGGATTTGGTATTACGATTAATGCAGCCTTATTTGAACAAAGTATTATCGATTAGTACTGCTCATCATCCTAAATTTGTAGAAACAAAAATAAATATGGCCAAATTAAATCCAACCAAAAGATATTGCACTGGAAGTCGACTGGAGCGATCAAATGGGGTCTTATTACTCTTCGCCAAGAAAGACCATTCGGTAGTATGGCGGATTTTTATATTATTTTAGTATTAAAAATTTCACAATAAAGCAAAATTCCTAAAGTTTAGAGATTTATTAATCAAATCTTTGATTAATCTTCTTGCCAATGAGCAAGATGGCCGTAGCTTGACCAGTATAATTCGAGGTCGACCAAAAGATTTTCTAGCAGTATCTCCATCATTACACTGAGCTGTTTTGCTTCGCACATCACCACTTCATTCAAGAAATAAAACACCATCAATATCAGCAACTTCTTACGATGAAAATTTTCACATAATGGGAAAAATCTCTCCACCGATTGGATATAAACGCAAAACTTACTTTTTACGTTGCAAACGATATTACGGCAACCAGAAGAAAAAGCAAACTTCTTACATATATCAAACATGTCCAGACAAACCGGTTTTGTGTCCAGAGTGTTTTGGGGCCTGCTGTATAAATAATTGATTTATTATATTTTTAATTATCTTTATCTATAACTATTCATGAAATCTGTGTTATCTATGTGATTTTTTATTTAATTTAAGTTATATTTTGAATTATTATTTAAAAATTCCAAATAAATAAAATTTAGAAAGGTGCATTTTATTTATATTAGCAATAATAATAGTATTAATATTTGTATCTAGACTGATAAGATTCAAATATTCATTGATAAAATTTTATTTTTGAGATAAAAAATGTATGACTGTTGCAGCAGTCATTTGCATAGTAAATTGTCAAAGCATTTGTGGCAGTTAAATGACTGCTCCGACAATCACGACTGCCAAAAGCAGCCATATTTAAGGATATAAATAAAACATATGCACTGGCTAAATGAATGCTTTAGCAGCCATAAAACTTTTTGTTTAAAACAAGCTTTTTGGGGTAGATGCTCGATACGTTCTAGCAAGCAAATTAGCAACTTTGCGAGCTGAAAATGACATTTTGGTATGCTCGAACGTTTTTGCGACTTCCTAGCAAGCAAAAAATTAAAAAAAAGTTGCCAGTGACTTTTTGAGCTCACAATACAAAAAACAATAAAATGTGTACAGGAAAAAATATTTTGAATGATATGTAAATCAACTTTAGGGAAATTACAAATGATTTTGATTAGTATTAATCCCTACTCATATTTTTTTCTTAATTTATTTCTATAAAATAATTCAAAGTAGAAAAAGCGAAAGTAAAATATGTCCTGAAATACATATAATAATAGTTAATTTTATTAAATGTCAATATATAATTCAGCAATCTGCTGAATATGAAGTAATTTAGCGGATTTGCTAGGTGTATTGAGAATGTCATTCCTAGCAAACTCAAAAAGGGGTACCAAATCCGCCATCTTTAACCACCGCAATTTGTTAACTTGCGATACGTACGAGCATATACCACTACATTTTTTATTATTCAATTTTATACATTTTAGTACTTTCCGCGATGAAATACCTAAACAACTGCAAAAGTTATAAAAAGTGGGTTCCCGAGTAACTTAACGATTAAAAAAGTGCCCGCGAACGTGATAATCTAGGTTGCTTTGGTAAAAATTCAAAGTTTACATGACTGATTTCAGTCGAGAAACGAATCACTATCGCTTAGAAAAACACCAGGGGCGACAGTGGTACCATCACTTTTGATTTTGTTGTCATAACAATTCTACTTTTATTGCGTTATTTTATCGATGTGAAGAAAAGGAAGAGTATAAAATAGCTAAAAATAAAATAAAACATGGTATGTTACAAGTACGGTAACTGGTCGTAACAGTACTCGCTTAAAATTCCTTCATCACCTCATCCACAAACATCGAACTCAAGCTGTAAAATCTCATTTATCGTCCTTGTGCCGTAAATAACTATCCTTAACTTAAAATATTGTATCAAACATTTTTTTATCGAAATCTTTTGGATAGTTACTTTTTGTTATTAACTCGTAATTAAATCAAAGTTGATTATTTTTTTAAGCCATTTATGATTTTACATATTTTCATTCAAAAGAAAAAATCGCAAACAGCAGACAAAAACAAACCGCGTACACATGCGATTCGATTCGACTATTGTCGCACTAAACCTTTACAAACACGGAAAGGGGAGGGGTAAAATACAGTAAAATCTTAACCTCGATTTCTTCTTTAAATAAACTGAAAACCATTTTTTCATGTTAAAAGGGATTTCAGGTATCGGAGTATGTAGCTCTTTTTCATCCCTGATAGAAAGGGAATAAAAACAAGCTGAAGGGTAAACGCTGGTTTTAAATGAATTTAAATATTACATCCAAAAAAAAATTCTGATAGCCTCGAACATCAACAACAGAATTATAAAAGCATAAAATACAATGTTTTTTTTCGTTAATGTGCAATGTTTTTATTTTTTTTATTTTTGTAATTTAATGTTTAAAAATAAAACAGAATGTTAATTGATTTATAATTAATCTGTTTTTATTAACAATTAAAAATAAATTTATTTATATTTTGCTTTTGCTGTTTTGTTTATGATTTTATAAATATATTGTTGTAATTAATTAAAATTTAAACTTTTATTAATTAGTGATGCATATGCGAGATTATTGGTCAGTAATTAATTACCTGCAAAAGTACTTACAGATTATGTATAAATGGAAGAGTAAATTATTAATTTTATGACTTCTATTTTAATGTGTGTGTGTGTGTGTGTGTATTCAATAAACATACTATATTACATAATTATCTAACCAGTTGTACTGTCATGGGTGATGAGATGATGATAATAATTATTGTTTATAAAGGCGTATACACATGTATATAAACAAAGTTTTGTAATCAGCTGCATATTGATTCCACAATTAGGAATTAAACTCAGAAAATTTGCGAATTTAATTCCAAAAAACTAACTCCACGTTAACTCTTGTCTTTGGAATGTTCCAAACCATGTACCATGATTTGGAAATAAATAAGAAATAATTCCGGTAAAATCTGAACTGTAGGATTTTTTTTTTTTGAAATTAAGATCGGGTGTGAAATCAAGGGGGAAGCCATAAGAGAAATTATTTAATTTTGAATTATACCAATTTTACCTTTTAACAAATAAATAACTTCTTATATTTTAACAAAAAAAAAATCTAAAAAATTATTTTTTAGATGGATTTATACTCTCCGCACGTTTACATATATTTTCAGAGCCATCTAGAGTACACAGCCATAACCATCATGGCGTATTTTTTAGAAGCTCTTTAGTGGTATACCTTTTTACTAATTTCCATAGGAATCCATAGTAAAAGTGATTTTGTTAGCATCAAGTTTTTCAATGCAAAAAGCAAAAATATTATAAAGTATTTATGTAAAAGTTTTCTACATATCTTTAACAACTATATACAAGAAGGCTATGTTGGTATTAAGTAAATATTAATTGCAGAAATATTAAAATTAAATTATTTCTAAAATATATTTTTCGTACTTACATTTTGAAAAATACATCAAAGTTGGCTCTGACGAATTAAAATAATACTTGCTAAATTTATCTTTAGTTTTACTAGTGTACGTCAGATGTCTAAGATGTTTACAGAAAAATACAACAAAAAATTATTTAGTCATAAAATTGCCACGCGTCCTTAACATTTTGTGAATTTGTTTTCCTTTTCCTACAATTTTTGAACTTGAAATTTCCCCAGGTGGTAATATTTGGAATGATTTTTGCCAAATTTTTACTGCCATCACTGCCATCTATGTAATGTATATTGACTTAATGACCACACGATTTATAGTAAGCTTTTATTTCAATTTGATATGAATGCTGCTCCATGAGAACTAAATAAATTATTATAAGAAATTTAAAACGATTTACTGTAACGACATTCATATAAAGTGAAATCCCGGTATAAGAAACACTCAAGGGACTGTTGTAAAGTTTATTATAAGCATATGTTTGTTATAAACAAATATTTGTTATAACCGAAATATTTTCAAAAGGTTTGGTACAACTGGATGTTTTTTATAAACGTGGTCTGTTATACCCGAATTTGATTGTACTTCGAAATTCAAAAATTTATAAAAATATTTCAGGAATCATAATTAAGAATTTGTATCGATTTGATTTAAAAATTTGTCTTATTTATCGTTTTGTGTGTTTTAATATGGAAAGTTTGATTTTTTCCTCGTTTCTAATTGCCTTATAAAAGCTTCGTTTTTTAGACAATGGCTTTGTACAATCTAAGTTGCTTTGATATTTTTCATGTTTTTCGTTATTTAAAGTTTTATTGTTGGTTATTATAGTTTTGACTAAAAGCCTGTGTTAAAATTAGATTTGATGTAGGGAAAACGGTGGCCGTTGGGTCACAAAAATCATATACTATAAAAACTATGTTCTGCTTTTATTTAACAAACGGAGCAAATCTATATAGCCCGAAAGTTTAATTTATTTGAAGAAAGAATTTTAAAAGAATTACTTTAGCTTTTATTTTTTAAATTAGTCAAAGGTCTGTGATGTCTTCCAGTGCTTCAAATAACAGGTATCTGCGTCGTTAAGTCAAGCTTTATTTGTGTTAAAATCTAATATCGTTTATTTTGTACTCCCAGAAACAATTGGGTGCTATGGCACGGATTCTGAGTACGAACCATCAAGTTTAAACTCTTCTGGTTCTTTTAAATCTACATCTTCGCCACAAAATAAAGTGAAAACAAGAAGAAGGGGAAAAACCTGAATAGCTGGCAATTTGCAATAGTAAAAATGAAATAATTTTTCTTATAAAAACTACAACTCGACTTACAATTTAAGAATTTAAAATTTTCCCAAACAAAAATCACTATAACTAGTACTTGCAATACTGTTTTTTAGATTTTTTAAATAATTGCACGCAATGCGTGATATATAATTGTAAAGTTTATGAGCGTAGTTTATAGATTATGGCTAGAAAATTAATTATTTCGTTTTAAAAAATTGTAAAAATCGTGATTTGAAAAAATCCGTTTTATGCATAAATTTTCCATGTTTTTTTTTTGTTTATAGTTTTTCCTTAATAAGGTTTTTAGTACAAATAAAACGATATGCTCGACATAATTAAATTGCCTTTAATTTAAAAAACGAATTATTTTGATGTAACCAGAATTTTTTGAGTTATCCTGCACGCCAGTTTCAAAAACATGGTTTTGAGAAAAACGCGTTTAAATTTAGAACATGGAAGAAGGTTGATGAAAGTTTATCATTGTTAATTTACCTATACTTTTTAAAAGTCGTCATTTTGGCTCTGGGGCATATTCTAAAAAAATCGATTTTGTGAAGCCGTTACACCAGGTTATCCTCTTAAGGCGCACAATCGAGATCACTCGAGGTTGTTATACTTGCAGAAACCAAATAATCATCCCTATTATGATTGTTGAGTCGATCGACAATCGACACGACTCTGTGTTGCCCTTTCCTTTTTCGTATTGTTTCTATCAAATGAAAAAACGAAAACGGAATACAGAGTCGTGTCGATTGTCGATCGACTCAACAATCATAATAGGGGTGAATGACTTTTTAGACGATGTTTTTCTGAAAAAATGTACGTACAGTTATAAATGTTTTGATAAATACTTTTATAATAACAATTATTCGGTTGCTTCACTTGCACTTTTAATGGTTTCGCTTTAAACTTACATGTACAATTAAAGAAGACACAAAGATATAAAGTTGAATCGACCTTAAACAGATATTAGCTAAATAACTTTGTAAAAGTTGGAAGTAGGGAGTCCAAAATTCACCAAAATACTGGTACCGGTAATTCGATAATTTTTAATGACGTTACCGGCTTTACCGGTAAATTAGCGGTCATTTAAATTTTGTAAAAATAAAATGAAATATTTAGAATTTACATCAGTTTTAAAAGTTATTTTATTGCAAAAACAAAAATGAACTAAATTAATATCACAAAAAAAGATTATTTGTTTATTTCTAATTAGGTCTTTTATATTATTTTTTATGTTTGGCTAAATTATCGACCTATTCATAAAATTTTTTTTTTTTTTTTTTTTAATAAATTTCTTTATTAAAACTTTCTCCTTTTTTCAATATAATTTTTTGCCAAATTTTCGGTTTTTTAAACCATTTTCAAGGCTATGAAAATTTAATTAAAAAATAATGCTATACACAATATTTTTCACAACAACCGACAAATTTATTAGTAAATAAAATGATTTTCCTTGTCTAGACAAACAATAGTTATTTGTGTATCAAGAGCGCAAAGTGCCAGTTTGTCACGCGAGAAAGGAAATTGCTGGCCGACGGGACGGAGGCCAGCAACCTTTCGAGCGTGACAAACAACTTTGCGGACGTGTTTCACACTTTATTTTTCCTACAATCATTTTAAAAAATATAATAAAAAGATAATTTTGTAGTAAAATTTACTATACTGACAATACGATTTTATTTTAGGACCGACATTTTGTTCAATCGAGTAGTCAAAGATTTTTTTTATTTTTCATAAAGAAAAACAAAAATTTGGTTTGATGTTTTATACAAACATTAGTCTTTCTTTAAACATGCGTGCGGTTTCAAGTTTTGTCACACGTTTCTAAGAGAAACGTGTGACAAAGTAATTTGTTTATTAACTGTCAAAAAAACAGACACTTTGGGCTTTGAAAACAGAGAAAAAAAGCCTGCTTTTCACGGCGATTGTAGGAAAAATAAATTTGTCGGTTATTGTGAAAAATATTGTGTATAGCATTATTTTTTAATTAAATTTTCATAGCCTTGAAAATGGTTTAAAAAACCGAAAATTTGGCAAAAAATTATATTGAAAAAAGGAGAAAGTTTTAATAAAGAAATTTATTAAAAAAAAAAAAATGTATAAATAGGTCTATAATTTAGCCAAACATAAAAAATAAAAAAAGATTAATACGAGTACATGTTCAAAATAAAATAATATAAAAAATAATTCATCAAATGTAGAACCAGTCTTAAATTCGTAATAGTTATAATATCAAATATCGACTTAGAAAATAAATAATAATTAATTCATAACTAAAACATTTAATAATTCATACTTTATATAATTCTTTTTTAGCCGTGTTGTCCATGAGAACTGCACTAGAACTCGATAAACTTTAAATTCCTTTTATTCTATGTAAAGCGAAAAAAAAAAATTAATAAAGCGCGAATGTGTAGGGTATTTCACATAAATACATATTTTAAGTTTAAAAATTCCCTCTTTCAGTTATTTCATCAATATTTTCTTATTTCTTGCTGACGTCATTACACGCAACTACACTCAATAAATTCATGGGTTTATCAAGTGTAACTAAAAAATAAGCTATAATTGTCATTATTTATTGCTGCAACAACTTCAAATGTGTATTTATGTTAAATTCACTACACATTAGCATTTTATGAATTAAATTTTTTTTCTGTTTACATAGAATAAAAGGAGTTAAAAATTTATCGAGTTCTAATGCAGTTCTCATGGAAAATACGGCTTTTATTGCCATTAAAATGAGCTCTTAAATAGCAAAAAATATTATTGCCTTTGATAACTTAATTAGCTTCGAATTTTATTACAAAATAATCCAGCTGAGGAAAAAGCACGTTCGGAATCCACGCTTGTTGGACGAATTGTCAACAAATAATCACACGCTAATTGTAAGTATTTACCTCGTCTCTTCTCGTCTTCAAAATGCACTATTTCTCTTTTATTGATTTTATTTAAATATTTGGTATCCTGAGCCACAGTTCCTGATGTTTCAGTATTAATATTAGAATTCTGTTTTAATTTTAAAAGTAACCTTTTTCCATGCTTAAATTTGGTCCCTGTTCGAGTTCAATAGAAATGATCTCATCTTCTGTCTGTTTATCGTTTTCCGTCTCACATTCAGAGGCATTTGAATTGTTCGAATTCTGACTACGTTAAAAAATAAATAATTAAATTAAATTCATTGCTTAACCAATCATTTTGTTGTGAGAGCTGATCTAACATAAATTTTAATGTGATATCAGCACTTAATAAATTTGCATCTTCACGACAAAGTGTGATTCAACGACCAATTTAATTTGTAGTAATGCTGAAATAATATTGGATACCAAAGATAGTTAATCCTCTGTGAAATTTAAATCAATATTCAAATTGATCAAACATTTTCTGACTGATATTTTTATCTTATAAAAGCTTTCAAACATCAAGGCTGGGCAAATTACATTACACTGAGTAATTAAAATACTTTTCCGAGTTACAGCAAACTCAGTAATTAAAATACAAATTACAATTACTTTGAATTGTCATTTGTAATTAAAATACAAATTACAATTACTTTACATTTGTAAATTGATAAATTTGATTTGACAAAATTCATTTAGTGAAAAAACGTATCATTAGAAAAAGATTATTAAGATTAGGTTTTATGCTGATGACTCTGGAACCAAATTTTAATAAGCCTTGTAAAAATTTAAATAAGAAATTTCAAAAACTGGGGTAGTTAAAATACAAATTACAATTACTTAGAATTTAAGTAATTAAAATACAAGATACTGTTGCTTGGAGAATGAGTAATTAAAATACAAATTACAAATTGTAATTTGTATTTTAATTACGTAATTCGAATACATGTAATTCGTTACTGCCCAGCCTTGTCAAACATCATCAATAAACTATTCCCCCGCGTCTTAGAATCCATCGATAAATTTAATTCTTTTCCGAATTCTTCCAGTGCATACTTCTGCAGTACGTCGTTTTTTTGTAGGCGAATGTCTGAAAATTTTAACTATTTTGGTGGCTATTAAGGTGGCACCTCAAATGTGTATGCAAGCCACTTGTGCTTCCACCACCAGCTCTTATTATTTTTCCGCATTTTTTTAATGTTGCAGACACCTGTTTCAGTAATCTTATTTCGATCAAAATATTGCTGTGGTTAAGTTTTTTTTTCTGCATCAGTTTGTTTTCCCATAATGAATGGCTTTCAAACAATAAGTTTCTACTATTGACAAATATAATTTCAAACAAATATAACACTAAACGCTATTTTACTTCCAAAGTCTGTCGGATCTGCAAGAAAAAAGAAATTAAATATCGTTCTGTTACGTATTCTCATGTCATCTGTCAATAAGACAAAAATGATCAAATGGAAAAAGAGAAATTGTTGCTGACTTCATATTTAATTTTTACACATTTAATCTCACATTCAAATCCGATTTTATTTTCTATGTTTCTCAAACTAGCGCATTTGCTTTCGTGTGCGAAAATTTAATTTGAATTGTAAAAGTTACTTTTACCGAATTACCGGTTATAAACTGTTAAATTTACCGGCAATTCGGTAATTCAATTTCAACCACTTTACCGGTTAACTGGTTACCGATTTTGGACTCCCTAGTTGGAAGTAAGCAGAATAGATGTACAATTTTCCTTCTGATCTAATTGACTTTTGTATAACTAAGGGCATTCCACGTACATATGCTAAGGCCACCGATTGCTATGATCTGTCTTCTGATCACTCACCGGTAATAGTAACATTGAATACTGATGTCCTAAGAAACGAAATACCGAACCGTCTTACAAACAAGAAAACTAATTGGGATCAATATAGGAGGCTAGTCGAACAAAAGTGTCTACTTAATATTCCTCTGATCACACCAGCTGATATTGATGCGGCGGCCGAAAATCTAAAAGATGTCATGACATTATCTGCTAAAAGGGCTACACCCGGCATAAGTAGTTCGGAAAAAGTTAATAAACTGTCACATAATATACAGGAACTAATCCAGGAAAAGCGAAAGATTCGCCGTCAATGGCAGCAAACAAAATCACCGTTATTGAAGTGGAAATTAAATCGAGCTATTAAGGCCCTAAGATTTGCTTTGAGCGAAGAAGAAAACCAGCGCGCAAAGAACTACTTAAGTGATCTCTCGGCAATCGAGAGGACAGATTATTCCTTGTGGAAGGCAACACAAAATTTAAAAAGGCCAACAAATTCGAATCCACCGATTAGACTACCAACTGGAAATTGGGCGAAAAGTAATGAAGAAAAAGCCAATGCTTTTGCTGCTCTTGATCAAGGATCAAGAAATTTTTGCTCTTACCTTATATTTTACATGTTAATTTTGAATTTTCAGCCACTGAACTACAATTTAACACTGAAAATCTATCTTACCTTCGCCAAACCAAGGTCAAAAAAATTAGTCCAAATTTCTCCATATAAAAACCGCGTTATGTCGCTTCTGGGTATTCTGTGCCTAAATACAATATAAATTCTTCTGTTTAAAAACTAACTTTATTCAAATGTATTTCAAATGAACTGTTATTCTAGATTTATTATTATACAATATATTGTGCTTATTTCAATTATTCTATGTCTGTCAATTAATGTCTCACATCGAATATTTTTTTTTATAATTCCAGGTCAAAATATGGTTCCAAAATCGTCGCACGAAATGGAAAAAACAGGACAATATTTCAAATTCCGAAGCTGCCGAACATAAATCATCCAAAAATACCGACGAAGCCAAAGGTCGCGTCGAAAGTGGTTCAAATTTATCATCACCTACTGCACTTGGGGCGAACACTGGCTCAACAAAATTACACAATCACAATAGTAGTAATAATGTTACTAGCAATAATAATAAACCAGGCATTTTACCATCCGATTCAAACGCAAAAATTAGCGCAAAACATAATACCAAAATGAAAATTGGCTCCAATCATGCAAATAGTATACGAACGCTTCATAATAATTTAAACGCATCAGTACATAAAGACGATAAATTAGGAATAAGCAGTGTCGCGCTTGAATTAACAACAAATCATAATAAAAGCAATCTACTGAATTTAAAGAAATCTTCATCATCTCCGCCAACAATATTATCATCGACGCCACATCAGCATTCACACCATCGTAGTACCAACAATAATAACAATCATCACCAACCAAACCATCACGATCCACATTTAACCGATTTAAATTTACATAAAACACGTTCGAATACGATCGATCGAAATAATGAAGATGTTGAGGCTCGATTAGCTGCATCAAAAATTTCTGTAAGTGCTTTTAAAGCGACGTCAAATATCTCAAATATTCCTGCGGTATCGAGATTGCCAAAAACAACTTTATCATTACCACATCATAGGCATTGAAATGTTAATTCAATAAAGATTTTAAATATTAATTATCTTAATTTAAAATTGTAAATAATATTATGTATTATATTATATTTTTATTTTATTTTATAAAACAATAATTTTTATGTACAATTATAACCAGTAATAAATTCAAAAACAGTAAAAACTTAGGACCAATGCAGTAGATTTTAAGATAATATTTGTCAAATACATTTGATACACTAATAAAACGGGAAAGATTTTAATAATTTGGCGTTTATCGAGTTTTCTAATATCACAAAAAAAAATCTCAATCCAACTGTTACTTTTCGTGACGAATTGTTGTTACGAAATGTTTAACTAAACTTCACAAAATATATATCTAATTTTCTCTGACGAAATGAAATAAAGGGACACTGTGCCATTTTAAGCCTCGATCCCATAGCTAGTTTTTCCGTCGGACAATTGTCTAGGACCGCGATAGCTATTAAATAATGGGAAAATGTTTAAATAGGTAATCTAAATGTTTTCTACATTTAATAAAAAAATTACCCTCAAAATTAATGTTAGTCTTCTTAAAATATATTTTATTCCGTATAATCTATCCAATTGGAAAATTTATACCAAACAACGAGAATGCGTATGAAATCATCTGAACCATGGAAATGTTTTGTTAAATGTAGAAAACATTCAGATATGTTTACCTAACTAAAAAAATTGTCATCAGTTTACTTTAAATTAACTAAACCCGACTAATGCAGCAAATGTAAATCATCTACATATTTTTCTTTTCGTATATTTTATTATTTTTAAAAAAAAATCAAAATGAATTAAAAATTTTCCAGGCAACCCTAATACTTGTTTGGACCAAACAACACGAAAATTTCTTTACGTAGTAAAAACTATTCCCGAAAATATGTATTTTCACCCCCTAGAAAATAGGGGATGCAACCCTGACCTTAGGTCCGATTTACCATGGATTATTTCTACATTTTATAACAAAAATTTTCCGTTTTGTTTAATCAATAATTTTGAACAGTATACGAGATATTTATTAAAATGCGTTTTTGGGTCGAACATTCGGGGTAGTTTTTACCCCTTAAATTAGCGAGTTAGCTTATAACAAAAATTTTCCGTTTTGTTTAATCAATAATTTTGAACAGTATACGAGATATTTATTAAAATGCGTTTTTGGGTCGAACATTCGGGGTAGTTTTTACCCCTTAAATTAGCGAGTTAGCACTAAAAAATATATGTGACTCATATTTTTTGTGTTCTTTAACGTTGCAAAACTTCAAAAAATGTATGAGGACACCTGTGGTACCTTCCGTGTAAGTGATCTCAACACTTTCCATTTACGACGTATCCGCTTCACAAAATTGTATAACCTCGTTAAGAAATAAAAGTGTTTTTAGAAAATGTTTAGCAACACAAAAATATTTTATTGTCTAAAATTTTTCGAAGACACTTTCTCTTCATCCTCAGAGATCGATTATACAAATACAAAGTGATTTATTTTTACAGTCTATGACTACACGATTTCCACAACCATTTTAATTTTTCATTTACACATTTAGAACATTTTACCTTAATTATGAATAATTGTTAAATTTTATAGAAAATCAACATAAAGACGCTTGCGGAAGGAACCATTGCAAAACTCGTATGGCTGTTTACTAAAATAAAATTTTCTAAGATTTTTTTACCATTTTTCATTTGTTTTATAATAGCAAATATTGAACTATTTCAGTGCGATGCAACAAAGTCGTACAGAAGTGTGCTTGCTTATAGTGAGCGGGTTCGAAATTTTCAATGCCTTGCAATATTTCAAAATATGTATTTCCCTAAATTATATTTGCTCCTACAGTTATGCAATAATGCAAAAGAAGAGTAAAGGAAATTTAGGTTGCTGCTATGGATTAAAGGTGTTTTTGCTCAAAAGAAATGTAAAGCTGTAAAGTTACAGCTATAGAACTTATACATTTTGCAAATATAGGCTAAAACAACAAAAGTAAGATAAAAATATCAGCCTGTTTCATTTTTTTCAGCAAGCAATAAACACCAATTAAGTGCGAGTTTACGACCATTTTCTGAAGAAAAATTTTCAACAGGCAACCAATCAACGTAGTCTATTTTGTAAACAAATTTCCCCTTCCGTACATAATTCTTTTGTTTTCCATTTAAAATATATTGAATCTGCTGAAAATTTTTCTTCAGAAAATGGTCGTAAACTCGCACTGATAGCTAGCTTTGGTGTAGTGATCAATTGTATGTAAAATGATCAAAGCTTATTGTGATTATTTTTTTTCGAAATCTGAGTATTCTAGCGTTTCTTTGTCCGGTAAAGCAAACAGCCGTCAGGTAAAAGAAACTATCTGATACTAATAATATTGTCTGTGTAGCATGATAAGACCCCAAAGAATATTGATATGCACTCTGAAATTAAGTACATTACTTTCTTCAATATGATTTATTGTTTCTATTAAAATATCTTCATCTATAGTAAGGGAGAAGGGGCGTGGGGGGGGGGGCTGTTGAAATTTGCTGATCGTGATTGGCGTCGATTGTGCATTATGTCGAATCGCCCAAAACAAGAAATTCAAAATCACCCAAAACATAAAATGAATAATCGCCCAAAAATTTTTCGCGATTTTGTTTACTTTAAAGTGAGGGCAATTATGTAAATTAGTTAAAATTAAAACGCATATTTTTATGAACATTTTTATTGCTTTTTTTCAAAATTATTAAATTCCTCCTTTTCTAGAATTTACACAGGAACGTGAAAATTTAACTCAACAGCTGCCGCTGACCGCTTGTCTTACCGCATTTCTGGGTTGCATTTTAAAATTATTCTAAAAATAAAATCATTGGGCCTTATTTCCTAAAAAGATAAGAAATATCACCATTGGGCTTTGTTTCAGAGTTTTCTGACTAAAATTTTCTCTCTCCTGTGTAAATTCTGGGAAAGGGAAAATTTAATTTTCGACAAAAATATTGTGAGCTGTGTTATGCACACGGCCGCAGTGTTCAAGGCCAGACAACGTCTGTTCGATCAAAGGAAACTCGGGTTTGCAATTCAAATTTTATTTAGCTAATGCATAATATAGGTTCAAACTTACATCTAACGGAGTACATGATTCAAAATGGGACGATGATATTAGAAGTATGCCGGTTGGAAGAGCTGCTAGAGCGAGTCGCTTGAATTCAAGGTGCAATTGACGTTAACAAAAAAAAATGATCCCCATTTGTTTTTTCTGGGACTTCTGTCTCTTTCAAAGTGATGTAATTCCCAACTTTAAGAGAAATATAATTATTTAAGCTAAAATTTCCAATTAACTATCAAATTTTTGGACGATTATTCGTGTCGCCTTAGATGCTACGCATGCTGAATGTGTTAGTGTTGCTATAAAAATTATTTAATTTCGTATTTTTTGTTTTGTTTTAATAGTTATGAGAACCTTACTATCGCACATGTGCACCAATATGTTTTAATATTTATGGGAACCTTACTACCGCAACGTGTTACCTAATTGACTATAAGTATAAACTCCCAATATTTTCAGTTGCCCTAATTGTTCAATAGTCCAGTTAAATTAGGTTTCCATTTTGCAAAAAATCCCGGAATACATTTTTCTTCAAATAAAGTTTTTAAGTTAGCTGTGTTGCAATGTTAGTAATTTGCTACTCGCAGGTATTTGCTGGGTTTCACACACAAGCGCTTTGAGCGCCGCTCTCTGTGCTAGACTCTCCCATCCATATTAAGAGGGAAAATTACATTTTGTTCAAAAACTTCTGGCTAACCAACCCAACAGCTAAGTGGTTAAAGCAGCAGCATTTGGATCGGGCATACTGGGTTCGAATTTCCATAACGGAGTATGGAGGGATGCAAAACGAATTTCTGCATGTGTGGCGGCACCCAAAACATGTAGTTAGTTTTATTCTGCTGAAACTCCTACTCTAAAGGTAAAAGTTTTATTCTGCTAAAACTTTTTCCGACTCTAAAGGTTAAAATTTAATTATTTGTTAAACTAATATTATCCAATATCTTTACTATATATGTACATATAATGGTGCTGTTCTCAAATGTATGTTTTAAAGAATACGTAAATGTTTTAAATTAAATTTAAAATCTACCCCATCTAGATGTTTATAATTTTCAACAAAATACAGCATAAACGTATAAATACCTTTCTCTGAAGAAAAATTTACATCGCGATTCTTTGCAGAATTAAGTTTTTTTTTGTCTAATTGGGCTGTTGTGAGCTTTAAAATAATTCCATAAAACCTTTCAAGACTGGTATGGTCTTTCCAATATGCAATATTTTTTCAGGTAAAACGTTTTGTATGCGTTGAAAGTTAAATACGAAAAATTCAATTTGTCTACCACGCTGCGATAGTTTTGTTTGGTATGTAATTGGTTGTTGAAATTTCTTGAAAATTAAGTTTATGTTACTATTGATTGAATAGTGAATTAGTCATCTAAAATTTTAAAACATGTACTCAAATTGTCAACGGACAAGTCAAAGCACAAGTCTTTTTTACCTTTAAATGAAAAGATAAGAAAAAAAAACAAGTTTTTAACAAATTATTTATGTTTATCTGAAAGCCAATTTTTCTATCTACAATTCAAAATTAATAACTCATAATTTTGGCGGTATCGCACGGAGCGTTGTCCTGTTGAAAAATACATCCCCGAGTCTCGCCAAAAAGCCTTAACACAGAAGGCTCGTTATGTAAGACCTGCAGATAAACAGCTGCTGTAATTCTGCAACTAAGGAAGCACAATCGACCAGCTTAATTTCCAGAAAAGCATCCCCAGACCATTACTCCTTCATTTTTCGGTGGAAGTCTTAAAAGACATTCGTTGCTAAGCCTCTCGCGAGATTCTCTCATTACGAGAATTCTTCTATTCCAACATGGCTTGATTCCACATCTCTTGAGTCCAAGAAACATGCTCCTGGGCCCATAGGAAACGTTTTTTTTTTTTTCACTCGTAATGTGAACTCAGGCTTCTGGACTATGGTTTAAGTGCTCTCAAACCAGCTTTAACAAGTCTTTTTCTCACTAAGCTGGCGGAAATTTGTTTTCCCGTTGCTCTCTCAAGATCCCCTCTTATGTTCGATGAAGTTTTAAAACGGTTCCAACGACATTGTAATATTAAAAAATGATTTTCCACTGGCGTTGTCTTTCTGGGTCTTCGAGAGCCTTTCATTATTTGTGTACTACCCATCTCTCGCATTTTTCTCGTTTAATCTTTCTTCTATTTCATGCGTGGTTACACTGCTCATTAACTTTTCCCATTTTTTTAAACTAAAATAGCACTTAATTCTTTATTTGACTAGGATTACCTACAGAATAACTTAATCTTTCAAAATATGCACTATTTATACTCAATAAAATACTTGCATTCAATAAACCATCTGCACGCTAATTACGGCCAAGAACGGTAGGCGTAAAATAAACTATTTGCTTGGCCAATTTTTTTATACATCAGTTGTGGGGTTGTACCGCCGTAATAGAGGCAAAAGGCGGTATCGGGATATCAACAAAATATTAGTATTGAAGATAGAATTTCCACAAACCAATAAAATACAAAAAAAAGTGTTTATTTTATTCCATTACTTCCACGCCCAAGTGCCAAATCTGATATTTTGAATAGTTTAGCAATTTATCGATTTTGCCCCCTAAATTGTAGGTATTTTTTATTTTTTTTTTTTAAATGAGTCATAAATGTATTTAAAATAAAACATTAAGTCAATTGTTTTCAAAAGCTTTGTCATTTTCGCAAAAAAAGACTCCAATTTGTAATAAAATGTTTGCCCAATTTTTTTTTTCCCAGGACTTTACATATTTAAACCATGCCTCATAATTTGAGTCCTTATGCGATTTAGTGTTAAAAACCAGATTTTTAGAAGTTCAAATAGCAGCTTAGTGAAAGGGGTCATTTTGTGTCTTTTCATTAAATCGATTGTTTGAATTATTAGCTCCATAAAATTCGAGGATTTAAATCCAGTTGCATGCACCATCCTAAATATATTGTGAGTTTGAGAAATTAGCTTATTTTGGCATAGGAAGGTTCTCCGGTTTATCATAAAACGTGTATCAATATTGGTAGTGTATACAACATATATTGTACGTACAAATACCATATGTTGAACAAGCAAATAAAAATGTATACGACATTATAATAAACAATAATACTGTATGTTATTACTTTAATTAAATTAATTATTTTACTAATTATTATTTTGATAAAACTTTAAATATAGAAACTTAAAAAATAATAAAACATTATCATTTAATATTAAATTTTAGTTTGTTTCTAAATTTAATTTCTAATCAAATGAAATCCAAATATTATTCTATATTATAATATACATACGTTAGTTTCTATATTAAAAACAAACAATAAAGTATTATATTATTCTTAGATTGTAACAAGCATAATTATTTTTAAGTTGAATAAAAAATCATCATCAATTACTATCGTCTTATTTTTCTCAATAGTTTTAGAATAAAATTATATACCTACTTATTATATGTATATATATATAGAAATAAATTAATCGAATTTCTATGTTAAGTTACAAAATAAGAAAACAAATTTTAAAAATTGTAAACTGTAAAATTATTTTATTTAATTAAAAAATTCTAATTGAAATAAAAAAAAAGTAATTTTATTTAAATAACTAGGTGTGTGCGGCTCCCATCGACCGGACCCATCAGGTAGGTTCCATTTAAATACAATAATTTAAGCGTTATATAAAACAAAGTTGAAATTATTAAGAGTTTAATATGTATTACGTAAAATTCGCTAATATTTCTACTACATGGTTGCTTTCTATAGGTGTATAGAAAGTAACCACAGGTGTAATTAGCAATTCAGTCGCTAAAAATTAACCTTTTTTTCACATAGAAATTTATTCTCTCAAAAAACAGTTGAAAAAACTCATAATTGGCTGTTTCCTTAACAACGTAGGCTAAATTAAAAAAAAAAGGAGGGCTAAATTAAAAAAAGAAAAATAGAAATCGTCCAATTTATTATTTAGCAATCAACACAATATGTCAGAAGTAACAAAAAAATAATGTAAGTATGTACATATGAAAAAAGCATAATAGTTATAATTAAAAGTAATAATAGAAGATTCTGAAGCAGAGCGGAAACACAACTCTTTTGGTATTCGCAATTCACCGTAAAAATGAATAACTGCACGCCAAAAAAAAAATGTTCATAACAATTTATTTGAAGACATGACATCTTCAGGTGTGGCGGTATGTGACATATTTTTTGGTTTTCATACTAAATCATAGCACTTTTACAATATTTGTGTTTTTATTTTTTAAATTTTAATATTTTTTACTTTATTTTTAGCCAATTTAAAATGATTATTAATTTAACTATTTTTTAGGATACATCATTTACTGTAGAGTAAATTAAGAACAAATTAAGGAGCGTAAAATTTCGTACTAGTCATGTGTTGAAAATAATTCCTTGAATGCAACTCACCCTGGAGTAGTACCATTCAAAGTTTTATTGAAACAGTTGTTTGGCGAAGAAACTTCCATTGAACTTTCGGAAAACAAAACAATTGTTTGTTAGTTAGCCGAAGTAGCAGTCCTTTGAAACTCGAAACATATATGTACTAAACAAGTACTTCACTTTGTTCCTTACGAAAATGACGTCACAGCTAAATCGAAATAATAGAATTTGGGGTTTTAAGAGAAAAGGAGGAGGATCCTAAGCTTAGGGAAGAAACTAGTCTGAAAAGGCATACGAAGAAGGAGTTAGCGGATCGAAAAGGCATGACGAAGGAGAAAATGAAATGAGGATTTGTTGAATTACCTTGTAATAATGGAAATAATATAAACACTGAAATAAAATATACACTTGAAATACATAATGTGATAAAATAAAATATGTATAGGAAATAAATGACTTGTGTCTGAGGATTCGATGGATTCTAAGGAGAAGTCACTTGAACTGGGTTTACTCCATGTTCCCTGGAATAGTCTGAAACAACAATCAATTACTACAAAGTAAACAATAATTCATAATTTTTAAAATAATACAAATATATGTATTACCTTAGCAACAAATTTTGTAAATTAATTTAGAAATGTTTACATTTACAATGTATAATCTACCTTAATGACTAATTTTTCATGAAGCGTTTCCAATTTTCTTTAAATTTCCGCTTACGATTCACTTTTATCGCGATTATTATTATTATAATTTATTTTGTTCACCCGTGAGGGGAACTTGAAACCCCCCATCGGGCGCTTCCCCTGGTGGCGGATAGTGGAATGCTCATCAGCTAAAACTGGTGGGTAGGAGGGAAATAAAATACCTCCCGCGGATCAACAAGACTATATGCAATGCAAAACAGCAATTTATTACCCCAGGTGGTACTCTAGTCAGCCGACTGGACAATACATCCTCTTCGGAGGCTGGGGAGGGCCAAACATTGCATGCCAGAAGTAATGCCAGCGGCAAGTTTACATTGCGAGCAGCTGGATCCAGTAAAATTAACATTGAGCTAGAAAAACAAAATATGGATCTCTTGGGGAAAATGGAGCAATCATTTGCCAAGTTAAACGAAGAAATCGAGTATAAGGCGAGAAAATTAACTTTTAAAAATGGAATTACAAGTACCGAACCGAAATTTGTCCAACCCGAGGTCAATCAAGCAAAAGGTAGTAAATCTACCAAGAACATTGCACCAAAACTGTTGCAATCTAAACAAAACCACCCCCACAAATAAGTATTGTAATGATGTTTGAAAAATCAATACTCTGGACTCAGATTCATTTAGAACCTTATCTACGTAGTTGAATGCTGAAAAGTATCAGTGGTTTACCTATGAGGATAAACAGGCTCAACCTATAAAATTTATGGCAAGAGGTTTGCATCACACTTGCTCAATCAAAGAAATAATGGAAGACTTACAAAATAAAGGTTTTAAAATACTAGATGCTGTGAATATTGTTAAAAAAGAGAGAACAGAAAATCAGGAAGGATACCAAACTTTTAGAAAACGGGGATTCCTCTTTTTATGCTGGTAATTAATAACAAAGAGAATGTTCAACATTTATGGTATAAAAGGAATTCTTCACATGAGACTAAAAACTGAACTAATGAGGCGAACCACTACCCGCATACCCCAATGCAAGAAATGTCGGAGATTTAATCACACCAAAAGATATTGCAGACGGGATCCGAGATGTGTAAAATGCTCAGGTCAACATATTACCCAGGTATGTACAATAGGGAGAGATGTGCCAGCTAAGTGTATAAATTGTAAGGGTCAATATACGGCTAATTATCGAGCCTGTGAGGTTGCTAAACAACTACAAAAATTAAAAGATAAAACACGAAATCAACCGCAAAATCACGGCTCTGAAAATAACGAATTATGGCAACATTATGAACAGCATCGAAGCTATTACAAAGCGGTTACATCGTCAAAGTAATCTGAACAACATGATATTTGATCAACTGAAGAAAATGCAACTCCCACAACACATTCCGACAAAAAATTTTAAGTAAGAACACAACTTTCAGAATAGCAATCTGGAATGCGAATGGGCTTTATATTCCACAAATAGAAATATTTTGAAATACAGAAAAAATCGACATTTTCCTAATATTCGAAATCCATTTGGTTAAATCTTCGTTTGTTAAAATCCGAAGTATAACTTATATAATTCCATTCATCCAGCCGAAAGAGCAAGAGGTGGTTCGGCATTACTAATAAAATAAAATATAAAACACCATGTAGAAACAAAAATCGAAGAAGAAATAATGCAAATCACTACTTTAAGGATTCACATTAAATACAGACAGCTTACGGTCACTGAAATATACTGTCCTCCCCGGCATAACTTGAAAAGGGAGGACTACATTAAAATTTTTAAATCGCTAGGACGTGATTTTATTATTGGAGGTGACTTTAATGCGAAAAACACGTTTTGAGGATCTAGACTTACGACGTCAAAGGGTAAAGAATTGTTTCAAGCAGGACAGAAATCAAAACGTGAATTTTAATCTGGTGGTTCGCCAACATACTGGCCCAGTGACGAAGCTAAGATACCGGATTTAATAGACTTTTATGTAGCAAGAGGTATATCTCAGAACTACATTCACATTGAAAACAGTAATTCTCTAGTATCGGATCACTCACCGGTTATCATGATAGTCAGTGAAACGGTAATTCAAAGGAAAAGTGCACCAAGATTAACCAATTCAAAAATAAACTGGGATCTCTTTCGTGAATTAGTGGAGGAAAAAATTAATTTCCAGGTACCGATACGAAATTCTCGCCAGTTGGAAGACGAACAGGGACAACTCAATGAAATAATTCACTATGCTGCGTTGTCAAGCACCTCCATTATACAAAATAGGAAAACGCTTAACATATCCTACCCAATGGAAGCTAGCACGTAAAACCTGGCAAATTAATCGAACCCCGAATTTGGTAAAAAAGTTAGGTCTAATATTTGATGTTGTAACCTATTCATAGAATGACAGTTTGCAACCTTCTTTTTATTGAGTAAGCCAACTTCCGAGTTATTTCGGGGGGAATTACTCCACAATGACCCATTTTAATTGTTCTTTACCGCTAATTTGGTGTTTACGGATCTTTCGCTCCAAATAATGGCATAAATTATAAATGGGGTTGAGATCTGGAGCTGCGGAGGATGAGAAAGCGTTGACTTTACATTGTACAATAACCATCCCTTTGGGTCATTGTCATTTACGGAGCGAAAATCTTGCCATGTCCCATTTTCCCAGCAATTATTAACAGATTATCCTTCAAAATATCCAAATAATGAAACCGGTTCATTATGGTTTCAATGAACATCAAATGTCCTACATCCCTTCAGCTAAAAGCTCCCCAAACCATTATACTTCCGCCTCCATGTTTTACTAAAGTTCAGTGTTGGATTTCCGCCACACCTTAACTCGCCCGTCTGAACCAAAAACGTTAAATTTACTTTCGTCCAAGAGAATAACATTTTCCCAGAACTTTTCCGGCTCAGCCAAATATCCCGATGCATACATATTCCAAGCGCTTTTAATACTCTTGTTTATGCAAACTATTGCATACTGTCTGAGGTTGTATCGCTTGATTCTTTTTTATTACAAGCTTTCGATTCTTTTTTATTTTCATCCCTATTAGATGTATTTGATGTATATTCAGCTTTCGGTTGCGACCACGCCCAGCAACCGTCTCCAGGGGTTGGATTTTGGGAGTTCTGGATGATATATTGAATCGAAGATCACGGGCGATTAGTTATTTTGGAAATTTCCTATAAACTTTTACCTTCACTATCCAATTTAATGATCAATTTTTTAATTTCTACACTATTTTTGGTAAGAGAATCACACATTTTTAATTAACTGGACAATATTTCATTCGCCATGAAAAAAGTATGACTAATTAACTTTTACGCAAAAAAAAATCTCGTAATTTACCGTTAGTTCCAAAAACTAGGAGTACAACAAATAATAAATTGTTAATGTGCTAGTGTTAGGATGTTTAAATATCATCGTTTATTATCGTTTTAGGATGTTTAAATAATAAATCATATCAAACGTAAAAGTAAATTGTTCTTTAATGTAATTTGAGTTTTAAAAAAATTAAAACTGAATTTTTTGTTTGATTTGTAATTGTTTTTTTTATCAATGTTTCCTTAACCGAGGCATGTACGGACAATTTTTTGAGACAGTGTATGTGAAGTAATGTGCTTTACCAAAACCAACAAAAATGTTTATACCAAGCCAAACAGTACAAACACTTAAGATATAAAAAAGGTACGTTACGGCTTAGTATTAGTGATGCATATAAATAAATCAGAAAGTATATATACACAAAACAAATAAGTATAGGTGATATATTCATAATAAATATAGTGTACATTTTTTTGATAGGATCTGTGTAAGGAGCGAACGAGACGGCTTGTATAAACATTTTTGTTGGTTTTGGCTTTACCCATTGAAAAACGAAAAGAAAAATCGGATTTAATTTTTTCGATATAATTCCAAAATTAATGGTTTATTTTCGCTAAAATCTTCTCGTTTTTGATCTAGTATGCAATACAATACCATTTTCAATTTAAAAAATTCAAAAACATTTTTAATTGGCTGAGAAAATTTTTTTTTTTTTTTTTTTTTATTTAAAATAAATTTTATTTATTCATTTTATGTAATTACAATCTAGTCTCCTGGACTAATTAGCAATTTGTTTCTGACTTAATTTACTAACTTAAATTAATCTATGGCTTCTTCCCATTGGCATTCCATAGTGTTTGGTAAATTGATGTAAACCACATCTTTGTTGTGGATTTTAGATCAGCATAATGCTGCTTAAACTAACAATCACACCAGCTCAAAAGGTTTGGTTCTTTTAAGTCTGCGAACTAAATTCGTGATGCTTAGGAGCTGAGTTGCCTCAATGTTCACATGTTGGCGGAGCCTTTCTTCATGTCTCCGTGCTTTTTCCTGGATTTCATTTAAGATGAGGTTCATTTTAAGGTCCCTATGAAGGTCATTGTTCCTAACATACCAAGGTGCATCAACGATGTTCCTTAATACCATATTCTGAAATCTTTGGATGATATTTACGTTGCTTTGTTTGGTACAACACCAAAGCTGAATACCATAAGTCCAAATCGGTTTCAATATTTGCTTATAAAGTAGAAGCTTGTTGTATGTTGATAAAGAGGAGTTCCTTCCCATCAGCCAGTACATTTTTCTGTATTTAAGTCTTAATTCTTCACTTTTCTTCTTGACGTGTGCTTTCCATCGTAGTTTAGCATCCAGGGTCATGCCGAGATACTTAGCTGTGTTCGCATGCGGTATTATTTCCCGATTTATGGTAATCGGAATATGTTCGATTCGTCTGTTTGTAAAGTTGATGTGGACTGATTTAGCTTCATTTAGTTTTATTCTCCATCTTTTTGTCCATTTATATATTTGAGTTATAGCTGATTGTAACTTCTGTGTTGATTCTTCGTTGCTTTTTCCAACAGCTAAGATCGCCGTATCATCTGCAAAAGTTGCCACTGTGTTGTTTTCTAATGTAGGAAGATCATAAGTATATAGTAGGTATAAAACCGGCCCTAATACACTGCCCTGTGGAACTCCTGCATTGATTTCTTTCAATTCAGAAAATGTATCATCTAACTTAATCCTGAAGAACCTATCTTTCAAGTATGATTCTAGTATCTTAGCAAATTGCATTGGTAGAAGATTCCTTAACTTGTGGTTAAGTCCTTCATGCCACACTCTATCAAACGCTTGTGCAACGTCTAGAAATACTGTTGAACAGACTTTTTTCTCCTCTAATGCTTTCTCAATTATACTGGTTATTCTGTGTACTTGATCAATTGTTGAGTGTTGGTTGCGAAAACCGAACTGATGATTTGGGATCAAGTTTTTACTCTCGATTATCGGATTTAATCTTTTTACCAGAAGCTTCTCAAAGAGTTTGGACATGACTGGCAATAGCGAAATTGGCCTATAAGACGATGTTATGTGTGGTGGTTTCCCAGGTTTTAGGATCATAATTACTTCTGCAATTTTCCATAAGCTTGGTACACATTTGATTCTAAATGCTGCATTTATAAGATTGGTGAGTTTCACCAGAGCTTTCCTTGGCAGTTCTTTTAAGATTTCTGCAGTAATAAGATCGTACCCAGGAGCTTTTTTCGTATTCATATTAGCTGTTATCTCACGCATAACTTCTTTTGGTGTTGTGGGTAGGATTTCTTTACTTTCTTGCACAGCTTGTTCAGTTATTATCTCGGCTTCCAACGTTTGGTCTTCATGTGGCTGGAATATTTTTTCGAGGTGTTCGGCAAATTCTCGAGCTTTGTCTTCATTATTTCTAGCCCATTTCTCACCTGCTATTTTTATTGGGGGAATCTGCATTATTGGTCTTTTGATTCTTTTGGTTGCTTTCCAAAGAGAATAATCAGTACTGTTATCATTAGTTAATTTTCTTAAATAGTTGCTGATTGATTCATCTTTCAATTCTTTGATCTCTCTTCTTAATTGTTGAGTGAGGTTGTTCAAATGAGTTTTATCTTGGGGGGCCCTTGTTTGTTGCCATACTCTTCTCGCTCTTCTTTTTTCTGCGAGGAGTTCCCTAATTTCCATAGGGTAATTGTTTCCCTTGATTTTCGTTTTAATTTCAGGAGTATTTTCCCAAGCTGATTGCTGTATATCGTTTACAAATTTGTGAACTTCTTTGTCTAATTGTTCTTCAGTCTTTAATGGAACCATTAAGTTAATTTTTTCTTCTAGCGATAGTCTAAAGCATGCCCAATTAGTGTGATTATTTACTAGGAATGGGTTTCTTTCTTTCTGAATGATTTTTTCACTTAACGTTAGAAGTATTGGTGAATGATCAGAGTTTAAGTCGTGGCTTTCATCTACTTGTACATAATTTACAGATATGTTCTTTATTATAAAGAAATCAATCAGATCTGGCACTTTGTTTGGATCAGTTGGCCAGTAGGTTGGTTTTCCAGTTGAGAGGGCTTCACAACTGCATTTTCTGATAGCTTTTAGGAGTTCTTTACCCTTAGTTGTTGTTAATCTGGATCCCCAGTGGACATTTTTTGCATTAAAGTCTCCTCCAAGTACAAATCGTTTTCCTAATTTACTGAGGAACTCGAGATAATCTTTTTCTTTCATTGAGTGCTTCGGTGGGCAGTAAATACTAGCAATACAAATATAACTACTTTTGGATTTGACAATAACAGCAGTTGCTTGTATTTCCTCCGTTTCATATTTTAACTCCTCATAGTGATGAATACTATTTCTAATTATTACAGCACTACCTCCTTTAGCAGTGTTTCCAGGGTGAATAGTGTGATATATTTGATAATTTTTGAATTTAATGTTTGATTGTCTAGTGAAGTGTGTTTCCGTGATGAGACATACATCGATTTTTTCTGTGTCCAGGACCACTTGCAGTTCTTGTTGATGTTGCATCAGTCCATTGGCATTCCAACATAAGATTCTAAGATCTTGGGCCATTTTTCTGTTTAGGGATGGCTCCCTTAGTGCTGTACTCTAGTTTCTGTAATCGCTCATCAAATGTATTTAGTCTGCTTAAAATTAATTTAAGTGTTTGAAAATGAAAATTTAATTTTTTCGGTTCTAAACAATTTTTTTCGGACAAAAAAAATTAAATTTTCATTTTCTCAGCTAATTAAAATTTTTTGGAAATTTTTTAATTGAAAATAGTTTTGTATGGTACACTCGGTCAAATTACGAAAAGTTTTTAGCGAAAATAAAGCAATAATTTTGGAATTAAATCCGATTTTTCTTTTCGTTTTTCAATGGGTAAAACACTTTAGCCCGAAAAAAGCATTTTCAGTTCGAAAAATCATAGAAAATTACGTAAAATTAATTAAACTCCATCCCGAAACAAAAAATATTTATCTGAAACCAGATTTTTAGTCATGATTTTTTCAGGCAGTCATATTTTAAAATGTGGTACAAATAGCTGTATTTTGTTGGGAAAAAATTAATTCGAATTATTTTGGAGTTATTTTTTTCTTAACAGAATGAAGCCCCAATTCCACCGTGAAAAATTGACTGAGCTGACTTGAAGTTGGAAGAAAACAAAAAATAATAATCCATCAGAGAGACAAAGACAAAATATTTTGTTATTGTTTTTTTATAGCAAATTTTATGGGTATATTTTGACAGCAAACAGAAACATAACCAAGAATTATTAAAAAACATTAAGAATTAGTGTTAATTCGATGATTTTTACGATTCAAAATAATCTAAAAAATTAATTATTATTAATACTCATATCAGAATTATTTTATTCAAATTATTTCTGACATAATTTTTTTTTCCTTTATTTAATATTACAACTGATTTACAAATCATTTAGTAATTTATCTTTCTTAAATGAAGATTCACATTTGACGGGCAGTAGCCCAATGGTTACTCCCGTTTGAATTTACATAGTAATTATTTTTCTCTATCCGAATTAAATACAACTGCCCAATTCCAAAGGTTTCTGCCTTTGAAGTCTTCTTACTGCATTGGTGGTATCCAACAAACTTCGTATGTCTGCATTTTGGTGCCGGGATATCTGCTGAATGTGTTTCTTCGCATGATTTTTTATTTCTTTACTTACATATTCCATGTTTAAGTCCCTATGGAAGTTATCATTTCTAATGTACCATGGTGCGTTTACAATGCCACGCAGCACTTTGTTTTGAAAACATTAAATCATTTGTACATTTGTCTTCTTGGTACAACCCCAAAGTTGAATACCGTAGGTTCATACTGGTTTAAGTATTTGCTGATATAATAGCAATTTGTTATGTATTGTAAGCTCAGAGTTTCTACCTATTAGCCAATACATTTTCCTACATTTAATGTTCAATTCTTCTTTTTTCTTTTAACATGCTCTTTCCATCAAAGCTTACAATCGAGAGTCATGCCGAGGTATTTGGTTGTATTTGCATTTGGAACTGGCCTTGAATTAAGTTTCACTGGAATCCAGTTAACTTTCTGGTTTGTGAAGTTTACGTGAACCGACTTGGCTTCGTTTAGGCTAAAGCACCATTTCTTTGTCCAACTACTCACTGTATCAATTGCTTTTTGAAGTTTGGTCGTTGCTTCTGATATACACTTTCCAGTCGCCAGAATACCTGTATAGTCTGCAAATGTTGCTATGGTGGCACCTTCTGTATTTGGCATATCTCTGGTGTACAGGATGTACAATATAGGACCCAGTACGCTACCCTGTGGTATGCCTGCTGATATTCTCTTTAGTTCAGAGTATTCTCGGTTATATTTTACACGGAAATGTCGGTCTGCGATATAAGATTTAAGAATTTGAAAGAATTGCTTAGGTAAATCTAGATGTAATTTAAATTCAAGTCCTTGGTGCCAAACTTTGTCGAAAGCTTGTGCTACATCTAAGAAGATGCTGAAACATATCTTCTTATTCTCAAGTGAGTCTTCGATTATATCCGTTATTCTGTGAACTTGTTCTATCGTAGAGTGATTTTCTCTAAATCCAAATTGGTGTGATGGAATCAAATTTCTCTCTTCTATTATTGGCTTGAGTCTCTTGAGCAGTAATTTTTCAAATAATTTTGAAATTAGCGGAAGTAGTGAAATCGGTCTGTACGACTTTTTATCGTTCGCTGGTTTGCCTTTTCCAAAGAGAGTAATCAGTATCTTTATGTTCGGTGAGATCATTTAAGTACTTGTTAATAGTTTCATTCTTAATTTCTTTTATAAGTTGTTTTAGTTTATTGCATAGAAAATTGAGGATTTTTTTGTTTTCCGGGGCGCGTGTCCTTTTCCAGGTGTTTCTTGCCTTCCGTTTCTCTCTAACTAACTCCCTGACCTCAATAGGATAATTTTGATTCCTACGGGATTCGGTGTGACTAGCAGGAGAACTTTCCCATGCTGCTTGTTGAATAGTACTGTTAAATACCTCTAGTTCGTCTTCCAACTGTACCGGTGTTTTAATCGGCACTCGTAGATTTATTTGCATTTCAATTAGTTCTTGGAATAGGTCCCAGTTAGTTCTATTATTTGTTAATTTAGGCAGGTTATCCTTATTAATTATAGTTGTGCTGAGTGTCATGATAACAGGTGTATGATCGGAATATATCCCTTCGCTGTTTTCGATGCACATGTAATCCTCGAAGATCCCTTTCGTTACATAGAAATCAATGAGATCTGGTATTTTATTTATATCAGCAGGCCAGTATGTTGGTTTACCTCCAGATTGGAACTCGCAGTTATTTATTCGTCCGGCTTCGAAGAGCTCTTTTCCTTTATGGGTTGTAAGGCTTGATCCCCAATAGGTGTTTTTGCATTAAAGTCACCACCAATAATAAAATTGGATCCTTGTGAACTAAAGAGTCTATTATAATCTTCTTTGTTTAGATTATAGCGTGGAGGGCAGTAGATAGAGGAAATACTGTATTCATTATTATTGTTAGTTTCAACTTTTATGGTTTTAACTTGCATACTTTCTTCTTCTATACTTGGTTCTTCATAGTGTTTGAGATTCTTTTTCACTATTACTGTTGATCCTCCTCTGGGTTTTCCTCCTGGGTGAACAGAATGGTAACATTCATAATCACGTATTTTAATAAATGATGTTTTTATCAAATGGCTCTCCGATATAAGGCATATATCAATTTTTCTAAATTTAGAAAAATGTGTAACTCTGGAACATGCTGCGCTAGTCCATTCGCGTTCCAGGTGACAATTCTTAATGTTCTGCTCATTTTAGTATATGAGGGCTGTTGCCTCGTTCAAGGTTTGATGCATAGACGCTTATATAAAGCTTCTAGACCACGTGCTTGCTTTGCTAGCCGTATATTTATGGCTTCTATGCTTCGACAAATCCTTTCAAGGGGGTTATCATTCATAGCATTAGATGATTGCTGTACAATTTGTGAATAACTTTTCCGCTCTGTACCTTTACCTGGTGGTTTTGGCTCCGCTTGGGTTTTAGTTGGTTTCTCTTCTCTGGTAACCCTAGGGTTTTGAAGAAACTGATGCATTTTGTTTCTTAGTCTTTGAAGTTCTTTGGCTAATTGGCTGTGGCCTCTATAATTTGCAGGATGATGCCCTTTACAGTTTATACATTTTGCAGGGGTGTTTCTACTTTCTGTACACTCTATCGCGTTGTGTTTTCTAGCACATTTTACGCAACTTGGCTCCCGTCTGCAATATTTTTGCGTGTGATTGAAACCTTGGGTTTTTTTGCATTGAGGTATTAGCCTCGTGTTTTTCTTTAGCGGTTCTATTTTAACCCTCATATTGAGGATTACTTTGATGTTGAAGCTGTTTTCAACTTTCTCCTTTTTGTTAAACGTAAGCATGAAGAGTGGAAGCCCCTTTTTTTGACTTGATTATTCTCACCTCTCTCTCGTTTTAGGATGTTTACTGCATCTTCTATTTGCAGATCTTTTGCCTTTAGGTCCTCAATTATGTCCTCCTTCTTACACGTTGGATGAAGGCCTCTGGCCATAACCTTAATTGCGCGTTCGTTTTTATCTTCGTATGTGAACCATTCCTTACCTTCCGCATTTAGCTTTGTTGCTAGAGATCTATATGTATCGGAATCTGGTGTATTGATTTTCCATACGTTATTGTTTAGTGACACTACTCTATATTCCTTAGCTGTTACCGATTTCATTATAGATTGTATACTAACAAATTCTGTTATGCCGATTACATTAATTAGCGGAGGAGCCTTTTCTTTCGGTACAACCTTTTGTTGCTGTTGCTGGTGAGCTCGTTTGGTATTAGTATCACCAGTTACTAATACATTAGCTTGCGAATGATCTCCAACTTCAGGCGAGAATTCTGCTTTTCGTTTTTTGGTAGGTATTTTCTTCCTTTGCAGTACCCAATCTGTTTCTCTCATGAGATCCTCTTCATCAGTATGGAACTCATTGTTATAACTGGTGTGAATACTTGTTTCATTATAACAAGTTAGCGGGTTTTCAGAAATCTCCATTGGTTTGGGCTTCTTGAATTCTTCATTTTCTCTTTTTAGTTTTTCAATTTCGCTTCTTAGTTGGGTTAAAAGTAAATCTACTTCACTGAGTTTTCGACAGAGTTCAGCGTTTTCGTCTTTCTGCTGATTTGCAGAGTTAGTATGATTGTTTGGTGATCTTAACAACATTGAACTTGTTTCGAATGGGTTTAGCAATGATTGGCTCACCCCAGAATCCATTGAGCCAGCCTCGTAAGAGGGTGGATTAGCCAACTGGGTAGTTGGTTTACCACCTGGGGTATTGTTTCCTTTTTGCGTTGTATTCATTGCTTTAAAACTGGTTATGTATCAACTACCAACCTAACCAGTACAAGTTGGTAGTGGGTCATTGAAGAGAACATCATTTGCTATGTTCTCGGTAGTCGGTTATTCCGCCGTATCTCGGTCGCCAGAGCCTCGTTAGTTAATTAGCAGGAAGTACCACGTTCAGGTGAGGTTGGCATTTGGGCTAGTATATTAAGACCATCTAAACCGGCGCCCCTTACCCCCCCTGACATAAAATACAAAATTACAAAAATCTTTCCCGTAAAAATGCCAAACAATTAAAATTATCAGTCTGTACGAGAAATATTTTTCATCGGTACACAATATTTATGTACATGTATTAGTTGGACTGCTATAAAATATTCTCGATTTGATACTTTTTTGAATTTCGATTTCAGTGCACTAACCCAGACACACATTTTTTGTAAGTAAAATCTTGACTGACTCCGTCGTGTCTCTCGTTCACACAACCACCGATTTTATATTTTTATCTCAAATTATTTTTACTGACAAACTTTGATTTACAGTGGAATTGAGGTATAAGCCACGAAATATTTTTTCGATTTAATTCGTATATTCTATGTTGGTATTTTTTCTGTTTTTCATTCAAGCAGTTACGTATTTTATTTGTTCGAGCTCGAATTAAATAACTCAAATTTTTTGTTCGAATTATTTAATTCCTGTCACGCGCATTTGTTTTTGTAAATTTCTCAACAAAATACAGCTAATGAATGCATTTTAGTACGAAAATAATAAAAAACGACTCCCAATGCATCCCGAAAAAAATTAAGTTTATTTCTGAAATAACATATACTCTGTTCAACAAGAAAGGGTAATCGATTATGGAAGAATAAAAGAACATTTTTGGAAAATTGTTATAAATGTAGAAAATATATTTGTTTCTCATATCTGACATAAAGTTTAATAAACAGTCCAATTACCTTAATGATCAATAATTTACTGGCAACGGCGGGAACAACTACCAATTAATTGTTTAGCATATACGGGAGAAAATAACTTTCAAATTTGTTTGAGTGCAACCGTAAGTTGTTTAGCCGACATGTATTTTTTCCAGCTAGATAGGACTTCATAATGGCCCAAACATTTTCTATGGGATTTCATTGGTGACTGTCATGGCCAATCCAAAGTAGTTATACAATTTTCTTCTTTCCATTGCGTACAAAGATGACTTCGATGATTTAGGTCGTTGTCCTCTTGAAGTACCCATTCCATATTATTTGGCCCATATCATTTTTCCACTGACTTCAACAAACCAATTTTGTACAATTTCAACATAAACATTTTGGCCAGGTTTTGTGTGAAGCAAATCAAACATCCAAATCCTTGTGCTGAGAAGCACCCATACACATGTACCTTAGCATGATGTTTCATAATCCGTTTTATGTTATGTTATATTATGTTTCATGTTGCCTCGATACTCCCAGGTACTTTGCTGTTTTTGCTACTGTCCATTTTGGTCCTTCGGTGTGTTTTGTGAGGAAATAAACTTCAAAACGTTTTTTGTAAATCGCATTAATTTTTTTTATGACTTATACACTTCACTATTGAATTACAAATGAAATTAATTTTAGTCATCAGTGTGCATAATAGTACAGTTACATAAGGTATCGTTATCATTATAAAAAGATAAACGGAATTATAGATGATATTTTCTTGTTGAACATAATGTATTTTTTTCGTTTTTCTTCGAGGTACATCTCAATCAATATAAATGTTATTCAATCAATTTGTCATAAATTATAAGTAGGCTTAGGATTCTTAGGTAAAAAAATATTTTTTTGGGGAAATCCAAACCAAAAATTGGTTGGATAGTTATTCTTTTTAGAATAAATAAAGGCGAATGAGCCCTATATGTTACCAAATATTTTTAAATATTTTGGCATAGTCACATATTTTTACATATTTCCACTTATTTTACGTTTTACCACATATTTTATGGTTTATTCCAAATATTTTTACGTTTTCTCCAAGAATAACATGATTCGACTTTCATATAGCTTAAAATTTGATAAATCAAAAATATTTTATAAGCCAAATTTTAAATTTTGTCAAGAAATCCTTTTTTTTACTTTAAAAAGTTTTACTTTGGCCTAAATTCCGCTAAGTCCGATCAGTAAATTAAGAACAAAATAAACGGCAAACAACGATTAAACGATTAAAATATCTCAATAGTTTATTGCACATTATACGGCGATCCGTATTTCTTTTATAGAAAAGGAAATTTTATGATTATTGTTACTATTCGTTAACGTACGTGCCTTTATCAAAAATAAAATAACCCACGTTGTGACTTTATCTGATTAGGGCGAAATTTGGAAATGCATGTAAAAGAATTTATCGGAATTTAAATGAATCAAACGAAATGTAAGAAATGCAATTCTACCTCATTTATGAACTTGAGCAATAGTTACAATTCATATTCAAAATGGACTCAAACGAAAACTTGATTTAATCCGAAAAGATCCAGGTTATTGTATGTTTGAGGGAAATGTTGAATGTAAATATGTGAATTATTCAGTTAGTAATTCGATCATGATGCTAGATTAGAAATCGATTTCGAATTACAATTAAAACACGATGAATTTGACCAAAATTTGAGGGAATTCTAAAGGTAACAAAATTACCTTCAATTCTGAATTGGATTTAGAATAATGAGAGAAAAGTCAACATACATTTGTGAATTTCAACATGATGAATGTACAATCAGAATTTCGAGCAAAAAATCTGAATTAGAATTTGAATTCCCAAATGTAATTGATAAAATTCTTGAGTAGGAACTTTAAATAGATTTAAAAATTTAAAAATTTAATTACAATTACAAACCAGATTTGAACGACATCTTGTGTTTAATATCAATTTAAAGCTAATCGTAGTTTTCAGCACAAATTTTATTATAAATAGAGTTTGAATTCGAAACTATACAATTCGAATTGCGACACCAAAAGCATCTTGAGTGAAATTTAAACTAGAAAGCAACAAAATGTTTCTGGCTTAAACTACATTTTGCTTGGAATTAAATAGTACAAATTGTTGTACAGTGTTACTTGGGTCAAAAATTGATTTGGAAATTTAGATTTGAAATTGATTAGCACATTCTGCTTAGTGTTGAGCAAAAATTTGAGTGTAAATTTGTTATTCAAAGCTAGATTTAAACATAATTTTAGTAAGAATTAGTTGCAATACGAGATTTGATCTTAAACAACCAACAAAATTTCCTTTAAATTTAGTTTAGAAATTTGAATAGGAAATTTTGAGTGGAATTTGAATTAGGAATTTAAATTTTAAAAAAATGGTTTTGGCATTCCAAACCAAATAAAATCTTTGATATAAATTATATATGGTATATAGGAATTGAGTTTCAACTCGAATTTTGATTTCACAAAATTTTGAGAGAAATATAGTTTAGATTGCACAATAGATGTACTTAGTAGGTTTTCAATTAGAATACGAAAATATTAAAACAAATTAGATGGAGCAAAGAATAGACACATATGCGAAGGGAAAACCAAAATACATACATACATATTTTGAAACCAATTTATATTGGATCAAAAATTAGGCTGGAAAAGAAAATAGTTTTAATGGATTCGAATAAAATCGTTCTGAATTTGAATAAACTTTGAGTGACATTTTAATCAGAAATTAAGTTAAACTTCCAAACTGTACTTGAATGTTGAGTGAAAAACTTGAGTGAAATTTAAAGTTTTAACAAATATTTAGGTATTCTACTAATTGATTGTTGTAATGTTCTTTTAAATGTATGAGTGGTATTCAGACTGGTAACCTAGTTAAATATCAAAATGGATTTGACAAAAATTAAGATTTTTAGTCAGAAATTTAGTTCCAAGCTGTTTTCGAAGTTGAACAAAATGATAAATGGAATTTTGAACATAAATTTAGTCTAGGTTGGTCAACTGCATTCAACTAAGAAGAAATTGAATAAGAAAACGAAATTTTAAATAGAGAAAATTGGCTTGAATTCTAAACTCGATATAATTGATATAATTAATGAGTTTGAGTTACATTTTAAGAATAAATTATTTTCTTTGTATTGCATTTGAGAAACACATTTTGAAACAATTTTAGTAAAATATTTAATGCGCTGAGCTAAAATTCTAAACACGATTTTAACAAATTTTTTACTTCATCTAGAAAATCAGGAATCGAGCGAAAATATGAATGGTTTTGGTTTTTTAATAGAAGCATTTCAATTTTAAATTTTAATTGAATAAAATCTTAAGTAGGAACTTACATTAGTAATAGAGTTTAAATTACAATTTGATTTAAGTAAATACATTATCTTAAATTAGCTTAAAACTTGGGTTTGGAACTTCCGGACTGCCTTTAATAACAGTTTGAGTGCATGTTAAAAATTTCGTTAAAATTATTCGAGCAAAATATTTACTTAGAACGGGTTAAAAACAAGATTTCGATTGTCTCGATTCAATTCAATCGAGAGTTTGAGGATGAATTTGGATGCAATTTAATTAAAAAATATTTAAAAATTGAATTTGAATTCCAAATTTAATTATAATTAACACAAAATTCTGGTTGCAATTAAGCTAGAAATTTTATGATATTTTGTTTACAAATTAAGTAAAAATGCCAAACTAGATTTGTCTAAATGTGCTTGACTAGAAATTTGGTACAACATCAGCTTTCGTTGCAAGTGCATTTAAGAAAAATTCGAGTGTTATTAGAAATGCTGAGTTAGAGTAGAATTTAAAATTCTAGTTTGAATCAACAGGTTTGTTAAATTTGTTTCAAAATTTTGAGCAGCATTCAAAATATTAGCAAAAACATAACTGTAATGAAGTTTTAGTTTAAAAGTTGAATTTGTATTTCGAATTGGACTGGCAAGAAAAAAATTAAAGATTAGGCTACAATTATAAAATAGGTTTGAGCAAAATTTTATGTTTAGTGGGGACCAAGTTTTGGAAAATTTGTTTTTGAATCCCAAAATTTTGGTTGCAATTAAATAGAAGTTTTGTGATATTTTGAATACAAATAGGATAAGTTACAAACTCTATTTGACTCGCACGATGTATAGAAGAATATGAATTCCAAGCTGTAATTGGAATCTTGATGGCAACTTAAATTAAAAATTGAGTTCGAATTACAGTTTGAGTTGAGCAAAAATATGAGCGTTATTTAGTTTTTCTCATTTTAAAACTTGCTTTAATAGCGTGAATATTTTAGTCTCAACCGTTACGTTGTTCTGTTGAAGAAAGTATAGCTTACCAGTCCAAATTTTTCAGTGTATGGATGAATGGTGGAACCATTTTTGGCTTATTTCTATAGCACTTTGTAACCCAGGAAAGTTAGTTTATCCAACAATAAAGTAAATTGAAATCATGTTAAGATAAGGTCTAGTTTTGGTTTTCTTTTCAAAATTTGACTACATAATTTTCATTTTAATAACATATTTAGCAATTTTATTTACATATTTTAGGAACATATTTTTGATTTTTTAGAACCTAAAAATCCTAAGCCTAATTATAAGTTACATGTTTTACGTTCTCTTAACACAGAAAGACACCAAAAAAACAGAACAGATTATTTTAAAGAACTTTATATTGTACATTTATAACAATTTTTTAAATATAATATACGAACATATTTAGATATACGAGTACCATATTATTCACAGAGGTTATCTTCATTAATAAGCACCTAAACCGCCTTTATCATACAATGGGGATGAGGGTCATATCTAGGCCATTTTCGTTTACGTGTTTGAGCGCAATCAAAGAAAATCCCTCATATTTCGGAATTTTATATCGTTATTCATAGAGATTGCTGCTATACATATTGGTATATGGCACAAGCTTGGTAAGTTCATTGCCAACATCAGCAGGAACGTGTCTGGGCCAAGATTCGGGGAAAATATTTTCATTAAAACTGGACATATTGATATACGGTTCTAGCTTGTTTTGTTCATTGCCAAGTTAAAACACTTAGTCCATTACCATGCGATTTAGATCAGGAACTAATGAGCAGTTTTAATGAAAATATTTGATTGATGGTAATGGGCTAAACATTTTAACTTGACAATGGACCAATCAAGCTGGAACCGTATACCAATATGTTTAGCAATCTCTGTGAATAGGGATACGGTAGGAGAAATAATGAGCAATTTTAATGAAAATAATTGGTTGAGTCTCGGCCCACAAATGTTCCTGATCCCAATCTCATGGTAATGGGTTAATGGTTTGAAGTTGGCAATGAACTTAACAAGCTTGTGCTATGTATCAATATGTAGCATTGTCACCCTCGAATTGTAACATGGGCTAGAAATATACGTTGGGGTTGATCCTGGTATAAAAAAACTAAGAAACACCGTCTGGAAATAAGACCTTAAGGTTAATCAATGCCTGTCTTATAATAATGAGATAATAACTGGCGTATTTTTGAAGATTATTATTGCAACGGATATTATTTAAATTATGAAATAAGCTACATCTTATTAAGTTTGAAGTGTAATTGTTACCAAATAATTTTTCCGTGCTACTAATACTAAAATGTACTAATCAAATTTCGGGATGATATTCATTTTTCATACCATTCAATTATTTTTTTCGAGCTAGTATGGATTGTAGCAAGGAACTACACCAAAATTAACAAAAGCCTTTTCGGGATGATTTTTCGGGCTAACTTCACATACATGGCATGATCTATATTGGTTGAAAGATCAGAAAAACAAATCCAGATTAATAAATAATTCATCGTGGCTGCGCTGAAGTCTGGATAGTGGATTCGCAAAGCCTAGATTTGGTCGCGATTGTACAGGAAAGAATATATGATTATTTCTGAACAAATAACCTAGAATGTAGAAATTTACATTTCAAGTTGCCCTTCGAGGACCAATGCTAAGCGACTTTGAGAAAGTTTTATTTTAGTATGAAAAACACAAACTTAATTAATAATATATACATTCTGTGAAAAAAGAACCGGGAATTGTTAAATAAAACACAAATTTTAAGTTCAATCATACAAATTTATTTTGTCCCCCTCAAAGTATTCCCCATTGGAAACTATGTACTTACTCGTAGATATGCTAGCGTTTTTTCCAATCATCGAAACATTTTTTACAGGCACTTTCCGAGAGCGACTTCAGCTGCGCACCGCATTTTATTTTATGGCTTCAATGGAGTCAAAATGGGTTCCACGGAGTGGCAATTTGAGTCTGGGATACAGAAAAAAGTCACACGATGCTAAATCAAGGAATATGGTGATTGATCGATGGCACTTATTGAGTTTTAGGCCTTATATTCGTTCACAATCGTAGCTCTTTTCGAATTTGATCACGCGAACGTCGGAGTATGCTCAAATAAAACTACTTGTATACCGTCTGTCCCTCCTTGCATGTCAAGCTCATACACTCAAGCCTCATCACCAGTTATGATCCAAAGCATGTCCAAAGACACGTGCTCACGGTACTGTTTTTGAAGAAAATTCATAAAAATCGGTGCGCACTAATGAGGTCGACTGACTTTACCAACTGCTGTAAACAAACTAGTTGACGGATTGCGCTGAATGAAACAGAGTCCTACCAATCTAATCAAATTGAACCATTTTGGCAAAAAATACAACAAGAATTTAACTCGCTGAAGCCACCAATTACAGAGATAGCGAATTGGAAAAAGGTTAGAAAATGTAAATGTATATGCCTAATTGAGGAATATCTAAATTTTTTATTTTAAATGTTAGGTTTACTTAGTTAAGGTTAAAAAAGAGCAATTGAGAGAATGGGCGATCATTCGATGAATCTAAAAGGCATAATGAGCGCAAGGAAGTACTGGAAATTGAATTAAATAGCAAGTGCATAGGTTAGATTAGTTTAAGGTGGCGGTCCACCAGTTCCAGGCACATACACAAAACTAGTCCGTAGCCATATGTTACGGTGCATTGGAGGACTTACACGTTTTTTTTTTTATAATTTTCCAAAGGATTAGCAGATCAGTGGATATGGGGGGTTATTTTTCTCCAATACTTGGTATCCGAACAAACAAATACGTGTAACTCATATTCATAAAAAAAAAATCGTCATCAGTTGGATTTACAACAACAATTATCAATAATCATCACCATACTAAATAAAAAGATTTAGCTTTGCATTTTTTTTTTTTTTAATTAATTAAGTAAACAAATTTTATTAAATAAATTATTAAGAGCTAATTTTAGGGATTAATTTTAAACAAATAACATATGACATTCTACACTAAACTAGAAAAATCAGGCTCAAGCTCCGCTACTGATGGTAGCATAGAGGCACAAAAGTTTTTTTTTTTTTTCAATTAATTGTGTATATGTGTATGATTATGATTCACGAATAATAAATTTATATTAAGAACAAAAAAAAATCACAAATAAATATTATTTTTAGAAATGAAAATTCAATAATGTGATAGGGCTACCTTAGGCTCCCAAGTAGAACAAATTTAAAATAAACTCACCTGTTTTATCTCCCGTAGAGCGCTCCAAGGTCGAAAAGGCTGTAAAAGAAAATTATCTTCTGTCTACTAAAGAAATTCCGATTTGAATTTTCACTTGCACACGGTATATGTAACTAATTTCTTCTAACACGATCATACACAATAGATTTTCTAAATATTTCATTAATCTACTTTACTTAATTTCTTAATTTCTAATATTTTTAAATAGAATTCAAATTTCCCGTAGGGAATTATCTATTAGAAACCTTAAGCGGTATTCTTAACGGTATGCACTTTTAACAAACAAACACTCATTGAATAAATGACACTTTTTTATTTGATGATAAAAATCTCGAACATGCGCGGCTTGCATCCAACAGCTCATCAAGCTGTGATTTACTCTTGCTGTGCTGATCTTATGATTGACGCACTCAAAGCCGCGCCTCTGTTGATTTGCTTCTCCAAAATCTTCTCAAAAGTATTGATTGCAATATGTATATCAGTTTTACTGATTCTTCCGATAATCCTTTAATTAAGAAAATCGTACTTAAAGTTTTATTTCCGTGTCCGTTTTTATAACCAGTTTTGCAGAAATAATTAGGTACTATTCCATAATAAATTATGAAATTAAGGTTTTATTTTATTTATTTTTTTTTTTTAAACCTTTCACTACTACGGTTGTTCTACCATTATTCCAGATTAACCGATTATAATTGCATATCAATTGCACTGTAATTTGGTAATTGGTGTTAGTGAGGATTTAACCATCATACCATTACGCGTGTGAATGCTATTATTATCTTCATAATGAGATAAATGACAAGCCGACACACAGTCACACACGTACAATAATTCTGGACAGTCTATGCTTTCCATCACCAAAGCATTTGTAGATAGTCTATGTTTCTTTTAAACGTACAGAATGAGCGTGCACTCATTATTAGGATGTGGTTTCTTATTCAACTTCCAGTAAAAAAAAATTATATCGGGCCATTAATTTCTCGTTTATTTGGAAACTCTAAAAATCAGTTTCAAGTTTTATTTAAAATCAGTTGTAACAGCACAGATTTTCCAGAGCTGCCTTTACGCATGTTTAGGGAAAGCTGGAAGAAAACAACTGTTTTTTTTTTTTTTTTTTTTTTATTGACTTGTCAGAAATTCTCCTGAAAGCTGGGTTTGGTATGTTTAAATGTTTATAGCTTTGCACACAAAGAAACCTAATCAAGACTTAATGTCCTTACTGTGGAATACTCCAAGGCTTTTATTGTTTCTATTTTTTATCTCATAATTGACGGTACCAATTTTTCGTGCAATGAATCCTTCAGAAAATGTCGGAGCAAATTTGGCACAAAATTGCTTTGTAGCGTCACTCTGAGGATGAGTTCGGAAATAAACTTTCTGACCAATCATGAATTCCTTTGGGCGAGTCCGGAGGTTGTATCTTTCGGAAGTTTTCTTATAAGCCGTGTCAATGTTTTCCTTCACTTGTTTATGGAGTAACGCCAGCGAGGAGGGAAGTGGCAATTGTATTTCGCCTTCCGAAATGTCACCAAGCTTACGAAGAATTTGATAATCATGACCATGGTTAATTTTATGATAACCAAACAGAATAAAATGTGGAGAACCACCGATCGTTTCGTGTAAGCCGTTCCGAAGAGCTGAAGCAATTTCTTGAAGGTGTTGATCCCATTTATTGTGTCTTTCCGAGATATATGCTCTAATTGCAGCAATGACTGAACGGTTTACCCTTTCGGCTGCATTTGATTGCGGTGAGTACACTGCGGTATTTGAGGCAGTAATACCAAACTCTTCTAAAAGGCTTCTAAATTCATTACTTTTAAATTGTGTTCCGTTATCACTATGAATGACTTCGGGCACATTGAATAGGCAGAAAATTTCATTCTTTAGGAACTCTACTATTTGCTTGGCAGTACCTTTTGTAAAGGGTTTGAGAAGAACGAACTTAGTAAGATGGTCGAGAACAATTAAAATAACCGTATTCCCTTTCGTAGACCTGGGGTACGGCCCCAAAAGATCAATATACAGCCGTTGCCACGGACGTTCTACTGAGTGCTGTAGACCCATAGGTGGTCTCATCAGAGAGTTTGGAGGCTTAGTAATCTTGCATGTTTCGCATTCCCCAAGATATTTTTTTACATCTTTGCACATTCCTGGCCAAAAATAGTAGCGACGGACCTTTTCCAGCGTTTTGGTGATACCTCCATGAGCAGAGAGAGGATCATCGTGCTCCTTTCGAATTAGTTCCTTCCTTAAACTACCCGGAATCCATAATTTCCAAAGTGACACATCAGAGAGAGATTGATGTGAACGTGGCTCAAGTCGTATAAATATTAATTTGTCCTCCACTTTGAAAGCTGGGTAATCCTCCGGTGAACCTATAATTTTGTCTTTGAACTCTTGATATTCTTCTTGTTCAAAGTGTATCGGATCAAAGAGATAATGCTGTAATACTTTCGGAAGGTCTGTCTTAAATTCACTTAACTCATCACAGTATATCCGAGAGAGCATATCAGGTACAACATTATCCTTTCCTTTTACATGTTGTATTTTGAATTTATGACCTTGGAGTTTTAAACTCCATCGTGCTAGGCGTCCACTAAGATCTCGCTGATTCATCAACCATTTAAGAGAAGCATGATCTGTAATAAGGGTAAAGTCATGTCCTTCTATATAGGGTCGATATTTTTTAATGGCAAGTATTGCCGCTAAGCATTCAAGCTCACTTATCGTATAGTTCTTTTGGGCTCCGTGCAACTTTTGCGACATGAAGGCCAACGGTTGCTCGAAACCATTCTCGTGGATTTGATAAAGAACTGCTCCAATTCCCTGGGTGCTTGCATCACAGCGGATGAAAAATGGAAGATCATAGTTCGGATTACCAAGCACTGGCGCGGACGAAAGTTCTGATTTTAATTTTTCAAAAGACCGCTGCGCCTCAGCTGTCCAAATAAACTTCCCTTTTTTAAGGCAGTCGCTTATGGGGGCAGTTATCTCGGCAAAATTTTCAATGAACCGACGATACCATCCGGCCATGCCAAGTAGTCGACGTGTTTGTTTGACCGTGGTGGGAGGCGGAAGACTTGCTATGGCCGCTACTTTATCTGGATCTGCTCTAAGACCTTTTTCCCCAACCAAATATCCCAAGTATTTGATTTCTTTCATTACGAAGTGGCTTTTTTCAATATTAATAGTGAGACCGGCCTTACGAAGAAGATTGGCCACCTCCTCTAACAATTCCAGGTGCTCCTTCAATGTGCCGCTGGTTATCAATAGGTCATCAAGGTAGACGAATATAGAATCGTGTTTTTCGTGGGGAATCACTTGATGCATCAGACGGCACATTGCCTGGGCCGCATTACACAGCCCGAACGGCATCACCCGAAACTGATAGAGGGGTCGCCCAGGAACTACAAATGCAGTTTTTTCTTTAGCAGTCTCTGTTAAAGGAATTTGCCAAAAGGCATCCTTTAAGTCTAGAGCAGTTATAAATTTTGTATCTGACAGTCTACCCAATAATCCATCTATGATCGGGAGTGGGTAAGCGTCTTTTTTGGTCACATTGTTTAATTTCCTTGCATCCAAGCAGAGTCTGGATTTTCCATTTGCCTTCTTAACGATAGTTACTGGTGAGCTCCATGGGCTTTTACTAACTTCAATAACACCAAGTTCGACCATCCTATCTATCTCTTTGTACAAATCGTTCTGCACAGCGGGGGAGACAGGATAGTACCTCTGCTTGATGGGTTTACTTCCCTCCATGATTTCGATGTCATGAGAGTGTAAGCTTGTTCTACCCAGGCCTTCTCTCGAAAAAGATGGGAAAAGATTAATGATTCGATCAAGCTCTTGATTTTGGGCGTCATTTAACAAATGTTTATTAGAGGTAGGCATTTCGTTTTCTTTATAAATTTCAGAAATTTCAGGCTGGCCAGATAAGACAGCTGATTGCATTTGAGGAACCAAATTAAATTTCCTCCAAAAATCAATGCCTAAATATAGGAAAGATTGTAAAGTTGGTACAATGCAAAATTTAATATATTCCGTCTTATCCCCAAACTGTACTGGTAAACACACAAAACCTTCGATGGTATTGGATGTGCCATCAGCAGTACTAATACTAGACTGAAATTTACTAAACTTGATTCCATTTTCTTTTAAAAACTCTTTGGCCCCTTTTCCCATCACACTGACCGAAGCTCCACTATCTAGAAGGCCAGTAAGGGGTATTGAATTTATTTTGATTAACGCATGGGGACGTGGATCATTCTTATTCGAACACTTTATCAAACTTGAAATACAATGTTTGATAAACTTGCGTTTTTGCTTGAAGTACTTTACAAACCGTTTTATTTCATTTTTAAATTTGATATTAGCCAATTTATATTTCGGTTCTAAAAGCGGTCTATTGGATGATTGTTGGCTTTTAAATTCAGGTGTGGACTCGAGATTTAAAGTGACTATTTGTCTACTATTTCCGAGGAAGTCTGTGTCTGATTTTTGGGAGCATGACCTTTCATTTCCGGATGTGGGTTCCTCGGAGTATTCACATCCGTGTATAAGTTTTCCGACCGTTTTATTTTACAATAACGACAGTTAATTCTTTTTATCTTGGGTGAACCACAACCTAAGCAATAAAGGTTCTGCCAGGGCGCCGTACACATATCATGAAAATGACCTGATTGCCAACAGTTCCAACATTTATCGATAGGACCCGGTTTTGGAAGTTGTTGGTTGTAAGTGTTATTAGTACGATCAACGTTGAAAGCTTCTATATGCCTAAACGAACCTGGGGGCATGTTTGTCTTATCGTTTTCGTCAGCTAATTCCCTATAAGCACTGAAACTATTCGAAGGAGTTTGTTGCGAATAACTTGGATTTATGTTGGAATTCCCGGAACCATATTGTATTTCATTAACGACAGCTCGTTTTCTGTTCCAATCAAATATCTTCCTGGGGTCATATCCGGTTTGATCCCACATGTGTTCGTATTGTTGGCAAAGTATGCGCAACGCATCGACAGATTTGATTGAATTTTGACATGCTAAGGTAACGTTTTTTAAGGCAGGACTCATATTTTGGAAAAGACGATATACAAGCTCGTTTTCGGACATTGGGTTTTGCAATCGCGCGTTAAGTTTTTGTATACTAAGAGCAAACTCAGCGAACGATTCTTTATACGATTGGTGCTTTCTGATAACTTGCTCTCGAATTTCATGTTCATAATCTGTACTACTAAAGTAGGAAATCATTGCGGCCTTAATTCCTTCCCACGACACATTTCGGTGATCCTTCCTGTAGATCCATAACCAATCCTCAGCACGCTTAGTCATGAATAAATGAAGCACTCTAGGTAATTGATCCAAAGGAAAACCGTGGTCGAAAGCCATTTGCTCGATACGATATAAGAAATCATGAACATTACTCGATTCGGTGCCCTCAAAAACCAAATTCCAGTTTTGCTTCAACTTATAAGCGTCACATATTCTAAAAATAGTGCTGTTTTGTGTTTGTTGATTTTGCGTCGATCTAACTTGATTATTAAAGCTAGAATTTTGTTCCGCGAGTTGTTCGGTTTGATTTCTGACTGATTTAGCAAAATTGCTAGCGTATCGAGGTTCTGCAAAAGATAGGTCGTGAAGCGGCGGAGGTTCCGCTCTGGTAATATTGGCTTGTGGTAACTTGAGGTTAGCAATGAAGTCGCTGAGAACATTTTGTTGTTGCCTTGGTCCCACATTAAAGGTATTTGTAATCAAATTCGTTGCTGGTTTTGACTGTGAAAGAGGTATATTCGGAAAGTTGATACTAGTTCGTGTTTCAATTGGATTATTAGAACTTTCGAACCCTTCCTCTTGTATTTTCAGATTAAGGTCACCAGTTCTAGTTTGAGAATCTTGAGAATAAGTTGGTTCCTTTAGCGATGAATTAATGACACCAGATGCGGCTGCTTCTGTATCCTCAGCTCCGACTGCATCTTTATACAATTTGACCGCCCAATTATAATTTATTCTGCAATTGGATAAAAGATTGTTCAAAGTAGCGTCATTTCCATAGCTATTTACCAATCTTTCGACGCGCTCTTTATAATGAGTGCACTGCACAAGTACAGGAATGACTAAATCTATTCGAGGAGTAACACCAAGAGTTCCTAATAAATTACCTATATCTTCGGCCTTAGTTTGACATAGCTCGAACTCCTCATCTGCCCTATCAATCATGTGCGATTTTAGAGGTTTTAAGAGTTTATCTAGTTTTTCCGAATTCAAGGCATCCATTAGGAGATTTTTAGCGTCTGATGCTTTCGGTGATATATTCCTCACTAGGCATTCAACTTTAAATTCAAGAAGCGATAAATATTGAACATAATTATTTGAATCCATTTTAAAAAAAACAAAAAATATGGGTTCCCGAGCCGTTTACTGATATATTTAGAACACGTTATTTATTATATTTTTGAAATCCAAAATTAATTAATTGCAAAAAAAAAAAAAAAAATAAACGATAGTAACTACAATCAATTATAAATAAATAAATTAATAAAAATAAATAATTAAAGACTAGATTTTATAACACAAATTAACGTTTTATAAAGAATGATTAAATCATAAAGTACGGTGATGACTTCTCTCTAAAAGTTGCTGTCCAACTTTGGTCTATAGAACGGTATGTGAAACTGGAATGAATTCTTAATTCCAACGAAAATGTATACTAAATTTAATTCAATTTGCCAAATTAGTACAACATGGATCAACATCAACGCGACATCAAAACTGTTTAGTAAAGCGATAACAATGTGAATTCTTCACCGATTCAACTTCAATATGCAGCACTGACCCCAACCGTTAATACGCTCCGTGTTGATAATAAAAAAAAATGGATTTTACTTTTCAACTGACAAGCCCTTATATAGATAATATGTATGACAACCCACAAGATGTACATGAAATCATCATGAGTCTATTGTAAATTGATCACCATAATTCGATACATAGTATTGACATATTGATCGGTAATTATTTTTTAAACAAAATACTGCAACCACCCGCTATAATTAAAGGAAGCTAAATAAGAAAATTGAGAAATCGGATAAAATATTGTTAAAAAGCGGTTCTTACGGTTGAGTATATTAAGCAGTTACGCTGCTTGGATGTCTTATTAGGACTACCATCAGCTTTTTCGAAAATATAACACTAAGTTTCACATGAACTATATACTTTGATATTTATATTTCACATTACAGTGATTGAAAGATGTTCCCATTATTTGAACCATGGCATATCAATAGCTTAATGGTCCCTGTTTCGGCGCCATTTTTGTTACGGTACTTGCACACGGTATATGTAACTAATTTCTTCTAACACGATCATACACAATAGATTTTCTAAATATTTCATTAATCTACTTTACTTAATTTCTTAATTTTTAATATTTTTAAATAGAATTCAAATTTCCCGTAGGGAATTATCTATTAGAAACCTTAAGCGGTATTCTTAACGGTATGCACTTTTAACAAACAAACACTCATTGAATAAATGACACTTTTTTATTTGATGATAAAAATCTCGAACATGCGCGGCTTGCATCCAACAGCTCATCAAGCTGTGATTTACTCTTGCTGTGCTGATCTTATGATTGACGCACTCAAAGCCGCGCCTCTGTTGATTTGCTTCTCCAAAATCTTCTCAAAAGTGTTGATTGCAATATGTATATCAGTTTTACTGATTCTTCCGATAATCCTTTAATTAAGAAAATCGTACTTAAAGTTTTATTTCCGTGTCCGTTTTTATAACCAGTTTTGCAGAAATAATTAGGTACTATTCCATAATAAATTATGAAATTAAGGTTTTATTTTATTTATTTTTTTTTTTTAAACCTTTCACTACTACGGTTGTTCTACCATTATTCCAGATTAACCGATTATAATTGCATATCAATTGCACTGTAATTTGGTAATTGGTGTTAGTGAGGATTTAACCATCATACCATTACGCGTGTGAATGCTATTATTATCTTCATAATGAGATAAATGACAAGCCGACACACAGTCACACACGTACAATAATTCTGGACAGTCTATGCTTTCCATCACCAAAGCATTTGTAGATAGTCTATGTTTCTTTTAAACGTACAGAATGAGCGTGCACTCATTATTAGGATGTGGTTTCTTATTCAACTTCCAGTAAAAAAAAATTATATCGGGCCATTAATTTCTCGTTTATTTGGAAACTCTAAAAATCAGTTTCAAGTTTTATTTAAAATCAGTTGTAACACATACCACGATTTAATAGTATATCCTCCAACTCATTGAAACCATTTTGAGCTGTCAAAGCCTGTGAGGTACTATTTGACCATCTGTCGTGCGTCAACTTAATTACAAGCTTCTTTCTGAAGCAGTAGTTTGCATAACGCAAGAGGCATTTCAATATCCGTTCTGCTTTTTGAAACGTGGTCCATTGTGCTACGTCGACCCACTTCATTTATTTATTTTATTTATTTATAGTATTTTATAAATAATTTAGGCCGTGCCCGAATACTGTGATAATACCGTGATAAATAATAATTTATGACATTTATTTGAGAAATTTTCCCCTCCGCAGATATTTTTTATTTTTACTGCCCGAATTCAATAATAATTTTTGCGTGATAATTTCCCCGCCAATTTTTTTAAACCAAATCAAATGGATCAAAATTCCGAAGTAAGCAAAATTATTATACATACATTATTGTTGTAATATAAAAATGCTTCGGGAATCAATACTAAATTAATACGAGTATTATCAAGCGATTACATTATACACCGTGATCCCACAATCCGATTATTATTTTGTTGGTTGCTATATCTAATCACATTCACTACTAAAATATTTCACATGGATATGTCAAAATGTATCATAGGGAACGATTGTAATAATTCGAATGAGTGTGTTTTATGCCAAAAATTATTACGTGTGAATATTTAACATGGTATTCGGGCACGGCCTTAGTATTAAAAGGAAAAGCACACATGGAAACAAAGCAATCGAAACAAAAAAAAAATAATGAAGTTGCTTCCATTAGGCATAAAAACCTCTTAAATTTTTTCAAACAATTTCCACCTCATGCTTACACATTCTATTTTGAGCAGTAGCTCATTTACAATAAAATGTACAGCACGAGGTGAAATAATATTAAAAATTAACAAAAATAACAAAGTTAATAAAAATAAATTAAAACACTACGTATTGCCCATCAATCACGCCACTCCAAAAATTTTGACCTAAATAATTTTGCCGATCCTAATCTCTTAATTTCCAATGGAATTGAATTCCAAAGGGAAACTCCCTTAACATAAAATGACGTGTTTAGCGACCTACAACAATTTTTAGCCGGAATTAGGCGGAAGTTAGAAGAATGAAACCTACTAAACATTAATTTCCTATATAGATAACAAGGCTTGAGAAGTTTAAAAATAAAAAGACAAACGCGAAATTCGTAAAAAATAGATAAACTACATTCTAAAACAAGGCTGGAGTAGGCAGAAATATGATCGAACTTCCTAATACCAAAAATAAACCTGGTACAAGCATTGAAACATCTTTGGAGAACATTCATATTTTCCTGAAGCATACCGAATAAATCTATACCACCGTAAATAAAATGAGGAAGAAGAGAAGACAAAAATAATTTTTTCCTAAACTGACTATCAGAAAATCCAACCACTTTATACAAACAACTAAGCATACCAAAGACCCTCTTACTAATAGTAACTAAATGGTCACCCCAAGTAAGAGTTTTATTAATAACTAAACCTAAATCCCTAACAGTATTTGAATATTCAATTAGCGAACCCTGCAGAAAAATACCAGGAAAGGACGAGGTATCTAACGGTTTTTTATAAATTATAATCGACTGAGATTTATTCGCGTTTAAAACGAGCCTGTTAGAGACCGACCAGCTAACGATATTACTTAAATCTTCATTTATCAGAGAAATATTCCTAACAATAGAATCCTTATCTAAACGACTATTTCTATAAATTTGAACGTCATCAGCGAAAATATGAAATGAACAATGTTGAATGGAGGTTTCTATGTCATTTATGTACATAGAAAATAATAGAGGACCCAGCACTGAACCCTGAGGCACGCCGGAAATTACAGGAAGGAAATCAGACAAGGAATTGTCGAAAAAAACTGCCTGAGAACGATTAGAAAGATAGTTAAAAATCAATCTGGCAGCAGAAAGCGAAAATCTAAACTGAGATAAGAGTTTATTAAAAAGGATTCTGTGATTAATAGAATCAAAGGCCGTAGAAAAATCTAATAAAGTTAAAGAAGCTAATTCCCTATTATTCATATTACGCCTAATATCATCACATATATTTAATAACGCAGTAGAAGTACTATGCAATTTTCTAAACCCAGATTGGAAGCAACTAATTAAACTATTGCTATGTAAATGCGATTGAATTTGATTTTTAACAACTATCTCGAAAGCCTTAGAGAGAGAACTTAAAATGCTAATTGGCCGAAAATGGGATAGCTCTAAAGAATTACTGATCTTTGGGATCGGGATTATTTTACTTAGCTTCCACTGATCTGGATAAAAGAATAAAATTGAAGATATGTAACAAGTATTTTGAGACGAAAGGGAAAACTACCTTAACGAATTTTAAATTGACGTTTTACAGACCAGATGATTCCGATTTAACCTTCCAAATAGCAGATTGTAAATCCTCGAGAGAAATATTTGAAAACGAAAACGAATTAGAGGACGCGTTAGAGAACAAATCGACGGAACTACTGTCCGAGTTCAGACTAGAGCAAAAATAACTATTAATTTCATTGGGCTTCAAATCTCCACTTGAACTAATCTTGCATCTGCCTAGGCCTAAATTATGAACATTACGCCAGAAAACCTTGGGAGGAAGAGAGGAGTCTAACTTGTCCTTGAAAAAATTACGTTTAGCAATTCGAATTAACCCTACAACTCTGTTACGAGCCTGCTTGTAATCTAAATGAGACTGAATATTAGGACACCTTTTCCATACACGATATTTACTAACTCTAATATTTATGGCATTCGAAATTTCCTGAGACAACCAAGGCGGAGATTTTGCTTTACAAGTAACCTTTTTAAGCGGAACGCAACTATTAAACACCCAACTAATATACGAGTTGAAAGATTCTACTTGGCTAGTTGCAGAACTAAGACAAAAAATATCCTCCCAAAGAACTGAGTTACAAACTAAGTAAAGGCGGGAATTGTATATACTAGAAAAATCTCTAAAGCTAAAACTCTTAGGTTTAGGTGGAGAGTAAGAGTTTACAGAAAAAACTAAAAGATCATGATGGAATCCCATACCGAGAGACAACTGATTGAAAAAACAAATAGAGTTATTAGTAAAAGAGATGATATGATCAATAAGGGAATAAGAGGCTCCGCTAGCGGTGACAAGAAAACGTTGGTGCCACAGTGTTGTGTACGGAGAAATTAAGACTATTTAAAAGATTCAAATAATCCCGAGGGAAGCCGGAATTTTGGAGTATATCGAAATTAAAGTCACCTGATATATACATTTCATCGAATCTACAAGAGAAATAACTAAATAAACTTTCTAAGACTACAAGTGATTTTTTAAATTTGGCATACGATCTCTTACTAGTTTTTGGTGGGTTATATGTAGATGGTACCGACTAAGATTTTACGACCATTAATGAAAACATTGACAAATAAAAACTCTAAATCCGATACTAACAATTCTGAAATGGAAGAAGGTACAGTAACTAATCTAGCCTTAATGTGATCTCCTACAAACATACATAAACCACCATAATTAAGCGGAGGTACTGCTCTATCTTTCCTAAATATATTATAACCTTTGATAGCCAACGCTGAATTAGGGATATTCGGATTTAAAAATGTCTCAGAGAAACAAAGAATGTCCACTGCAGCACCATTAAAAATGTGACGAATCTCGTCAATATTTGGGACTAAACTTTGCACGTTGAAACTAGCTACATTTAATAAAGACCTATCGACTAACATAGATTTTTAAACTACATTGGGGTTGTTAAACGACATTACACTCGAGTGTAACCAAAGTAATAAATGCCAACTTAACGTAAACAAAGGAACAATACTTAACCGTTGAGCCCCAATTTATGCCCTAATTTATTTTAATATTTTTTCCCCTATGGTGGAAAAAAAAAAACGGCTTTATCGACTTTTATATTCCCTGTACTAATGAAATGTCTTGGCACCCACATAATATTTATGTTGAACTGATCTGTCATTTCGTTAAGAGATGAGAGACAGCTTTGGAGTACTTTCGACGTGAGAAGGTATGATTGAAGCGCTTTAATGGCAGCCTGACTATCCGTATATATGCAAATATCACAAGCCGATATTACATTATACCTCAACCAGTCTACGACCTACTTTATAGCAGTTAATTCAGCTTGAAAAATGCTACAGTAGTCGGAGAGATAAGAGGAGAAATTTAACAGAAGTTTCTCGCAGAACACCCTCGCCTCGACTTTCCCGTCCCGTTTTGAACCATCAGTGAGTGAAGAAGTTTATAACTCCTGGTTGAAAACTGCACCCATCATCCAGTCCTCCCTGGATGGGATCCTAGTCCGGAACTTTGTCTCAAAAGATAGTGACGGGACAGTATAGTCGGTGGTCTTGGGAATTTGTTTGTTGCAGATGAATTTCAGTCGTAAGGCAATACAAGCTTCCAACTGTTTTTCCAAGATGTCTAGAGGAGTCATAAATAGCAGAACCTCCAGTGCCTGAGTAGATGTGCTCCTCAGTGCACCTCTAATCCACAGGGAGATTGTTCTCTAAACATTCGTCAACAGCTATTGGTTGACAGTTTTGTCCAGAGCAGGCCACCAGACTGTTATCACATACAAAAGAGTGGGTCTGACTACCGCAGTTTACAGCCAATCTATGACGCGGGGCTCCAGCCCCCATCTTTTTCCATTGCATTCTTGCAATGTAATCTTCCATTGCATTCTTGCAATACTCGTTCCAAAATATTAGGTTTCCAATTTAATTTTCTAACCAAAACGAGAGCCAGAAACTTCGCTTCATCTATAAAAATCAAGCTGAACCCATTTAAAGTGGGATGATCGATATGAGGAATTTTTTATTTCCTAGAGAAAAGAACCAATTCGGTTTTGTGTGGGTTCACATTCAACCTACAGCTATTGGCCCACATTGAAAGAATGCCCAGGGTATTTTGCATAAGCTTACTAAGGGTGCTGGGATACTTGCCACAGACATCAATAGCAACATAATCCTCCGCATAAGCAACCACCTTGAAGTCACTATCCTCCAGCTCTAGCAACAGGCCATTTATGACCAAGTTACAAAGCAAGGGTGCGTACGCCATTCTGCGGCGTACATCTGCTTGCAAATCTTCTGACGGAGGATTCCCCCAGGCTGTCATTTATGATCCTGCCTCTTAGCATTTGATCTATCCATTCCTTGAACGATTCATCCATTCCCAGATTCGAAAGTGCCCGAGTTATAGCCTCTGGAAGCGCGTTGTGTGAAAGGCTCCCTCAATATCCAAAAAGGTTACCATTGCGAAGTCTTGAATCTCGAAAGATTTCTCAATGAAATAAATAAGAGAATGAAGAGCAGTCTCTACAGACCTCCCCTTACAATAAGCATGCTGAGATTTAGACAGATTTTCTGTCACAATCGCGTTTCTGATATGAGCTTCTATTTGTCTTCCCAGTGTTGTAAACAGGAAAGACGACAAGCTAATCGATCTAAGGTCTTTGGGACTGCAATGTGAGCGTTTTGCCGCCTTAGGTATAAATACAACCTTCACTTCCGTCCATTTGCTAGGAATGTGACTTAGTTCTAGGCTACCTTTAAAGATTACCTCTAACCAGGAAATGGTTAAATCCGTAGTCTGTTGAATATCCGCAGGAATAATACCATCAGGTCCAGGCGACTAATAATTTGGCCTACTAGGCTGTTGTCCTATTACATACTGATGTAGTAGGTACAGATCCGGAACAACCAGGAAAATGAGTTTCCATCAAAACTTCAAATGAGTTCCAACGATACCCTACCCTACCAACGATACCATTAGTGGTCCATATCCCATCCCGCCGTTAAAGATAACTTGGTATGGAAGGGCCAGTAGATAGTACTTTTCGTAGCCTAGACATCTCCGAAAACTCCTGAATTTTGCCACAGTATAGTCTCCAAGAGCTGTTCTTGGCACTTCTCAATTGATATTTGTAAATTTTGAGGACTTCCTTATAGAAGTCCCAGTCAACAGAGGCTTTTGTTTTCCGCCTGTTTTAAAGACTCTTTTGCATCTTTGACTTATTTGTTGAATCTCCTTGGACCACCAGGACTGAGCCCAATATCGCTTCATTGAAAGTGCTGGACAGCTCGTCCACCAAGCCATCGAGCTCTTTCGAAGTTTTTGGAGGTTTTGGCACCGGAACTGGTAGTAAATTACCCAAAATTGTTCTAAAGTTATCCCGGTCGGTTTTTCTCCTATTTCTGTAGATTAGAGTTTTTGGAGAAGCCAAGTCCATTTCAAATTGAAGATAACAATGATCAGAAAAGGAGTGGTCCTCCGACACTTTCCAGTTTAATAGACTAATCGTCAAAAAGTTAGAGACAAGTGTCAGTCTGTCTATTTCTAGTTATAAAAATCGGCTTATTGCCTATGTTACATAAATGAAGGTTAGTACTTAAAATGTAATCAAGGAGTAACTCACCTCGTTCATTTATGTCTGTACTTCCCCAGATCGTGTGATGAGAATTTGCATCACTGCCCAGGATGACTCCAACCTTGCGCTTCTGAGCCTCCAACATTAGCTTACCTAGAATTATTGGTGGAATATTCACTTCATCATAAGCTAGGTAAGCTGATGTTAGCCAGAGGTTTCGTTCATCGGCCTCAATGCTGACCGCAGCTACATCACTACATCACTATTGCTGAAATTTGATAGCAGAAAACCACTTATGTTATTTTTAATGAAAATGTACGACCGAATCCTACCTTCTTGTTTTCCGTCCATTAATATATAATAGGAAGTCTTGAGCGCAAGTACCCGGTCTTCAGTGACCCAAGGTTCCTGGATCAAGACGACATCCGTCCCTTATTTTCCAATTTTTATAACGAGAGCATCTGATGCTGTCTTAGATTGGTGGAGGTTGACTTGTAGGAATGTCAACATACCTACAGCTTCTTCTCCACCACAGTATCATCAGAGACCTCCCCTGATGTGAAATCCTCTGAGAGCCTCTTCAATGACTTCAAAGGCATTGTCATTTCCGTGTCTGTGGAGAGAGTTTCCGTCTCGCTATCCACTTCCTCAGGGCGCCTAGATGAGCTTTCAGGCACGGCTTCCTTAGACTTCTGCTCCTTCCGCTTGTCCGCATACTTCTTGTAAATTTTGAGTGTGAGTACACTAAAACCATAGTTTACGGTAACATTGTTTTTTTCCAGTACAGTCAGTGACCCCCTGTTTAGAATTAAGACGGCTGACATGTCGTCAGCCTTTGGCTCCTCAAGCTTGGCAATTTTCCAGTTGTGCAATGGCAAATCTGCGTTACCAATCTGCAGCAACTGGAGTATAACCTTTAGATTGCTAGGCTCGAAGAGATCCACACCCTGGCCCTCGGCCTAAAGGGAATCTCTTCCCTAGCTATAACAGCAAGGCTAGCTCCGAGCCATACCTAACCAAGTCCCTCCACTGCCTTAGTATAAAGCAGCAGAGATCTCTGATCTGCACAAGCAGTCAGTTTTACGTGGTTCCTGTGGCAGCCCCCGACCATGCCGACAAGTCGGAGCAGGCCTGGGTTTTCTGATAGGATTTTCAGGTAAGTGGTGGCTAGAGTCCCTTCCACCTTCCTCCAATTGGCGGGCGTAATACTGTCATGGTGGACCTGTCAATGACTGCCACAACCAGCTGATCCTTGAGTACGCAAGCGTGGTTTTGTCTTTCTCCGTCCTGTCTTCCGGCAAAATGTTGCTTATTTTATCTCGAGCGCTCCAGGCTTTTCTCCTAGTGTTGTAGAACGGTCTTGAGGAACCAGCTTCCTTCGTGCTTTGATTCCGCTTTATTAACTGAGGTTTGATGACCCGAGTGGATAGCAAGTACATATTGAAAATTGAGATAAAAAAATTGTAAAACATAATTAGAAAATTTTAATTCATTTACTATCGTAATTTTTTGCGATTATACAACATTTATTATTTTGACGGCCTTTTCCGAACTGTAGTGTAAGGGTCTAACTGTACCGTCGATACCAGTTTTTGTATAACCCCTATTGCCCGTTCAACTATATTACGGCCGCATCTATTTTCCTGTTGAACCAGCTCTTAGCGATATTTATTACAGCATTTCTAAGTGGAACAATTAGCCATGGCAAGAGGAGATATCCAGCATCACCTTTTAAAAATAAATACAATTGGTTGAGGAATTTAAATACAATGAAAACTTCTAATAAACAAAATTCTAACTATCATAGCATTCAAATTTCAATCCCTTACGGTTACAGAATAATTGGGCGGGTGGCTTAGCTATTTTGATGTGTCCCATCCTAGAAGAAGTATGTTCTTGCTGCCCGTTTTTATTTCCCAAACCTATTTGGGCACAAAATCCATTCCAGAATATCTAACACTTCAGAAAGCACTACTGACGCTGTTGGTTACCCCTTGATAATGAAATAGTTCAAATTTCTTTTTAATTTTTTTATTTTGGTTGAATCTAAAAGCTTTCAAGAATCTGAAAAATAATTACCAGTCCATAGAATATAGAAATCATAAATTTTACAAATATTGTTACGTATATCTGGCAAACATTTCAGCATATAAATTCCTCACTGATTCCCTGGTTTTCTTCCTATTTTTGATATCATTTAAATTACAGTAAAATGCAATTGTAACCATAATTAAAATTTGTCGAATAAAAGACAAAATGTTAAAACATAGACCACCGGGTAGTATTTAGTAATGATTGATTAACTAGGTCAAGTCTACAATTTTAACATACCTTTCCTATCCTTCCGTTAAATAAGGCAATAAAGCTACACGGAGTTGCCGGCGACCCTCGGGAGACTTGGATAAAGCTTTGTCGTGTACTCTAAATGCCACCAAAATTCATCCCCAAGTCGCGTGAACACTGTGTGTTTTGAGTTTTCTAGTCATTTTACAAAATCGGCAATACCGATAATCTAATAATAGTGAAAACAAAATTGAATTTTGCAGAAAAGTGGAGCCCTTTAGTATTCGTTTTTTTCTTAACGTGAGCAAAATAAATACCGAGGCCAAAAAATCTAAAACAAACAATGGAGTTTTACATTGTTAAATAAGCATCTAGCGGTATCAAAACTGGAATAGTTAGCAATAAGAAAAACTTCAAAAATGTCACCTCAGAAAATTTGGGCATACGGTTCACAACAAATCTACGGAGCAGAATATTCATCATGCATTGTCACAATTTCAATCTAAACTTTATGGTATGAGGCAAAAATTATCAAAGGTAAACAAAATTTTCGGTTCTTGTGGATTCAGAATGGAGCCGCTGCGTCAACGTGAAGCATCGAATTTAATTTGCCGAGGATTTTTTTTTTTTTTTTAAAGGGTGGGTGTATGTAGCCCAGAGCACTGCGACCATTGAGGCCTATTGTGCATCCCTAGAGATTCCTACGTGAAATGTAGATCTATATCCTTGATAAACGCCGCTACCTGATGCATATCCAGTGGATCGGCGTTAGCCCACTGGATTTTGTACGCATTGAGGAACTTGAATCTTTTTAGGATGATAGCGTCGCATGTGAATAGTAGGTGTTCCGATGTCTCCTTACCGCAGTCGCAGAATCTGCACTGGTCCGTAAGGGACCTTCCCATTTTATGTAGATGGCCGTTAAAAGGGCCGTGCCCAGTTAAAAACCAGGTAAGGAATCTTAGCGATTGGCGATCCATCCTCGGTGCCTCTCCCAGACGTATAATATTATAACTGAATAATTGCTTGGCTTGTCTCATCCCAATGGAGGACTCCCAGACTAATTTCCTATAGTTCTGCTCCCAGTCCCTTATAACATCTGCCAAATGGGTTTTGGAAAAAGCAATACTAGGACTGGGACCCAGGAAATCTCAATGGTGGAGTGGCCAGGAGACCACAAAAGGGTGACTTTATTTGCTTTACCCAGTTCTAATACATTACAGTAGCAGCTCCAGATCAATTTCGAGTTGAACACTGAAGCTCCTAAGGCTAGCAGGAGGAATTTGATTTGGAATTGGAATTAAATTTTTATAAATAGAATAGCCATTCAATTCTCGCTTGGAATTCGATTGGTTTTCTAAGGTTGGTAGCATTTTAAAATTGTGTATTCTGAAATATAAATTTTTCTCGTGAATAAAATGTTGACTTGAAGAAGTTGTTTACATTTAGCACACGTCATAAATATTTTTTTATTTATAAATGCCCAAAAATCTTCAATATAATAATAAACTTCACAAAGCCAATCTATAGAACTAAAAAAATGTGATCTACCGAACCCAGCTTGCTAAACCAGCCAGGCAAACTAAGCGAGGAGTTGCATTTGGAATTTCGTCCATTTCGCAGGAGTTCGACGAACTCATACTGAGAAATTCGATAATGCAATTGTTGTTGTAAATTGTCAATTAAAATACAGCTCTCAAGACATTTACAACAACAATAGCACTAAATAAGTCCTGTGAGGAGTTAAATAAAACCAAATATTTTTCGATTTATTTAAAACTTCTTCCAATTTTTAGCTTTCAGATTCTCCTCTACATTCTCAAGTAAAGACGAGTTTTGTCAAATTTTTTGGTAGGGTTCAAATAATTTTATTTGTAGTAGGTAATTTTATAATCAGTTCCAACCAACATCAGTCCCAATGGATCTGTTCTTCTGGCCTGCTTCTAGGCTTTTTCAATAAATTCCTGGCTAATTCGTTGGGATGTGTCTTTAGCTTTGAGTAATATTTCGAATTGAATTCTATAAGTATTTATACGGAGTTTCCCTATTGATATTAAAATTTTGTGCGATATCCAAGAAGAGAGTAGAACAATATTTCCTTTCCCCGTTGCTGCTTTTGATTGCATTTACAATTATGTGTACTTGCTTTGTGGTGTGCCATTCTTCTGATACTGGTTTCAATTTCGTTCGTAAATTTTTTTCAAATAGCTAAGATTATGGGCGGCATACCTACTTATTGGACGATATGATGAAATCTTTGATTCATTTTTCCTGGCTCATCATCATCATCATCAAATCAAAGATATCTTCCATCGATCACGGATCATTGTTCAGAGATATCTTCCATTTTTTAGGAATATATCTGGTTCGCATGATCGCGTTGAATACGAATGTTATTAGTTTTATGCATTACTGTCTGGTAATTCCCTTATCATTTTTTTAGTAATAAGATCATGTTATGCTGCCTTTTTCGAGCTTATCTAATTTTTAATTGTATTCTTAACTTTCTTCCAATTCCATCATCCATTTGTTGGGTAGCACGAAATAATTAGCTTCTTCGAATGGTGCGAATACTGTTGTTAGATAAGCGGCCAAAGCATTGCTTTTTATCATCACTTCTAGCCTAAGTGCTGGAATTAGAAAAAGGAGAGGATGCCCCTATTGTACAGCATGGAGAGGGTGACGTGCACTCGAGCTCAACAGATCACCACTGTAACAGCAGTTCCAGCACACATCGATAGACTGCTACAATATCAGGAGACCCGAATAATGTTTCTGTTCGGGACGAACAGAATTAAGGAGGGGGTTGTGTGACGATTATGGCCATCATATAACGAGTTCACAGTATGAACAGCAATAGCTCAGACGGTTGGTGCGTAGTACAAACATAAAGGTCGATGGTTCGATACTCGTCATAGTCCATGTTTTTATTACAATTATTTATTGAGGACATTGAAATTTGTTTGTACACCAACGCACAAATGCATACTGATCTGGTAAAAACCAGAACGTCCGACATATAGCATACAACGGGAGGCGTGGTTTAATGATTGATGAATAAAATGAACAACAACACAATTAGATACACACGGCCCGTCGACAATAATGAATGATGATGATTACATTATGACCAGCCAAAAACGATATTTCCAGATGATTATGGGTCATAAACAGAATACACAAGAATAAAGATGATTTATGGCATACAATAAAGGAAATTTCGGGAAATTTATCCATATAACTCTGTATTCCTTTTAACATAAAGGTTCTGTTTTAACGAGCGGTTGAATTTTTGTTTCTTTTATACCTCCTCTTTTGATTTCGGAAATATAAAATGCACCCTCTACAATAAACTCATTTTTTTAAGATCTCTATTTGATGCTCTCCTCAAATATATTTGGTGGCGGTTTCTTATTTTTTCGGCCCCGGGTTTTCAACAACCAAACAAAAATACCTTTTACTTCAACGATTAGTGAAATTATTCGCGCTTGCACTGACAGCTGCTAGGTCAGCTTCTCCTTCGGTTTAATCGGACAGTAACAAACTGGTTTAGTCTCATTTGCTTTAAACAATGACCTTTATCATTGTTTATATAATTTCATCTGTTGTCGATGCACTTTCATCCGAGGGAGTCGGCTTGACCTTAGAGTCAATAAGGACGTTATTTGTTTTTGGTTTTTTTCGGAAAATTAAATTTTCTGTATTAAATTTTCTATATTTAGAACAAGCTGTTATCCGTTTAACGATCGAGAAAAAGCAGCCAAAGCAGATAATAACATCCATTTTTGGAGAACGCTGAAATCCAGGTGAAGATGTGAAATTGCCGGATGGAATTAAAAGAGAGAGCTGCGATCTTGTGGAAACTTGATCGAAATTTTTATCATCATGTTAACTTTTTGGGTGTTGGGTGCGTCTCAATAGGGTAGGGGTTGACGGTCTATAGCCATGTATCTCGTGGTCTATATTCCAACGCTGCAACTATGTAGAAACCACCAAATGTGTCTAGTATACCTCCACGTGGTAACACCCGGGCAACGATGTGAAGCATCGGCGAAATACTAGAGGCGAGTGCAGTACACTATAAATGAGCAATGATCAGAACAAATAAGGAAACTAATACCCCAGGTGGTACACCTGTTGCTCAGGTAAATCCACCCTCTTCGGAGGTCGGTCTCATGGATTCTGGGGGAGACCAGCCATTGCTATACTACAATTATTTTAACCAATCCCAAGACGTGTTGGTGAATAAACAAGCTCATTTGAGTGAAACAGAAAAGGATAATTCACATCCCTTCCAGAGGAGTAACAAAGTCGCGTATTCTCCGATAAGAGGCGGTAGTCCCTCCATTGGGGACAGCAGCCACAACACTCGTTCTACAAACGAAGAAAAGCTGCACAATGAATTGTATAAAGCTAATAATGCATTAGTTGAAGCCAACAATATAAATAAGCAACTGAATGTTACAATTGCATGGATGCAGGAGATGAAGACGCTTAAAAACGAAGTTAAAGCTCTTAAGCCAAAGGAGGACATCGGTTCTACTCTTAACCAGAATACAACTCCACAAGAGTATCATACGGATATACCGATCTCTGCTGTGGGTGACCTTCATTTCTCGGATACTCGTGGGATTCAAATGGAAACCGAATTTAAAAAAAACATAGAGGGTGATGCCTCTTTAAAAGCATCAACTTCACCAGCTATTGAGTTGGGTCTCCTAAGCTATGATGGAATGGTAGATGCCACAAGGGCCACCACTCTTGATTATCTTAACGTCCGGACCAAGGAAAAGGTGGAACAGTCCACCTCTTCTACTACGGACACCTTCTGTGATGACAACATAAGTGTAATCTCTCAGTTATCGGGCACCTCAACCATTGGTGTTGATATTGGGAACATGTCCCTCAACGCCGGGGAATGGGTTAAGCTCAACTCCTTCGAAAGAAGGCGTTTTAAAAAGGGGCTCAAGGAAGGCAAAACTAGAGAAGAGGCTCTAGCTGCTGCTAAGTCCGCGACCCCTCTGAAAGCATCCTCGGGGCCTGTTGCTCCTACCCTAGACAAGAGGTCTGGTGGTAAGCGTGAGAGGTCTTTCGAGGTTGCTCCGGAATCAAATAAACCACCTGCCAAAAAAGCAAAAGAAGGGCCTTCTCCGGTAAAGCCCTCTTTCAGCCAGGTAGCAGGCAGTGTTAAGCTGGGCATCGTACCAGGTGATCTCAGTGGCAATCCTCTTAGTATCGAGCAAATGGCAAACATACAGGAGTGTGTCATTGACCTCATTATTGGGATGCAAGGCTCAAACCACAAGCCGCAATTCCTTGGCTGTTTCCGGAGAACAGGTTGGCTATTTTTTATATGTTCCGATCATTCCACAGCGGAATGGATGAGGAACAGTTTTGTAAGCCTAAGGGAAAAAATTGGTCTGAACATAACTTTGGTGGAAGAGGATGATTTTCCTCGGCCAAACATCGTTAGGGGGTTCTTTCCACAGAGCCTTAGCTTAACTAGCGAGAAGATTCTCGCTACCATGGCCGCGCAGAACGATGGTCTCGCGGCCAACTCATGGAAGATACTGCAACGGACGACAACTGGCGCACTCGTCCATTTGGTTATGGCCGTAGGCGAGTCTTCCATGAAGAAACTACGCGAATCCAACGGGAACATCGCATACCGCTTTGGTAGGATAAAACTCCTTCTCAAGAAGGATTCCCCCTCTACCAACCCAACCACTGGAGTCAGCTCCAGTAAGGAGGGTACTTTACCAGCCCCAGTAGTAGGCACAATCACAGACGAGGAGGCATCCAGGAACAGCAGCGCTATTGAGCATTCTGTTCCTGCTGCCTCTTCGTCGGGAGCACGATCAACGGATCTCTCCGCAACTCCTACTGTGGGATCGAGTAAATCAGCACTCACCCCGAAAACTAAGCATATGGGCGCTCGGGGTGTTACTGGGAAAAGTGGCAGAAACAGGCCAAGTCCCGCAAAGCAGACGGCTGGCAAGCAGCCAGGAGCGTAGAGCTCCTTTACCCTAATCATCCAGTATGGCTGGTACTATTAGGGTACTACAAGCGAATCTGCATCACGCAAAAGGAGCTTCGGATACCTTTTGCAACAGGTTCGCGAAACATCACTTAACCCTTGGCCTTATCCAGGAACCTTGGGTTAATGGAGGAAAAATCAGAGGCCTCCACCTCAAGTCATGTAAGTTGATTTACGATCGAAGGGAGGAAGTTCCCCGAGCAGCAATATTTGTTTCATCTAATATTAACGTTCTTCCAATTCCAGAGTTCACCACTAAGGATTTGGTTGCAGTAATCCTGGAGGTTCCGACTAGCAGGGGAATGCAGGAGACAATATGTGCCTCTGCGTACTTCCCTGGTGAGTCGGTTAGTGCTCCACCTGTAGTTGTACAGGATCTGGTGGATTACTGCAACCTAAAAAACAAGCATTTCATCATAGGCTGCGATGCTAATGCACACCATATCATTTGGGGCAGCAGTGATACAAATGGCAGAGGTGAGTCCCTTTTAAATTATCTTATGAGTAGTCACATAGACATTTTAAATAAAGGTTCGAACCCCACTTTCATAAACTCGACTCGGCGAGAGGTGTTGGACCTCACTTTGTCAAGTCAGTTTATTTCCAACTCTGTTGCAAACTGGCATGTTTCAAGCGAAGCTTCTCTGTCGGACCACATGCACATCAGGTTCGATATACCGGGAGTGATCATACAGGCAACAGAGCGTCGTATCCCTTGTTTTACAAATTGGAAAACATATAGGGATATTTTATTTATCAAAGCAGACATGCTGCCAACATCTTTGAGTTCAATTAGTGACCTAGAAACCGCAGCTGGTCTGCTTAATGACGTGCTCCTATCTTCCTACGAAAGCAGCTGTGTGGTGCGTAACGTTGTGGTTAATCGCAAAGTTCCATGGTGGAACGAACAGCTGGCTAAACTTCGTAAGAAGGTTAGGAAATTATTTAATAGGGCAAAGCATTCCAATGAGTGGAATGAATATAGGCAAGCCCTAACCAGTTACAACACAGAACTAAGGCGTTCCAAACGCCTCACGTGGAGGAAAAACTGTGGAAATATCGAGGATATACCTACAGCTGCTCGACTCCATAAAGTTCTAGCTAAAGATCAGTCCAACGGGATTGGGCTTCTTCTGAAATCCGATGGTAGTTATACATCAGGTCGCAAAGAGTCGCTCGAAACCCTGCTTCAAGTGCACTTTCCGGGCTGCACTGTTTGCGACACAAATACAATCACTAACTCCATATCTGGTACACACATGGGTGTAAATATGGGTTGGGTTAATAGTTTATCCGGTAAGCTTTTTACTCCGGATAAAGTCAAATGGGCCATTAACTCTTTTCAGCCTTTCAAGGCTCCAGGAGGGGATGGAATCTTCCCAGCCCTCCTCCAAAGGGGCCTGGACTTGATTACCCCTGCTCTGGTGGCCTTGTTTAGAACTAGCTTCAATTGGGGTCACATACCACAGGCTTGGAGTCAAGTAAACGTGGTTTTTATCCCAAAGCCTGGCAATCGGCCATGTGAACTTCCTAAGTCCTTTCGACCTATCAGTCTTACATCGTTTATTCTCAAAACCATGGAACGACTTATAGATCTTCATATCAGAGACTGGTTAACTGCAACCAGACCTCTAAATCCAAATCAATTCGCCTATAGGAAAGGCAAATCCACAGAGGGTGCGCTGCATCTACTTGTCACCAAGATTGAAGCAGCCTATCGCTCGAAAGAAATTGCTCTGTGTGCATTTCTGGATATTGAGGGAGCTTTTGACAATACTGGATACGACTCAATTGCTAGGGCAATCAAGCGTAGAGGTATTGACGATCCGACTAACCACTGGATTAGTTCCATGTTGGTTAGTAGGAAGATTACATCTAAATTAGGTAATGAGTCAGTCACGATTACGGCAGCAAGAGGGTGTCCGCAGGGCGGTGTCCTGTCCCCTTTGCTGTGGTCACTCGTGATCGACGAGTTGCTTGATAATTTACATCTACTTGGGTACGATGCCATTGGTTATGCGGACGATTTGGTTATCATAGTCTCTGGAGGGCATGAACGTACGATGTCCGCCAGCATGCAACAGGCTTTGCTTGTTATTTCGAATTGGTGCACTGGGGAGGGCCTTTCGATTAACCCTAGCAAAACAGTCCTGGTGCCCTTCACCAAAAGACGTAATTTGAACCTTGGTTCAATTAGTCTTAATAATATAAATATCGGATACTCCAATGAAGTCAAATATCTGGGTGTTGTCCTAGATAAGAAACTAACTTGGAACTCTCATATTACTTCAACTACCGAACGCGCGGCCAGGGCCATGTGGGCCTGCCGGCGTATGTTCGGCAGGACATGGGGCCTGAACTCAAAAATGATCTACTGGATGTACATCATGATAGTGAGGCCAATTGTAACATATGGGGCAATAGTTTGGTGGCCTAAGGTACAGCAAAAAGTTATTATGAACAAGCTGACCTCATTACAGAGACTAGCATGTCTCGGAATTACAGGTGCTATGCGCACCTGCCCTACGGCGGCAATGGAAGCTCTCATCGGGCTCACTCCACTTCATATCCACGTCAAAAAATCAGCTGCTACCTGTGCAGCTAGATTGAAGCTCGTGAATCAATACAGTCATGATGACCATATGGGTCACCTGGACATTTTGAATGAACTTCCAGACCTGAATATGTTTTTTAGTGTCCCGGACGTTATGCCGAAAGAACTCTGCTTTGGCAGGAATTTCGTGGTAACAATCCCCGATAGAACAGACTGGGATACTGGGTTACCGCAGATGGAACCTAACAGCCTAGTCTGGTACACTGATGGATCAAAAATGGATAGTGGAGTCGGCATTGGTGTCTTTGGACCCAATCACAAAATATCGAAATCACTGGGTACTTACCCCAGTGTTTTTCTAGCCGAAATTCACGCCATCGAAATCTGCGCCTCTATTATTATGACTAAAGGTCTTAAAGGCGCATCCATCCACATTTTGTCTGACAGCCAAGCAGCACTGAAAGCATTGGCTTCTAACTGCTTGGTTTCCAAGTCGGTTCAAAGTTGTTATAAACTGCTACAATCTCTCTCTTGTCAAAACAAAGTAAGGTTGTGGTGGGTGCCTGGTCACATGGGCATCACTGGAAATGAGATAGCCGACGAACTTGCACGGGCAGGCTCGTCGACTACACTCATTGGCCCTGAGCCTTTTTGTGGTATCCCGTGGGCTTCTGCAACCTACACAATCAGTAAATGGGAAAAAATACAGTGCTTGACTTATTGGAACTGTATTCCCGGCCTTAGACAAGCCAAATCTTTGATCAGACCATTTCACCACAAAAATTTGGCGATCAATTTCAGCAAAGAAAATATTAGGAAACTTGTGAGTTTTCTCTCAGGTCACTGTAACCTGAGATATCATTTGAACAAAATGAACCTGTCCACAGAGACGGAGTGCCGACTCTGTTTGGAAGAGACAGAAACCGCAGAACACATACTATGTGAGTGTGTTGCTCTGTGCACACGGAGGTGGATTCATTTTGAAGAGAGGTATCTGACCCCGGAGAAATGTAAATTGGCCTCTATAAACAGCATTCTCGCCTTTATTAGAGAGGTGGAGAAGCTCCTGGAGTAACAGTACCCAACAGCACAAAAGATCTTTTAGGTCGTAGTGCTAGCCGCTTTTGGGCAGGGACGTAAAAAAAAAAAAAAAAAAAAAAAAAAAATCATACGGATGAAGAAGAACTAGCTCGAGAAACTGAGTGGATTATAGTTAAAGGTGGGAGAAAAAAAGGAGACGGAATAATACGCCCTCCCCACCTCAATTAAAGGATAATGATCCAAATATTATCCAGAAATAACCAAAAAAAATACCTCCACCACCACCAATAGAAATAGATGAAGTCAAAGACTACGATGTACTCTATGAGAAAATAAAAACAATAACTGCTACTGATAAGTTTAATGCAAAGGTGATGAATGGAAACACCATCAAAATAAACTTAGAAGATGCTGAAACATACAGAAAAATGACAAAAATGTTAAATGAAGAAAAACGTGCTTGGCACACGTTTGAAGATAAACAAACCAGACCAATTAGGGTCATGGCTAAAAACTTACACTCTACGTGTAAATCAGATAAAATAATTGATGACCTGAAAGCAAAAGGATTTAAGGCAATTGAAGCATCGATTAAGCTAAAACGGAGAGACCAGTACCTCTCAACATGTTTATGTTGACCTTCGATACTGATGAAGGTATCGAAAAAATTTATCAAATTAAGTACATCTTGGGGTGCAAAGTGGTTATTCAGCCTCTAAGAAGATCTAAGCTTATACCACAATGTAAACAATGTCAAGCCTATGGACATACACAAAAATATTGCAACAGGGAACCCAGGTGTGTCAAATGTTTAGGTAAACATCATACCAAAGATTGTGTAAAAGCCCAAAATGTTCAACCTAAATGCGTTCACTGTGGAGAAACCCATACACTACAGAGGATGCAGCGTTGCTATTGAACTGCAAAATATCAAAAATAAGAACGTGATTGCTAAAATTCCAAGTTTATTCGGGAAACAAGTGGTTAAGATGAACCGACCCGAAGTAAATCGTAGAGTGTCGGGAACTACTCAAGGACAATTTGGTAAAATGACTTATGCTCAAGTAATGATGAGCAACGGAACTGCTAAAAATGACGATATAAGTCAAACACTTAAATTAATTTTAAGCAGACTAAATACATTTGATGAGCGATTACAGAAACTAGAGTACAGCACTAAGGGAGCCATCCCTAAACAGAAAAATGGCCAATGATCTTAGAATCTTATGTTGGAATGCCAATGGACTGATGCAACATCAACAAGAACTGCAAGTGGTCCTGGACACAGAAAAAATCGATGTATGTCTCATCAAGGAAACACACTTCACTAGACAATCAATCATTAAATTTAAAAATTATCAAATATATCACACTATTCACCCTGGAAACACAGCTAAAGGAGGTAGTGCTGTTATAATTAGAAATAGTATTCATCACTATGAGGAGTTAAAATATGAAAGGGAAGAAATACAAGCAACTGCTGTTACTGTCAAATCCAAAAGTAGTTCTATTTGTATTGCTAGTATTTACTGCCCACCGAAGCACTCAATGAAAGAAAAAGATTATCTCGAGTTCCTCAGTAAATTAGGAAAACGATTTGTACTTGGAGGAGACTTTAATGCAAAAAATATCCACTGGGGATCCAGATTAACAACGACTAAGGGTAAAGAACTCCTAAAAGCTATCAGAAAATGAAGTTGTGAAGCCCTCTCAACTGGAAAACCAACCTACTGGCCAACTGATCCAAACAAAGTACCAGATCTGATTGATTTCTTTATAAAAAAGAACATATCTGTAAATTATGTACAAGTAGATGAAAGCCACGACTTAAATTCTGATCATTCACCAATACTTCTAACGTTAAGTGAAAAAATCATTCAGAAAGAAAGAAACCCATTCCTAGTAAATAATCACACTAATTGGGTATGCTTTAGACTATCGCTAGAAGAAAAAATTAACTTAATGGTTCCATTAAAGACTGAAGAACAATTAGACAAAGAAGTTCACAAATTTGTAAACGATATACAGCAATCAGCTTGGGAAAATACTCCTGAAATTAAAACGAAAATCAAGGGAAACAATTACCCTATGGAAATTAGGGAACTCCTCGCAGAAAAAGGAAGAGCGAGAAGAGTATGGCAACAAACAAGGGCCCCCCAAGATAAATCTCATTTGAACAATCTCACTCAACAATTAAGAAGAGAGATCAAAGAATTGAAAGATGAATCAATCAGCAACTGTTTAAGAAAATTAACTAATGATAACAGTACTGATTATTCTCTTTGGAAAGCAACCAAAAGAATCAAAAGACCAATAATGCAGATTCCCCCAATAAAAATAGCAGGTGAGAAATGGGCTAGAAATAATGAAGACAAAGCTCGAGTTTTTGCCGAACACCTCGAAAAAATATTCCAGCCACATGAAGACCAAACGTTGGAAGCCGAGATAATAACTGAACAAGCTGTGCAAGAAAGTAAAGAAATCCTACCGACAACACCAAAAGAAGTCATGCGTGAGATAAAAGCTAATATGAATACGAAAAAAGCTCCTGGGTACGATCTTATTACTGCAGAAATCTTAAAAGAACTGCCAAGGAAAGCTCTGGTGAAACTCACCAATCTTATAAATGCAGCATTTAGAATCAAATGTGTACCAAGCTTATGGAAAATTACAGAAGTAATTATGATCCCAAAACCTGGGAAACCACCACACATAACATCGTCTTATAGGCCAATTTCGCTATTGCCAGTCATGTACAAACTCTTTGAGAAGCTTCTGGTAAAAAGATTAAATCCGATAATCGAGAGTAAAAACTTGATCCCAAATCATCAGTTCGGTTTTCGCAACCAACACTCAACAATTGATCAAGTACACAGAATAACCAGTATAATTGAGAAAGCATTAGAGGAGAAAAAAGTCTGTTCAACAGTATTTCTAGACGTTGCACAAGCGTTTGATAGAGTGTGGCGTGAAGGACTTAACCACAAGTTAAGGAATCTTCTACCAATGCAATTTGCTAAGATACTGGAATCATACTTGAAAGATCTTCAGGATTAAGTTAGATGATACATCTTCTGAATTGAAATAAAATGCAGGTCTTCCACAGGGCAGTGTATTAGGGCCGGTTTTATACCTAATATACACTTATGATCTTCCTACATTAGAAAACAACACAGTGGCAACTTTTGCAGATGATACGGCGATCTTAGCTGTTGGAAAAAGCAACGAAAAATCAACACAGAAGTTACAATCAGCTATAACTCAAATATATAAATGGACAAAAAGATGGAGAATAAAACTAAATGAAGCTAAATCAGTTCACATCAACTTTACAAACAGACGAATCGAACATATTCCGATTACCATAAATCGGGAAATAATACCGCATGCGAACACAGCTAAGTATCTCGGCATGACCCTGAATGCTAAACTACGATGGAAAGCACACGTCAAGAAGAAAAGTGAAGAATTAAGACTTATTAAGGAACTATTCATTATCAACATACAACAAGCTTCTACTTTATAAGCAAATATTGAAACCGATTTGGACTTATGGTATTCAGCTTTGGGGTTGTACCAAACAGAGCAGCGTAAATATCATCCAAAGATTTCAGAATATGGTATTAAGGAACATCGTTGATGCACCTTGGTATGTCAGGAACAATGACAATCATAGGGACCTTAAAATGAACCTCATCTTAAATGAAATCCAGGAAAAAGCACGGAGACATGAAGAAAGGCACCGCCAACATGTGAACATTGAGGCAACTCAGCTCCTAAGCATCACGAATTTAGTACGCACTACGCAGACTTAAAAGAACCAAACCTTTTGAGCTGGTGTGATTGTCAGTTTAAGCAGCATTTTGCTGATCTAAAATCCACTACAAAGATGTGGTTTACTTCAATTTACCAAACACTACGGAACGCCAATGGGAAGAAGCCATAGATTAATTTAAGTTAGTAAATTAAGTCAGAAACAAATTGCTCATTAGTCCAGGAGACTAGATTGTAATTACATAAAATAAATAAATAAAATTTATTTTAAATAAAAAAAAAATGTTAACTTTTTGGTGCACGGTTATAAATGAGCAGATGTTCAAATGTCTTAAAATTCACTTTCATTGATTTTTAATGTCAATATTTGTAGATGATGCCGTTTTATTTAAATTAATTTCTAGTTCACTTTGTATTAAATTGCCTGGTAAAGCAATTTGTTGATCATTCATAATTTGTTGTCACTTTGGACTACACTGTGCATTTTTGCTTTTATTAATAACCAATAAGATGAAAATTTGAAAATTAATAACTGCTGATTCAACTTAAATCAATCAATTTAAAATTTAATTCACGAAGAAAGACAAAAACCCATCTTTCAACGTCGAGCGTCACCATACCATAAACTAGAATAAATATAAAATAAAAAACAAAAAAATCGTTGTTTTATTTGAAACAAGATGAATGCAGATGAGAAATTAAAAGAGAATTATTATTAAATTAAAACTATAAATTAATTTTTTCACAAACTACAATATATTTATTTGTCATTTTTCAATCAAACAAAATACAAGTTTTTTAAACTAAATTTTTTCATCATTTTTTACTTTTGTAAAATATATTAAAATATTTTTTATTAATCCTTAATTTATAATAGAAATACTGATTTATTACGTTTTGCTTCTATTTTTTTAATATGTAATAACATAAGAAAATTTAAATAGTAGTTTTTAAGCATCTTTCATCTTTTCTATAAAGTTTTTGCTGTGTGTACGTAGAAAAGATACAATATATTGTTGATATAATACGTTGATATAGAAAATTTTAAAAATAAAAAATAATAGTATTCAAAACACATAGAAAAATTGGTGCGATCATTATAATTAATTAGTTGATTCAATAAAAAAAAAATATTAATAAAATACGTATGTCTTTCGTATAAATAAAAGTAATATTTATAATAAAAATATAATTTTATATTTAGCTGCTTTCAGGTTTTAATTTAATTTCGGATTTTTAATTTAAATTTTAAATAGAGAAAACCTAAATTTGTTATATTGATGTAGGACTACTTAGGGATTCAGTTCTATTGGCACGTGATTTTCAAGTGGTTAATTTGTTCGAGATTATATTCAATTTTAAACTAAGAATTTTGTATTTGAAATTTTTTTTAGTTATGAGGCTATTTTTAAAACCACCTAATCTTAAATTTTGGCATAAAATTTTGATTACTTTCATTCTTGGTTTAAATGTTTTTCAGAATAAAATATTAATTACAATATTCTCTTATTCTGTGTTCTTTTTTGTTTTTAAATAATAAATATAATTAAAACTTTACGTTAAATATTTAAAAATATTTTTTTATTAATTAAAAATAAGAAGAAAAGTTCCATCCTATTTTTATTTTATTATAAATTTACTTTAAACAGCATCAGTTGGACTTTGAAATTCTGATAGCGCGTGCACTGGATTTTGTACTTTCTTTTGCGATCCTTTACGTACTTTTGCACGAACTTCTTCTGGTTTTTCAGGTCTTACCAATGGTTTCTTTTCGGGCGCCTTCATTTTCCAAACGACTATTGGTGACTGTAAAGAAATTGTCGAAATACGCAATTAATTTATTTTTTATATAATTTACTTTTAGTTTTTTTGAGCCAATAGATGTTTAGTAATAAAACAGTTTCTCTATTGGTTTAGGGCTCTTTACTATTATTATTTTTTAACTAGTTTAAGCTTTAGCTTTCGAACACTATTCGGGTCAATTTCAAAAGCGTATTAAGAAATAGGTATATATAAAAATTGTTTCTTTTATATACAAATTAAAAAATAAAGCAATCAGAAAACTTTAGTAAAACCGATTTCTCATGGATATTTTTCGAAAAAAAGTCTATACTATGGCGCTTTCATATAAAGGTTTTCTCATAGACTAAATTCTTATTATAGAAACGTGTTAATACGAATAAAAACAACAGTTTCAAAATTTAAAGGCTGAAACAAATAGCTGTACACAAAACGTTTAAATTTTTTCCCGTTCATTATATTTTACCGTTGAATTTTATTTTGCTTTTGGTTTATACAAAATAGACACAAGCCAATTTTTATTTTCCATTTCCCTTTTTCTTGTTAATTCCAGTTTGAATTACTAACTATTCGCACCCGCTATCATATGGACTGGCACTCTATAATAAGTGATTTTTCCAAACTTAATTCTCGTATTTTGCATTAGATGCACCACAACCCCAACACATTTGATTTACATGACAAATGCGCCATATCTGACACGTCAAATTTAACAAAAATTATATTCCTGTCTCCATTTTATAAAATAATTAATGTTTATTTCACCTGTTTATCTAAAATCAATCATTTTTTATCGAGAAATTTTATGTTCGTAACAGGATTTGAAAGCTAAAGATTTATATAGTTAAAACGTAAAAATATTAAGAGCCCTAAACCAATAAACATTGTTTTATTAAAATTTTTTATGGTTAAATTAATATATTCTTTAGTTTTTAAGGTAATTAAATTTTGTATTTTGGGTTTCTTATAGATTTTCTAGACAAATACAAACAGGGTTAAAAATCTATAAGACTCTATTTCAACAGATTATTTCCATTTCCATTTTTATATTAGCCACTTCTAAAATTTAAAATATTAACTATATTATTTTGCAATAAGTTTAAAGGAATAAATATTTTTGGACATTTATTAAATAACAAGAGCAGTACCTCATTAGAGTGTACTGATAAAAATTTTTGATGTTCTTCGAACCACGTAACATAAAAACTTCAACAAACGAGAATTTTTCAACGACAAAAGACTTTATTTTGTACTAAATTAACTGCATATATGGTGCATTTTCCTGTCCATAGACAAATGGCATCCTCTATAGTTGGTCGGGTTTTGATTTATCGAGTTCGCAGCCGCTGGCATTATATAGGTTGACACATACTACACACAGCGTGTAGTGTACAGTAGTTCTTTGAATGGCCAAATTACTGGTAAATGGTACATTGTAACACTGAGTTCCGTTTGTGCGGCTCTTCCACTAAAACTCTTCTATACAGTAAATATTTCAACTAAGGACGTGTTCGAAGTTTGAAATAATTTTGTTTTTGTAATAATTTTGACAGGATTGAAATAATTTTCTTTTCCATATTTTGTAATAAGTGGTATTTGTACTATTTTTGAGACATAAATTAACGTAATAAGGCTTAGTTATTGTTATTGCGCGCTTTTGTTTATGAATATTATTACAGCAGTGTCAAATTTACAACACGTAGTGGCTGTGATAATTTGGTTGCATACAAAATAATGTCATAATTATAACAAAGTATATATTTTAGAAATGCTTTTGGTTTTTCAGCCTTATTATGTATAAATCACAACAGGAATACAAAATACAAAAAGCAACAAAAGTAAATAGTTTTTATTTACTCTTGTATTTATCGGCCACATTCGGGTGATTTTCATAATTACAAGTGTAAAATAATGACAAGTTTTGCTTAGTTATTATGTGTTTAGACAAGTTATTTTTAATAATAAAATTAATTTTATTATAAAAGTTAACTTTAAAAATAATTAAGGGCCTTATCATGAGCTCCGATGGAGTGGAAAATGTTTCCCCACCGTAATTTCCTTACAAGAAGTAGAACGAACCCAGAAAATGATAATTTTCGGAAGGAAAATATTTTATTATTCCATCGGAACTTATCGATAGTATTTTGTAATTCCATTGGAGCTTATAATATCAATAACATTTCGGGATGAATTTTAATTTCCGATGGAGAGAAGTGGATAATGGAACTCACAATAACCCCTATAATACATATGTGAATTTGCAAGTAAAATAAAAATATTTTTTAAACCTGAAAGTACTTAGTACACACCTATTAAGTTTCAAAAACTCAAAATAAAAATTCTATATTTCATTTTAATGAAGATTCTATATTTCATTTTAAATAAAAATACTATATTTCATATTTGAATTATGTAAATTAGTTTCATTTGATTGGTAACGTTTAATTTTATAGAAAGAAATCATTTCAATTTGTTGAAAAATAATTTAATTTTAAGTGATATTTTAAAAAAATCAAAATATGTACATATATTGCAGAAAAGTAATGTAAAGTTGAAGGCAATCCATTCCACACACAACTGCAACATTTTAAAGTTGTATAAAGTGAAGTATTTTGTCAACGTTACAAATCACATATTTGGTACGACTGTTATATTTACCGAAGGAACTAGCTCATATTTTACGTTAAAAATTCACGATATCTTAGTTTTTGCTATAATTCACGTGTAAAATGAACCAAATCAAATATTTGATACCAACCGAATGTTCTAAAAAACTAAAAATGTTGAAGCGATGCGTCTGGTATGAAAAGTACTTTAAAGTACTTTTGGTTAAACTCCATTCGCCTCAAAATTTTTAGTTACCACAATTATAAAGCTTAGCCACTTTCATACCGCTGGTGTCGACTTTAGATATTCGGTTGCTATTAAATATTTTGTTTACTTTTATTTTACACATGAATTATATATTTAGCAAGATCAAAACTATTCTGAATTCGTCCAGACCAAGATTCTTGTGTAAACGTATAACGGACCAGCCTAATATGTGACAAAACTCTTGGCTTTATACAACTTTAATATGTTACAGTCGCTTGTGTCACGTATTGCCTTGGCTTTTCAGGTAACTTCTTTTTCAGGTCGCCCTCGGAGGATCAGTGGGTAGAGCCTTATTTTGCAACTTGGGGGTCCGTAGTTCGAATTCCGGTGTGACAAGAAGAAACTTGTCACGATTGAGGCGTGTTGTATATTGTATATGAATGTAGTGTTACTAGCTTTTCCTTCAAAGGACATTAAATCCAATGGAAGAGTATTATTATTATTACTGAAGGGCCATGTGGGCGTTCAAGCCACAACGCACTGCGACTTAAAATATCTTTTGTGATTGCACCCTTCTCCATTAACCATCCAGTCAATATTCAAGCTCTTAATGAACCTGATAATACTACCAGCCAGTACATGATACAAAATATCTGGGCTCATTGTTCTGGAAGAGTAACATTGATTTTGGTTGTTAGAAATATATTATTTTATATCAAATTGATGTTATTTCTACAAAATTAAACATTTTTAATCTAATAAAACTAATTTACATAATTTAAAAATTACATAAATAATTTTTATGTTTAAAACTCAAAGCGTGCAGTGAAAAGTACTTAATTGTTTTATTTTAACCAACCCACTTCGTTCCAATTCATTGAACAAAATTCTAAATATGGCCCTGATCTACTTTAGTCTTCCTCTTGTTCCCACAGAATTTTTCACGCTTGACGTTTGCTTATTTCGACTCTAAACAATATATTATATGTCATTGCTCACAATAAAGTAAATCATGCATGTTTACAAAAAAAAAAAATGATCATTCGCAACTAGTAATATCGAGTTACGAACTACAAATTATAGTAAACAATCTTACTGTAATTTACTGCAAATAATCTTACTGTAATTTACTGTAAATACAACATTTATACTTGAATAATTCATAGAAATAAAATTTATTTCAAAATACATTAACAAAAATATAATTTTAAAAGCCCCAAAATATATACTTACAGCATTCTACACTCAGTTTTAGAAAAAATTTGGTTTTACAATTCCAATTTAAAAAAAAAAATATTTTTTGATAAATTTGTAAAAAGTTAATTTTTGCATAAAAAAATTTGGAATATTTTTGTAATTTGCAATTTTTATAATGTAATATCGATAACACTATTTACTTGTAGCAATAATTTGATAAGTAAATTACGGTTTAATCACGAAAGGGAGACGTACCCCTTTCAGAATTAGCTTAATCATTGATGGATTTGTACAATGCAGTTATGTTTTAATATATTTTAGCTATTTCGTCTGCTCCTATTTAGTAGTAAGTTATTAATGTCGTATTTTATTGACACAAAAAAACTGATCTAGATAAAAAAAATTAACTCAGATCAATTTATACAATGAAAAGCAAAGCATTTTTTGATCTAGGTTCCATTTTTGTGAATCAATAGAATACGACATAAATGTGCTTTTGTTCGTGGAGAAAACAAAACAGAACTCATACTGAATTTATTACTCTCGTTGTATACAATTGTTATTTTAACTATTACAGGCATTTTAAAGATATTTTATAACAAAAGTTTAATTGAAATATTTTCGTTTAATCTCATTTTATGCTAAGCTTGTAAATTTGTTTGTGAAAATCGAGCCCAAAATAAAAACATAAGAAGGCAAATTCGTAATCTTTAGATTAGATCTTCTGCTATTTGAGTTTTTTATGTGTTTCATAAATATTAAAATTAAGTTATTTTGAAACATTTTACGATATTTTCATATAAACTGCTGTTAGTTTTCCTTAACACTCAAAAAAATGTCACATATTTTAGCTGTCAAATAATCGATCCATTGATACCACGCCAACACAATAAAACCGTTCAATATAAATTTCCCATAGCAAAACATATTTGAAATATTATCTTTAGGCTTTGCTTTTATTAAATGTTGCTTTTAGAATGTAGTAAACAAATTCCGTGTACATAATAATATTATTTGTTGTGATACAAGTGCGGAAAGTGCACATTGCAGAACGTAGAAGAAAATTGGAACACGAGCCTTAACAAGGCCACGAGTTTTGCAGTGGTTTCTTATTTCTACGAAATATAAGAATTATTCGTAATTAAGGAAAATTCTTCTAAGGCCGTGCCCAAATACTGTGATAATACCGTGATAAAAAATGGAGGTGTGACCAACACACGACTTTCTTTTACGAACAGAGAATTTTGAGAAATTTTATTTTGTTTTATAATTTTTAAATTGTTTTTAATTTTTTATTTCTATTTTTTATTAGCTTTTGGAAACATTTGGTATTAAGTAGATTTTGTAAACCTTATACTTTTTAAAATATTTGCAAATGAAGAAACACTTTACTACAGATTTTTTATAACACAAAACGCTTGGATGGTAACCTGAGTTAGAACTCATGGCTTTTTTATTCTGGCTTGTCAGTGGACAAGCCATAGAATGGCTTCATGTGATAGGAATGGGAATCATGTTTTTTCCTTAAAATGTAGTTTGTTGGCTATTTCTAATCACATTTACTACTAAAATATTTCACATGGATCTGTCAAAAAGTCAAAATGTATCATACGGAACGACTGCAATAATTCGAATGAGTGTGTTTTATGCCAAAAATTATTACATGTGAATATTTAACACGGTATTCGGGCACGCCCTAAATGTGTAAATGAAAAAAATTCAACAATTGTGGAAATCGTGTACCCATAGACTGTATAAAAATTAATGATTTAGTTCTAATAAAACCATATTAACCCTTTGCAATCGAAGGTTTTTGTGAGCTGTAAGACTAGCACTTGAAGCAATATTCAAGATACCTTAGCAAATTAATAAATTTGAATTTGTTTTTTGGAAAACATGAGCGGTTTCCTAAGCTAAAGCCTGAATTCCATTGCAACTAAAAGTTTGTCAATAAAAATAAAGGAAGATAAAAATATGAAATCGGTGGTTGTGTGAAAGAAACACAAAACGAAGTCAGTCAAGATTTGACTTACATCAAATGTGTGTTTGTGTCAGTGGATCGCCATAATTATGGTCAAAAATTATCAAATCGAGATCATTTCAACTAACACATCTGCATAAATATTGTTATGAAAAATATTTCTCGCACACACTAATAATTTTAATAGCATGGCGATTTTATGGTACAGATTTTTTAATTTTGGTTTTATGATGAAAAATATTCGAAAAATAATAATTCTGATATGAGCATTAATAATAATTAAATTTTTAGATAATTTTGAGATGTGAAAATAATCGTATTAATGCTAATACTTAATTTGTTTAATAATTGTTGGTTATGTTTTTGTTTGATGTCAAAATTTAACCATAAAATCATGATAAAAAAAAATAAAAATATTGCTTTTTCTTTGGCACTCTAATGGATTAGTTTTTGCTTGTCCTTTTTTGACTTGAAGTAAAGTTCAGTCAATTCTTCAAATTGGAATACAGGCTTTACATATATTTGTTGTGATTGTATTTTAGTTAAATATAGAAGAATACAACACAAGTACTTCACCTATTATGAAATTTGTGACTTCGGACTTTTACGATATCGAAAAATCCTCCCTATTATGAAACGAAAAAAGAAATTCCCCCAGAATTTTTTCGAAGGGACATGGCAAAATTCAACTGCTATTTAGTTGGCGGATTTTGTTAAGATTGATAGATAAAACAAACTCAAAAACAGTCGTCAGTAACTTTTATGATAATTTCGCAACAGAAGTACTTGACTTTTTGGTAATTTTTCCCATGTATATCAACTTAAAAAAACATAATTTTTTTCGCGTATGAAAAAAGTAGTTTTCATAAGTTGTTATGAAAAGGGAAAAATTACCAAATAGATGAGAAAATTATATATCCGTCAGGTTCTTCTGTTGCGAAATTACCATAATAGTTACTGACTACTCTTTTTGAGTATGCATGGACATGATGGTATTTTGTGTTATTGTGGAAAATAGATTTTTTGTAAATGATAAATTTATAATATATGTAGAATTATAATTATCAATTTATATGAATATTATAAATTTGATAAACCTAGTTTCATAATTGGGTAAATAGCGTATCGCAATGAAAAATATTATGAAATATTATGGAATCATTTTCAAACCATTTTGCAATTTAGAAATGGTGTAGCAATACAATTGCGACACGATTTCTCGCAAATTTCTGTTTCTGCCTTAAAATAAATCATGTTGAATAAATCTTAGTCTTACACTGAAGAAATTTATCTAATTGCCTTTTTGTGTGTTTCTTGCAACTTCTTTGAGGTTCTTTTTAGCCAACTATCACACGTCCTAGAGAGTTGAAATTTTGTCATCAGATCAATCTCATTGAGCATTTAATGTATCTAATTTTAACAGATCCTCGAATGACCTGTCCAGGATCCGTTACAGGAGAGTATATAATTCATTCAAAACAATCGCTAAATTAAATTCAAAATTTAAGGGGAACGAAAAATTCCTGTTTTTAAAGTTATATTTGTTGTTAGTGTTGATAAACTGTGTTTAGTGATATGTATAACTTTATTTGTGTGAAATAGGCTGTAAATTTTGTTTTAAAATGAGAACAAAATATTTTATTTGATGATTTTTGTATTTGTTTGGGGCGAAAATTTCCCTGTTTTAGATAGTTCTATTTGATGTTGGACTTGATAAAACGCGTTTACTTTATAACTGTGTTTATTCAGTGTAAGATAGAGTCAATTGGCAGCTTAAGCTCAATTCGCTAGAATCCAGCCAACAATGGCGAATATGTAGTTATGTTGACAAAAAATTCAACTGGCAAGTTAAGACTGATTTACATTCAAAAAATTTCGCAGATGCAGATGTCAAATCAAAAATTCGTTTTCTTTACACATAAAAAAATTTAAACAAAAAATGTCATAAACCAATGCAAATGATTGGTTTTCTTATTTATGTAACCTTATCATAGTTATTTATTCACGCATCGACGATTTTACAGAAAAAAGATGAAACTCGACATCTGCAAAAAAAAGCAGACGAGGTTTGTTTGGGTTTGTTTCTCGGGTTTCAATTGACTTTTTTAAGCAGATGATTATTTTTTCTCTTTTTGTCTTTGTACTTTTTCCTATATTGTTTCAATTTTTTTGCAGACGTCGATTGTCGTTGAATGTAAATCAGTCTTTAAGCTCAAGTCACCTATTAAAATTTCATTTTGTACTGCGGAAATAAATGAATTTCTGTATTAAAACAAAAACAAAGTAGCTTTCTTTAATTCTTATTCTGTAAAATAAAAGATATCCGAAAAACGAAGTTTGTTACATTTGCTTGTTATACAACTGGGCATTAATTAGTGGTTAAAGCTGCGGTGTTTGGATCGGGAGATACCGGGTTCGAATCCCGATAGGGGCGGGATGCAAAAGGGATTTTTCATCATCTGATTACGATCGGTGATGACGATGAACACAACTATGACCCCCTGTTGAGAGTGCAGAATCCATGGGCCGACCCACCTTTCGTGTCAGCACTATAGGTTGGTATGAAGCAATGCAATGTGCAGGTGGTTTATACAAAGCGGGTCTATAGCCGTACGTCCTCGATTTGGCTACTACTGCGTAAAGCAGGACGGTAAAATTAACTGCGAAAGAGTTGGGAGTGCCTTGAGCCCCAGAAAAGATTGCAGATTAAAAAAAAAAAAAAATTAGAAAGTGATAATCAGAGTGCATGTTTCTGACCAGCTAATATTTAAAAAATTTTAATTCAGTTCTCGGTTCAATGCCACTTAACTAACGTATGGGCAAGAAAATTTAGACAAATTTAAACCGTTTAAATTTCGGAAATTGTACTTCAATGAATTTTAAAAATTTGGTTACATTTATACATTAATGTAAAAATTGGTTAAAGTTTATTCATTGAGCCTTTCGTACCTTTAAATCTCATCATTGTCGATTTAAATATCGATGTATCGAGTTCCCCGAGAGTTGCTTTAATTTTAGTGCTAAGGCAATTTATATTTTTTGAATGAGATCCTTTGCTATACACTTTCCGCTTAAGATTTGCCCAAAAATCCTCTATTGGACGTAACTGAGGCACATTTGATCAATTTTCCTCTTTTGGTACAAAACGAATACCCAAGTGCCGCATTTCATCTGTGCTTTGGAGTAATAGGCCGATGCTAAATCCGGTCAAAATAGCGTCTTTTGGTTTGCTAGGTGGTTTCTTATAAACTTTTCAACTTTTGGTAAGCATTCGACCTGGTACCTTTCGATGTTAATGGCTAATCCAGCTTTAAAAAATGCAGGTTCCGACATTCCGTTTTGACTTTTTGCCAACCACAGACTTTTTACCAACTTTGTCTGGAAACTTCTCTTTGGGTATGAATTTTACCTTCTCGTCGATATTACATGTGCCATTGTCAAAATAGGATTTGGATTGCCATTTCAAAGCCAGGCAAAGAATTTTGTATAAGTTTTTTAAAAGTTGTTTCTGGACTTTTGTTTATCGGACCCTTTAGGAATAATTTTTCTTTTCCTTAGCTTAATGTTCATTTCGTGTAAGCATTTTTCAATAGTATTTTTGTGACACGGGAATTTTAATTCCTAAAGAACGAAATGCATTGCCACTTAACTTTGATAATGATGACTTCGGACCGCTTCCCGCCTTTCTCTAAACTGCATTTTTATTTTTAAACCTTTTAAATTAAATTATAAATTGTGTATATTTTACAATTCAATTCTAAAAAGTATTTTACAAAGTCAGAAGTTGCTACCTCACGATTTTTTCTCAAAAATTACACACTACTCTTCGCCGCTCAAATTTGTTTTGAGATATATTTTCGTGGCTAATGTTTTTAATCGACTAAATTTTTCACAGATTCTTATACATATTCGCCTTTTTACGTAGAGTATTTGACATCTGGTGTACGGAATTACAACCTAGCCAAAGGTGATCAACTCATAAATTAATGCATAATTAGGTATGTTTCTTGGTCAATTTGTTTCAAAATAATCGTTTTTTGCAATTAAAACATTAAATTGATTTTCAATGGTAATTAATTTATCGATTAATATTTGAATTTAAATACCTTTGGCTCATAAAAATTGTGGTACCTCTCGCGGCGCTTTAAAGGCAAATACATAATACAAAACCAAATAAAATTATCGGGAATCCCCTAACTAAAAAAAAATGTTTTGTTTTACTACCGCATTTTGTCTAAATTTTCTTGCCTATATGTTATTACATAGTTCTCACATAAATTGAACTGCGAATAATCGCAAAGGGAAATTTTGTCTAGGGAACAGGCCTTTGTTTGATATCAGTAGAACGTTCAATTGATAGAACGTATTTATATAAAAGTCTTCAGACTTTCATCATTTTGTTCTATAATCGCTTGATGTAATAATTTGGAATTAAAAAATTTTTAAATAAAAAATGAAGGATTGAATGGAGATAAAAAGAACTATGAACCAAACTAGCTGAGTTGGCTTGGCAGATATAAGAAAAGAGACTGACTGGTGTGACCATCAAACCCCAAGGAAAGTTCGTATAACTAAGTTGCAAATCTAGCTAAATAAAAGTATTCAGCGACGTTGAGGTATAATTTTGAAATATTCTAAAATGTAGAATAGTCTCACTTGTAGACATGCAGATTTGTAGGATGAAGTAAAATCTCCATTTTAATTTGGATTTGTCTCCCAGATTACTTGTCTAAGCCAACAACTGGATTATACAAAACGTTTCATATTAATCCCCATTGCAGTCGTACTTGTAATTTTCGGGGTTATTTTTTTATACGCAAAATAAGCTTATTAGTTTCCGCGAAATAAGCTTATTTTTTTATAAATCACACAGTCATGTGACAAAAATAGGAAAGGCTCAAACCAAAAAATATCTACTTAAATGTAGACAAGAACTTAAGCCTCACTAAAATAGTAAAATCTACTTGTTTTAGTGAGACATTTTGCATCCAGCTCGTGAGGTATGTGAGATTTTTTTTAATGAGAACTGAACGTGCTGAATGTGCCCAACATTGCGGAATTATCAAGTTTACCTTTGTTCACTAGCTGATGTAGTAGTAAGATTTTAAAAGATTAACCAGATATAACAGATTTGACAAATCAATTTAAAAAGCACGATACAATGAACTGCTATCAGTGAAAGGTTTTCTAATATATTGGGGGAAAAAAAAACATGCCGCAATTAAAGAAACAAAATCGGAAAATTGCAGACATTTTTCTTTACTTTTGATTAACCAAAATATCTGCAAACTACAATATAAATATACTTCTTGATTTTAGCTTAGATTTTTGGATTTTTCAGACTTACGCCAAGTTTATTTTTATGTAGCTAAACCTGTAATTATTTGTTTTATCTTGATCATCTCTTATCAATAATGTATTTATTTAGTGCAGACCTAAGTAAATAGTGTTATCACAAATTATTATTAAATTCATTTAAAATTATGAATTTACAAACACAAGTTCCACTTACCGCAACGGTTCCTTGCCGTGTGTATTTTGTAGAAGCGACATAGGAATATTTAACTGTTAATACAACAGCGTTCATTAAATTTTTAGCCGCCTGTATAAGCGAGGTGGCACTATCCAGCTGCAAAAAAGAAATAAAATTACAAAATTAAACACTTCGAAAAAGTTCGGGAAAAACTTTACAAATACCCCGGACACGATCAATTCACCACTTATATTCTGTACATCAGCCTTAACCTTTGATGTAATTTGAATCTGATGGCAGTACAATGAGATACGTTGTAAATAGGCTAATAAATCTTTCTTTGTACTACTCTCTGGACATTGTTCCGCAATTTCGCGGGTTAATTTATCTAATTTTTGTCCAGCTTCAGAGATTTTCTTTGCTGCGTTAATTACATCCATTGTTGTTTTGAGTGGGCCACGACCACGAGTAAAATCTGTCATCTCCATCATAATCATACACATATGTTTCGCTAAAAATATAATATCATTTCCAGTATCATCCCACTTTGCCACTTCTGAATCAAACGTTAGTTTTTCTCGTCGGAACAACTCCACTTGTTGGGCAATCTTCTGTTTATCTTCTTCGTTCATTTTTCTCATAGCTTCCTACATTTGTTTATTATTGATTAAAAATCGAAAAGCTGAAAATTTTGAAAATCATAATTTTTACATACCCTAGCTGTTGTAATTCCACTGATGTCAGGATACTCATCTACAGTCGGATCACCAGTGTGTGCGCTTGCTATTTATTAAACGAAAAGAGTTAATATTTAAAATCGACATAATACCAAACACAAATAAAAAAAAATATTTGAAACAAATATTTGTAAGATTTTAATTCGCACAATATAACATAAATAAAAAAAAAACTTAAAATGTGTATTAAAGACATGCAAACAAAACAAAACATAAAAAGCTTTACATCTACTGCGAGTTTCCAATGCCATGTCTTCGACTGGTTCAAATTCAGTATCAGTATCCAAGTCTTCGGAGCTCTGCGAACACAAAAACACAAAAAGCTATAAATAAATTATAAACAAAATTCTTACATTTGCTTCGAGTCTCAAGCGTGTAATGTTCATCTTCAATGTCTTCTGGATCCAACTCATCATCATCCTTAGTTTAGTTTAATTATTTTAGAAATAAGATTAGGTTTAAAGAAAAAAAAGTTTCTGAATATAATATAATATAAAAATAAATGTTACCCTGTTCATTAGTACAGCGCGTCGAATTTCTCTGACACCGTCGTATACGAGCCGTGACGCATCAATGAAATCATTTTCATCCACATCTCGCGGCGAATTTGATGAGAGTGCACTAACAGCGACATCAACACGTTGTGCAAATTTAGACATAACCTGATCGCGTAAAACTTTAACCGCCTCCAAAACACGTTTTGTATAAATACACGGTTCATAATTATCCATTTCCGCTTCTACAACGTTACAAACACGTGCTGACCGACCTTGAATAGCTCCCGCTGTATTTCTGAGGTCTTGAGCATCCCCTTCCTGTAAGGCCAATACACATTTATTGACATCTTCCAAAATATGATTTTCGGATACTGCCAAGAAATCATCAATTGTCGTTATGTCATCAACAGCTTCGGTTAAAATTCGAACTTGATTTTCCCATGCTTGGCGATATGCTTCCATATTTTCTTGAGCCACTTTAGAATTTGGCCGTGCAGCCAATATCAAAGCAGCGTTTATTACTTGTGGGCACATGGTTTCAATTTGCGCGGCCGCATATCGAACCATTTTCACGCCATCCTCATTATTTGACATACTGCACACAAGATTAGCCACCTCAACTAACTTTTCAGCATGCTTGGTAAAGATATCAGCCTTTTCGAGGACTTTCTTCTCATTACCGAAATGAGCGGCGTCGATTAGTTCGAGTAAAGGAATTGTAGTATCTAAGAACGAGTCTGAGATATGATCAACAACGGCTTTCCTTAATTGACGACGTAGATCTCGTGTCTTACGGCACATGTTGTCGATAGCCCGTTCTAATCCTGGAGTTTGGTCCTTTTGACCCATCTGCGAAAAGAAATATATTATTTAATTACCTAATTAAAATCTAGCTTACATGAGCTGATTTATAATGAAACGATGGAATATGAAAAAAGTAGTAAGCAAGAACATTGAGATTGGTTTAAAATATTTTTTATTGTTAATACGAAAGCGCTCGTGCGCACTATTATTGCGCTATTGACTTATTAAAGACGTTTTACAAAATGGGAAGATTAGTTTCGAGCATCGAACCGGAAATATGTATGCCGTTAGGAACCGTATATCTTAATAGATGTGATGAACTTCCTCTTTACTTGGAAATCTAAAGATTCATCCATTATTTTAACGGGAACCGTTTGAACAAAATATCTTTTGAAAAAGTACATGGTTGGCAAATATCGCATGACTAAGGAATGAGGAAGGAACTTTAACCAACGAGGAACGTTTAAGGTTTAACCAAAAACATTTTGGTAAAATCTAAAGAATACCAAAATGGATCGCGCGATTAAAATGCTCTCATAATTGCGGAAGAATAGTTTGCTAATGACTTAAAAGAATATTTAGGTATACTTTTCTGGCAAAAAAATTTTGTTAAATGATTTTTTGACAGATTTTATGACAACCCATACCCGCACTAACCGTTTGCTTTCCGACTCGAAGTGCTACAATAAAATTAGCGATAAAACCAAACAAGCATTATTTATACACAATAACACCATTACACCAACAAAACAGCACTCTTTTGCAAAACCAACACAAGATCTTTAATTACCCACCGTTAAAAATATTTTTTTCTTTGGCCGACACTAAATTTAATTTGATTTATTGATAATAAATTAATAATAGGTAGTTTAATATCAGTAATGAAAAAAAAAATTACTTACATTCGCCATATATTCAGAGAGAAGATCCTGAAGCGCCTGGCGAACTGCATTACACTCAGCAACAATTCGTTCACGGCGTTCATCACGAGTACAATCAGCATCGGCCATTAATGCTGCAGCACTAATGATGCTCTCTAGGCGTTCTTCCAGTGATGGGCGTGAGCGCACCTCATTGTATGCTAATGGATCCATAATAACGCCGTCGTCGAAATCATCAAGAGCGGCTGCTAATTCTCCAGCACCACTGTATAGATCAGTTGGAGCCGACGCGCGTCCCTGAGCAACATCACTAATTGTATTTACGGCTTCACACACTTGTTTCAAAACGCAATCACGATTAACTTTGGCCAAATCTAGCTCTGGATGACGAACATATACTTTTGAAGCGGTCAACAACATGGTCGAATGTTTTTTTAACACCGCACGAGCCGCTGCCAAATCATCGCGTAATTGTGGATCTTTTAATTCCTGTTGCCTCTTAGCTGCCTGCTTAATTAGCTCGTTCGCATTCCGGCCGAATTGCCTCATGTTATTGAGTAATTCATCTTGGCTAGAAGCATTTCGTAGTTTATCCAAGTCATCTTCGACCACATGAAGGCTTTTCAATAAAAGATGAACATCAACCATATCGGCCAAAATAAGCAACCGTGTTACAGCGGATAGCAAATTCCGAGCGGCGCGCACCATATTACCTCGCTTCAGAGAGCTGCAAGGATCATCAGCAAATTCCCGAGCTGCAATGCTCATCGCAGATCCGGTTTTACGAACTTCGTCAACTGCAGCCAACATTTCTTGTGTGATATCAGGATTTTCGTAGGCAATTTGTTCGCCACGCTCGATAAAGTTTTCCGTAGCCTTTTCGACCGCTGCAACTAAAGCACTTGCGCGCTTAGATTTACCTGAAACATAAATTTCGAATTAATAAATATATGATTAATCGATAACAAGGTTTTCGACATTTATAATGTCATCCATCTTTATACATTCTCTAAACAAAAAAAAAAATGGAATTTTGAAAATTCCTTGGACTCTTAATTAAGTACCTTTCTTCTTTTTACTTGGCCCCTTTGTATTAACCAAAGTCGTCACCTGAAGTACAAGAGGTTCGAGTGTTTTTTCAACACTCATTGTACGTATTTCCAAATTTTTTGGATCCCATTTCAATGCCAATTGACCAAAATCAGTCCCCATCTTCTTGTTTCAATACGAGTAAACCGAAATTCTTTTGTTTCACAATAATCACTTAAACTTCCACACAAGATAATTTTGTTAACAAATAAAAAATTTATTGAAAGAGTTAATTTAAACACAATTCAGTTATTAAATAACGATTCTATTGTGGAATTATCAACAAATTATTATAAAAATATTTTCACTTGAACCAAGGGTGGGTCAGATTTTTTTGTGAAACAAATTGTAGACATATAGCTATGGATGTATGTAAATGTATATACACTTCAACTAATTTCGTGTGAAGTTTGAAGCAATTAAAGCAAAAATGCAACTTCTGTACTAAACTTGATTTTGCCCAATATATACTTGGTTTGAACCTTTACTAAATACATTACTTTGGTAAAAAAGGTTTTAGTTTAGTTGTATAAATAAGGTTGATGGTTAATGCGTGAATTTGGATTTAAAGAAGATTTTAGATCTATTCATTTCAGAAAATCACCATCCCTTTCCCTATTAACGAGTTGGAATATATTTAATTTTTAAAAATCCTAGGATTTAAATTCAAGCTCGAGCATGCATTTTCTGTTAAGCTGTTTTAGAATTATCCAAAACAACAGTAAAAAATTGTATTTATTTGTTTTATGCTGTACTAATAAATTGATTTTGTTTGACGTAAAACTATCTTTTTTTAGCAATACAGCAATAAAATCGACTTTAGCTGTCTGCTAATACTCGGTTAGATTGTACTAAATTTGGTAAATATGCATTTACCCTGATCAAAAACAAAAGAAGAGACATGTCTTCCTAAAAGCATAAGGATAATAATGCTTCATTTACAAGAATGTTTTTTTCCTGTTGTTTTTTAATATCGTGAAACAACAACAAAAACTAAATTTCTGATTTAATTTTTTCAAACTGAACGATTTGTATTTCATTATTTTTTGAAATTTATGATTTGATAAATATTTTACGTATAAATATCTCGAACAAATTTAATTAATTATTTTAATATCTAAATATTATAAGTAAAATGTCGATATAAAACGATATGTTTTGAATTTTCAATCAAAAAAACAACCAAAAATACTACCGGAGACATATTTTGGTTATTTTTTGCACTACAGTCCTAGTGTTCAGTCGGGCAAAAGTGATAAAATTTATCATGATATTTTTTATCACGTTTTGCCAAGAAACGCACTCATTTATCACCAAAAAAAACCAAGTTTTTTTTGGTTTTAGCTGTCAAAATAAATACATATTTGAAAACAAAATATTTGGCTTTTGATTGTGGTGTGATGTTTTTAATAATATTCAGGAAGGGTATTGTTTATTATTTTATAAAAAATCGCGATGAATTGGTTTTGATGTTGCCCAAATAAAGATGCTCTACAGAAGTTTGACGTGTAAAATCACTTTTTTCATTTTGGTTGTTCTGTGGGGCATGACATAAAATACAACGAAATGAAGTTAGGGTAATAAAAAATATCATGATATTTTTTATCACTTTTGCCCGACTGAACACGACCAGTGGCTTTAGAAATTTACGAAATACACTTTGCATTGGTAGAAAACTTGACTAAGTAGTGTCGATAATAATTGCTGCGTTCCATTTGACGTGGCAAAGTACAAATAAGTACTTGAGGGTAGATGGTAAATGTAACGCAGAAAATTAGTTGCGAAAATAAAATTAAATTTAAAATAATTTACGTGCAACATGGAAAATTGGAAAATTAATTATTAATTTGAAAACTGATCAGCCATTTCTTACCGATTAGTTATACTAAGTATTCTGGTAACGAAGTCGCCATAAATTCAAAAAGCAAACTGCTCATAAAATTTAGCAAGAGTAGCTGCGTGCAGTCAGAAGTACTTGTGTGTACTTTGCCACGTTAAATGAAACCCAACTTTTTTTTTGATGAAAAAAATGATAACTGGGATGAGATGTTGTAACCATCATGTTTTTCGCTTCGATGCATTTTCGATAGAATAACGGTATTTTAGAACTAAATTGTTTTAAAATTTTATATTTTTAACAAAGCAGTACCGTTATTCTATCGAAAATGCATCGAAGCGAAAAACGTGATGGTTACAACATCTCACCCCTGGGGGTAGATTCTGATGAAATGACAATTTTTCGTGACATTTTGTTATTAGTACAAAATATTGTCACGGAAAATTTGCGATTCTGATGAAATGAGTTATGACATTAACAGCAGTTTACAGCAGTTGCATGACAAAAGTCAGCTGCATTTTTAAATAAAATATGTGTGAGTATATTTTGTTAATTTTTAATAATTCTAGTTATAAATTTTAATTGTTTATGTTTTAATTAAAATAAAACAATATTTTATCTATTTTTATATATGTATGTATGTATAAAAATAGATAAAATATTGTTTTATTTAAATTAAAATATAAACAATTTATATTTATAACAAAATTATTAAAAATTAACAAAATATAATAACACATATTTTATTTAAAAATGCAGCTGACTTTTGTCACGGAAAACCAAATCAATGACAATTTTGTTTAATTTGTCATTTTTTTTCTTGTGACATTTTGAAAAAGTCACTTCATCAGAATCGCATTTTAGAACTCACAACTATATTGTCATTTTATAGCAGTTAAAATTTTAGTACAAAGTCACAAAAAATTGTCATTTGTCATTTGTCACTTGATCAGAATCTAGGCCCTGGTAGGTGATTTACATTCAATCTTTTCGATTTATTCCAAAAGAATAGAAACACGAAGAAAAGTGCAAGTAAATTTGCGACGACGGGCATACCCAAAATTTCATTTGTTTTTCCTTTCAAAATGTTACTATGATTTTATAAATTTTGAATAAATTTTACGAAAAAAAGGGGTGGATTTCAGAAGGTGATAGGTGATTTAGGATTTGGTGATAGCAAAATGTGATCACCTAAATTGGTATTTTATAAAGTGATCAATGATCACTAAAAATAGTACTAAAAGTACTGAAAATGTTATTGCTGGGTGTTTTCTTTTATTCATTCTGGATATTCCGGAAGTGTGGAACGCATTGCCTTGGCGTTATAGATAACTTCATTGCAACATATTTTGATTTTTTTTAAATTATCATTTCAAAGTAAATTATTTTTCAACAAATTGAATTTATTTATATAAAATTAAACGGCTAGCATTGGTTTTAGCTGTCTCAGTCAAAGTGGCGCCATTTATTTCTTGGTGTGGAAATATTAATAACTAAAAATTGCTGTTTATTTAATTAAAAAAACATTAAATCTTCCTTTTCCAAAATTTGCAAACATAATACACAATTGAATAAACATTAGTAAATTCCTATTTTAATTTAAAAACAAATTAAATCTTCCTTTTCCAAAATTTTCCATCGTCGCCTGTCAAGTGAGACAGCTAAAACCAATCCGTGCCAATTAAACGTTTTCAATCAAATAAAACTAATTTGCATAATTCAAAACTGAAATAATAGTTTTTTATGGTACTAGTGAGCAAAACGAGATATTATCCATGAGGGATAAGTTTGTCCCACGAGGCGATAGCCGAGTGGGACATTATCCCGAGTGGATAATATCTCTTTGCTCACGAGTGGCATACAACGTTTTATCCACTTTTGTTGAAATAAAATTCGTAAATTAATAAGAAATAGTTCCATTTTGTGTTTTCACAGTGGAGCATTGAATTTTGAAATACATTTTATCATAGTGACCGTTCTTTAAATTGTCATGGTGTACTTTAACTAATTTTATAGTTTTTTGTTCAATTTGACTATGAATAATTTTCCAATGACTACTCAACATTTTGTTATATCAAATATAACTCACGTTGCCCCTAGCAGCGTGGGTTATACAATAACAATGGGTTATTTTACATTTTCTTTATTTGAAATCAGCATAGTTATCGGGCTATTATACATATATCAAAAGTGGATAAAAAATTTTTATTTTTGAAGCTCAAAGCCGCCTGCGCCTGCTATGAAAAGTACTTTAACGATATCGACGTAAACGAACAATATTTTTTTAAATAGATTTGGTAGAAATATTTATTGTCTTGGTGGCTCGGCTAAAATGTTGTTAAGCATTGAAATTAGATAAACAAAATTTAAAATACCCTTTGCGACTCAATAACTGATTTTATTTAATGTTATGTCGAATTCTTTGGAAAAAAATAAATCAATAAATTGATTGTTTTTAAATTCGCTCAGGTCAGATCTTTCAATCCATAGTACCAATGTATTATATTTTTCCAGAAAAAACCCACAGAAATTTCTCAAGGGAAATCCTGGGACACTGGATAAGTTATATTTTTTCACAAAACTATTAATTTTTATATTTTTAGTTTTTGTAATATTTAATATGTAGTAATTTTTATATTTGTAAGTGTGATCACGTTGTAAAATGGCGTAGGCTCATATCGTTAGTGCACGATGAATTATGGATCGCATCAATTAATATTGAGCAGATCCTGAATCTTTTTCACAAACGAGTTTTTTATAAGTCGCAAAAAAGGTGATTCCTTCGCTCTATGTACGAAATTATGGGCCTTATACGGAATTACGCAGTACCCGGAACCACTTCCGACTTAATTTATCCACCTTTTTTTTGGTCCGCTCCGTAACGCGTACAAAACGAGACTCGATATAAATTGATTTTTTTTGTTGATCTTTTTTGGCATTTTGACATTACATATTCTTTCGAAGGAAATAAATTGATTTATTTTTTGATCCTGATCATTTATTTGCCACAAATCCGGATTTTTTGGTAGATTGCATAAAAATTTCACAAATCCGTACAAATGTAAACATCAAAATTAGGTAAACAAAAATTAACCGCTATTTTCATAAATCATTTGTGGTTATATTTTGATGCGAAAAGTTGCGTTTTAATCTAAATTAACATTTTTTATCTTTTTATGGTAAAGATTTCACAATACAATATGTAAAATGCTGTAAAACGAGTAAACATAACCTCCCTTTTTATTTGTCATTTTATTCACCAATCAACTACAAATAAACCTATTTATTTTTTTCATATTTTTTGGCAAATAAAAAAATCGATTTTTTTTTTGGAAATCGAAAGAATTTAACATTAAATTCTTTCGATTTAAAAAAAAATAGATTTTTTCATTTGCCAAAAACTATGAAAATAAAAAATTGATTTATTTGTAATTGTATTGATGGAAAAAATAACAAATAAAAATAAAAGATAAAAAATGTTAATTTATGTAGATAAAAGTACTTTTCACACCAGGCGCCTCGGGCTTTGAGCTTCGTAAATAAAAATTTTTTATTTCGTTTTTTAATTATGTAAATTAGTTTTATTCGATTGATACCGTTTAATTTTATAGTAATAAATTCAATTTGTTGAAAAATAATTTATTTTTAAGTGATAATTTGAAAAAAAAAAAAAAATATTACAATGAAGTTATCTACAAAGCCAAGGCAATGCGTTCCACACTCGACTGCGAGATTTCAAAGTATGTAGTATGTACAAAGCGAAGTGCTTTTTAAACATAACCTACAAATCAGAATTTTTGATAAAATATTTCATACTTACCAAAAAATCTAGCTCATATGTACGTTACAAATTTAGAATATCTCAGTTCTTGCTATAATTCACGTGTAAAATAGACCTAAATAAAATATTTGATAGCAACCGAATGTTCAAAGCCAACGCCACCGGTATGAAAGGGTCTCAGCTTCGCATTTGTGGTAACTAAATATTTCGAGGCGAGGCGCCTGGTATGAAAAGTACTTAAAACGCAACTATTCGCATCAAAATATAACCACAAATGATTTATGAAAATAGCGTCTTATTTTTGTTTACCTAATTTTGTCGTTTACATTTCTTTGTATTTGTGAAATTTTGTTGAAATCTACCAAAAAATCCGGTGATAAATGATCCGGATCAAAGAAAAAAGTCAATTTAGTTTCTTCGAAAGAATATTTAATGTCAAAAAAGATCAATTACGTATCAATAAGTACTGTTTGCGTTAAAACTTGTATCAAAAAATTGATTTTTTTTTTTATCTTTTTTGACATTACTTATTCTTTCGAAGAAAATAAATCGATTTTTTTGTTCCGGATCATTTGTAAAAAATTCGTATCTTCTGGTAGATTTTATCAAAATTTCACAAATACATAAAAATATAAACGTCAAAATTAGATATAAGATGCTATTTTCATAAATCATTTGTGGTTATTTTTTGATGCGAATAGTTGCGTTTTAATCTAAATTAACATTTTTTATCTTTACCGTAAAGGTTTCACAAACAATATGTAAAATGCTGTAAAATTAGTAAATATAACCTCGCTTTTTTATTTGTTATTTTTTCACCAATCCAACTACAAATATGTAAACCAATTTATTTCTTTTTCAAATTTTTTGGCATATCAAAAAATCGATATTTTTTGGAAATCGGAAGAATTTAACATAAAAGAAGAAAATATTATTTTCATACAGCTCATCGTATAAGGTATAACACACACATTACGTTTATACACAGCGGCGCGAGTCATCTTAGAGTTATCCTCATACTAATTTATTATTATGTTTTTTACACCTACTCTCAAATTCATTGTATGTGTTCCTCACCCGACGCCATTTTTTATATTTTTGTTACAAGATATGGTAATTGTAATGGTAAAATTTATGTCAGGTGGAGTAGCCGGGTTAGGTTCGACTGAATTAAATAGTGTAGAAACAATACTTTTCGATTATATTTCATTAAAAAGTATTCAAAATTATCTATAATAAATTAATAAGGGGAAAGATAACCTAAGGAGGTTGAACCACAGAAAACAGAATATACAGAAGGAAAGCTGCGAACAACGTGTTGTGTAGTTTTTTTGGGGTTATATATTTCGTTTCGGGGTTATATAAAAATTTATATAAATTTACGCTCTCAAAAGAGACTAATTTTATTTTGTTGTTTTTATTCATTTTCTATGAGAATGAATTAGTACTGAATATGTTTTAAATGGAGATGGTAGGCACACGCCAAAACCAACAAAAATGTATTATTGGTTTTGCCATGTAATATTTAAACAACAACAAAAACAGTGTTCGAATAGTGTATATATACAAATATAGTGTAATTTTTTATATCTTAAGTGTTTGTGCTGTTGGGCTTGTATAGACAGACATTTTTGTTGGTTTTGCACACGCATATAGGACACGTTCTATGTATGTTTATAAATGTTTAGTGATTGGATTAGTTTGTATCTTTAACTTTAAATTATATACGTTTTTGATTTTTAACTTTAAAATTTTTTTATAATGATGCAAACTCTAAAAAATCGAGATAAAAAACAAGTGCAATGGAAGTGGGATTTTAAAACGATTTTAAGCCAATTAGGATGAAACGTTGCTATTTCTTAATCCGTTTTGATGCAAATGATTTTTTGTTCCACAGAAATGGGATTATAATATATTTATAAGATGATCGAACAAATTTTTTGAATTTTATGCTGCAATTTTTCGTTTCATTCAAACGAGTATACTAGCAAAAAAAAAAATTTCCTCGATTTCGTCTGATTTTGCTCAAGCACACAACGAAAATACAAAATGTTTGAAATTATTTTGTTTTTCAGTTTGAATTGAAGAAGCATTGATGAAGTTAAAAGGGGTAAAATAAAGTTTTTAAATAAACAGCAACATCATACATACATGTACATTTTTATTATTATTTCTCATTACAATAAAAACTCGATTTCACCTGTTACACCTACTCTCCACCTGCCATTAAAATCGAGTTATACCATTAAAATTCGAACAGTTGCTAGTGGAGACACGAAATTGCAACGACTTGCCTTATGTCATACAATCATTTGCTGCCAAGAAGGCATAACTTGATTGTATACCAAAATTTAACATTTCTTGGCTGGATTAAACATGGTTACCAGTTTCGAATGGAAGTTTTCTAATTTGTAGTTAGAAAGTTTTTTTACAAAAATTTGTTGTGTCACAAAAAAAAAAAATTTTGTTGAGATATTTTTAAATACATACTTAAAAATATGGCAGCCAAAAAAGAATCATTAAAATAAATATACGTGTGACGATCTTTTTTGCAAAAATGTTTGCACAATTTCTTTAAAATTCAAAGCGCAAATGATTTCTAACCGTCAAATTTATTGTATGTTTTCCTCACCCGACGCCATTTTTTATATTTTTGTTACAAGATATGGTAATTGCAATGGTAAAATTAATGTCAGGTGGAGTAGCCGGGTTACTAACAGAAAATATAACTGAAATAAAACATCTGTTATAAGGGGTAGTTCACTTATTTTTAATTTTAAAGCAAGATAAATAACATCCAGGTAGTCTTGGCGAATGTGGTGGGGGGGACAAAGTCGAATGATTTTCATCGGCTCCGCAACCTATCACAGCACCCACTTTCTGTCCATCGTGCTGGTCATGTGTTAGGCGGAGGTAGGGGGTGGGTGGTCACGGATGGATGTATATTACATACCCAGGAGTGACTCGCAAGTGCATGTACGACCTCCACGTGGTGACTACTGGTAACCAGGAATTTTCCTGGGCTAATTGTGCAGCGCTAAAGGAGTAAACCTTAAACAAATCCCCAAGTCACGGTGGAACAGCATATGCCAAGGAATGAATGGTTAGTGGGTAAACTAATCTCTAATATGCGGACTCTGGATACCAGGCGACCTCCAGTTTTAATCAGCCTTACCCTCGTATACGGATCTCTGCGAGGGTGGACCGTTTAACTCTCCGGAACTCGTGGGAACATATGAATAAAAACAATTTAAAAGACAGGGAGACAGGCACTCTCATAAAGCCAATAGGTATTACGGTTGGTGACTCAAACCTTAAAGGTGAAGTCACCAACGTAGAAACAAGAAGAGTTTTGAAGGCTGTGGTGCCGGGTACCAGCGGAAGCCGAGGGCCTGCCGTAGTAAAAGGGAGCTCGAACCATAAAGGGCGAGCTACCTTCACAGTAGGTTCTTCGGCAAACGCGGCCTTGGCACTTATGCCGGAGACTGGTGCGAAAGTTATTCCTGAGGCTAAGCGACGGTACAGGAACCGACGCGCGGCGCGGAGGATTTTGGATAGGCTGGCGCGGCTACCCCTGAGGGGCTGCTAACGCAGGAACAAAGGGAATCTCTGGCATGGGCAAGGGTTACCTTCTTAGGCAACAATTCGGGGAGGGTACCGGCGGAGCCGTAAAGACGACAGCGGTCCCAAGACGAAGTGGAGGCTGGCGAGAGTAAGCGACCGAGAATGCAGGGAGCCCAGGGTGATGCTGGGACGCACGGGGCAAGACTGTTCAATGACGTCCTTAAGGAGCATCCAGGGATTATTATTATTATTATTATTATTATTATTGGGGGGCCATGCGGGCGATCAGCCACTTCGCACTGCGACCTAAAAGATCTATTGTGCTGGCCCCTGCTTAATTATCCGTCTAGTCAATATTCAGGTTCTTAATGAACCTGACAATACTGCCTCCCGGTAAGTGATACATACTATCTGGGCATATTGCTCTCCCTCCTAGATGTTTACTACAGCATGTAGTTCCGCTAGAAAGACGGTAGCATTGGAGCTCAAGGACCTCGAGAGGGTTGTGCCACTCCCGTATATTCCTACTCCTGCCCCGTATTCCGTTTGATTTTACTCTTACGAGTTGCTGGGAATTGCAAGTCACCTGTAGGTCACCCAGCTTTACTACAGGAAGGCTAAAAATAAAACTGGAGGGTGCCTGGTATCCAGAGTCCGCATATTTTGGGCTGATTAACCTATCAGCCATTCATCTTTCGGCATATGCTGTTCCACCTTAGATTAGGGTTTTTTGTCAAGGTTTTCTCCTTTAGCGCCGTACTTTGGCCTGTGCCAAATGGCCTAAAATGTGCCAAGTGGCCTTAGTTACCAGTGGTTGCCACGAGGAGGCAGTACGTACACTTGCGAATTGTGCACAGGTTACCCCTTACACAATTGTACCCATCACGCAGCTGCCTAATGACAAGACCAGAACAGCTCACGTGATGCGCACCCTACTGGAAGGTTACGGAGCTGGTAGATTAATCTACTCAACTTTGATCCCCCCCTCCAATAGACGCCAAACCACCAGCATCCAGGGATACTAGCCGTCATTGACAGGAGTCAAGAAGATGAGAGTATCACTCTTGATAAATGGAGGCTAGTGTATAACGCACTAAACTCCGTTTTCCTAACGGTCCTCGGAGAAAATCCGTGACCACCTCCATCTTGTAGGGATGCATGTCTGGCCGTAGCTAGAGTAGGAGAAGTGTGGCAAGGCGCGAAGCTGGCAGTGGTTGGCAAGGACGAGATCCCGAGCAGACCAAGGGCGCGCGTCTGGCTGCGAATCGAGCCATCCTGTCCGGATGAAATTATGCGTATAATTCGGGCAAGTAACGTGGATCTTCCGACGGATAATTGGAAGATCGTGAAACAAGAGGAGGCGAAGGGAGGATCTAGGTTGTCCATTTTGGTGATAAACAAGGAGTCCCTAGCCCCTCTAGCTAAAACTAAGGGGGTAATCGACCTCGGTTTCGGGTCGATTACCCTTAAGGTGTTTAAAAAGGATGAGGCCGAAGCAGTGGCGGAAGACCTACCATGGAAAGAGCAAGGAGAGGGTGGTGGCACACAGGACGTTGGGAGCTCTGTGACGGAGCGATTGACGGCCATGGGTAGTCGCCTATCCCTGGACTCGAACGAGGAGGATCGGGTCGAGTCGATGGAGGAGGAGGGTGGCATAAAGACCCTGCACCTAGCACCGGAAGGGAGCGTCAGGAGTGATGATGTCCCCCTGGGACCGGGAGATTAAACCCTGCCGCGATAGTGGAGGGAATATGATGGAAGGTAAGTTGATCGGTGCATGCTGAGCACGGTTCAGATTAATCTTCACCATTCTAAGGCTGCCTCGGCAGCCTTGATCCTCAGACTGACCAAATTGAATGAGGACATAATCCTAGTTCAAGAACCTTGGATTAGTAAAAACTAGATCTGTGGCCTCGGTTTAAAAGGATATACAATTATATACACTTCTAAGTTCGATAAGATCAGATCTTGCATTCTAGCTAAAAATAACTTGAGTATTTTTCTTCTTCCACAATATAGTAGTGGAGACGTAACGGCAGTCGGCCTGGAGACGGGAGGCTGCTTACTATGGCTGGTTTCAGCCTACATGGACCGAGAGAAGGAGGTTCCGCCGGATAACCTTGGGGAACTGATACTCGAAGCGGAACGGAAAAAGATCGGAGTATTACTGGGTTGTGATGCAAATGCGCACCATACAATCTGGGGTAGCACCGACATCAATGAAAGGGGTGAGTACTTATTTGATTACTTATTGGGTACTAACTTTGCAGTGTGTAATCTGGGGCAAGAGCCCACTTTTATTATTAGTAACAGGCAGGAGGTACTGGACGTTACCTTTGCTTCGGACTTCATTACACATATGGTCACAAAATGGCGGGTTGCGAAGGAGCACTCCTTCTCGGACCATCGGTACGTGACGTTTAGTATTGACATTCACCCTGTTACCCGGAAATCCTTCAGGAATCCTAGAAGGACTAACTGGAACAAACACGGGGAAGTGTTAGTAGGACTCTTACCGACCGATGCTCCGAGGCAACCAGCCACAGAGAAGGAGCTGGATTTATTAGTGGAGGAAATCACAAGCCCCTGTAACTTGTCCTTGGACACTGCGTGCCCCAGGAGAATACCTAAAGGGAAGCAGAAACCGGTATGGTGATCCAGGGAGCTGGGAATCCTGCGTTCAGGGTGTAGGAAAGCATTCAATAGAGCAAAGGGCTCTAGGGAAGCTCAGGACTGGGACTCCTATAAGGAGCACCTTCAAAAGTATAAAAAGGAATTAAGGAGGGCGCGGAGGAGATCTTGGAGACTATTCTGTGAAAAAATGGAAGGTGTTTCGGAGACTTCGCGCCTCAGGAAAATCTTATCTAAGAATCCAACGAGCCCTAGTTACTTAATCAAACCTGATGGGCTGTGGACAACGTCTACTGGGGAATCACTGGCGCTTCTGTTGGGTACCCATTTCCCTTGTAGTGTGGATGTGTCGACGGAGCTTGGCGGGGAGGGGGAAAGAGTTCGTCGGGGTACCCGGAGGAAATCGTGTGCAAGAACCGGATCCTATGGGCACTAAACGGCTTTAAACCCTTTAAATCGGCTGGCCCGGACGGTATCATCCCAGCAGAGCTGCAAAAACACTCGTCGATCATTCTCCCATGGCTGGAGATGATCTTCAGGGGGTGTCTAAAACTGAATTATATTCCTAGGAAATGGACGGAGGTTAGGGTGATTTTCATCCTGAAAACGGTAAAGAATTCACAGGCCTACCCAAAGGACCTAAGACCGATAACTCTATCATCCTTTCTGTTGAAAACATTGGAAAGATTGATCGACGTGTACATACGTGCAAAAATAAAACCCAGTAAGTGGGCGACTTCTCAACATGCGTAATGGAAAGGGAGATCTGTGGACACGGCTCTGCATTCCCTGGTGCGAACAATTGAGAAATCAATCCACTCGAAAGAGTACTGTATTGTAGCCTTCCTCGATATAGAGGGCGCCTTTAACAACGTCAGGACGGAGGCAGTTCGGGAAAGACTGTCTTTCTTAGGTGTGGGCGACCCCTTAGGAAGATTAATAAATCAGATGCTAGAAGGCAGGATTATTAATGCGGATATGGGGGAAACCACCATTAGGAGGCGGGTAGTTAGAGGAACTCCGCAGGGTGGTGTCCTATCATCTCTTCTCTGGAACATAGTTATCAATGGATTACTTTTGGAACTGGAGAGGGAGGGAATAGGAGTGATAGCGTATGCAGATGACGTGGCGATCGCGATCTCGGGTAAGTACCTAGGCACGATTAAGGAGGTCATGCAACACGCACTCGTAATCATTATAAAATGGGCCAGCAAATGTGGGCTGGGTATAAATTGTAACGGAATTAATTTACAATTCCGTTACCAATCCAAACCATAATTCTCAAAACGACAAATCGGCATACACTTCGAGGTAAAACCTCAAAACGGTATCACAAACGATATCGGTTATTAGCTCATTAAACGACCATGCCAAGATTCCACATTCTTTCTGTGTTTACGTCACTCCAATTACTGTATATGCTCATACGGTAGTTGAATAAACGTGAATACAAAAATAATGTAACACGATCCTTGTTTTTATGTAGATAAGAACAAATAATTTTCAAGGCAAAAGTGTAGCACGAGTAATGAACTTGGTTACTCGAAGCTACCGCTTAGTTTTGATGAATTCCATTTTACTTTCTTTTACTCTAGTAAAATAAAGTATAGTAATCATGAAAATTTTGGACCTTGATATTTTTAGTGATTTATCTGTTTTGAGGTCCCCTGAGTCCGAAAAAGTGGGTTTCGAAATGGTGTCTGTCTGTCAGTCTGTCAGTCTGTCAGTCTGTCCGTCTGTCCGTCTGTCCGTCTGTCCGTCTGTCAGTCTGTCAGTCTGTCTGTGTCCTCTCTACAGCCCAGATGGTTTAACCAATCGAACTGAAACTTCAGAGTTTAGCTTTTTTGATAAATTGGGAGGTCCCAGTGAATTTTACTCCAAATCGGCTAACCGGAAGTGGCCACTCCCTTGGTCCAGAAAATTTATTTTGCAAATAACTTAAAAAGTATAAGGTTTACAAAAAACTACAAAAAACAAAATGTTTCCAAAAATTAAAAACAAATAAAATTAAAAAAAAAAAAATTAAAAAAAAATTTAAAAATTTAAAAATTAAAAAAAAAAATTAAAAAATTATAAAAAAAAATTAAAATTTCTCAAAATTCTCTGTTCGTAAAAGAAAGTCGTGTGTTGGCCACACCTCCATTTTTTTTTTTGTACTTTGGTTTTTAACAAAAAAAAAGTACAACAACAAAAACCTATGAAAATTGCCATTATCGTTTTTACCAATATGTTTTGTTGTCATCGAAGTGCATAAATTTTGATGATGGCGATGTCACGTTGTCCATGTCACGTTGTTGGACATTTTTTATGCACTTTTATGACGAATCCACAAGAAAAATTGGTATAAATGATGTACAATTTTTTTGAAGGAGGTCAGTCTTTTTGTGGAACCAAAAGGGGTTTTTGGGATAAAGTAAAGGCAGTAAAAGTTTTCAGTGAAGTAAAGTTGTAATAAAGTAGAATTTTAAAGTGATTTTGGTTTTTTTTTGTTTTGGCTGCTTTGAGGAGAACAACACTTGGTAAGTATTGGGTTCTTAAGAATCCGTTTAGACTGAAAGGAGCTTGGTTGGTTTGCCTCTATTGAGGCGGGAGCATCGTGTGCTTCGACGCCATAGGCGTTGCACTCCCTTTCCAAACCAGCCACCTCCGAACAGTCGCAATAATTAATTAACAAAACTAGTCTCGTACTAATCCGTGGGCTTGCTGCCCGAAATATCGTTGTTCTATTTATGTGTAGTTTAAGGTAGTCATGTTACCTTAAACAACACGATAAACAACCGCGGGCGCGGACCTTATTCGAGGCATATGAACCACTAATTTGGGTCCTTTTACATTATTAAATGTCCTAACCCCAATTCCCTTCCTTGATGGCATGATGTCATCACTGACCCTTTCCAAACAAATGATGCGGTAATCAAGATTACCACTGGTACACCCCAACCACCCATGACCAAGCTACCCCTACCAGACTGAGCTGCGGGTAGCTAAGCCGCAGGGGGTGTAGCCACCAGTGATAATAAATTCTTAGAAGCGGGTTGCCTCAGCGAAGCTGAGGGGACTCGTTTTAAGTGGCGCCCAAAAGGGGCCAAAATTGGCCCAACAAAGCTGGTAAAATTTACCAAGAAGTCTATTTGTTTGAAGTGGTGTTCAGCGACTGAATTTGTACAATTGGACGGTGCTTGGGTAAGCACTGCATTGGTTCCTAGAATGTGCATATCTCTTTCCTGCCGACGAGTTGAGCGGATGGTAAAAGAGATGCACATGTTCAGGCAACCTAATGCAGGAGCCCATATCCGGCCAAGTATGGTTAAGTTGCACATCACTAAAAACATAGTTTATATCAAGTTGTACGGTTTTCGATACCATGTATAACTAATTCTATGGCATGAACTTAACCGTGAAGAATGGTATTGTCCCCCGAAATAATGCGCATCATCTCTTTCCGTACCGGCGTATACCGGAGAGGTATTAAGAGCTGCACATTTTCGGGTTAACTGACATGCCATTTGACATTGGGTGTTAGGGTGAAAGATGCGATCCCTGGCGTAATGTGAATCATCTCTTTCTGTACCGGCGTAGACCGGAGAGGTATTAAGAGCTGCACATTCCCAGTAAATTTGGAACATCTTTCCGCACCCGAGTTCATGCTGTGGAACTAACCTAACATCTAACCCACAGTTTAATTTGCACCGTTTATTACAGGCGGATGTAAAATCAATAATTTTAAAAATATGGATTTCAAAGTCGCAGTGTATAGTTAGTTCTTGCGTAAATTCACTTCGTATTCTTTTAAAATTAATTTTCATCCTTCGGGATGGGGTTCGCAAGTCCTCCCATTGTTAGTTTTAGTCGCGTTCAGAGTATAATATGTTTAGCTGTTCAATCCGGTTTTCTATCAGTGAACGGATATTGATGAGGTCTTGGACATAAGCTAAACATCATTATACTACACACTGTGGAAATCCTTGGTGGTAACCGGCGAGTTATCATCCCTAATAGACAGCCATAGCAGCTGATGTTAGAGTGTCTGTAAAGGCCTCATAAAAATCAGTTGACTTACATGGTAATGTTTCGGTCACCCTCGCAGGTGAGCTCCTCTGAAGTCAGAGTAAGACTGCCAACTGCGGCTAAGGGGGCAAGAATTTTGCCATGGTCTATTGGGTACCATTTATGTTACCTGGTTTCAAGTTCACCATAGTAGCGAGGATCACCTTCATAGGTTAAGACGACCGCTGCGAGATTGGGAACAAGGAAACAGGTTCATCAAAATTTTTTTTAGTATTCAATTCCCTTTCCTTTCCTTGTCTGATCCAAATTAGGGGGATTTATGTCTCGGGATAAGGGTAATGTTCCCGTGGTTGTTTTAACTCATTCTAGTACATACAAAACAGATAAACAAACCAGTAGTTAGTTGTTATTTTAGGATTTTTATTAATTCATTCATAGATAGTATATCAAGAAAATGGACATAAGCCTTCTCGAACCAGACGAGCTCCTCATAGAGTTCGAGATAAGGGAATTAGGTGAGGAGGCGAAGCGTGAGGTAGCAGACGCATTAAAGGCCACGCTTACGCACAAGATGCAGAGAATACCGCTTCGCGTTTAGACCACCTGAACCTTCTTGGGCAGGGAACAGTAGGGAGATGTAAACGCGAGGTGAAGACTGGTATATATCGGCTTCCAATATACCAGTATTAAAATAAAATTTTAGTTTCTAATGTATTTAAATAGTTAAAGGAAGAAGAAGTAATAATAAATTAAAGTAGAAGAAGTTTACTTCCGTGTTTCTTGTTTCTTGGTGTATAAATAAAAAAAATAAAAAGGGGTAGTAATACTTCTGTTTTTTGTCTCCATTCTCCAACCAGCAGTAGTCATGTTAAGTTTATGGATGGCAATCTTTATCACCGTACAAGCAGTCTATGGCCAAGGGAACCAGAGTCTATACTTCCAGGAATTTAAGGCTGAGCCGGGGATATACTTCGCCGAGGAGGGTAGGGCTAGAGTCTCGACAAGTGTTTGGACTATAGTGGCATATTACAACCTCTCAGGCTACTGGATGGAGTGGGAGCACTTAAAGCAGACACAAGTGCACCTCCAAGCAGCGTGTAACCAAAACCCAAATACCACAAGATATATTAGGCATTGTGAGGCACTGTTGGGTCCAATATCGTACCTAATGGACCAAATAGAGGATACCAATAGTCTTCTGCGAGCTCAACACCACCGTAAGAAGCGAGCTCCTCTGGACTTTATCGGTAACATAGCCGGAGACTTATTTGGGGTACTTAACCAACGGGATGCTCAGCGATATCAGGAGCAGATAGAACATTTAAATGCCGGCATTCTAAAGACCCAAACAATGCTTAAAAATCAGGTACACGTGTTGGACATGACAGGCAATCTCATTCGCAAGGAGCAAGTCGCAATGGAGAAGCACTACCAGCTGATGCAGAACGAAATCCAGGCGGTAGTATTACATGAGGAGTTTATGGATATGTTATTCCAGCTATCGGCGGCCGTTTTCATGTATAAGGATATACAAGGAGATATGATAGATATTCTAGCCGACGTGCACCATGGGCGCGCAAGTGCACGTTTACTACCACCGACTAGTTTGCAAATCAGTTATGGGAAATAGGCAAGCAGATTCCGATAAACCTACACGTACCAAGTTCCAAAACACACTGGATAGATGTATATCGGTTATTAACGACCAGGGCAGCCATTGTTAAGGACCAAGTAATATTTGAGGTCCAGATACCGCTAGTCCAGGGGGAGGATTACCAGATATTCAATGTTATCCCCGTTCCAACAAAATACCATAACGGCTATGCATACCTAGAGCCGCAGTCCCAATACGTGTTGGTTAGTAGTACTAGGGTCTGGTACCAACCGATAAGCGCAGTGAGGTTGAGCGAATGTAAGCGCTGGGAAGAGGGAACGGTAATCTGCCAGTTAGAAGGTCCAATGTATAAAGTCGCTTCGCCAGAAGAACATTGTGAGATGGCCCTTTTATCACATGTTAAAGAGCCACCAAGTAAATGTCGCGTGAGGACAGCCTTACCCTCAGTGTTCATACATCCACTAAGGGGTAATCGGTGGGTGATGGTATTGCCACACGAACTCGTGTTTGATTTAATTTGTCAGCTACGGGTACAAACAGTAACTCTGAACGGCAGCGGGATACTAGCCTTGAAGCCAGGATGCAGTTTGAGAAGCTCTTCCATAGTAATCAGAGCCAAGACCACTTATGAAACTAACTTTACGCTGATGTGGTACCCCGTTTTAACCTCACACAAAAAACAGAGGAACGGGCGGTAGTACTGCACACCGGGGGGCTAGATGTCGAGGTGTCCGAACTCCAACAAGCAGTCAACAAGCTAAAAGAAGAAGAACCGTGGACACAGCTGGACTATCATCACTTGGGGAACTACACAGTAACCGGCTCGGCCCTGGTATTAGTAGTGGTTTTACTTCTACTGATGTGTCGACTCTGGCAACGTCAAAGGAGTTCTCAAAGAGAGAGGCAAACAAGTCGACCGCAACCAGCAGAAAGAGGGACCCGTCGTGACAATCGGCAGGAAAACTTAGTCTGATGATGGAGAATGGGAGACATAGGATAAGTAGGGTAGGGTAGCATTAAGGTATAAGGGAAAAGGTAATAAGGAAAAAAATAAAAAATAAAAATAAAAAAATAAAAAAATATAAAAAAAAGGAAAACCTTCCCCTATTAGATTAGGCCCATAGTGTAAGACTATAATAGTTTAGGTTGAAAATTGGAAGAAAAAACAATATTTATACATAAAAAACAAAAAGGTAAAAAAATAAAAATAATAAAACAAGTCCCAATTTTCAACATTAGCCATGTAGGATTAGTAATTAAGGATATTCTTGTATAAAATACAATTGCTCGGCTCTGAGACTAGCTCAGGGTGTGGGGCGTCCGCCACGTTGGACTACTTAAAGGCTGATCAACTCCACCCGTCCTTCCCATCAATAAGGCATGAGATCCTTTTTATCTCAGGGTTTGGGTTTTCCCCACGCTGTAACGGAATTAATTTACAATTCCGTTACCAATCCAAACCATAATTCTCAAAACGACAAATCGGCATACACTTCGAGGTAAAACCTCAAAACGGTATCACAAACGATATCGGTTATTAGCTCATTAAACGACCATGCCAAGATTCCACATTCTTTCTGTGTTTACGTCACTCCAATTACTGTATATGCTCATACGGTAGTTGAATAAACGTGAATACAAAAATAATGTAACACGATCCTTGTTTTTATGTAGATAAGAACAAATAATTTTCAAGGCAAAAGTGTAGCACGAGTAATGAACTTGGTTACTCGAAGCTACCGCTTAGTTTTGATGAATTCCATTTTTTTTTGTACTTTGGTTTTTAACAAAAAAAAAGTACAACAACAAAAATCTATGAAAATTGCCATTATCGTTTTTACCAATATGTTTTGTTGTCATCGAAGTGCATAAATTTTGATGATGGCGATGTCACGTTGTCCATGTCACGTTGTTGGACATTTTTTATGCACTTTTATGACGAATCCACAAGAAAAATTGGTATAAATGATGTACAATTTTTTTGAAGGATCAGTCTTTTTGTGGAATCAAAAGGGGTTTTTGGGATAAAGTAAAGGCAGTAAAAGTTTTCAGTGAAGTAAAGTTGTAATAAAGTAGAATTTTAAAGTGATTTTGTTTTTTTTTTTGTTTTGGCTGCTTTGAGGAGAACAACACTTGGTAAGTATTGGGTTCTTAAGAATCCGTTTAGACTGAAAGGAGCTTGGTTGGTTTGCCTCTATTGAGGCGGGAGCATCGTGTGCTTCGACGCCATAGGCGTTGCACTCCCTTTCCAAACCAGCCACCTCCGAACAGTCGCAATAATTAATTAACAAAACTAGTCTCGTACTAACCCGTGGGCTTGCTGCCCGAAATATCGTTGTTCTATTTATGTGTAGTTTAAGGTAGTCATGTTACCTTAAACAACACGATAAACAATCGCGGGCGCGGACCTTATTCGAGGCATATGAACCACTAATTTGGGTCCTTTTACATTAGTAAATGTCCTAACCCCAATTCCCTTCCTTGATGGCATGATGTCATCACTGACCCTTTCCAAACAAATGATGCGGTAATCAAGATTACCACTGGTACACCCCAACCACCCACGACCAAGCTACCCCTACCAGACTGAGCTGCGGGTAGCTAAGCCGCAGGGGGTGTAGCCACCAGTGATAATAAATTCTTAGAAGCGGGTTGCCTCAGCTAAGCTGAGGGGACTCATTTCAAAATCCATCCAAAACAGAGCTGGTACTCTTCACCAAGAAATATAAAATTCCGGTAGTCGCCCCTCCTACCTTAAATGGCACGGCACTGGCCTTTACTGATAAGGCAAGGTTTCTGGGCATAATCTTGGACAGTAGGCTAAATTGGATGCCCAATATTTTAGAGAGGGTAAAGAAGTCTACCATGGCTCTGTACTCATGTAGGAACGCCGTCGGAAGGAGATGGGATCTAAAACCAGAGCTGGTACACTGGCTTTTCACCGCTGTAGTCAGACCGATTCTGATGTACGGTGTGTGGTGGCCAGCACTAGACAAGAAAACTTATAAGAATAAGATAGAGAAGGTGCAGAGAACGGCCTGCTTGCTTATAAGCGGGGCACTGAGGACAACCCCTACACGTGCTCTGGAGGCTATGTTCTACCTTCTTCCTGTCGACATCTTTGGTAAGCAGAGAGCGGCAACTACGGCTGCACGATTCTCTGCCGTGGGTGAGTGGAAATGTCTTCAGAAGGGCCACTCGACGATTGGCAGGTCGCTAAAGGCAGATGTGGTGAATAGTGACTACACAACACCGGTTGTTTGCTTTGAATTGGGTTTCCGGACTCTTCTCCCCTCAAGGGAATCATGGGGGAACAGGTCAATAGCAGAAACTGGTTGTATACAATTTTACACTGACGGCTCCAAGCTAGACGGCAAAGTTGTAGCAGGAGTGAGCAGTTCAATATCCAGATAGTCTGGGTCCCCGGTCACTCGGACGTACGGGGGAACTGCAGGGCGGACGAACTGGCAAGGCAAGGTATAACTCTCCAATTGAAACCGGAAAGGGCAAATCTGGGGAGGCCCATAGCGGCGATTTTTAGGGCGCTTGGTAATGAGTCGATAGCCTCGGCACAGAAGAGGTGGACTAACACCATAACATGCAATGTAGCGCGGCAAGTCTGGCCGAAACTGGACTCGGAGCGCTCCAAGACGCTACTATCCCTACGCAGACCTGACTTAGGTATAGTCGTGGGGGTACTCACAGGACACTGCCTCATTGGGGAGCATGCGAGGAGGCTTGGGTCAATGACAAATGACTTCTCTAGAAGCTGCACGGATGAGGAGGAGGAAGAGACTCTGAGCCACTTCCTCTGCTCATGCCCGGCGCTAGCTTACAGGAGGCACAAATATCTGGGCAAGTATAGTTTGGACGGCTTTATGGATCTCAAGAACTGCAATGTGCGAGATATCTTACGCTACATAAGTAGCTCAAATTGGTGCCAGTGAAGGTGGAAGAGGAGTAGGATCCCTCGGTATCACAACGGACCGTCATCGGTCTAAGTGTGCGTTTTGGCAGCCGCTCTAACCTAACCTAACCTAAATAACATCCAAATCGAAAAGGATAATGACCTTTTGGAAAAACAAACCGCATAAATAAAACCATTATTTCAGAGAAAAATATATTCCAAAATTTTCAAAAATATATGTGTGTGTATATTATACTACAATTCAATGGGTATACAGATTACACATACACTTTTTTTTTGTGTTTCATCATTTCGAATGACTTTTTTTGTACTGAAATTACTACTCTCATATAATAATCTTCAGTGTCAAAACGTTAAAATGCGACTGTAAACAGCTTTTATGTAATTTAAATGATGTATATATTCTAAGTATGAGTACGTTTGAATATGTATCAGAGAGCAACAGAAGAAACTAAAATAAATAATAAAAAGATATTGCAAAGCCACCAAGTGTTACACATTTACACACACTGCTTCACATTTATCTTCATTTTTTATTTTACTAAAAATGAGAATAAAATACATATTGTTCTCTTGTTAAAAATTTGTTGTTGTTTTTTACGATAAAACATAAATTCACAAAACGAACAAAATGTTCTGTGCAGGTTTACTTCTGTATATTCTGTTTTCTGTGGTTGAACCCAGGTTGAACCCTAAAGTACTTTTCACAACAGGCGGCTCGGCTTTGAGCTTCAAAAATAAAAATTCTTTATTTCATTTTTGAATCATGTAAATTAGTTTTATTTGATTGACAACGTTTAATTTTATATAAATAAATTCAATTTGTTGAAAAATAATTTATTTTTAAGTGATAATTTTAAAAAATCAAAATATATTGCAAGGAAGTTATCTATAAAGCCAAGGCAATGCGTTCCACACTCGACTGCGAGATTTTAAAGTAGTACAAAGCCAATTGTTTTATCAACATAAACTACAAATCATATTTTTTTCACAATAGTTTCATACTTACCAGAAAATCTAGCTCATATGTACGTTAAAAATTTAGAATATCTCAGTTCTTGCTATAATTCACGTGGAAAATAGACCTAAATAAAATATTTGATAGCAACCGAATGTTCAAAGCCAACGCCATCGGTATGAAAGGGTCTCAGCTTCGGGTTTGTGGTAACTAAATGTTTCGAGGCGAGGCGCCTGGTATGAAAAGTACTTAAGTATAAACGTGCTAACAGATAAGAATAGACTGATGTGGATCTTGTATGGGCCATATTTACATTCCAAATTTCAATACCAAATTCCAATTCAATCTGTTTAGACCAGCGCCTAAATTCTGATCAAGTGACAAATGACAAATGACAATTTTTTGTGACTGCTATAAAATGACAATATATATAGTTGTGAGTTCTAAAATGCGATTCTGATGAAGTGACTTTTTCAAAATGTCACAAGAAAAAAATGACAAATTAAACAAAATTGTCATTGATTTGGTTTTCCGTGACAAAAGTCAGCTGCATTTTTAAATAAAATATGTGTGAGTATATTTTGTTAATTTTTAATAATTCTTGTTATAAATTTTAATTGTTTATATTTTAATTAAAATAAAACAATATTTTATTTATTTTTAAATATGTATATAATGTGTATGTAGCGTGTAATATCATTAAAATTAACCTTAAAATATAACTGCGGTGAACTAGAACAGCAACTGCTATAAACTGCTGTTAATGTTATAACTCATTTCATCAGAATCTATCCTCAGGACGTATATATAGTTTACATTTCTATCCCTTTTTATCCTTTTACCCATGACTATTTTTATTACATCAAAACAAAACAAAGTATTTCGTTTTTTTTGGTTTTCGTTTGTATACTTATAAATTATAATCGAAAAAAATGAATGAAACTAAATAGGAAAGGGGACTACTAGATAGCTAACGAATTATACTCTACGAATTCGATCTGCAAACCAAAATATATACACATATCTCAAAAACACACAATAGGAAAAAAATAAACAATTCCAACAATAAATAGTTTATTTCCTTTAATTAAATTTGCCCACTATTTAGATTGTATCAAATTTTGGTGAAAATCGCTTAAAAAATAAAAAAGTTATTACATGTAATACTCTCAATGTATTCCCATTGGATTTTAAAACTTTAACCTTCATTTTCTCAAAAGGACTTTTGCTTTTTAGTATAGAAATATGGCCCATACAAGATCCACATCTGTCTATTCTTATCTGTGGTATAACCAAAGAAAATGAATTTGAATTTGTTTGAAAAACAATTTTTATTTGTTTCGCTATTCTTTCGTATATTTTCACTTTCAGATATCAGACAAAACATTTTTTTCAACAATATTCGTCTGTGTTGGTACTGTAGGAATGGAAAGGAACGAATAATATGTATAAATACTCCTGTAGAAATTACATGTAAAAATATTTTTTTTTTGTCTGACACGATACGTGTAGGAAGTAAAAGGAACGGATAATGTAAATCCACCTTTGGTCGAGTTGTTCTTATGGCCTAGCCCACGCCCCATCATGCCGTCGTTCTTTGCCCTTTCCCCCCTATTTTTGTACGTATTTGTGTAAAATTATTCCCAAGCTTTGCCTGACGACAAATCATTTTGATTTTTTCTTTTGAAGAAAATATATATGAAAAATATTTTTTTTCTAGAGGTAGTAAAAATTGAATGGAGTCACTTTTTACTTTCTTTTACTCTAGTAAAATAAAGTATAGTAATCATGAAAATTTTGGACCTTGAGATTTTTAGAGATTTATCTGTTTTGAGGTCCCCTGAGTAGAAAAAAGTGGGTTTCGAAATGGTGTCTGTCTGTCAGCCTGTCAGTCTGTGTCCTCTCTACAGCCCAGATGGTTTATCTAATCGAACTGAAACTTCAGATTTAAGCTTTTTTGATAAATTGGGAGGTCCCAGTGAATTTTACTCCAAATCGGCTAACCGGAAGTGGCCACTTCCTTGGTCCAGAAAATTAATTTTGCAAATATGGTATCTTAAAAAGTATAAGGTTTACAAAAAACTACTCAATACAAAATGTTTCCAAAAAATAAAAAAAAAATAAAAATTAAAAAAGAAAATTTAAAAATTAAATAAATAAAAAATAAAAAAAAAATTAAAAAATGTATAAAAAAAAAAGTTCTCAAAATTCTCTGTTCGTACAAGAAAGTCGTGTGTTGGCCAAACCTCCATTTTTTTTATTGTGTTATGGTTAGGAAAAATTTTAGTTATTAAAATTTTAACAAAATTATTTGTGAATTAAATTGAATATATCGTCGACCTAGCATTGAATTAACGTATCTGACATTTTTTCGAAAGTCCTTTTTTGATACCAAATAGTTCGTCTTGAGAAACTCTGTCTGAGTTTTTGCACCTGTGTTGGTTCACCGTTAGAACGACGACGTCCTCCTAACAGTCATCGGAATATCCCTACTCCAAAATTAGTTTGTAGGCAAAGAAGTAAGAAACAAGGAAAATCAGCGCCCAAAAAGTACTCGTCTAAACAGGCACAATTAAGGCTGGTGCGGGAATTCAGGTGTAGTTTCTCACGTCGAACGTTTTAGTACCAAAGGTGAGTTTTCGAAAAAATGTCAGATACTTTAATTCACTGTTAGGTCGGCGATATACCATATTAATATACATACTTATTCAGTCTTTATATTTAAAAAAAAAAATGTTCTTTATGATTTAGATTTCTCTCTTTTCTTTTAGAAGAAAATTTTAGATTTCTTATTTAATACATTAATTTTGCTAAATTCTACTAAAATGTACTTTTTTATTTTTTTAAATTATCTATCGAACAAAATTTTAATTCTTGCAATAATTTAAAAAACAATGGATTATGTATACTGTGGCTATAATTATTGCAAGAATAACAATTTTGTTCGATAAATAATTTTAAAAAATAAAAAACTACATTTGTAGAATGTAGCAAAATTAATTTATTAAATAAGAAAATTTTAGAAAATCATTAAAAACATTTTTTTTAAATAAAAAGACTGAATAGGTTGATATTAGTATTCAATTTAGTTAACAAATGATTTTTGCTAAAATTAAAATAACTAAAAACCAAACTTTTAACCAAAACCATTAAAAAATTGACTCAATTAAATGTTTACCACCTTTGGAAAAAAAAAAATTTTTCATGTGCTTCCTCCAAAAGACAAAACCAAAATGAATTATCATATTCAAAAAAAAACAAAATGAGCTTGAAAAAGGGTTTGTTTGTATTGGTACATATGTACCTCGATCAACCAAAAAAAAAAAAAATGTGTCCACCTTGGTTTGGTTCAAAAATATACCCCACTCCAAACTAGTTTGTTGGTAAATAGGAAAGAAACGAAGGAAAAAAAGAGATATTTCGCGCGAAAAATAATATTACACGTCAGAATTACTCATGTGGAGTTCAATTGAGCAAAATAAATCAATCTTATGTCAAAAACCAAAATGATTTAAATCATTACGCGCGATTATGGGCAGAATAAATCATTTATTTTTTGATTTAAATCAGAGTTTCGAACCGAACCCGAATCCAAACCTCGAACTCGCTCCGGTTCAAAGATTTTTAGTAATTTTTTCGAACCCGAACCCAACATTTCGCGGGTTCGATTCAACCGGGTTCCAGGTTGATAAAAAAAATCGCTTGTCATATATATTATTTATCATAATCCAACAAAACAGACAGCTGGGCTAACTTTGAACTAAACCTATAATAGGGGTTTACTGCTTATGAATCCTTTTCACGGGTCCACAAGGAGAAAAATATTATGGAATAGTGGGAAAACCATAAAATTAAAATTCCACTTCTATACGGAGCTGCAAAAGTTGTGTTAGCGATTCCTACAACGCAAGTCAGTGTGGAATGGGCATTTTCGGCTTTAAAGTTTATTTTAGCACCACAAAGGGTACACCTTCAAGAAGAATCGTTAAGAGATATCCTATTCGTCAAACTAAACGAAATGTTTCTAATGAAATAAATAAATAATATAGATTTTTTTTTATATACTTGTGAAGTTTTATTTTTTTACTAACCCGAACCTGAACCCGAACCCAATTATTTTCTTACTTTGAACCTGAACCCGAATCCGAACCCAAAATTTGGCGGGATCGAAACGCTGATTTAAATAAATTTTGACATCACGATTTTTGCAAGATTTACCAATACCATCAAAATAAAAAATGTCCACCTCAATTGTTATAATTGAAGACGTCAAAAAATTCGTAGTTTTTAATCACTCCGGAATTTTTACGAGTTCGTTATTTCTTATTTATTAATAAATAAATTGTATTATTAAAATAATGATTTTTGATTGATTGATTTTGAATGTACGACCAAGCATTAAGCAGGATCTCCCGGTAATTGAATATGACGCCGGGCCCACCGTGCACCCTTTTTTACATTAACTTGGAAGGATTGGATAGGATGGTTAGAATAGGATTGAGATCGACCCGGTTACAGACACCTTGACGGTCAATAGTTAGTAGTTTAGTTCATGCTTAGGACAATACACTTATTTTAAAACATTACTTTTGTTACTGCTTTCAATTTTTGGCATCCTAAAGTCAATATTAAATAGTTAAATAATTTAATAGTTACACTAAGTAAATAATAACAAGAAATATAATATAGTAGAACAATAAATAACAACAAGCCCAACTACAATAAAAATGAAGCATTTCCGCGAACCTGCCACTAAGATTATAATAGTTTGATCTGTGATGTACTCTCTCCTGTAATGAATTAGAATTAATGTTACCAGTAACCAAAATTTACATGATAAGACACTAATTAGTTTCTGAAGTAAGAATTTCGAACTGGAGTTCCTGTAAATTAAGAAGATAAAAATCAAGACAACACAATTTCTAAAATTACCGATCAGCTTTCCAGCAGCCTTAAAGTTTCTGGGAATCTGCGTTGGATTTCACCGAATATTTCTGAAAATCAAACTCAAAATTAATCAATTATCACTAAGTACTACTTTATGGCTACGGGCCATTTTTGTGTCTATGCCTGGTCCTAGTGGACCGCCACCCAAACCTAACCTAAGTACTACTTTTGAAAAATAAACTAAAAATTATTAAAATTCTGAAATCCTGATGGTTTAGTTGTTAAAATTGCTATAGTATAAGAAATTAATTAAATGCGCATATAGAAACATTATAGGATAAAAAGAGACATTCGAAATTTAAGTTGTTTATACTTTCTTTTCATACCATATTATCGCTCTGAACGGTTTAGATAAAGATGCAACATTATACTCGTATTTCATGTCATTTTTCTTCCCTACAAAATCTTTCTCTATTGTGCTTTCTCAATGGTATTATCTCAAAATCGAAATCGCCAGATTCGATTTCATCTTTAGCCGTAATAATGATTTATAAAAGCAAGAATTCAAAAATTTCATACGATTTTGAATGACTCTTAATTTTAAAAACATTTTCCTGCAAAATACGAATTTGACACTTAGGCCATTATGATTTGTGACCATAAAAATATTTATCGCATAAAAATTTGTCGATAAACTTTCAGTGCGAGTTTACGTAAGTATTCTGTTGAAAAATTTTCAGCAGTAGTCTATATTTCGTAGACAAATTTCCCCTGCCGAATAAAAAAATATTTTTAAATTACTTTTAATTATGTTTTTGCCTGCTGAAAATTTTTCAACAGAATACTTCCGTAAACTCGCACTCACTTATTTGCAATTTCTTACAAAATAACTTGGGTAACTTTGACAATTTTTTGAATTTATTCTAAATTTTTCATAGAATTGTTTACTACCACTAATTTTTACCGTCCGAATTTGATGATTCCGCCCCAGCTATTTGAAATTCTAGAACAACGGAAAATAAACGCAGTGGGAACTATAAGAATAAATCGGTTTAGTGATCCGCAATTTTTAAGAGATGCGTTTAAAAAAAAGGACGAGGAAGTACCGACTTATAAGCCGCGATGGTCAAATTGTATTAATTAAATGGCAAGATAACAGATCCGTCCGTCTCGCATCTAATTTCGTTGGCCTGAGAGAAAAACTAACTGTTCGAAGATTCGACAAAAAAAGAAGGAGTACATAAGCATCAAGCAGCCTCAAATAGTGCCACTGTATAATAATGGGATGGGTTGTATCTATTTATTCGAACAACTTATTCCTTATTATCAAATATTTATAAAATCCAAAAAGTGGACTCTTCTATGTAAGTCATATTCGACTTTATCGACGTTGCAGCATGTGCCAGCTGGATACTTTATCGTTAAGAGCTTAAGAAAAGTGGTATTGCGAATATAAACATAATAGGTCTCTTAGATTTCAAACAAAATCTTGGAAGAGCCTTGTGCGAAAGGCGAAGTTCGCCCATTAACTGAAGTGCTGCTCGATAATGCAAATCACTTGCCATCACATGATGTTACGAAAGAACCTACTCGGTGTAAAAATAAAAATTGTCAAGGGCGATCAAGAATAATGTCTATGAAATGTAAGGTTTATCTCTGTCTCAACAAGAATAGAAACTGCTTCGTACAATTATTTTTTTAAGTTCCTTTATTGTTAACATAAAAAACAAAAATATTGGATTTGTTAAAAGCATTCGAAAAAGAAAATCCTTGAATGGAAAACCTAACTACCTATGTGTTTCGAAAATTCATCCCATAAAATCTTTATCTACAATAGTTGGCTGTAGATGTACACATTTGCGTAGATTATCCCATAGGACCTCTGGGCTGCGGAATTTTTCTGAAAGTTTAATATTTGAGTTTTACTACCCAACGGCGGTACGATGTTATGATGATTTGATGTGATATTAGTATGATGGAATGATGGTATAATGGTACGATGTTATAATATGCTAGTATGATTGTACGATAGTATGATGATATGATTGCGGATTGTGATATTGTGGTAAGGTGGTATAATGTTATGATGGTAAGATGGTATGATGGTACAATGTTGCGATGACACGATGGTTCGATGGAATATTACTATGATATAATGATTGTGTAATGGTACCATGTCATGGCATTATTGCGATATGGTTGTACGATGATTTGATGTTATGGTGGTTTGATGGTGTGATAGTTTGATGAAAGTTTAATTTTTGAGTTTTACTAGCCAACGGCGGTACGATGGTATGATGGTTTGATGTGATATTAGTATGATGGAATGATGGTATAATGGTACCATGTTATAATAGTATGCTAGTATGATTGTACGATAATATGATGATATGATTGCGGATTGGGTATTGTGGTAAGGTGGTATAATGTTATGATGGTAAGATGGTATGATTGAACAATGTTGCGATGACACAATGGTTCGATGGAATATTACTATGACGTAATGATTGTGTAATGGTACGATTTCATGGTATTATTGCGGTATGGTTGTACGATGATTTGATGTTATGGTGTGATAGATAGTTTGATGGTAAACTTATATATTGGTATGAAGGTTTGACAGTAAGATGATATGATTGTGTAACGGTTTAATGGTCTGATGGTAAGAAGGTTTAATGGTGAGATAGTATGATGGTATAGTGATATGATGTTATAATTGTTTGGAATCATATTATTATTCTATGACGGTATGGTCTTTTGATGGCATAATGGTGTAATGTTATGACGGTATGGCTTTGAGAGAGTATGAGGGCTTGATAGTACGATGGTATGACTGTATTATGGTATAGTGTTAGGATAGTCTGTTTGTGTTATGATGGGATTTATAATAATTATTTATAATGATATCATTCGTCAAAAGTGCCATTGGAAGCATATCAAACGAATTTCAATGACAACAAGTGAGTTTATCTGCAAATCTACGCCTCATCGAGGGAGTTTTTACGTCAACTTCTTCCACAATGTAAAGCAAGAATGTAAATACAATGAAGAATTTGAGGGACACATTTTTATAGACATAGAACTCAATTAGCTGAATCATAAGGGTCTCATAACATGGCAATCCTGTCTCACTTGCGCACATTCAATATTTAATTTACTGCCTCGGGCGCAACCTTCTACAAATCAATTAGCAATTAACACTAATAACGAAGCACCGTAGGCAGTATCCAAAGAAATCCAATACATTGGCATTACTCTATCCTTCATATTGGCTCTTCTAGGTGGGTGACTACGTAAAAGAGAATACACCTTCATTTCGAGGATTTCAGTGATAAGGCAATGACTTAAATGGATAAATAAATTTTCAGAAAATGGAAGAAATTTCTTTTTCATTCATAAACTTTCCGCTACAATTGATATTTTGGTGATCACACAAATATTTAATAATATATTCCCGGGTAACATCTGATTTAGCGGCTAGTTGTGAAATAAAAACAATTGACTTTTTTGTATAATTGGGATGTTTTTGTTTGAGCTTTTCAATTTTCTTATTGCTAAACCAACGTTTAAGATTCCTAAATTTGCTCGTACCATTATGCTCTCCATAGTAAAAATGTTTATAATATCTCGGTATTGCAGCGTGCATTGAAACTATTTATTTCCTGTCTGTTACATCCGAGTTGTGTAATCTTTGCAGTTATTTACTTTCGTTATCAATTTATTAGGTCACATGTTTTTTTGTATATATATATATATATATATATATATATATATATATATATATATATATATATATATATATATATATATATATATATATATATATATATATATCTATATATATATATATATATATATATATATATATATATATATATATATATATATATATATATATCTATATATATATATATATATATATATATATATATATATATATATATATATATATATATATATATATATATATATATATATATATATATATATATATATATATATATATATATATATATATATATATATATATATATATATATATATATATATATATATATATATATATATATATATATATATATATATATATATATATATATATATATATATATATATATATATATATATATATATATATATATATATATATATATATATATATATATATATATATATATATATATATATATATATATATATATATATATATATATATATATATATATATATATATATATATATATATATATATATATATATATATATATATATATATATATATATATATATATATATATATATATATATATATATATATATATATATATATATATATATATATATATATATATATATATATATATATATATATATATATATATATATATATATATATATATATATATATATATATAAATAATATAAATTTAGTCGGATTTAGTTATTTTATCATCAACCGAAGCATCCTTTTGTTATGAAAGCTAATAAAATATAACAGTAGCATGTTTAAAAATATATTTAGGGCAAACACTATAATGGATGAGAAAATCGTAAATTGATAAGGCGATAAGCGCATTCACAGATATATACATACTTAAAAGTCTATTTAACCTATAATTTCTTATTTAAACAATTTAGCATGCCCTTCTATACTACACAGTTAATATTCTTAAATAAATTATCTTCTAAAATGATAATAAAAATCGCCTGAATTGAACTAAGTATGGAGATCAGTTCCACTTATGATTGTTGGCGCCTGAAACTTTTTTTGTTATATAATCTACATATGTAAAGTAGTAAACCGCATACATCAATCACACCTTCCATTGGTTGTCTTCCCTGCCATGCCAAACAATAAAACATAAAAATTAATTTCGTTTGTAATTTTTGTCATCATTTACGGTAAGTCTGTAATTTGATATAAAATGTAAAAGAAATATTTGTTGGCGATAAAAGTGGAAGTCTGCATTAAGTAGAAGGAAGGCATGTGGCTAAATTGTTTTAGATTAATTAATTATACATACACATTACTTAGGAGGATCAAGTAGCAAATATGTAGAAATCATGACAATATAAAATATGTTACGTATTACATATTACTAATAGTAGTAAATTATATTAAATAGAATGTGTTAACGTTAGTCAATACATTTGTAACATTTCAAGAAGATAAGGTAGACGTTTTACTTGTATAAATATACTAGTCTATAATCATAAATTTCAGTTATTTCAACCTTGTTCTCAATGTCGAGGACAATGTAATAAACATCACCTTGAATAATAACATCGTTTTAATATGCTAAGGCGATACTGGTCTGGTATAAATGAAGATGTTCATAAATATTCTCAAATTGACATAATCCAAAGAAAATATTAAGAAATCTGCAGTAAAAGAAGAAATCAAAGTATTAATTTTACTGCAATGCAGGTTTAGTTATTTTTAGGTGTGTAGGTATTTTCATGTTTTGAAAAACAGTTTAAATTATGATGAAGAAAATTTATAAGCGTAATGTCTCGTTGGATATCCAAAATGAAAAAAAATAATATGTATTTAGTTTGAAAATATGTGCTATATAGATAAAGAAGGAATACTTAACCGACTTTTATTTCTTCTTAGAAAAGCAATTAGCTATTTGGAAATGATTATTCAACGTTCTTAATCCTTTGCAATGCAATGAGACACTCATTATTAATTATTAATTTTGAATTTAGAACCCCACAAAGTTTTTGCAAAATTTCTTGTTATAACCTTGTTTTGGATAAAATTTTCAATTGGAGAGATAATACAGAGCGAGGTCATTACGTAAGCACTAAATAATATTTCGAGTGAATCGTTTTTGTTAAATATAAAAAATAGGGAGGATCTTATCTAATTCAAAAAATTGAGAATATTTTCTTTTAATTAACTAAATTTTAATAATTGCTATTGCGATCTAGAGCAGAAACCTGGTTTACAAAAAAAATGGGGTAATTGCCAAAGAAGAATCGGCAAAACTGAAAGAAAATATATGACGATGAATATAACTCTTAATAAATCAAACGTGTTCTTTCAATTGCCTAACTATGTACAGTCTTGTTCAATACAATTGCTTCTTATCTGGACCATATTGCTTCTTATCCGGACCATTTTTCACAAATCAAAACATTATGTATATAATAACACATAACTAAAATAATTTATCGGATTACTCCTAGGATTCTAAATTACCCTTCTATAACCAACCAACCCACTTAATAAACAAAAATACTCTTGTTTTTTTCCAGAAATCCAGTTGTTTTAAACCAGACTAGTGCAGCTTCGGCTTTACAGCGAAAATAACTGTTGGCCCTACTAGCTGTAACCTTACAGAAATTGCTTATAGAAAAAACTAGACAGTACTAATAATTGGCATTCAATTCTTTCCCTCGTATTGAATCACATTATTGTAGAGCCAAAACTACACGCGAATATTTGAAACAAAATTTTAATATCAGCAAAATGTACGAGTTCTACAAGGACCAGGCAAATAATCCGGTAAAAGAAAGTTACTACCGACGTATACTTTCCTCAAATTTCAATATTGCATTTCATAGACCTAAATCAGATAGATGCGGTATGTGTGAGAAACATAAAGCTGCCGAAGAACAAGGTATATTGACAGATGAACTTGCCGAGGAAAAAGAAATACACCTAAAATTAAAAAGTTAAATGCGAGAACAAAAAACCAAGGACAAAGAAGGGTCCTATCTTATATTTCGATCTACAAAACGTTTTGAATTGTCCAAGAGCTGAAATAGGTCCAATGTTCTATTACTCAAAATTGAACACCTACAATTTAACGGCTTACTATAGCTCAGGGAGAAGCGGCAATGATATAGCTTCAGCATTTATTAAAATTTAGCACATAGTCTTAGAAGATTATCCAAAAATCACTGATTTGATCACTTGGGGTAATTCGTGCGTACCACAGAATAAGAATTCAATTATGGCAACTGCAATTCTAAGTATATTGATGAAGCATCCTTATTTGGATTCAGTAAGCAGAAATATTCAATAGCGGGTCATGGAGCGATTCAGGAAGTAGACAAAATTCATAGTGATATTGAGAAAGTTCTTGCAGTTAACGAATATTTCTCACCAATGAAAGAAAGAAGTAGAATACCGCTAAATTGTCCTTTGGTTGTCGTAGGGGGCGACTAAACGGATTTCGTTGAGATGACAACCTGAATCTGTAAAATCTTTTCCTGGCAAATAAATATTAACAAAAGAAAATTTGGATACCACAAAAAATAACGAACGTCCGAAAATGTTCCTCGATATGAAACTTACCCGTTCGATGGTACGTGCAATCAGTAAGCAAACTAGGCGAGTTTCGACACCAATACCCTAATATACCGTCATATTAGTATGTATTTTGACTTCGATAACTAGTTGTGCAGGGCGAATTTTTCTCAATTTTTCCCACAATCGGCATGAACCTTTTAAAATCATAAACAAAAGTTTCCCGGTGACTGAAACCAAAAACTAAAATGTTATGTTATTGACACTAACCCGATGAGTTTTTAGTTCGTTTTCAAAAGAGGGTTATTTCAAAAAGAAAGAAAAAAGGAGTTTTGAAAGTGGTGTCGGTCGATCTATCTTCCTATTGTGAGGTAATACAATCCAAAAGTATCAAATTCATCGATCGAAATTTTTCCAGTTCTTGATTAACAAATTTTCTAAGCAACTCAATTCCGAACAAAATTTACAAACATTTTCCTTGTTCATTCATAAGTTTACATGGAATATTGCAAACGACGATATCAACTATATCTACCTCGTGACATATTGAATAACATCGACTAGAACTACATACACATATGTATGTCTGTGCTTTAACGAAAGAGTGTACACCTTACTTAATCAGAATAGCAGTGTTAATTTCATTTAAATCAAGTCGGTGACATGAATAGGATAATTTGATTGTAGATGAATTAGGATAATTTAATCGTTTCATTTAAATCAAATCGTGTTGTCTCACTGACAGCCCCACTAAAAAAATGTTACACTCGTCGAGCCTCATGCATCTGTTTTTGTCCCACTAACAACCGTTATAAATAAAAATGTGAAAAAAAATTGTTTCCATGTAAGGTTCAAACTGGCTGGATTTGGAGTAAGTGTTCTTGGAAACAGGTCCAATCATTGTGTTACGTTTCGACGTTTCGTATTAGGATTGAATCGATTTGAAAATAAAAATGGCGACAACTAGTGTTTTACCGTGCGATTCTGAAGTTAAGACTGTTAAGAGTATCACAGCTAAGAGAAATTTTGGTAAGAGTTTTTTTTTAAGCGAATCTCTTAATTGGTATTCTGTTGGTAGTACTCTTAAAATATTTCTTAAAAACTCCAAATATATTAGAAAATATTTGGAGACCTGTCAATTTGAATTTTTACATATGTACATATTTGGTGATTGATAAATAAATAAAAACAATTTTGGTAACTTTTATTTAAATACGTTATTTAAATTTTTTTTTATTTAAATAATTAAAATTAAAAGGGCTCTAGGACAAGCGTTGAACAACATGCCGCTTCTAATAAAATAAAAAATAAAAATTCACTGGAAAATAAAGAAGATTTATTTTAGGTTAAAAACTAAATTTTATAAAAATTAATATTTTGTAAGAATAAAATATTTCATAGTTTTTTTTTATCAAATTTTAGGTTATGTTTGTTTTTAAAACAAACAATAAATAAAATATTTTGTTTTTCGAGTACAACATTAAATATTATTTTGAAACTTACTACGATAAAATTGTTTTTGTTTAATACGACTATGAGAAACGTCAAAGTTGTGATGCTTATGACCACCTATTTCGTATATAAGAGCTTTTTTGAGCTAAGAGATTTTTTAAGAGAATCTCATAACTAAGAGAACGTACAGAATCGCAAAATAGTCTTAGGTAAGAGAAATCTCTTCACTAAGAGAAATCTCTTAGTTAAGACCTCTGTGACTGTACGTCAGAATCGCACGGTTAGTCAGAAATCAATTTTTTACATATTCATTATCACGTAAAAATAATTTACAATCAATTTGTCAAAAATTATATAGAAAAATACTTCTTTGTAGTAAGCGACGTCAAAGTTTCAACTCAACCTAACTATATTTCATGGAAACGATGAAGGCCAGGTTAAAATTGAAGAAAATTTAATTTCAACTCAACCGAATCACAATCCCTTTCATGGAATCATGGTAATACTGAATGAATGGTTTGGAAGAAGAGAAACAAAAAAACCGCCAATGTAAGAAGCAAATTATATACATAAATACATATTCAATTAAAACTAATTTTTTTTAAGTTTATTAGAAGAGACGAAGAAGCAAGAAATGAGTACAAAATACGTATCACGAAATACACATGCCAAAGTGTAGACCTTTTACCAAGTAGAGCCAAATATTTTTTATAACAAGTTTCCGCTGAGTACATAATTGAATTAAAATATTATAGCTTGAAGTTAAATAAATTGAGTTTTCCAATAAATAGCGCGTAAAATTTAAATTTAGGTATAGACTGTGGGCAAAATACTGTTGGAATACAAATTTTCTAATAACTTTTTCTAATTTTGTCCTGAAATTTAAAAAAAAATTTTTTGGTAACTTGCACGAACTTTTATTTTTGCTATTGTCAAACTTAGAAGAATCAAGATATTTTAATAATATCTCCTGATTTACTTTTCCAGGAAACCACAAAATTATTTAATGGATGAAGCTCGTTACACTTTAAACGTGATGAAGGATGAGCAGATAGACTTTTGTTGTAAATTTGCCGATACAGTAATTTACTCATTTGCATTATTTGGACAACTATTTTTTGAAGTTTAAACTCTATTTGTTATTGATCGAATAGACAGATTAGATTGACTGCTCCGCATAGGATTTATTCCTATGAAAAAATTATGTTTTTAATATTTTAAATTAAATATATTAATTATAATAGTCATAAAGAAGGCAAAATTATTAATATTTATTAGAGTAGGTAATTAAATAAATAAAAGTATGTACTTACTATGTAAATTATTTTTGTTTATTAACACGCTTTGGAAGGAATATTATTTGTATTCTACCTTTTGGTCTAGTAAAAACAGAATATTTTCATCCAGAATATTCTAAATAAATAAAGAATATGTGATAGAAGGGGTAGAATACAAAGAATGAACAAAAGAAGAACATTTATATAACTGTATATTCAGAATAAATAGAAGAAAGTGCCGTTTCATAAATGCTGTTTCGTTAAACTCGATGAGGTATTTTTTGAAATAAAACGCGATTTGAAAAAATTGAGGCTGATATCCTGCGACTAAAGTCGAAAGATTCGCTAAAAATGTTTTATTAAACCGCAGTTTGTCAATGGTATTTCCAAGCTGGTTATTTTATTTAAATATTTAAAAAAATTGAAGTATGAAAAACGGCTGTATGTACTTGAGATGTAAATAATGAATAGGAAAGAAAATAAACATCTAACTACATTAATAATTGGGTTAAAGGCGACGTAATAAGTAACGAATAAAGAAAGAAATATAAGCAGTAAGTAAAATTCCAGTGCTCTATCTACATCCTAATTCCGATAGTCGTGTCATTTTAAGCGACGTGACCTGACAATTTATGTTCTTGAAAGCGAACCAAGTATTATTAATTTAAACAGCTACATATTAAAGCAGTGTTAAAAAAACATAATTTGTAAACATATAAAATAAAATAAATGAGTCCTTCCATTCCGTTGTATTCGTCCGTTACTTTCAAAAATCAAGTGACATCTGCCGCTTATTTATTTATTTGTCTATCTACATAAATTTGATTCAGAGACCACTCAATACTTACACAACATATTTTGAGCAGGAGCTCATTCAAAGTGACTTTAATCTTAACAAATGACTGCGAGTCATGAAAAATGACGTGACGCGACTATGAGAATTGGGGGTGATAAACAACGTATTTTTCTTTTAGCAATTAAGTTTTTTTAAACACTAAACCATGTGAAATGAACTCACTGGGATAATATATCTAAAAAGTTGAAAGTGTGTTATTACACATTTGATGACTTAACCGGCTTATCCACTTTCCAGTTATAATAGTCATGTTTTTCATGAGAATTGCACTAGAACTCGATAAACTTTAAATTCCTTTTGTTCTATGTAAACCGAAAAAAATAAATGCATAAAGCGCGAATGTGTAGTGTACTTAACATAAATATACATTGCTGTTACAACTAGCAATAAATAATTACCATTACAGCTTATTTTTTATCAAGTATAAATGAAAAATAATTATTATTATTTTAATAATTATTATGTTAAATTACTAGTTATTAATTACACTATATTTATATTAAACAAACTACACATTTACAATTTATGCATTTTTTTTTTCGGTTTACTTATAATAAAAGGAATTTAAAGTGTATCGAGTTGTATGCGATTTTCTTTATACCAGGTACTTACTTTACGACCAAATTGACGGAACATCAAAAATTAAAACACAATCAATTTTCTAATATAAAATTATTTATGATTTATTCTAATGCTGCGTACATTAATCATATATTTCAATCTTATTGTTCTCGTTATATATATATATATATATATATATATATATATATATATATATATATATATATATATATATATATATATATATATATATATATTCACTTAGGATTATTTTTTTCACTACAATAAAAAAATTCTACAAATTTATTTACAATATTATAATCTAAATTCTAAAAAAATTGCGATGTCTCTAGTAAAACTATATACAAATAAAAAATTTTATGATCACATTTTGAAAACTAAACCTAACTAAATAATATTAAATATGTATGTATTAAGATCGTGGTGTTAGTACTAATGGAAATGTGTTAACAGGTAGTGCAATACATGCTGGTATTGTTTGTATTTCCGATGGATTTTTCGATGTAACATTATATGTTTGTAATAGATTTGCCAGCATTATGAAACCAAAATTTTTGACCAAATTTTGTCCTATGCACGTCCGTTTACCCATACTGAATGGGAAAAAATGGGGAATGTTTGTATTTAAAATTTTTACTTTGCGATATGTTTTGTCTTTTTTGTATGGTAATTTTTCTTGTGGACGTTTCTCCGATTCAATACCTGAATCAGACGATTCAGATGCCTCCGATATTTTACGGTCGCTCAGATGGCATTCCACTGAAATTTCACAAAGAAATCGATCGGGATCAAATTTAGCCGGTTCATTCCAATATTTTTCGCTGGTATTCAGAACGTAGTTATTAATAAAGACAACTGTGCCCTTCGTAACACCATATCCAGCAATACATGAATCTTCGGTGGCCACGTGCGGTACAATTGGTGATGATGTATAGCGAAGGATTTCGTACATGGTTGCTACTAAATATGGCATTTTTTGATGATCGGTTAGTATAATTTTATTTTGTCCTTGTTCCGTGATTGCATCTATTTCTTCGTGAATCCTTCGACCAATTTCTGGATATTTGGCTACAAAACTTAGTCCTAACATTACTAAATTCCCTACAGCTGAATGTCCACCGATAAAATCTTCAAGCATGTATAATATAGTATCACGAGTGATCGATTCATCAGCGCTTATACTTTTCAAAAGAGCGTCGGTAAAATCACGTTCTGGTGCATCTTCATCGATATTTTTTTCACGATCTTTTATAATACGAGTTAATATAAACTCACGAATTTCGTGAGCGTATCGACTTAAACGATTCAAATGTTTTAAATAAAATGGTTTAAGCCACGGTAGAAAGTCGAGGGCGTAGCCTTGATTAATTTCCCAAAATACTTCGTCAAAGTTTTCAACAATTTTTGAAAAATCCGTATCCTCATACTCAAAACGTGTTGTGCACATATAATGCAGAAACATGTTGGCGCATGTTTTTTGAAGTAGTGGTTTGATATCCAGATCTTCACCAAATTTATTAATTTTATTTAAATGATTTATAATTTCGGTCATTTCGAATGATCCAATTTCATTCATTTTAGCGTAATGTTCTGTGAGATGTCGCGGTGAACAATGTTTTCGAGCCAAATTACGACGCCTCTGTTGTAATTGAGACCAATCACATAAAGCAAGTGCTGTATGAATAAATAAGTTTTTATTAAATAAGCTACTCACTTAAGCTACTTAAATTCAAACTAACTAAAATACTCACAATGACCACGATCTCCACCGAATATGGCATGAAATCGATAAAAATCGGGCCGTCCTCCAAAAAATCGACCATTTTGATTTAAAATTTCGCGCATATTTTCCAATTTATTAACAATCAAACACCGTGTCGTACCAAACGTTAAGGTGTACAAGTCACCAAACTTTTTCGACAATTCTGTAAACCCCTCAAACGGTACTTTATAATCGGCCATTAAATTTAAATTGCCGATAAATGGTAGTGGCATTGGCCCGGGGGCTTGTTTTAAATTCAACTTTGATGTGGTCACTAAAAAATGTTCATTCGGTTTATGTCGCTTTTTAACACGTTCACTGAGTGCCGGTAATTTTTTAACACTTCGCTGCCATTCGTACAGCGCAAATAAATAGTTTATCGAACAAATCACAAATATTATTAGAAATAACACAAGCGTTAACATTTTTTTTGATATCTGTAATAATATTTTATTTTTTATTTTTAAAAATATAAAAATAAATCTTATCACTTTCCTTTTAACAAATTTTATCTTGCTTTAGTTTAAGTAAAACTCCACTGATTGATTTTTATTGAGTAACTTGTGTTTATATACGCCTTAGCCACCAAGCTTATTCAATGTAATGTTAAAACCGTCTTTAAATGTATACAACATCTAAGATTTGTTCGTTAAAAATAAAATAAAAAATAAAAAAATTATAAAACGGAAAATAAGAAAATACAAAAAAACTTGAAGAAAAAATTGTTTATATTATGTGCCTCACATTAATTACTAATTTATGATGAAATTTATCTAAAGTTCTTATTATTTTTTGTTATCACCATTATTAAACTATTATTATTCTATTCCACTTTTAATTATTTGTATATAAACTTATTTTCTTTTGACCAATCCAAATCTTTGTTAAACCACAATCTTTTTCTTTATTTTAAATTTTTTACCGGTACTATCACAATACAATGAAAATTGTATGTTATCACTGTAATTTTTATCTAAATGACACGACACTCTCGCAACTAATAAAGTTTTCGTTAACTATTCCTTACTTAACATAATATTATTTTATTATACATATTATGTCGTTTCATGTAAAAGCGGGGAAATACTATACCTCAAGTACGTATGTATTTCATCGATCATATATATACAACATATCTTTAGGTAGGGAGACTAAAAAAATTTTACAATGATTTTTTTTTTTGATTTTTTATTAAAGTGGGAATAGGTAATAACATATTTTACATTTTTATGCGCTAAATGCATTTTCTTCAGATTTATGTATGTACAACACAAATAATAATAAATTGAAAAATGACACGTGCGGGTGACAAAAGTATGTGTTTACATTGTTCACTTGTTTTAAATTTCATAAAAAATACATAATTAAAAATGTACTTCCTAAAGACAAATGATTTAGTGGACACGTGGAAAATCGCCAAAAGATGATTTATTAATATATCTTACACAATTGTAAAAATAAGGATGACAGCATTTTGTACTTGGATATTTACAAACTATACAGCTAAATTATATACTTATATGTATATAATCCAAATGAAATCGGATTCTTGGATTTTTTCAAACTTCCGTAAAAATATTTTTATTGTAATAATATTAATAATATTTTGAAAATGGACGCGTATTTAGAATTCTGTAAGCTAAGCTTCGACTCGTGTATGTGAAACAATAAAAATACAACAATTTATTGGCAGTGTTTTTGTGTTCAGAGATTGAAACCATTTGCTCAGACTTAACAATATTTAAATAACAAATTATTGTTCTCTAGAAACAATCAGAACTTTTTAGAAAAATAATTATAGATGAGGCGGCAAAACGATTCTCTAATAATGTCATAACTTGTTTTGATTCGAATCGGTTCTTCCAAAAAAAAATTATAACTTGAGCGTTTTAATTTAAACTCAACAGTTTATACTACGAGTATATACTTGTGTGGGTTCGAGTCACTCCCATACTGTATTAGTTTAATTTACCAAGCCGAACTGGTTTAATTTACCAAGATCATACATAATACCATGAAAAAAGTATGCGTTATATAAAATGTAAAAATATGTCTTTTCACCGTTAAAAATAAAATAAAAATTATTATAGCTTTACTTCCATGGCCGTATTGGTTTGCTTCCATAATGAAAAATGTTTGAAATAAAAAGATATTTTTATTGAAGCATATTTCATTAATGGTTGGCACTTGGCCCGATTTTAATAACACTGATTGTAGGTATTGACCGTTAACTGAAATTTTGTTTACTCACTTAGAGTACTTTTACATTTTCTTTGGCCGGCATTCCTAAAGCTTGGGTGAGTCTTGTACACCGCGAGGAAAACTTTTTGATGTTGAAAGAATTATTCGTTTTTTCTAAATTTTGTTCGTTCTAGAAAATACGAGTCTAGATTGGAACAGAATGAAGTGTATCTAATTATTTATGTTTCTATAAACATTTTGAAAAATAAATGAACCTGTGAAAATCACAAATTTCAAATAATTATAATATTTAGTTTAAACTTTTACCTTAAGTTTTAAGTTAAGTTAGGAACTGTCTCAGTAAATCTTGTAGAAGAAAAACTAGAACCTAAATTTAAAATTATTCTTAAAAATATATAATCCCGATATAATAAATTAAAACCTAGACGTAAGTTAAGGAAATGTGCTAGCGAGTATAAAACAGAAATTATAAAATAATCAAGACAATAACTAATATACATTATTGGTAACGTGCCAGTTAAAACAGTATAGGCGTTTGCCAAAATATAACTTAAAGCGATCATAGAAAAGAGTATAATTTTGACTTTGCTAAATTAAAGGTTTAGCAAAGTTAAAAATTATGTTCTGCTGACTACGAGTAAATTAAATCTTCAAATATTGATTGATTGATTGATTGATTGCGATGTACGGATCAAGCATTAAGCAAGTCTCCCGTATTATAAATGCGAATACCACACCACTATACCCATGTTACACAACAACACGACACAATTCTTCAATGAAGCCAAACCCCGTAAAGAAAGGCGCCACATCGATAACCACATAAGTCTAATAGTTGTGAATATCCGCGCCCCGGGCCAGGCAGCCGTCGTACACCTTTTTACATATAACAAGATCGAGGGATGGGAAAGGAATGTTAGCAACAAAGACTCAACCCGGTTCCAGACACCTAAGTAGTTGATAGTTAGTAAATTTGTTAGTAAATATATTTTTTAGTAATTTATTTAACACAAGACAATACAATTTTAAAGTTCATCTTTTCTGCTCCAACCTGTAAAGAAGACACAATGACAACACAAATTTCCTGGTACCGCAAATTCTTTTGTTCTGAAAAGCTGTAAACAACTATTATTATTCCCCTCCACCATTTTTTCCATCGGCGGTTGTGAGAGGGGGGCGAGATTTCGTTCCATCATCATGTTCCCATGCGGTCACCCAAAATTTGTAGTAACTGTAAGTAGTGTTGCTTGACGTTGTTGTTGAATTCGTTGCGTCTCTGCTGTCCCTGCTACTCGCCCCCTGAGTAAATTAAATCTTCAAATATATAAATAAAAACATTTTTTTAAATAACTTGTGAAAATAAAAAGTTTTGAAAACTATGAATTTTTTGACAGAATCACTAACAGATAGATAATTAAAGTTCACAATCGGAGCGTTACCGCGAAAAAAAAAATGAAAATAATTAGTAAGAAAACGACAAGACCTAAAGTATTTTATGAATTGTCAAAATGAATAATTTGGGTGAGCATATTGTAAAAATTGGTAACGATGGTAACATTGCAACAAATAGATTCTAAAAAAATATCGGCGATCAAACTTTTACAATCGTCAATTGTTGCTTATTGGTTTATTTAAAATTTTGTAATTTTTTTTTGGGTACAGTAAGGTTAGGAAGTGCGTATAAAAGTAACTTAGTTTGCATATTTTGCTTTCAAATTTTCATTTCATATATTTTATTTTTACATTTTTCCTTTCCTTTTATTTTTCAAAATTAATTTTCTTTAATAAGCATTAATTAATTATTATAATGTCATACTATTGTTTGTTTTCATTATTATTACTTCGGTTCTCTTTTGTGTTGGATTTTTTTTTTGCTTATTGTTCGCATCGCCTTTGCTTTTCAGGATGAGAGATCCACTAAGACATCCACTGAGCATGGCCAGCCAAATTTGATCGCCAAAAGCCTCTGAGTGAGTAAACAAAATATCTGTTGACAAGCCGAAACCCACTATCAGTGTTGTTACAAATATGACTGTTGATATTTTTGTTTCTTCTTTCCTTTTCAACTTTCCTTGAAATACAGAACACAACATTTAGATTCTACTATTCAGAAAGGTTCATAACAAAAATAGAAAAACATGTACAAATTTATTTAATTTTAATTTGATTTTATTAACTTTTAGTAAAATAATTATTAAAAATGCAATCTATGGTATGAAAAGCTTATAGTTTATTATGATTTTTTTTTTTTCCAAAAGTGAAAAAGAAAACGTGGTACGTTCTTAGCAAAATGATATTACTTTGCTACTAATATCGATTTCGAGTACAACAAATCATTATTATCAGTTAATTAACTATAATGATGCATACCACGAAAGGGAATAAAACCACAACTGAACAAAAAATGACAAACACTTGAAAATATAAGAACTTGAAAAACAACCGAAAAGGAAATGAAGAGGCCACTTGAAAATATATTTTTTTATTTTTTATTTAATGAATAATACAAATTTTAATTAGTATTAATTTTTATTGTAATGCATATGGATAAACAATATTTTTGGTTTAAAAAAATTAACATTTTTTTGTCGTTCCCACTCTAGAGCAAGCAACATACACATAACTGACCATGTGAAAGGTATGTATTGCGCAGAACAAATCGGAATCAGCGCTTCTTCTCCTGTACTTTTACCAGTAATAACCATTGCTTAAATCACATTCGGCAACAGTTTTTCCACACAAAGTCGTGTTCCGTTGCACAATTTCGGTGAATCTAAATTAGGAAGTATCATTATTGGTAAAGCAACCTACAAAAATAGTGTGTGGGCGGCATTCCAGACAACCCCAAAGAGTTAAGTAATTCTATTGGATAATTGGCAGCTCGATACTCATCTACAACTGTGTCAATAGATTTGTATTTTATGGATTGGCCGAGGAGTTGGGATTGAATTTCATAATTTTGGTTTAGTGAAGTTGTCATTTTTGGGAATTAAAATCACACGTTCGCAAAACCAATCAAGTTTCTTAGAGTTGTTTGAAATGTATATATGTATATATATATATATATATATATATATATATATATATATATATATATATATATATATATATATATATATATATATATATATATATATATATATATATATATATATATATTATATAAATCTATGCAGGGTGGTTTGTTTGCTCAGATGACTACTCTGTGATCATCCAATACGATTTTGAAAAAATTCGCCAGATGGCTGTGTTCGTCAAATAAATTCTGTAAATTGAAAATGATTTCACGTTTTGTTCCGGGAATAAAAGCACAACGTTGATTGGTTTTCGTCACTTCGTGGTCATGAAAAAAATTTGTAAAAACTGGGAGTCGTTGTCAAGTAGAGGAAGAAGTGAAACGACTTTATAGTAGAGCCGTCCTTGTACTTTAAACGTGGGCATGACATTTCTATCGTTAACACATGTGTGTTCCAAAACATGCCATTTAAAAGCTTGAGTTGTATTTTAGAAAGTTTTGTAGGTTTTTCGGTGAAATTGAGGCAAAAATGAAACGTTGACTACAAAAAAATAAAACATAAAGTTTGACAAACTTTTAAACTGAATGCCAAAATTTCATAAGAATGTATGTACTTACTTGTAGCAATATTTTACCAGACATTCACCAATAATTCTATTATTCTAATTTACGTAACCAATCGGGGGTAATGGGCTTTCGGATGTGTACAATTGAGTATTTACACAAAACAGTTAAAAAAAATAACCTCTTCGATAGCTTTCACTGCGAACTTCGAACCGGTTTTATCAGAACCTTCTATAGAGTATAGAGCCATAATCATGATAATGTATTTTTTAGAAGCTTTTTTAGTGGTATAACTTTTCACTGATTTCCATAGGAATCCATAGTAAAAATAGGCTGCAAATTTTTCAATGAAAAAAGCAAAAATATTATAAAATGTTTATATAAAAGTTTTCTACATATCTTTAACAACAATTTACAAGCAGGCAATATTGGTATTAAGTAATATTAAAATTAAATTATTTCTAAAATATATTTTTCGAACTTTCATTTTGAAAAATACATCAAAGTTGGCTCTGACGAGTTAAAATAATACTTGCTAAATTTATCTTTAGTTTTACTAGTGTACGTAAGATGTCTAAGATGTTTACAGAAAAATACGAAAAAAAATTATTTAATTACAAAATTATCACTCGTTCTTAATATTTTGTGACTTTGTTTTGCTTTTCCTACAATTTTTGATCTTGAAGTTTCCCCAGGTGGTAATTTTTTGGTACGATTCTACCAAATTTTTACGGCCATCACTGCATATGTAATATATATTGGCTTAATGACCAAACGAATCGTAGTAAGCTTTTATTTCAATATGATTAGAATGCTGTTGTTATGAAAATTTTATTCAATTTTGGTTTAAATAAATCAATTATTACAAGAAAATGAAATCGATTTAGTTAAACGACATTCATATATGTTGAAATTCAAACATTTATGAACGTATTTCAGAAATCATAATTCAAAATTTGTAACGTTTTCATTTAAAAATTTGTCTTAGGAAAAAATGTGATTTTCCATATATTTTGTGTATTTACTATGAAAAGTTTGGTTTTTTCCTCGTTTCTAATTCCCTTATAAAAGCTTCATTTTTTAGACTATGACTTTGTATAATCAAGGTTACTTTGGTTTTATACATACAATATATTAGCAAAGCATGTATATTTTGTAGAAGATGTAAATTTGAAAAATAAAATGATAGTACTTTAAAACATTTGCTATATTTTGTTTCAGAAAAAATTTCAGAAAATATCGAAATATACTTTTAAAACTAAAGATATCGAAAATGTAAATATGTATTGAAAAGAAGAACTGGACAAGGACAAAAACAAGGGCCCTTTCTGTTTATGCGATTTATCGAAAATCTTAATTTAACCACATTTATAATAAAAAACACGTACACCTTAATCTAGTTGGAGAGCTGACAAGTTCAGCTGTGTCGGTATAAACAGAGCCTACTCTATAAATAAGAGCCTCCACATTGACTGTATTTTTTACTAAGCTTAAAATAAAGTACATAAAATTTTTTCTTTACTATGAAACTATATGGGAAAACGATTGTTTTCCTTTAGATTTTTAGTTTATAAGAATTATGAGCTTTTACATTATTTTTATACGAAAATGTTCATAAAACATGTAATTTTATTTGATTGAAAAATCGAATCATGAAAGAGTTTATTTCTTAGTGAAAATCCTCTTGGAATATAAACTATTGCTAAACTTTTATGGAATGTTGTTGTTGTAAAATACGTCATAACATAAAATTTATAAACAATTATAACCATCTCTTTTTAGTCTCCTTCTAAAAGCATTTCCACATGACAAAATTCTGTCCGAATACAGATTCATATCATGTGGCAATGCTTTATTAATGACATTTTGTTTAAACCATAGATGTCCATACAATGAAAAACTTATAAAAAGAATCAAATAGGCGATCGAACCGGTCGGATTCTAAAATCGGTCTGATTTTTGATTTGGTTAAACATATTTTGGTGGCTTCCCTCTGTAGTAATAATTAAATTGTAATAATAATTAATTTAATATAATTTTTTTATAAATTTACTAAAATTAAACCATTGCTATGAAAGAAATTATGGTAATTTTACGTAAAAAGTTTTCTTTCAAATCGTTTACTCAGCCCGAATCCCTGTTGTTTTTAATTGTGTGTTAAGTGACATCTAGGAATGGGAATAATAAGTAAGAGCTATTTTATTTTATACACCGCTCTCCAATGTTATGACAATTCAAATATTCTAAACAAAAACTTATTTTGAATGGGTCATTAATTTTTGGGAATAAAAATCGATGCCAAATATTAATCATGTTGTATTTATTTTCAGCTGTGACTTAATTTAAATAATAGGTATTTCTAATACTTGAGAAATAAATAAGGCATTTATATTACAATTAATGTTGGTTATGTCGTTTATTTGTGTTGCATAACAATCTGGTTTGATTTGATTTTTTTGATTTCTTCGCGCTCAATGCATATTATTATAATTTTTTCTCTTTGACTAAGCACGTTTTTTTATTCGCTCCGGATAGCTGCTATCGAGAGCCGTCATTTTTATACGCCTAAATTTAAATTTGACGCGCTATTTATTGGTAAACTAAACTTATTTAACATCAAACTATCAGTTTTAATTCAATTGTTTAGTGAAAACTTGAAATAAAAAATATTTGGCTCTACCTATTTATACGGAGCGCTATCCGGAGCCGCTTTTTATATGACGGCTCTCGATAGCAGCTATCCGGAGCGAATAAAAAAACGCGCTTACTCTCTTTGATTTATTTTAATTTTGGCTGTTCAACGTATTGTTTTTTTTTCCATTGATTTTAGTTGTGAATAAGTGATAACGTCATTAAATAGGATATTCTCTTTTTAATACATATTGTTGTTGTTGTAGAACGTTTTTTAATTTAATTTCCTTATTTTCTTTTGATTATATCTGGAAAATGGGGAAGCTTGAGAATCTGTGCTTTAAATGAGTTAGTCATTGAGTTGTTTATTAGTGATTTCAGACAAAATTATTTATCTAGGTTTAATTTTTAATTCATATTTTTTCGTCAATCGAAATCGCGTTTTTTCATACAAACTCTATGAAAATAAATTATTTTTTAGTGTTTCTATGTCCTTTATTTTAAGTTCATTTTTTACATGCCGGCTCTATTCATATCAAGATGGTTCTGGTATAAACATGAGAGCCTTTCATTTTTCAAGTTCATTTTAATTAAAGTTAAATTGTTTCAGACCGTGCCTTTCACGCAGAAAGAAAAAATCATTTAAAAAATGATTAAAAATATGAGGACGGAATATGTTCGAGATACGAAGTGGAACCGTACAAAGATTTGCTAGAAGAACTCTTTGACGAAGAAAGACTAGCTGAATTGTCAGAGCCCAGAACGATATCAAAAATTCTGACCACATATATAGCTGTGTAACTAAAGTACCGAATGTTCCAGGCCCAGCAAAATCTACCACTCTACATTCACAAAATAAGCATTCAGTTAAAAATAGAGACCTGGCAAGAAATCGGTTAGAGCTAGGGTTTGCAAAGACGCGCGAAATAAATAAGCAAGAACGCGAAAAAATGGGCGGAGAAGGCACAACGAATTGCGAGAAGATAAAAAAAAGATTCAGCTAGAGCGGGGAAAGTGGCACGAGGAGCTAATCGCTATTTTAAAAAACAGACTAAAGAAATGTATTTTAAATATACCTGCCTAAATGAATAATTAAAACACGAAGTTTTATATAATGGTTATATAGTATTATTTTTATTTATTACAATAAATTTTTTAAAACTAATTGGTTTATTATTTGCTGTCGACGGTCTACCTGAAATAGTGTTAAATAGTGAAAAGTGTTACCGTGCAAATGTTCATCATTGTTTTTAGTTTCATCCCAAGAATCGTTGGCATTGAAACAAATATTATGTAGCACAGCATGCTAAAATAATGTTTTTCTCGGTCCCCAAATCTAGAAGCACGGAGAAATGTAGTACAGCTAGACGAGTGAATTTTGTTGTACCCTTTTTGTTGTTGCGTTAAATTCTATGTATCTTTGAATGAGGGTATCAGCCCAAAATTAGAGGGATACGCCGAATCTCCTAATAAAAAACTATTGTTTTTACTAAGCGAGGCGGAATAATGGTGACCTTCGAAGAACATATGATCATCATGCATTGAGCCGAATTTGCCACAGTACACGTTTATAAAACGCTTCGCGGAATCTACCAGGGCTTGAAGTAAAAATAGATTTGCTATGGACGGATTTTTGATATTTATATGGCTGCTATCTATAGCTCCGAGTACACCAGATATTACTCCATCACTTTAAATGCTGTTGTTGTGCGCTTAATAATTTGAGTTGAACGTGGCCACCCAATATACTCATTCGATATGCTGACCATCCACGACGCCACTTTGTGTACTACGTTCCATATTGTTGAATCACATAATCCAAAAAGGTTACTCTATGCCTTTAAGGTATGGTTTTGGCCACATACCATAAAAACAAACGAATTTTTTTTTTGGCTAACCTCCATTACCTATGGTTTGGATATGTATTCGATTATGCATACGATTCTGAAAGTAAATAGACAAATCATCATCGCGAATTGATGTTTCGAAATGTTCGAGAAAGTCAAAAATGTCTCTAAAACTCGGTATCACTGTAACTTTCAACCGTTTCCAAAAAATTCGAAATTTTTGCACGTTTAATTGCAAAAAAATCATCTGAGTCGGACGAATCTGATGATGACGAAGAGCTAAACAGGCAAGACGATTCACCACCCATATAATTATCCACGATAGTCTGAAACCAAAATTTTATTGAAATGATTTTATAATTGAAATATTGAGGAATACATATTTACATAAAACGTGATTTGCGAGTGCAAAAAACTGATTTTAGTAAAAATCATATATGCATTTTAGATTATTTACGCACACGCAATTCGCCTTTCGTATGAATATTCCTTAAACCATATTATTTTCGGATTGAATATTTATTGATATTTACCTGGATTAATAATTTTCCTTCCATTTTACCCAATGTAACTGTTTTTGTAATTTTATCAAGAAAATACACTTATTAAATTAAAAAAAAATCACTTTTGAATATCGCAAATTTATTAAAAATTATTTTACTGTTAACTTGAAAAAGAGCTTTTATGGAAATTGAAATGATATTTTTGTGTACTTACATTCTCTTTGTATTCTTCAATTTCTTATTAAGATGTCTACTTTAGCCCCTAGTAATTAAAATTTTTAACGTATTTTACTAAAAAGTTGCCCGTGACTTTTTCGGGTGAAAACAAAGTGCTTCTTTTAAACGAAAAAGTAAATTTAGGTATGTTTAGTACATAAACGTTTGATTTTGATTCAAGAAAATTGCAACACGAATTGGATCCGAATAAGAAACACTTACTAAATTATGCTATTCAGATCAATTCGACTTGGCACTATAATATGAATAAATAATAAAAATACAAACAAGGGAATACTCTAAAGAATGACGAAAAGTTGGGATAAGATTAATCCTTATAAACATACAATAGGTATATAAAAAAAATTTATTCTTCTAGCCTTTCTACGTCATCAACAACTACCCAAAGCAATACAGGAGAAAATTCTGTTAATTAGGAGCAAATCGAACGACCAATAATAATTCTGCACCAAATTATGAAGCCTTTAATACAATAAATTGATAAACATTATGATATTTATTTTAAGGTATTTTTTATTTTAGGTTGCTAATAAAGCGAGCTCTTTAAGAGTTTAAATTACATAATGCTTAAAATGAAAAATTACACATACACATCTTATACCTAATTTTTTTTGTTCTAATCTCAACCATCTAATTCTGATAAACTGTTAAATGTACATATACGTTCTAGTTCCCTCCAGGATAAGGATACAAATCTCAAAGATTCTCTTTATTGAAACGGCACTTCTGACACTACCGTCTGAGCCGTTCAATCATTCATAAAATTTCAGTATATCCTTTTATAATCTTTAATAGAGCATTTTTAATAGGATTAATCTAAAATTATATTCTATCAAATTCAATTTTTACCAGAAAACCGGAGTTTTTTTTTAATAAATTTGTCTTATTTTAGATATTCTTGTCCATTATGTTTACCGATACGTATAGAAAAACTAAAGATTAAATTAAATTTTACATATTTAAGTAAGAGTATTATAATGTATGTAGGTTAGCAGTAGAAATATTTTAAGAATTACACATACATATATAAATCTATTGGAATAGGGAACGCCTACCTTCTATCAATCTACTCTTCCTTTTGATTCTTATCTCGTTTAGATACTAAAGTATAGCTTATATGTGTTTAAGATCTTGTGAAAAAACACCTATTCAACTGATCACATATGGCTCTACCTCGAATTTGATATCTTTACTAGACATAAAAAAGCAAATAAATAAAATCAACAAGTAATTTGCGTATGTATAAAATTAAATGGTTAAAATATATTTGAATATTTTTTCTCCTCCAATTATTAAATAATTTCCATACCAGAATCTTTGTTGGGCCGGGAGTATTAAACATTTCTGGAAAAGAAATTTGAGAATAGTATTTTTAATAAATAATGTTGTGTATGTAAATATAAGTATATGTAATAGATCTTTTTTTTTTAAAGTGCCTATAAATATAAAGTTAAACATTTAGCTATTTCAGTTGATCTTCTTTTACAAGTGCAGTTAGTTAGTTAGTCAAAAAGTAAAAATATTTTTGAGTAATAAAAAATAAAAAAAAGTGCGCTACAATTTTTTTTTACGTTTAACGAGAAAAGAAGCTTTCAATTAGAACCAGTTTTTCTTATTTTCTAATATTTTGTTGGTAAGCTAGAAAAAAGTAGACAATTAATTATCTAAATCAACCATAAAAATTATAATTCTATAATTTAAAGTGAAAACGTTATATTAAGTTGCGACTTTTTTTTATAGTTTAACTTAAAGTAAATTATATATACTCGTATATACATAATCATAAAAATATGACAAATTGATTGAAATTATTTTAAAATTTAAGAAATCAGCATTAATTTCTTCCCGATTTTTATAAATTGTTTTTTATCAAATTTCACTTGAACAATAGAGTTTTAATTATTTTTGTTATGCTATTTGTCCCCAAAAACAGTTTATATTTCAAACGCGCATACGCTGTTTTGCGTGTTTTCCTGCTAATAAAGCATTTTTTTATATACATATACATAATTGATAGTATCAGCGTAATTATAATCAGTCCTCAACCGTAAAATATTTTGGGCGCGTAATTTTTTAAAAATGTTAATTGGTCACATTGTTTATGTTACATAAAAATTGAGTTTTAAACAACTGGAGAGGATCGTCACAATTTCTTGGCGCAAATTAAAGTTGGGCCTTTTATTAATTGTTAACGAATGGAAGGAATTTTATGTAGATTATATTAATTTTTGTGAAATACATTTACTATACCAGCAACCATTATATAGAGTCTAAATTTACAGGGAATTCCCCGCTTTAATTTTGTCGTAGCTTTTCTATAAATGCAGTTATCGATATGTGGACTGCTTATTTGTTAATTAGTGCATCCAAACTATTCCTCAGTTGGCTACAAAAATTTTGAAATGATTTTTTCTGTTTGAAAATAGCGTCGATTGGTAAATTATCATATTTTAGTGACCACTAAATCATATCTCACACTTAAATACCAAAGAAACTAATTAAGTAAAGGACAGATTATTTTTGAAAAATCTGCATTAACCATAAACACAAGAGTAGTATAAATCGTACCTATAATCACATAAATATTGGAAAATACGTAAAATTAAGCATACAAATAAAATAAAAGATAAAAGCCTACCTATGATTTTTTCACTATAAAACAGATATTGGGCCCGATTCTGAATTCAAAAATTGTATGTTAGGTTATGCTATTTTTGTTTTTTCCAGTACAAATTCAAGTGGAGTGAATTAATGCCCATCGAACTAACCCAAAAGGGCCTTATTATTCCTTTTTTTCTTAGGAATTAAGGTCCAGGGGCGGTTTTTCTTTTCGGATTAGCATTAAAACCTATATGTGATAATTCTGGAAAATGAAGATTTGGTTTTAAAATATTCTGGAAAATGGAGATTTACATTGTAGTTTTAAAACTAAATCAAATTCGCAATATGCCTCAATACATTCGCCGATTCTACCATAACGTTTGTGGTTCAACTATCAGTAGAATTGATCCGAACCATACAATTCCTTTGATCTGTGTTTGCGAATTTGATGAAGCATTCACCAAATTAACTCAAATTCGCAACCCGCTCCAATACATTTTAACTGTTAAAAAACACAAATTTTTGAAAAATGTTCAAATTTTTATGTATGGTTGGAATTTTTAACAATCGTCAAAGGTATAAAAAAAAAAATAACATTTCAAAAATTTGTTATGATTTAAAAAACTGTTTTTTTGGGATTTTTCTCGATTTATTTTTCTGTATTTTTCTAAAGCAACATAATGAGAGCTGTGTCACGAGACGGCAGCAAAAATTTATTTGTATTTACTTTTATTACTACTACGGGCTTTATTGCTTCTCCCAATTGGAATTATTAACCACAATAAAATGGCATTAAAACCTTGTACTTTGATATCATTTTAGAAAAGAAATAATGCATATGGACCTTAATTCCTAAAAAGAGGAAGTAAGGCCGGCGAGTGTTAATTCCACGGGCGTTAACTTACTCATAAAGTGACAATTTTGCAATTGCCATGTAAAATGGATATATTTTGGTGTGCGGTGTAAAACTGATTGTTGCAGGAATTATACAAGTTTTGTAGTATTTTGATAAACTACGATGTAAAGCAGGCACCAATGAAATGCTTGTAAAGTTTACACAATTTTTAAATATCCGATGGTTCGTTAATCCGAAATGTTTTCAATTAATTTCCATTAAAGGGGTAAAAATTTTGTCAAAAATTGTAACTGTCGGTTTAATAATTCAGTCGACCTTTACAATGATGATTCCTATTTTTATTTAACCCTTGGACAAAACAGTTATGCCGTAGAAAACGAAAGGCTTCTTTAAGAGGACATGTGAAGTAGGGAATGGAGATAGACCACTTTCCGAACAATCTGAACATGCAATTTGACATGCGTCTTCGAAAAGGGATCCTGAAATGATTTTTAGGTGAATTTTTGGAACATAGCCAATTAGGATGGAACTTGACTATTCCTTAACCGATTACGAAGAAATTTAATATGTGCGTTGGAAATGGGATTTTAAAATGATTTTTGTATAAAGTTCAGGAATACGGCGAAGTAGGATGCAACTATAATGATTTTTATATGACGTTCTGGAATATGGTTCAATAAGATGAGATCCTAACCAATTTTAGTGAAATTTGGCATGAGCGATGGAAATGGGATTCTAAAATGATTTTTAGATAAAGTTCTAGAATATGCCCATTTGGGATGGAACTTAGCTATTCCCCAACCGATTTTAGTGAAATTAGGCACGCGAGGTGGAAATGGGATTATAAAATGATTTTTAGATGAAGTTCTGGAATATGGCTGACTAGGATGGAACTTGGCCATTCTTTAATCGATTTTAGTGAAATTGGGCGTGCGAGATGGAAATGGGATTCAAAACTGATTTTTGGATGAGGTTCTGGAATATGGTCGGGTGGGATGTAACTTTGCTATTCCTCAATCGATTTTAGTGAAATTGGGCATGCAAGGTCGAAATGGGATTATAAAATGATTTTTAGTTGAAGTTATGGAATATGGTCAACTAGGATGGAACTTGTATATTTCTTAACCGATTGAGATGCAATTCGACATGTCGATGGAAATGGAATTCTAAAATGATTTTTGGATAATGTAGGAGTTACCCGTATTCCAGAACTTCATCTAAAAATCATTTTATAATCACATTTTCACCTCACATCGGCAATTTCACTAAAATTAGTTAAGGAATAGCCAGGTTTTATTCCAAATGGCCATATTACAGAACTTCATCTAAAAATTATTTTATAATCGCATTTCCATCTCGCATGCCCAATTTCATAGAATCGGTTGAGGAATAGCCAGGTTCTATCCCAGTTGGCCATATTCTAGAACTTCAACAAAAAATCATTTTAGAATCCTATTTCCAATCTTTCCATCTCACATGCCCAATTTCATTAAAATCGGTTGAGGAATAGCTAAGTTCCATCCTAGTTGGGCATATTCTAGAACTTCATCTAAAAATCCTTTTATAATCCCATTTCTATCTTGCATGCCCTATTTCACTCAAATCTTGATTGATTGATTGCGATGTACGATCAAGCATTAAGCAAGTCGTATTATAAATGCGAATACCATACCACTATACCCATGTTACAACAAGACACACCATTTCTTCATGAAGCTCAAAACTCCGTAAAAAAAGGCGCCACATCGATAACCACATAAGTCTAATAGTGTGATATCCGCCCCTGGCCAGGCCGCCGCGCCGTCGTACACCGTTTTACATATAACAAGATCGAGGGATGGGAAAGGAATGTTAGCAACAAAGACTCAACCCGGTTCCAGACACCTAAGTAGTTGATAGTTAGTAAATTTGTTAGTAATATATTTTTTTTTTTAGTAATTTATTTAGCACAAGACAATACAATTTTAAAGTTCATCTACTGCTCCAACCTGTAACAAGACAATGACAACACAAATTTTCCTGGTGCCGCAAACTCTTTTTTCTGAAAAGCTGTAAACAACTATTATTATTCCCTCCACCATTTTATCCATCGGCGGTTGTGAGGGGGAGGGCGAGATTTCGTTCCATCATCATGTTCCCATGCGGTCACCCAAATTTGTAGTAACTGTAGGTAGTGTTGCTTGACGTTGTTGTTGAAATCGTTGCGTCTCTGCTGTCCCTGCTACTCGCCCCCCATGCCCTATTTCACTCAAATCTGTTAAGAAATAGCCAAGTTCCATATTAAAGGGCCATATTCTAGGATTCCATTTCCAATCGCGCATGCCAAATTTCACTAAAATCGGTTTAGGAATAGCCAAGTTCCATCCTAGTTGGCCATATTCCAGAACTTTATCCAAAAATCATTTTAGAATCCCATTTCCATCGTACACGTTGAATTTCATCAAAATCGGTTTAGAACTAACCGAGTTCCTTCCTAACTGGCCATATTCCAGAACTTTATCCAAAAATCATTTTAGAATCCTATTTCCATCGGACATGTCGAATTGCATCACAATTGGTTAAGGAATAGCCAAGTTCCATTGCAGTTGGCCATATTCCAAAACTTCATCTAATCCAGTCGTTCATCTAATTTTCTGTCGTCCTATAGGCGAGTATTACGAAAAATACTCTCTGTCGTTAAGGGTTAATTTATAAAATCATTCATTTATCTTGTTTGTTTGATCAACGCGATTTATTATAATACTGACCTGAGAACTCAATAAAGAATGTAAGGTTGCAGGACATTTCACGTACGAACTGTACATATCAAGCTGCGTAGTACTGCCATGGAATATGAATCGACAATCTGGTGATGAAAATTTCTATTTGTATTAAAAGTTCTGAGAATCATAAATTATTAATGCAACTTCCATTTGATACCGATAATTATGATAGCCAAGTCAGCTATCATTACAGCCTAAAGCTAAAATGTCTATTTTCCACGTGTGGACATCTAGCAAAATTCATAAAAAGGTTCGGAAATTGTAACTCGTGTATTCTTGAATTCGCTACTAATGGAATTTTTTCGGTACTAAGGGAATATTTACGAATGGGTTAAGCAGGTGAAAAAAATTCCCCATATACGAAAATGTCAATAATTACATAGATTTTAGATTTACTTTTTGTAAATAAAAACTTCATAAAATTAAATCATTTCGAATTTTTTTTTATATCAAAATTCATAATAAAATAAAAAGAATTCTTAAAAAATGGACTGACATATAGCAAAAAAACATCGCAAAAATTTTTTTAATTGACCTTATTGACAATTAATTGCTTTATTACCGTTTTAAATGCGATAAATTTGGTTTTATTTAAAATAAAATTATTAACCCATTTAAAATAATAAACGAGTTGTAATGCACAGTTTATAAATACATATGTAAATAAAATGTAAAGCAAAATTTTTTGATATTAAAAATGTACAAGAATCTCATCATTAAAAAAGGAAAAGAGAATATTACGGACTAATATTTCTAGTGCTATAAAATTTTGTTTGTAATATTAATTCAAAATAAAGTTTTACTCACTCTTCCCATTTTTTAGTTTTGCAAATATGTGTAATACTGTTACGTAGGCCGGCTGCATTTAGCAATTCTGTTCTGCTACCTCATCAATTTTTTTGTATAACATATAAATAATATTTTTCTATTTTACAAGCGCTTTCAAATTTGCGTAAAATATAAATAATTCAAACATTACGTTATTCTGGTATATTCAAAATGCAATGCATACTGCAAATCAGTTTCAATCTGCGAGCATTTTGCAAAATAAACCATTTTTCAATCATCTACCCTGATTTTTTCATTATATAGGAATCAACCTTGTTCCTGTAGTATTAGCAAATTTTACTTTACCCCTTAGCAACTTTTAACAATTTCAATTTTATTGAATTGAACGTATTCAATAAAACGGGTACTAATTCAAACATTAAGTTATAGATATAAATATTTAATAAGGCATTTAATTTTCACAATGCTCGCAAATCAAAACTGAATTGCAGTCTCTACTTAATAATTTCGCCTCTTCCTAAAACGTTAATAATTAATAAAAGTTATATAAAACGTAACATAACTTAACTTCCACAAGTGAAATCCAAATTTCACTCTAAATAACTTAATGAATATAAATTAAGTGATTCATTCCACAAAACGGAATACGAAATTTTCGTTTTAAAAAAACCTCATTTCACAAAAAAAACATAACCGAAATCTACCTTCTGAAATGCCCACCGTTTTCCCATTGAAAATGGTTTGACGGAATTTATTAATTTTTACTTTAGCAGGCTTTATTGAAATAGAAACCACATTAGAATTCTACGTAGAGAGTTTTATTTTTTAACATAACCTAACCTTTGATATTAAACACTAAATACCAGCTATATAAACAAGAAACCTATTTAAATATTGTACATTACATCCAATTGAAACCTCGACCTTCGAAATAATAATTTCGGTATCTGATTCGACACATAAATTATTAAATTTCACTTGGCTACATTAAATTTTATATAAAATGTACAGTGTTCCAAAGAAAACTCTACGTAGTTATTGTTCAGTGTTCAAAACGAGGTTAAAAATGATAAAATGTAATGCATTTCCGGTCAAATAAAATTATCAATGGATTACCTGGATAAAACTTAAATATTTACTTTAATTTGAATGAAAATCTGAAAGAAAGTTATTCGAAATGAATCAACATATGCTCTGGTTTATTCTACATGTTCATCAGATCAGTGATTGCAGATATTTCTTATCGTTGTGATTTATTGTAATTCACCATAATATACCAAAAGTATCCATCAGACATAAATTTTAAGTGTATTCATACAATCGTGTAGATTATCAGGGCGAAAGGTACATATTTCACACAAGGTTCTTATCAATTTTTGCAATAAGACCAATCAAATAATGAAAAGGATGTTGGAAAGTGATTTGAAAAGCAGCAAGTTAGGTTTTGACATTGATATTTGCTTATTTTCTGTATTTTGTTATCTCAACAAATATTTGATGTCTATTTAAGGTTTATCATTTTACTTAAGTATGTTTAATAAATAAATATATGTTTGTATGTGTATATTTATTTATGTATAATAAAATATAAACAGACGCATATGTAATATATTCGTATATTATAATATGTACATAAGTAAAAATTACATTATTATTCAAAATAATCTATTGTAAATCTATTTTATTTTTATTTAAAGTACACTACGCAAAAGAAACTTTAATTATAATTTTATGAATTATTTAATTATTATTCACACTTTTTAAATAAATTTTAACAAATAAATAACAAATTAAAAACTTTCGTTATTGTGATATTCTATTTCTTTTAAGGAAGCAGAATACCTAAAGAGTTTCGAGTGCCTCTTTACCAATTCTAAATAATTATGTATTTAGAATAGACAAAGAAAGAACGCTCGAAACTGTCTTCTGTTTCCTTCAAAAATTGAAAACCAAAATGCTGAAGTACCGAATTACGAAAAATCTCGAAGGAATACTGAAAAAAAAAAATATTCAAACCATACAATTTTCCGGACACCCCGTTTGGTGTATTTTTTTTTTAAGAAATGGCAGGATTTTTCGAAATGCCAAAAAAATTTGGGTTTACAATTTGTTTACTAAAATACAGCATTCCACAAAATAATTTTGTGCTTTACAATGATGAAAAATTATTTTTTATACAATGTTTAACATTAATCCAAATAATAAGGTTTATTCAAAATATTTTATTATACTTACGTAAGCGATAACTGGAAGGAAATGAGACTTCATCAAATAAAATGTAAAAGAATTTTTAAAGTTTATTGTATGGTTTTTTTATGGTTTGATTTATGAATTTAAAATGGACTGATTCAGGATACTTTTTGGAACCAGAGCCGCAAATTGAACTCCCCTGAAAATAGTGCACCAGTGATTTAATTCGATCAAAAAATGCCCCCAAAATTGTATTGCCTAACTAAATTTGTTTTCTTGAAATGGATCGAACTTTATTTTTACCACTTCAATTCCAAATTACTTCAGACCACGTAATTAAATACATTTATGTTGAACGGGCAACTATTGCTACTTATTTCTTTTCTGTACACGTATACTCAAGCATACTTCAGGTCCATGACTTTGATGGGACTGTAATGGTTAAAACCTAAATTAATTTTAATTTTATTTTAATTTTTTTATATTTTAATATTCACGTTTCAAAACGAACATGAATTCCGTTATAGTTCTTGCAATACCTTCGATTTAAACCTCTAAAAACAAATTGGTTTAATTCCGAAAAACTTAGAGATCTTTAGTTACGAAACCCCGCCATTACACCCCGGCCTATTGCTAAACTAAACTATTTTTACATCTACTCGTATTACCAATGCAAAGTTAACTAAGTTTTGTGTAGCTAAAGAAGTACACATAACATAAAATACAACAATTAATTTAATTTAATAACGCACTAAAACCATTTATTTTATATTAATTTCACTAAAAATAATGAGCGAACGAAAACACGATCACTTTCGCAATCTAACGACTCTCGACCCCAAGTTTTAATAATAAACTAAAAACATAAATAATTTAAAACCCAAAATTAAAGTGGTACGTATAAAGCTAAAATCGCCTATGTCCAAAATACAATAGTGGAACTTGAACATTAAAATACCAAAATAACATTTATAATGGCAGTGTAATTCGACGATTAGCACCCCAAAATATCCTAAAAGGTATTAATTTAACATTGAATGCCACTTTGAAACTTTTAGATGAAATGAAATTATTCAATCCATATAGTACTGATATGGATTGAATAATTTCATTTCATCTAAAAGTATATTCCTACTTTTAGATGGAATGAAGTTATTCAATACAGAAAGAAATTATAATAATAATTTATATTCTCATCGTAGTTATACTGTGTAGTTGTCATTTGACTTTGGTTATTTTATTATTATACTTTATTAAGGTTTTATGTTTCCCATTTTTTGATATTGCATTTCATGATCAATCGGCCTATAATTACAACTTTCCATCTTCAGTATAGGGCCGTTTACACGCGAATTTAATCAACAGTTAAGTAATTACAGCTGGTTTGAGTCATCTGCAACACACTCAATCCATTACCTTTTTTTAAACAAATTTAACCATGCAAAATACACAAAATTAATAATAAAACGAAATCAATTTGCTCAACCAAAATATCAATTTAGTCCCAAATTGATTTCAATTCAAAAATCTGCCATAAAAAGGCCGAATAGTTTCGAGGCACGAACAGATCTTGAACCAATTAGAAGCTTTTATTTAATACTGTTGAAATTATTTATTCTCTTAATATTTGAGGATTCTGGTGTCGTAACACGAGATAGAAATTTTAACCGAAATCAAATTTTACGGAAATTGATTTAATTGTTTTTCCATCATCAGTGGAATAAAATTCGAGAGTTATAATTAAATGTAATTTGAACTGTGAAATAAAAGCTTTTTTGAATCATGAAGTTAATCATACATGATAGATTCTGATAAGTACTGGATTCTGGAAACTCTGTGTTTTTAATAACTATGTCTGAAGAATTACTCAAGTTACATCTTAATTCAATAGGGTTTTCCCCTTGGATTGCTCGAACGTTTATTGTAGAAATTAAATTGATATACCCATCCGTTCTCGGACAGACGGGACTCACCGTCAAAGTGCAGGCGCAAATGAAATAAATTTGCAATACTTATATTATATGGTATATAGTATAATGTCAAATAGAAGAACATTCCTTTTATTCCATCTTTTAATGTAGTACAAACAGCTTGACAATAAAAGAAATGAACTAGAAAAGGGAATAGGGGGGAATATGATTCGAATATTTCAGGCGTTCGAAAATGGCGTAAAGTATACTTTTAATATCAACTCCACTCCATAAATAACAGCTTTCTCAATCTTTAAGGCATTTTAATATAATATCTTGGTATCGAATTTCGTCTATGAATCATAAGAGATAGCTATACTACTGTAAATAACGAAAACTTATTGTAAAATGTAAATAATCGCTTTATGTAAATACCTAACTAGAAGGGGTTATGTGAACGTGCCTTCCGAAGAGACGGATAGTCCCGTGTGTATTATTTTAATATTACTCAATGTTAAAAAATAGAAAAACATAAATATTATTAAATTAAAAATAAAGCAGTTTCCTAGGGCATCTGGATTTCATTCCAAATTCTGTTCGAATAACCTTTTCTTTCATTAGAAATCCTCTTCGAAATATAAAACCTCTCCGAATCCAACTGAAATAAGCAATTGTACATGCGACATAATCCAAATAACATTGCATAAATTTGCTTTCGCCTCCTTTCGTTTTGCTGCAAATTGCAATGTAATCCAGGTCATCCACCCTATGAAGAAAGTTATTTACGTATTTTAAGAACATTTTTATTTTTATTAAACAAAAAATGTATCATATAAATCAAAACGTACAGATACCCTCTTCGGCTTATTCAATTGCAAATTAAAATTAAAAATCTTACACTTCCTGATCGTTTTTGCGTTATTTGGTTACAACAACTCTTCTCTCGTTTTTTATTTTGCTTATTAAATTTATAATAAATATGTACATTTGTTTATGTTGCTGTTTTTATGCCCCCTCACTTCTTGTTCTTAGAGTAAATAAGTCATTTGTGTTTCCCTGATGACCCACGTTTTATTTTATTGTGTAAAAATGATTGCCTTTGAAAATTAGCTGCAAACATTTTTTTCTTACTTTCACATTTTTATTTACGTTAAATAAACTCACTCTTATGTACATAAATAATGTATGTTTCTACGGTCATTGCTTTGTCATTTATTATTTTATTTGTTGTAAGTCAAGTTCAAGGTTTTCATAATAAAAACAAACTATAAAGAAAAGCAAATAAATAAGAAAATGTATATAAATAATAACAAAAGAAAAGAAAAGAAAAAGCAGAAAAACCAGAAATTAAAAAGGAAAAATAAAACCATGCACAATATTACAACATGCATGATTACTTAACTTACAAATGAGGCAATTCTTGATCCAATGTTTTATTTTTATTTTATAGTTATTATTTTCTTTGCGACGAATATAATACATAAATAAGGTGATAGAAATGTCATGTGAAAATAACTTCAAGAAACCGTATGGGAAAAATAACACTTTCAGATAATTGAGATAAAAAGGAAGCAAGGCTTTCTTTTTTACTTGATTTGGATAAGTTGAGGTGAATATTTTAACGAAGTTTATAGAAATACTTTAAACTTAGATATAGAATTAAAAAATGTTGGTATTGCACATTACAAGAAGTGCTACTATGAAACCCATTATTTCACTATTACAATATATAGGGCAGAAAAGTTTATTGTAAAATATGAAATAAATAAGATGCTTTAAAGAACGCTCAAGGCGTTGCATTACCCATTGCATAACCAATTTTTTGTATGAAAATGTTCATTAAGTTTCATTGCTCTTGATATTACCAGAGCCTACTTTATAAATAAGAGCCTCCAGCATCGACTATATTTTTTACTAATGCTGTGTACCTCAGAAGGCTTTTCAAACTAAACTTTTCAAATTTTGAAGCTTTGGCTATTTCCTCATAGATGCTTGGTGAAAAGGCACTTTACGAGGTTACTTTTCGACCACTTTTCAATTTGTATTAAAATACGTAGTAAGTAATGAAAAGTTGGAGGAGGCTCAAATCACGACAGAAGACTGTCGCAAAATAAAAATAAAACATGTAGCAAACTAATGATTATACACTCCGCTTCACTTAATTAAGGCACCTATTGTATTGATTTCAAATGTCAATAACTTTCACATTTCTGCAATTAGAATGAGAATACATTGTTGCTTTTTGAAATAACTGTAAAACAGATAACAACAATAAAACCGTTACCTCTCTTTTGTTCGTTATTCGTAATCTAGTAAAAAAACGTGCAATTAAAATGCGTCACATGATTACAACCAGTAGTGAATAGTTGTAGCTTATGAAAGCTACGGTAAAAAACTTTGTTAATTAGTCTTGATTTATTATTTTTAATTAAATTTATCAATAAAAATTTTCCGACAAAAAAAAAATTAATTTCAATGGTTCTGACGGGCATCAGTTTCATTTCCATGAGTCCGAAAATGCTAACCGGTTCCATTCTTTCTTCCATGACATGTGGTTGTTGGCAGATTCCAATCGGTTTACTTTGCATGATGCATTCAAAGGAAGTTTATTTTGGAGTTTTTTCAATTTAAGATGCGTAGAATTGTTAATCACACGTCGAACCATTGATAAGCTTGCTTTGACTCCGGTTTTTGCCTTAATTTTTTACACAGATAAGCATGAATTTGAAGCTGATCGAATAACCGCCCATTTATCCGTGGCCGTTGTAGCCTCAGCAATGCATCCTCTATTTTTACCATAATTTTTAATATTATTGATAAAGGATCCAAAAACGGTTTTCCCTCTATCAATCATTTCCGCTATTTGACGATTTGAGAAGCCCCTTTCCTTCAAAACTCCGATCTTAGCTGCCGGATCTAATGAACATTTAAATCCATCGTCACCTAATAGAAAAAAATCCATGAGGTGGGAATGTTGGTTTGCAATATAATTGACTATTCCGTACGACCTTTTGGTCATGTACGGAACCCGGAGGCACAACAAATATTAATAAATTTACCAGAATTATCACATACTGCCATTAAATTAATAATGTAATTAAGTTTACGATTTATATATTGACAGTGTAATGCAGTCGGTACAACAATTTTTATGTGGCATCCATCGATAGCACCTAACGCTTTCGAAATTCGATATGAATCTAAACTTGGAAATTTTATTACCTTTGGTGTAAGCTTCACAAACATATCCATAATTTTGTGAACAATTGTTCTCACAGTATATCAATATATCAATTGAAACTTATACCAGTGACCCTATAGCTCGCTGCACTGGCCAGTCAATATAGAAACATAGAAACACGGAATTTTATTGAAAATTCGAAACATTTAGAAGTTTTATGTTGGGCGAATATACAGCATATTTTATTAAGTGAATGAGCAGACAGTCTTAAGTGTTTGCGGATATAAGCATGTTGGGTACAAATAACATAAAAATGTTACTGTAACATAACCTCACAAATTATATATATATATATATATATATATATATATATATATATATATATATATATATATATATATATATCTACATATATATATATATATATATATATATATATATATATATATATATATATATATATATATATATATATATATATGTATATATATATATATATATATATATATATAAAGCGTTTTCAAATTCGGGATATCTTTTTAAATATTCCGCCATTTTATTTTTTGTACTAGACATGTACCACATGTTATTTGGCAGATGACAAGTACAAACATTTCGGTTAGTTAAAATGGATCGCTAGCGCTACACGAGTGAACAACGTGCTTTCATTATTAAAACTTATTTTAAATATGGTGAAAGTTATTCAGAAGTTGGAAGAAAATTTCCACAAACCATGCTATTAAACTTATCATTGATAATTTTGAAGAAACTGGTTCAGTTCAAGATCAAAGAAGCAGAATTTATTATCGTAGTGGTCGTTCAAGTAAAAATATGCCAGCTGTTAGAACAAGTGTTGCTGAAGAGCCAAGGACATCAATTCGTCGTAGTTCACAGCAATTAAGCATCAAACTAACAACTTTTGTGGAGCCAATTGGAAGATATTGATATGCAGAATATGCCACATGCCAATGCAATCAATCGATCTTTTGAAAGAGAAGTTTTATAATCGAATAATTTCTCGAAGAACAGACATTAATTGGCCACAAAGATCATGCGATTTAACGCCAATGAACTTCTTCTTATACGACTCGGTTTTGTTTTTATTAGTCGTCATTTATTTAAACGAGACATTGAAAAGTCTAGTTGGCTGTAAGGCCTGTAAGGTAATTGAATTGAATACTTTTAAACTAGTGATAACTATTTAAATATTGCATGAATTGTGGGTCTTACAAAAGTTTAGTTTGAAAAGTCTTCTGGGGCACACAGAATAAGCTTAAAATAACGGACATTTAATTTTATCTTTACTATGAATGGCAAAACCAATATTTTCATTTACATTTTTTGTCTAAATGAATTGTGAGCTTTTGCATTATGTTTATGAAATGGTTTGTCCTTTACTTTACTATGAAAAGCAAAGCAAAAATAAAAAAAAAATTATTTAAAAAAAAAGTTTTTTTTCATAACACATGTAATTTTATTTGATTGAAAAATCGAGTCATGGAAATGTTTATTTCTTAGTGAAAAACTTCTTGGCAAATAAGGAATTTCTGAACTTTTAGAAAAGTTGTTTTTGTAAAATATATACGTCTTAAACAAAAGCAACCTTGATTATACAAAGCCATAGTCAAAAAAACGAAGCTTTTATAAGGGAATTAGAAACGAGAAAAAAACCAAACTTTTCATAGTAAAACACACAAAACATATGGGAAATCATTTTTTTTCCTAAGACAAATTTTTAAATGAAATCCACTAATAATTGATTTATTTAAACCAAAATATAAAAAAAAAATCATAACAACAGCATTCTGGTCAAATTAAAATAAAAGCTTACTACAATTCGTTTGGTCATTAAGCCGGTATACACTACATAGATGGCAGTAAAAATTTGGTAAAATGATACCAAAAATGACCACCAGAGGAAATTTCATGTAAAAAAATTTGTTGGAAAAGGAAAACAAAATCACAAAATAATAGTGGCTTTCCAATCGACCACCGCAAGTACTAATAAGCACTTACGGTTCATGTCTCTGTTAGATTTTCTATATTAAATCTAGCAAAGACATGCACCATAAGAGCTTATAAGTACTTGCGGAGGTCGATTGGAAAGCCACTATTAAGAACGTGTGATAATTTTGTGATTAAATAATTTGTTTCGTATTTTTCTGTAAACATTTTAGACATCTTACGTACACTAGCATAACTAAAGATAAATTTAGCAAGAATTATTTTACTTCGTCAGAGCCAACTTTGATGTATTTTTCAAAATGAAAGTTCGAAAAAATATATTTTAGAAATAATTTAATTTTAATATTTCTACAATTAATATTTACTTAATACCAATATAGCCTTCTTGTATATTGTTCTTCAAGATACGTAGAAAACTTTTATATAAATATTTTATAATATTTTTGCTTTTTTCATTGAAAAACTTTAAGCTAAAAAACACCATTTTTACTATGGATCCCTATCAAAATCATTGAAAAGTTATACCAGTAAAAAAGCTTCTAAAAAATATGTCATTATTATTATGGCTCTATACTCTAGAAGGCTCTGCTTAAACTCATAACTCAAAATTTATAAACAATACAATAATCATCTCTGTGTTATTTTGGATTTGCGAAACAAGCTACTTAGGTTGATTTAATTTTCTGTTTGGCTCTTTTTGTGGTTGTTGAGCAGAGCCGTGTTGCCTTTCTTTTTACCATTGGCCTTAGATGTGGATAAATGATATCGTCAATAAATCAGTGAACAAATTCATTTTTCTTTCCACTCTTCACTTATAACATTGGGATGTTCATTTTTCCAATGCACAACTCTCTTGAACGACGGATGGTACTTTTAATGTTTGTTAAGTAAGGGGAAACTGATTAGAAAACTGGAAATTCCCCTAGTAAAAAAAAGTATGCAATAAATAGACCAACAACAACAAATATAAATTATTGGTTGGGAAGGTAAAATCATTTCGTGTATCAATTATTATCATTCTTGCCATTATCGTGAAACCAATTACCAGTGATAATAAAAATAATAAAAACGCAAAAAAAAAATATAAAAGCTGTGTATTTGAAATGGTGCTACAAAGGTTGTTCCGGTACTTAAGTGCAAATTTAATCAACTGTTGGGTGAACACGAGAGTATTTTATATTAACGTGAAGGCGCTTACCAAGAAACGGGTTCAAAACTAAAACAAACACAAATTGTGGCAAGTTTCCACAGCTTAACCCTGTACTCTTGGTAAGCGTAATTGATAAGAATATATTACTGTTTTATTATTATTATTATAAACAATATCCAAATCGGAATTCTTAATTCATAATATTGGCCTACACAAAATAAAATAAAGTAATAAACACGTTGGATAACAAAATACCATGGTTGACCATCGCCAGTCGTTTACAACAATGATGTCGGTCAATGGCGAAAACAATTTATACGCAATGTAAATTAATAAAACAAAAATTGGTTATAAAAGCAAGTTACTTTTACATTGCATCATATTATAATTTAACAATATTTAATTTATACTTTATTATTACTATTATTGAAATTAAAACTATTATTTAATAAGCTATAATAGAAAATAAGAAAATTGAAAGGGGACAGTTCGAACCATTTATGTAGTTGAATATGTACTGCATTAAATTTTACAATATATAAAATTATTTATTTATTTATTTAATTATGTTATTTATTATTTCAAGCTAATTTTGGTTATATATTACTAATTATACAATTTATATGTCTAAAATTTAAGTTTATTTTTATTTTACGTTACCAAACATCTCAGACATTTTTCGTTTCGGATGAAAGTTATGTAGTGTACAAAAGTGTTTCTTAAATACGTGCTCGAATACTTTCTTACTTAGTGGTTATGCGTGCAATTTTAGTGCAAGGAGTTTAGTCATTTTAGAATGAAATAAACATTCCATAACTATAACATGATGATCTGAGGTATGTACCACACAGCTAACTTCCAGATTGTGAAGTTGAACTATATGGAGGTGTGGGTGATGAAACGTGATCAAACATTCGAAGGTCACGCTACTTAGTTGTATTTTTGTTCTGTTTTTTTTAAACGTGATGTGACGGGCTGTGATAGTGTTTTTTTTCAATGGTCATTAGTGCGTTTATGTATGCTGGGGTTCGTCGTAATAGTGTAGTACAGCATTAACTAGCTCTTGAGAATTTGTAGAAAGATTCCACCCAATACGGCTGCCACCTAGCCGACAATATGCTGTCCCACCAACCAAATTCTTGAGAGATCTGTTTACGGTTGGATTGCAGGATATCACAATTTTTAAAATATTGTGCAAGGCCGACCGTTACACACTCTTTCCATCTTTTGGGAAAGAAAAAATAGAAAAATATCTTTCCTTGTGAAAGAAATGTAGAATATAAAATTGACGATTGGAGACGTGATTTTAGACAAAATATTTATTGCAACTTTTCTGCAAAAAATTTCCGCTATCCCATATTTTAGTCGTTCTGCGGGCGCTGATGCTAATTTTGTATTGTTTTGTAGTTACAGTTTTATTGTATTCCGATAGGTAGTGTTTTCTCTCTATTTCCAATCGTCAATATCTCTCTTCGACAATGTATTTTTATTTTTGTTGTTTTTATTTCATTCTCTTTTTATGACCGATTTTTTTATTTTATTGTTTCAGTCTTCTTCTTTATCAGTATTCTTTTTTATTTCTAAAGGTTGTCAGGTTGTCAGGTTGTCATTTCAAAATAATTTGAACGTTAAAAAGTTTAAAATTTAATGATATTGAATATTCAATCCAAATACTCACTAAGGTTTCCTTTTTCGGTTTGATGCAAATGCTGTTTCGTTCGTATTGGAATATTATTTATACATATAGTATATTGATTATTAATTATGGAATTTTGTATATTTATTATATTATGGGAAATATATTAATTAAGGAATATTATATGTTTATTGAATTTGTAAGGATATGTATATGACTGATAATTAATTCAAAAAGAACGTTAAATTTAACATGACGCGCAAATACCATATACAAAATGCTACCAACCTTTAGAAAATAAATCCAATTCCAAATAAGAATTCATTCTGTCATTTCTTTTGATGAAAATTGAATTCCAATTCCAATTCCTTGGTCAAATAAAATACTGCATTAATATCACACTCTTTCATCGTTGAGTTGAATCCAAATACCATTTTTGACTCTTTTGATCAAATGTGAAAGTAGAGAAACAGCCAGTCTACGATTGATTATTGCGAACAATTATTTGCTCAAATGTCGCATAAAAAAGGTATTTTCAAGATCCAGAGAACTAACGATTTGTCTACAATATTGACAAAGGAGTGTTTAGAAAACTACAATACACTTTCATTTTGAGCGTGATCAACCAGGAAATAAAAGAAACAATTAAGAAGATCATTCCCACAAAGAAAAAATTGGTTTTACTCCGTCGATGTCTGGAAGAGGTTTTACCAGACGACATTTTTGAAGAATTTTGTAAACGATCGGAATCAAATTATAAATTCCACTTTAATGAAATCAAAGTAAGACAAACAACCAAATTTGAAAACATTTTATACAATAGTTTAAATTAGTTTTCCGGCAATTTAATTAATACATGTGATAAATAGTTATTAAACATTTCAAATAATTGATAGTCAACCGCGTAAATGTTGTAAGCGCAGAATGATCCGTTTAGAGATAATTTCAATTTAACATTTGCAATGACCTTACAATTAATTTACCGTTTAGAACTAATCTGTCGTTTTCTGTTGTTATAAACCTTTACGTATGCATTTAAAAAATGAAAACTGGAAAATGACAAATAATTTTTTTAAAAATATTAATAAAGGATAATATTTGTTAGGTTGAACTTAGTACAATTGTGCTCTAAGTTTTTAGAAGATTTTACAAGACAGTTATTTTAGTAACAATGACTTTTGTATAAAGAAAAATCAAAAATGCATTTTTTATGGACCAAATATTGTTTTATTGTAATAATGGCTCGTAAAAGTGTTGATAATCTCTAAGAATAATGCCAACTTCCATAAAATTTTTTAATTCTTTCTTTTTCATGGGAAACATTGATTTTATTGGGATATTTTGCCAACAAAGAAGCTAATCTCCAGGTAAACTTGTTTTCACGTTTCTTGCAATCAATATCGATTTCGAAAATCCTTCGTCTGACATATGGTCTTCCCTTCTCTTTAGCAAAACGAAGCCATTTGACTTTTAGCCAATTGACCTGGTCACCGTCGGTATTCTTTGGCGTATTTTGTAAATTGATGGTAGCTAGACCCATCAAGTCGACAAAACTATCATTTAATAGCGTTTCCACAATGTACGGCCGAGGTTTTTTCTTGCTCTGGATATATTATCTCTCTGGTTGTGTATAACTTTTTATGTTTTGTAGCTCGTTCAATTATTGAATGCATGCAATCAGCCTCTTAATTTTAAATCGATAACCTCAACTTTATACTTATTTACTACGTACAGTATTGCTGCACTGACATTTTTATTGCGGGCTTGCACAACCCCCCCGCCCCCCTTTCAGGTATCAGAAGATGTAAATAAATGTTTAACCGATTCGGGTAAAGGTATTTTAATAGGCATATGCCTATTTCAGATTCCTTTTTTCTCTATTAGCTTCATACCCGAAAAAAAAAAACCGTCCTGATTGCAGCTATCGTAGATAAAAAATTACAAATGTTAAGCTTCCTCTCTTAGTATAGTTGGTTGTCTGCAGCATAAGGCACAGTCAATACAGCTTGCAAATTGAACGTAATGGCTCGGTATGTCAAACCATTTCGTTCAATCGACACTTTTTTGTCTAATTTCTTTATTTGCATGACTTCATTAGCTCTTCGTCTATGGTCATCCTACTTTAAGTCTTCCGCACCAGAAATGGGTTTGTTGCACAATGGGCACTGATCTTTTTTGGAATAAATAATGATAATTCAGGGGAGTAACTATGAAAGACTTTGCGGTATACTCTTAAAGAAACTGCAAACATGTTGGCTTTTGGGCAGATATCTTTTTGGTACAGGCGATTCATTGTAGAAAAATTTAAATCATGTGGTAAATACAGCTTATTTGTGTTCCCCCTACAATAATGCGTGGAAGTTTGCCTATTCTTGCATCATTCTTCTTCTGTAGATGAGTTTCACCAATTTGCCGCATGCACGTTACAATTTCACGATCACTTATATTGAAAGTAGAAAAAAAAACTTTAAACAAACTCTTTCTTTTGCACCCCTCCAGGTATCCTCAAGTAATATATTCTAGAGGTTGATTTATTTATTTCAGATCCAGTTTTTTTGCTTGCAACAAGAACATTACTAATGAGTAAACTTAAGAACATTTTTTTCCTAACATAGTCACCTAGACCATAATGTTCAGCGCATATTGATGATTTTGGAGTTACAGTGATATCTCAAAAAATGTATGTTTTAATTTTCTTTCACGATTACAACTTCAATAAATTTGCCGGCATTTGTTACAATCAGTTGGTTTGGGTTCCTTTTTACCTACTTGTTTCGCCCCTCTGTTAATATACGGCTAGCCACTCAATCGTAGATCTTTGACTACATTTTTCTTCCACATGTTTGGAACCGCCTTCCGCCGACGCTTTCTTTCATGCAGTCGTGAAAATTTGTTGTTTTCTTTATTATTATTACTGATTATAGCGGTTTTTTTCTGGTTAATTAGCTTAAACTTTTTATTTTTTATTAATTTTTTCAAGTTATTTTTGAATAAAATTAATTTGGACATAAAAAGAAGTTGGACAGCGCTGATTTATGCAATAATTTAAAAAAACATTTTTTGTAATGAATGCCAATCATAAAAATGGTTTTAGTTCGAAAAAGTTATCACCGATTGGAAATCGTATTTTAAGTTTTGTTAAACAAACAAATATGTTTTTAAAAATTAACCCAGGTATACACGCGCAGATAAAGGGAATATCACTGTTTTGACCTAAAGAAATGAACACTTTGCTAAAATCAATGCTCTCCTTAATGATAATACTACTTACATCCAAATTCCAAAATTTTATATGAATCCAGGCCAAAATAAATTAATGGAAAACAATTTTTACTAGTCCGGAAATATTGATTTAAGTTTAAAGAAAAAGCTAACAAATTATATCTCGGTTATTCCTAAACATTATCGATCACCAAAAATACACAAACCTATTATTCCTTATAGACCAATTATAAGCTCGGTTGATGGTCCAAAATATGGTTTATCAGCATTTCTGGAAAATATTTTGAAACATAGTATAGGAAAAACCAGTTCGTTTATAATTAATTCAGAAGATTTCAAACAAAAAACTAGTAAAATATTACTATCCCTCAAAATTTACTCTTATTGTCGTTAGACGTGTCATCATTATTTACTAATGTGGATTGTAAACGAATTAATAATATCATAACTGAAAATTGGAGGAGTATAAAACAAAATTCTAAAACAAAATTTTCGGAAGTTTAATTTTTAACAGCCTTAGATACCATATAAATAATTCGGAATTCTCTTTCAATAAAAAAATTTATAAACAAATTTTTGGCTTACCAAAGGGTTCTCCTATTAGTTCCTTAACAGCAAATTTATTGATGAGAAATGTGGACATTTTGGCGCTAAATTCATTAGATTTTCAACCGCTTTTTTATTACCGTTATGTAGACGACATTATAACGGCTATCCCAAAAGACAAAGTTGATGTTTGTTTAGAGGTGTTCAATTCAATAGAATCTAGAATTAAATTCGCAATCGGAAGAGAATCTGACAACAAATTTCATTATTGAATACTTTTTTGATACATGAACCTAATGGACAAATTTCTGTAACTTGGTTTCATAAAGATACGTGGTCTGGAAGGAATTTAAATATTCACCCTTAGCTCCTGTTTTCTTACAAAATTAACACAATCAAAATTCTTACCCAAAAAATTTTAAAACTTTCGGATACACGGTTCCATTATAAAAATTTAGCTTTATTAAAAAACACTTTGGCTAAAAATCATTATCCCCATAATATTAACAAATGTTACTATTTGGAAACAACTAAGTTTTCATAGAAATTCTGAAAGGTCGAAAATAAAAAAAAAATTATTTGTCGATCACTTATATAAAAATCTTTTTGAGCAAATAGAGAACTGTATGTAGATCTGGCGGCAGGAAATTAAAGGTTGATGGAGGCAAACGGACGAAAATTATTGTTTTGTTTATTTATTAAAAACTACAATTTATATATAAAGTTTGGATCTGTTCAATTATTAATTATTTAGTAGTATTATTTGTGGAATTTGCAGTAGGTTCTCCACGCAAATCGCGAATACATATCTCAAAATGCCCAATCACTTTATTATTTTCAATTCTAGATGTCACTATGTACGTGTACTTTATACATATAGTGATAATTTAATTAAATCTCTAAAGTCTATAGTTTCGGGCCCCTTGCTCATTGTCAACTTTTAAAACTGTTCTCGAAACTATTATCCTTAGAGATTAATTAAAATTATCACTATAAGAAAATAATATTCGTGTTTTATTGTATTTGTTTTTAATAATGGTAGTGGTTTACATAACTGGCAGTACACGAATATATTAAAAAACAATAACTACCCTTTAAGCCTCATACAATAACCCTTTAAGGTCAATTTATATTATCAGTTCCTCTCCGTTCCTACTCGTACCGACACAGACACATATTGTTGAAAGAATGTTTTGTCTGATATTTGAAGGCGAAAAAATACGAAAGAATGACGAAACAAACAAAAATTGTAAATTGCTACTAAAACATTTTTGTATTTTGGTGTGTTATCTTTACTCTATACGTAATCAAAAGATACGACGAAAATGCCTGAATTGAAAAGTACGGATAGTATAAATTGATGATATCTGACACGATACGAGTAGGAACTGAAAGGAACTGATAATATAAATCCACCTTTATACCCATACAATAAAAAGAAAACGGTTGCCTCATCAGAACAATCTAATAAAGTGTTTGGAGCGTTGCCTTATATACCACATTTACCTGAAAAACTCAAAACCATATTAAAATCTCCAAACCAGCAAATATTCTTAGCCCATAAATTATCCAATAAGTTGAGTAAACTTTTTAATCCTTTTGTATCCCTATAGAGAAGGAAACCGGGTTAGTTTATAAAATTCAGTGTAATTGTGGAAAATTATATGGAGGAAACATCAACAACACTTTTTCACAAGAGTAAGTTAGCATCGAAGTGATGTGAGATATACGAAAACACAGCAGAAGAAAAATGGAGAATTATTTAGGTCGGCACTGGCACGGCGCTCTATAGAATATAATGAAGATTTTGATTTCGATAATTCAGTGATCCATGATTACGAAACAAAACATTTAAAAAGGTTGTTTAAAGAGATGGCCCATATAATTCTGGAACTAGAAACAATTAACTATAAAACTGACTGCAATAAGTTACAAGCGAATTACTTTGAAATTATCAAATCAATAAAATACACAATCCATAACTGATTAAAACTCGGAAAATTAGCAACAAATGTTAATTAATTTAGAGATATTTGATTTCAATTTTTTATTTGTATTTTAACATTTTTTGATTCTATCATATGACTTCACTCATAAACCAAAAATGTTTATTTTGTTTTTATTTTATTATTGTTAACATGTCAAATATGTATTGAGATGAATTTTTCTTTTCATATAATCTTGTTTCAGTAAGACTCTTCACTATGGTTGGTAACGTAGATTATGTGTAGAATTTATTTAAGTGTGACCAATATGTTTCCTCCCTAGTCGTCTCGTTCGTTTTAAATTAATATGAACGCAAGTAAAAACTCGGCTCTGAAGTTGGTTGCCTTAAAACATACTTGAACGCATCCAAATCGCTCGCTATTTTGGATATATGTAGCTTAGTAATTGCTGTTAGTATGACACAAGTTCGAGTCACGTTTTTATGATACAAGTTATAAGCTGTCATTCCGTGTACATCAATTTTAAGAGATGGATGTCGATAAGTAAAATTTATGCCATTGCATTCCATTCTGTTGTCAAATGGAAAAAAATGCTGCTCAAGCTATGGAATTGATTAATCACCTTTGGGTGAACTTTCTGTGAGTCATTCAATAGTAAAAAAGTGGTTTGCAAGATTTCGTGATGGAAATTTTAGCCTTGAGGATGATCCACGTCCAGGTGCAGTAAAAAAATTTGAAGACGAAGAACTTAAAGTGTTACTGGATGAAAATCCGAGTCAAACGCTAAAAGGGCTTGCAGAACAGTTAGGAGTTACTCACCAAGCAATAACACTTCGATTGTATGCAATGGGAAAAATACAGAAGGAAGGAAAACGGGTTCCTCATAAATGACCGAAGAAAATAAAAATCGAAGAGTTGAAATCTGCAATTTGGATTTGCTTTCTCGGTACAAAAGAAAGAATTTTTGACACAAAATACCACCTACCTACCAGTGATGAAACGTGGATTTTGTACGATAATCCTAAACGCAGAAAAGCCAGGCCAGCCATCAACATCAGTTGCAAAAATGAATATTCACGCCAAAAAAATGTTACTGTGCGTCTGGTGGAATTGGAAAGGAGTCACAGGTAGTAATGGTGAATATTTCAATTATTAATCTTTATAACAAGCAAAGCCGAGTTTCTACTTGCACTAGGTGTGCACAATACAGTAGAACACTATAACCTGTGGTCTGATACTAAAACTGGTTTTGTCATTTTTGTATTTGTTTTAATAACTAACAGATGATTGGTTTATAATGAATTTTCCTAAAAAAAAAATTGTTCTGTAATTATCCGTATTTTTTAAAAATTTGTAAGAAGTTAGAAGTATGTAGTTAGAAAAAGAAAAAGTATAATATAATTAAAAATCGGTAAAATATTAAAAAAGTACCTTATATATTATAATTAAAAAATAGTCTTGAAAGAAGCCGAAGTAAAAAAGAAAGTATGTATTAAAGTATTTAAAGACTGTTACTGATATTAAAATAGTTTTTAATATCAGTAATATAAACCTATATCCCAGAAGTTGAATTCTGACGATTTTTTTTTTGCGGGTGTTATAAAATGTTTTAGCTTGAGAAGGACGAAAGAAAGAAGTTGACTTAAGTAGAGATTTTATTTGTCAGACACGTTTACAAAAGGTTGTGGTACGAGAAGTACACATCGCACGATCTACGCCCTTGAATTAGGGGAGGCATCTGATGAATATGTGATCTATGTATATAGAATGAATATGATCGTTGCGGACCTCTGATGAAGTTGATGAACCATGCATTACTCTCCTCGGGTCGAGTAACTCGGCTGAAGCCGTCGGTGAGCACGATGGGCATCTGGGGTAGTTTCCATTGTATGGTGATTTTGAACGTGTTAGCTGATTGTGGCGTTTATGAGACGATGTGTAGAGCAGTGGTTGCGATTTCTCCTCAAGTCATTCTCGAGCCAGCTATGAACGCAAACATCCCGCACGTATAACCAAACTCATTATGAATGAAATTCTTCTCGAATTCCTTCGTCGCATGTTCGTACATGTTATTTCTATGCAGTTGTGGTGGTGTTAACAGTGCTGATGTAAGTTGTGCTTGCATTACCGGCCTCCTTATTCCATTTTCGTTAATTTTTTGTTTTATGCAATAAGAAAAATATATGAAACATTTTTTCAAAATTAGATTTTTTGTTTTTTATACGTTGGTATGCATCAGCTATGAGCTTCTTACCTTTCAAAAAATGTATCCTTCACTTTTCTAGCGAAGACCATTGATATAGGTACATAAATAGCTTTAAGGGGACATTACACCTTCAAATTTTAAAAAATGAAATTTTTTCAAACATTTTTTTTTAATGGAATAAAAAGAGATATCTTAATGAAACTTTCCATGGACATTTTATTTAAGTCAAAGCATACACAAAAAATTTTTTTAGATTTTTTTCCGCCCCTTGTCGTCTGCTACGGTCATTTTCCAAAAAGACCGAAAATTCGCGGCGTGCATCAGAACTGCTCTCAGAAACGTCTGAAAAAAAACAAAAAAACGGGGTTTTATTCAGCATTAAATCGCCCTTGGAATGAACTAAAAGGAAGAAAATGGTCTAAAAAATAACAAAATGGCGGCATTTTTTCGAAAATGGAGCTTTTTTGTACCCTGCAATTTGTTGTAACTCAAAAAATTGAAAGCCGATTTTCCCTTCCGTAGTTCATTCTGAGCAGAAATATGTGTAGATCAACGTGTTAAAATTTTAGAACGATTGGATAAGTTCACGTAGGAACAACTGCTGTTTTTCACGTAGGAACAACTGCTACAAAGACAAAATCGGAATGGGTTTTTTGCATCGAATCATGACGGGGGACGAAAAGTGGATCCACTATGACTGATACATCAACTTCAACGGCTAAACCGAATATTAATGGCAAGAAACTAATGCTGTGCATCTGGTGGGATCAGTTCGGAGTGATCTACGTCAAGGAAACTTTGGAGGCGCTTCAATGGGATGTCCTACTCCACTCGCCGTATTCACCAGGTATTGCTCCTTCCGACCACCACTTGTTCCCGAGTATGCTTACGAAGAAGCCAAAAATTGGTTCGATTCTTGGATCGCTTCAAAAGACGAGGAATCTTTTCGAGGCGAAATCTGTATGCTGCCTGAGAGATGGGAAAAAGTCGTAACTAACGATGGACAATACTTTGAATAAAATACATTGTACCAATTTCTCTGAATAATGCTTCGAAGTTATAAAAAAAACCAATATATGTATGAGATAACCAAATTAGTGTTTGATGCCCTGCTGGAAACCACAAAATTTTCAATTTCAGAAATATTTTGTAATTCCATTTGATCTTAAAGTATCAACAACACATAAGTTTATTTGGATTATACAATTCAACCAAATATTTCATTTATTTATGTACTGTCAACGGGAAATAATGTGCATACATATGTATGTACATAAATATATACATTTAATCATAATTATAGGTACTTATCTTCTTCAGTTTTTCAAGCTCAAAGATCAATGGAATGCATTTCAGGCCTTGCTTTACATTTGTATTTGATGTTCTCATCCTAACATTAAGCGATTTTACAATATTAAATCACTTTAAACTTTCAAATAAAACCCCATTCAATTTCTCCATTTTAATGTTCTTAAACAACATTGTGTAATGGTTAGTTTTCTAACCATTATTATTTATCTTATTCGTATAATAATAGAAGAATGTGACGGTGGTTCTCTGTTATACAGAAGCTATCTATAATGTAACTTACATTAGTGTGAGTTGTTTGCGGTTCGATACACCTTAAGATACGTTGAAAAGTTTATTTTTCCTTGTCTAATTCTGATTTAGAAATTCTACGAGATTATAGCTAACATTTTTATGGTTATCAATTACAAGATTCTTTTGTATTTACTGAAGAGTTTAACAAATGCGTGCAAAGTGACGATAACTTACAAAAGTATCAATGTTGTTTCTTTTCATGTTGGTTTTTTATTATTATTTTAATAATTGTTTTTTATTATTTACGAAGAATATCATTTAACGGTTTAAAATTTTGTTTAAGCAAATATAAAAGTATAATTTTCACCGGTTTTAAAGAACAGGTTAAAATTGTTTTCTTGAAATTATGTAAAATTCAATTTCACCCATTATTTAAAATCTAATAAAATGGTTTCAATTAAAACTTTTTTCACAACCTCTAGAACCTAGCTTTATTCATTAAAAAAATTTAGAAAATTTACTGCAAATGAAGTACCAGTTAGTTTCTGAGCTTCAAATTAATTAAGCTGTAATTTTAAATACCCGCAAACTATTATAAGATCAGTTTGCATGATTGTAAATTCCGAATTTTATAAATGAGAAAAAGAAACTACCTATGTACATATGTTGGATTGGTTGATGGAACCAAAAAAATTTGTTAAAAGATAGATGTACAGAATTCTGCATGCACCGAAATAAGAATATACTATTTTCTATGGAATGAAATACAAGTATTGTGCAAGCCGTGCAGAGTACTGCAAATTGTTTTTATTTCTAATTATTCTGCCTAACAGTAAGCTAATACCTGCCTTTTTGTTTATACTATAATTCGAATACTCAAAATTGTTTATATTTTTTGGGAACAGCCTTTATTTTTTTACAAGAAATAATAATATTCAAAAATCATTAAAGAAAAAATAAGAACGAAAAAATACAAAAAAAAAAATGGTAATCGCCATTTCAAAATAAAAATGTTATTCTCTACTCACTCTAGTATGAGTTTCATCACTTTCATTCTAGTCAATATTAACACAAAAATCTATGAAAGCGGCTAAAACTAACACAAATGTCTTATACAAGCCATGCGGTTCTCTTAAATGACAGATATTATAAAATAAATGTCCTTTGGCTTCTGTCACTGTGTAAGTGAGTTTTATAAAATGTTTACCTACATACATATATGGAAAATTTGAATATTTATTTTATATCGCGTTTGTATACGGTGGCATATCACTAATACTAATATAACTCAATGTACATTTTTATAACGAATGTAGAGGGACAGCACATCTTGTACAGACATTTGTATTGGTTTTGAAGCAGCACTGCCCCGATACATAGGATCGAGTCCAATACGATTGCTTATACAAGTCCGAATGTTGCAACACACAAACGATTTGTTTGACCTCATTTAATGTAAAAGCTGTTCCAATTTCACAACGACAACGGTTCCAGTTTAGTAATGGAAAATAATGTCTCTTAAGCAATCCTACCATTCTTTTATCAAAATGTTCGATGACATTTTGGCATGACTGTCGCTCAATATCTTAAATTCAATTAATAATATTCTTGTCATAGACTTTTGCCTTCAAATAGCTCCATAGGAAAATATCTAGAGGTGTTAGATCGCAAAATCTAGGCGTCAAATTAATGTTCCACTTTCGAGTAAAAGTAATCATTCTTTTACCGAAGTATTGGCGCAAAAGATCAATTGTTTCTGGTACTGTATGAAATGTTGCACCATTCTGCTAAAACCACATATTCTAGACATTAATACCTTTTAAATCGTCATACAAAAAATTTGTAATCATATTGTGATATCTTTGTCCATTTACAGTAACAGCAATCTCAGCTTCGTTTTCAAAAAATACGGTCTGATTGGTCCACCAGCCCAAAAACTAGACAATCACTTCCTGTGGATGCATCGGTTTTTCCATTTTTTCCGACAATTTTGTTTATTTACAAATCCACCCAGCTCAAAATTTGCTTCCTCGCTAAAGATAATTTTGTTGAAAAACTTCGCATTTTCAAGTTTTTCTGTATGACCCAATTAGCGCATTGACGATGTAATCCAATTTATTTTTTGATTTTGTTTGATTTGATTTTCTGCATCTCGTATGACTCCAAATGAAGATCTTTGTCAAAATTATGAATAAATTGGTTGGTGGAATGTATAATGCTGTGAACGATGGCGAATTAATGTTTTCGGACTCTTATTAACACTAGCACGTACAGCAGCACTATTTTTTCTGATCGACCACTACGATGGTATATTTTGCTTTTTTCATCCTTTACCGAACCAGTATCCACAAACACAAATATTCACACAAGCCGTAGTAATGCAATACCAAGGAAATTATTTGGGCCGACTATAGCAATTGTTATCAATTTAACACTATGTGTTCTAGGAGGCATTGAAAAGAAATTCTCTAGACATGAACAAAATTTACCAATACTTTTATAAACCTTTTTCAAGTCAAGTTAACCATTTTTCAAACCAATTTAACAAATGTTCAAACCAAATTAACCAATATTCAAATGGAATTAACGAATTTTCAAACCAAATTAAATTAACTGTTTTTTCGTAAAATATACAATAAAATGTAAATGCATACAATAATTTAGCAAAATTCAATTTTCTGATAATTTAAAATTATTGTAACAATAAAAATTGTAATGAAAATTGTATTGTAACAATTTTTGTAAATTTATCCATAAAAAATCATTTCAACAGAACGGTAGCTATAAACTTATTCAGCCTCTCAATGTAAAGGCGCTCCTTAATTATCTTAACCTTAAATGTTTCATTTATTTTTTATTTCCAAACATTTTCTATTAACAAACCAAAACATAGGAGCACAATCGATTAACATTGAGATTTTTTCGTTTAGTGATGGGACCGTGATTAGAACTTTTTGATTTTGTATACAATCGGCAGTTTTTGAATTTTGATCGAATGACTCAACGTACTAAGCTAGTGTTTTTACCAGCCAGACTCACCAATGTTGAACCTTATATTAGAAAATGTTTGGCCGATGGTGAAGATGGTCGGATCACTAGACAGCTCCCGAACACTATAGTTGAAGTAATAGAATTACCTTTAAGCTCAGTGATTATTGCTGACTGTTTAGATTTTCTAATGAATTTGTTGTTACAAATGAGTCAAGCCGCACCGGCATTAGAATAATTTGTTATATAAAAATTTGCAAAAATTATAATTTTATGATGTATGTATTTAAGTAAATCAGAAATTGAATTTTGCTTAATTTTATTGTAAAAATATACATATGACAACATAAAATTAATTTAATTTGTTTTGAGAATTGGCTAACATCGTTTGAAAAAGTCTTATTTGTTTTAAAAAGCTGTTAATTTGGTTTGGAAATTCATTATTTTGCTTTGAAAAATTATTAATTTGACTTGAAAAAGGTATACTTTCAATGTTAATGAATGAAAAAAATGAAGAAAACAGAGATTTACTTCATATTTATATTCTATTTTTCACTAACACCATAACGAATAATGGGGCTGATATTTTGTTGGTTTCAAAACCAACACAAATGTATTGTTTATACAAGCCGTAGTAATGCAATACCAAGCTAATTATTTAGGCCCACTATTGCAATTGTTTTCAATAGAACACCGTGTGAAATATCTATAGGAGGCATTGAAGGAAATTCTATAAACTTATGACCCTCTCACAAAATGTACAAATTCTTTAGCTGAAACTTTACAGAAGTTGCTTTTACAGAAAAGTTACAGAGTACTAACACTTGGTACATATTCACAAACTGTAACAAGCTTACAGCTTCTCCATCAATATTATTAATGAATATATATGAGTATTTATTGTAACAGATTTATGTAAATCATTATTATATTGGGTTCCCTGTGATTGTGTTTCAAATCAAGAATATATATAACCTTACGATGGTGAATCTATTACCGGGTCATACATTAGGTAATGCAGTCACGGTTCGCTAGCTCATGTTTCTAAGGTGTTGACCTTCTCTATCTTATTTTTATAAGTTACTTTGTCCGGAGCTGGTTCCCACAAACCTACCCCATACATGAGTACAGGTTTCACTACAGCGGTGTAGAGCCATTGTACCGGCTATTACCAAAGGCGTTCCTGCAGGAGTACATAGCTACATTAGCTTTATCTACTCTCTCCAAAATGTTGAACATCCAACTGAGCTTACGGTCCGAGATATCGCCCAGATATCTTGCTCTGTCAGTAAAAGCAAGTGTTGTGCCATTTAGGGTAGCAGGGACCACTAACCGGGATTTTATATTTTTTTTTTTTTTTTTTTTATAAATAAAAAGCAGCTAACTTGATTTTTAAGTATATTTTATTGAAAAAACTTTGCCTTATAGTAACAATGTTTTTAAATTTATTAGTAGAAAATGAATTTCGGAATTATTCCTTCATCAGTTCTTTTTTCAACTATTATAATTTCTTAAAACTATCCTGCTTATATATGTTTTTTGATGTTTTTAATTTAACTCCTACTGTTTTGAGATGATGTGTTCGTATATTTTATTATTTTTAGTGTTTATTCTGTCATTTAATAAGTTATTATTGTCTTTGTTTTTGTAAATTTCTAATTCCTCTATTCTGTCTAATATTTGTCCTTTTCTGAGCCTGTGTAAAATTGTTAGGTTGGAATTGAAATCTGTGTATGTATGTTTCTCTGATTTTAAGTGTTGTACGTAATTGGATTTTGGTTCTGTTTTATGAATGTCACTAATATGTTCTTTAAATCTTTTTTCAAATGATCGACCTGTTTGTCCAATATATAATTTTGGCCAATCATTGCATTTTATTTGATAGATTCCAGTGTCTGTTGGTGGTTTGTATTTTATGATTTTTAGTTTTTGGTCTATTTTATTGTTGTTTTTGTATGCTACTTTGTATCCAAATCTGTTGAATGTTTTATATAGTATGTTGCAGCTGTTTTTGTTGTATTCTACACTGACGTATTTTTCGTTTTCACTGTTGTTAATTTTGGTTAATGTGGTCATGAGTTTTTGGTATTGTTTAGTTTTTATTTTGTTGTTCATCTTGTCAATTAGATTATTTTTGTATCCGTTTGTGTTGGCTATGTGCTTTATGATATTAAGTTCCTCGTCATAGTCTTTTTTATCCATTGGTACGTTGTTTAATCTGTTTATCATGTGGTTGTAAGCTGCTATTTTGTGTTGGTAAGGATGGTGTGAATCGTTATGTATTGTGTGATCAGTTTGTGTTGGTTTTCTATATATTTTAAATGAATGTTTCGAGTTGTCATTTTTTATGGTGAGATCTAGAAAATTTATTTGTTTATCTGTTTCAGTTTCTAATGTGAATTTTATCGATGGTTCTTTGTTATTTATATATTGGTGAAATTTGTTTAGTTGTCTTACCGAACCGTTAAATAAAATAATGATGTCATCGACGTACCTGTGCCAGTAAATAATATTTGACCGGTATTTATTGTTTTCATTTATGATATGCTTGTTTTCGTATTCGCTAATGTACCAGAAAGTGGGCTTCCCATTGGTAGACCCTGCTTGTAATATTCGTCATTATGTATAAAGTAATTCTGTTTTGTGATTTCTGTTAAGAGGTTGATTATTTCGTGAGCATCTGTTGTTTTTACACCATTTTTTGTTAATAATTTTCTTATTATGTCTATTGTTTCTTTAATTGGTATGTTAGTGTACATATTAGTTATGTCAAATGAAGCTAATTTTGCATTGTATGGAATTTTGATTGAAATTATTTTATCTATTAATTCTAAGTTGTTACTTATTGAATAATTATTATCTAATTTAATATATTCTTTTAATAATTTATTAATATATTTTGCTATTTTATAAGTTGGTGCTGTGTTAAAATTAATTAAAGGCCTTATTGGTGTATTTACCTTGTGTATTTTTGGTAACCAAAACTAAAATCTAATAACTTATTAAATGACAGAATAAACACTAAATATAATAAAATATACGAACACATCATCTCAAAACAGTAGGAGGAGTTAAATTAAAAACATCAAAAAACATATATAAGCAGGATAGTTTTAAGAAATTATAATAGTTGAAAAAAGAACTGATGAAGGAATAATTCCGAAATTAATTTTCTACTAATAAATTTACAAACATTGTTACTATAAGGTAAAATTTTTTCAATAAAATATACTTAAAAAATCAAGTTAGCTGTTTTTTATTTATAAATTATTAAAGTGACAAAATATACACAAAAATAATAAAATGGATAATCGCCATAATAACCCTTTATATTTTTGCCATAATCCACATTTGCCAGCCCATTTCGTAACTTCCCGTAACTCTCTTTTCGTAAATTCTACGATTTCAGGAGTTCAATATGAATTTTATAACGGACCATGCCCGGACCGTAGCACTAATCTGGATATCCGTGGCGAACTTAAAATGTTCCGATATGCTCTTTTCCACTCGTTTCAACATCTTTATCAAGAATTACTTTATCGAAAAGATTGTCTACGGATTCATATAAGGTAAGCTGACTTGAACTTTCCGGTGTGAATGACGTTATCTTTGACGGTTCTTTGAGGTTATTTTTAGTTTGAGTGATACTTCTTGTTTATTATTTTGTTTTTAACTATCTTTTGAATTAAACCGTTTAATTTTCTAATTGATTAATTTTTTGCAACTCAAGAAAATGAAAATCAGTTCAAGGGACGCATCCGATCACCTTCAGCTCGATAAGCACAACAAATTGATCGTTGTTTTTTTAAGACCCAGCTAAGACGCATTAACTGCAAGAAAAAAAATGGAGGTGTGGCCAACACACGACTTTCTTTTACGAACAGAGAATTTTGAGAAAATTTATTTTTTTCTTAATTTTTTTTTTAATTTTTTTTTTTTATTTGTTTTTAATTTTCGGAAACATTTTGTATTGAGTAGTTTTTTGTAAACCTTATACTTTTTAAGATAAATTTTCTGGACCAAGGGAGAGACCACTTTCGGTTAGCCGATTTGGAGTAAAATTCGCTGGAACCTCCCAATTTATCAAAAAAGCTTAAATCTGAAGTTTCAGTTCGATTGGTTAAACCATGTGGGCTGTAGAGAGGACACAGACAGACTGACGGACTGACAGACTGACAGACAGACACCATTTCGAAACCCACTTTTTCGGACTCAGGGGACCTCAAAACAAATAAATCTCTAAAAATCTCAAGGTCCAAAATTTTCATGATTACTATACTTTATTTTACTAGAGTAAAAGAAAGTAACAAACAATCGAAACAACTTTCGCCATTATTTTTCTGGCGGTATTTTTTCCGCTAACGAATAGATGGCAAAAACGTCTTTTATTTTTGGGCGGTTATCATAAAATGAGCCCAGGTGAATGACTTTATCGAAGCATTACAAAACCTATAAGGTTTCTCTTCCGTATGCGAACTTTCTGCTTTTGCAGATTTAATTAATTTTTCCAATTTAAAAGTTATTTAACTATTTCCGAAATAAATTAAACTATTTTTACAAATTAAAATAACCTTTTGTCAATTTAAATTTAACTTTACAAATATACAATCATAAATTAAACTTTTTAAAGTCATAATTAATTTTTGTCCAATTGGTATTAACTATATTCTAAAATTAAAAGTTTAGTTTCGCTACTGATTAAAAAAAATTTAATTTATGATCGTCAATAGTTTGATTTATATAAGGGTTATTTTAATCTGTACATCGAAAGGCATGCAAGGAATTTATTAAGAACTAAGAGAAAAAGAAATTTATAGGGCTTTATCAAATATAGGATTGATAAAATCACAAATAAAGACACACCCAACTGCTGTTACAGCAGATTCATTTTTTGTTTTAAATATATTTAATTTGGTTTAATTTATTTTGGAAAAAATTTCGTTCCGTAAATGGATTCAACCAATTCGGAATAATTTAATTTTAAAAATATTTTCAGAGCGGAAAGTATTTCGTTTACATCAAACCAAATTAATTAACACCCAGTAAATTTAATATGGAAGGGCAGAACATTTGAGGTTAATTTTCACTAGAGTTACTTTTCTTAGGTTAATGCGCTTAGGAAGATATTTCAGGTAGCATGTAAGTAATATTGATGTCAGAGATTTCCGGCCGAACAGACGAACCGAATTCAGTTTGTTTTAGCAACGCTGAAATAGTCTATTTCCGGTTTCGTCGAAGTCGCTTACACCGCCAATACGTTAATTTAATATTTTCTTGTGTGCAAAATATTGAGAAATTCCTAAAGGCACGATTTAAGTTGGTAAATCAACCTGCACGCAAGTCAAAATTTAAAGTATTTACACGAAATTCGTATGCCTGGTTAGATCCGTTAAATAGTAATAACATTCGGTTGACGTTCCAAAAGTTACACTTTATGGTTCAAACATAATGGCCGTTCCGTTTCGTTCGCTTTTTACCTATTTCGCTTACTCAAAAATTTAAAATTTCATCCTATTTTGGCATTTATTTTATTCTCTTTCATTCTTAGAATAAATATTACCGTCTTTCATTCAAAATTACAGAGGAAATTGGGACTAGCATAATGAATTCGGGGGTTTAAGAAAAATAGTAATCCTTGGTAAAAAGAAATGTCAAAAAATAAATCATAACCAGTCATTCAGATTTGAAACTTAAACAACTTCATAGAAACAGCTAAGTAAATTATTTAATTAATTTTCAACAAGCGGGATCCCGAAACCTAACTCTAATACGACTATACGAATTGATTTTTGTGTTTGGTGCAAAATATAAGAAGTTATTATTACATCTCTTAACTTTCTGATGGTATAAAATTTTGTAGGTGCAATATTGCAGAGTTTTGAGCAATCATAGATAAGGTCCTTCTCTTGAAATCATCAGCTGTAGCAATTTTTTATACTCATTTGCATACCATAAACGATAAATATGGGTTGATCAACCCGTTTGTAAGTTATTAAGAAAGCCTAACAGAAAATTTTTTTAGTAAAAATCTTCTTGCATCATCATTTTGATAGATGCTATCGAAAGTAACACTTCCTGAAAAAATCGAGTCGAAAAATTACTACGCTGTCGAATTAAGGGCGCTTAAAATCAAGATATGTAGCTGTACTCAACAAATTTGTCACTGTAAATGTACAGAGCATAATTTACGTTTAAGGTCTCTAAATATGTGGTTTTCCAGTTGTAAGAAAAAAAAGAGTCTGAGCAGAAAACAAGCAATTTTTTGCCAGTTACAACAAAAAAGGCTCCGACCAAAAAACAAATGACAGCTTCGCTCATTTATGTGTCAAAACAAATAGGAGCAAAAATATGGAGAAAATACGTGAAATCGCGTATCCTTTACATGAGGCCGGAAGTCATGTTTGAATTTTAAGATTTTTATGTTTTGAATGTGTATGTAGAACTAAGTAAAACAATCAAATTATGGAACATGATTTTTTTGTTATTTTTAAAGGTACAAGATGCCAAATGTTTAAAAATTTCATTAACTTGGTGTTATTTTTATTGTTATAGAAAAAAACTAATTATCTGAAAATCATAAAATTGGGCTCATATTATAGATAAATGAACAGGGATTAAAAGACAATTATAAAAATGGTACCATCTTCCATTTTTTCTTTTTCAAAATTGCCGTGATGAAAAATCTTATCAGTCTTCAAGGTTTTTGCCCATATCTTGTTGAAATTTCTACCATGTGCTTTCTTTATTTAACTTTATTTATCTTTTTTTCCATTTAGTTGTACATATTTAGACATACTATAAAATCAGCGCAACATCTAGTTTGGTTTTCTTGCAAAATACGTTTAAGAGTATAACAATCTACAAATTTTATGTATCTCAAAATGAAATTTTACAAAATAAAGACAAAAATTTGAAAATATTCAGAGTTACAATTTAAATTTTATATTATCTTCACTATTTGAATATTTTTTAAATTGTATGTAGTTCACATTGTCTGCCTTATTTATTTGATGGCCCCCTGAAATATTATTATATATAGTTAAGCTAAGCATGTCAACAGATTTGGAGTTGCTCGCACTAGAGTCACCAATCTCAAATGTACCGGAAATTATTCATGCCCGCGCATTGGTAGGACTGTCTTTCATTATTATGCCAACTTTGAGCGCGATCTATCAGCCAGTTTGTTTACAGCAGTTAGTTAAGTCAGTCGACCTCATTAGTGGACGGCGATTTTTACGATGAACGAAATTGTTGAACAAGGAGTTTGTCTTTTGTGTTGCAAACGAAATTTCTTGTGCTGATGCGAAAAAAGTGACCGAAATTACGGGGAAAAAATTCGTGGATTTTACACGACGATAACGCGCCATCACACCAAGCTACGATTGTGAACGAATATAAGGCCAACAACTCAATAAATACCATCGATCAACCACTATATTGGCCTGATTTAGCACCAGGTGACTTTTTCCTGTCTCCCAGACTCAAATTGCTACTCTCGCAACCCATTTTGACTCCAATGAAGCGATAAAACAAAATAAGGCGCGCGAGCTGAAGGCCCTTCAGGAAAGTGCCTATAAAAAATGTTTCGAAACACCCAAAGCTCCTCTAACTTTTGGTGTTTCTACGTATCGGAAAACGATCGGAAAATCCACATATTGAACATTACCATAACGGGTTTTTTCCTTAATAAACACCCAAAGCTCCTCTAACTTCTCAAGTGACTATTTTTTTTCTGTTCGGTTACATCCATACCAACCTAGAAATATACTAAGGATTTTGGGCTGGTGTTTCTAAGTATCGGAAAACGTTCGGGAAATCTACGTATGATATTGAATATTACAATAACAGGTTTTTTGCTTACTTAAGTCTGAATTCCATTGCGAATAAAAGTTTGTCAGTCAAAATAAAGGGAGATAAAAATATAAAATCGGTGGTTGTGTGAAAGAAACACAAAACGCCGTCAGTCAAGATTTGACTTACATCAAATGTGTGTTTTTATTAGTGGATCGCCATAATTATGGTTAAAAATGATCAAATCGAGATCATCATCTGCATAAATATTGTGTATGATGAAAAATATTTCTAGCACACACTAATAATTTTAATAGCATGGCGGTTTTATGGTAGAGATTTTGTTAATTTTTTATTATACTATATGACGGAAAATATTCGAAAAATAATAATTCTGATATGATTATTAATAATAATTAATTTTTTAGATTATTTTAGATTAATCGAATTAATGCTAATACTTTATTTGTTTAATAATTGTTGGTTATGTTTTTGTCTGATGTCAAAATTTAACCATAAAATCTTTATAAAAAAATTTAAAAAAATTATGCTTTTTCTTTGTCACTCCAATGGATTAGATTTTTTTGTCCTCTTTTGACTTGAAGTCAGTTCAGTCAATTATTCATAGTGGAATACAGACTTTAACACCCATTTCTAAATTTGGGGTTGACATGCTGAAACTAAACTAAAAAAATTCACTAAACGTGTCTTAATAAACCGCCAGATATATTTTCCAATCCAAGAGACTGCGTTTTTCTTTTACGATAAAATTTACAAACATAACAGCGCAGATAACGTATTAAGGGTGAGAGCGAACATTCAAAGAGGATAGACATGTTTTATCTTTCCTAGTGAAATAATAATTAAAGTATAGTTTTGGAAAATGCAATCCACCGGGATGCATTTATCAAGCAATGTTTTATATTTATAGATAAAGAAATCAAAATTCTTGATTTCTTGACTTTTGTGTGGTTGTACATGGAATTTAATTACAAAAATCTAATAATTGGATCGTATTAAAATTGATTTTAACTTAATTTGATACACGTAGTTAATTTCATATTTTATTTTATTTTTACGCATACTTGAATGTGTTCTTGTGTTTTATTTTATGTACAATCGACACAAATATATTCCTGAATATTGTTACATAGAACAGGAATATTGGTATTTATCAGTGTAAGTGTAAATAAAAAGTACAAATATCTCATATTTTAGATTGAATTAGAATTAAAAGTAAAATTGACTCAAATTTATATACGCAGTTAATTTTCATGTCTTATTTTATTTTTACTAATAATTAAACATATTTTGGTATTTTATTTTATTTTTTTTATTTTTTAACTGACACAAATATATTCTTGAAACTTGATACATAGCAAAACCAACAAAAATGTTTATACAGGCCATCTCGTTCGCTCTTTACACAGATACTATCAAGAAAATATACTCTATAATATTGGTTTTTGTCATATAATATTTAAACAACAACAAAAACACAGAGACATTTTTGTTGGTTTTGGTATAATCGTCACGAATATTTTCCTTGATCTTGATACATAGAACAGGAATGTTTGTATGTTCGCTACAAGGATATTATTTGTATGTAATATAATGAAAACATGATACGTCTTCTGATACGCACATGGAAGATTGGTTGAAAATATTTACCTTCTCTATGTGTGTTGGTGGGTTGGTATATACGATTCTGTTATTTTTATTTTGGTGTTGTTTTTCCTCTTTGTGTTTTTTGTATTCTTGAGACATCTATAGTGTTCTTGGTAAAACATGAACTACACAAACACAACGAACATTTTAATGTACTCGACTCAAATAGGATTCTTATACTTCGTATAATCGAGTAAGTTTAAGTCGAATCGGAAATTGCTAATTGTTTATTTTGGTATGATTAATTTTTTTACAGGGTACTATAAACTGTATTAAATTATATTATTTATAAATATTAATTTTGAGTTGAATTGAGATTTGGTTTGCAACACATAATGACGTAATTATTTATGCATGCTAAATTTTGATTCAATGAATGTGAACAACGTGGAATTATGTAAATGAAAATCGAGATGCTAAATATATTGAACTTAATTAATTAACTTAATGGATTTATTGAAGTTTAGGTTGTAGTTTTCACATACAAACGTCAATATTACTTATATGGTACACCGTCAAAATTTTTAAGAATATAATTTTTGTATTTCCTCTCATTGATGTATTATTTTACTGACCTGTATTTTTAAGTGGTGATGGTAAATGGTGTCGGTCGTGGAGATCTCTTCAATAGTTGAATGATGCTAATTGGATTTTTTAGGTAGTCTACTGTTTTATAAGTTTTAAATATAATTTTTGAAATATTGATGATCACTCTCTTATAAATAACGAATAGCCAATTAATTTGATATATATTTTTAGAGATATTAATGACCATAATACTCTTAGTAATTTTAACTGTTGATTGGTACTTTTCTGAGTTTTGAAGATATTATAGTTTACATCTTTAAGGAAGGGTTTTGTTTGTGAGTACAAATGGAGATAAACGGAAGGATTTGTTGAATTGTAGGATGTTATCAGTAAATTTACTAAGGTTGAGGGGTAGTGTGGTTGTGGGAAATTTGCGGAATTACTTCAACTATAAAAGTGGTTTGAGCTTAACAGTAATTTTAAGTTGCGAAAATGACTAATGTGAAGGAAATCATTAGAATCTGCAGCTGATATAAATTATACTTAACTATAGATAATTGTTAGATCGTCTCCGAGCTACAGAAATATTGATGAATTCTCGCTCATCATCCAGAAACTCCAAGCATCCAGCTGTTATGTAGCGTAGAAATGTTATTGTCTTGTGATAACTATTTTATTTTATTTATCACTAAATAATTTATATAAGTTAAATTCTATTAATTAAGTAGTAAAGATATGGAATAATGGCAAATAATTAATTTAATTTAGTTTCCAGAAATTTTATTCGTAAATATCTTATATACATGTAGCACTTAACTAAACTATTGGTGATTCTAGACTTTTTAGCGCCGTAACATAATCAATTTTTAAATTATATTATATAATTTTATAAATAATTAACTTTAACATTATTAATTTCCCTTTTCTAGATCTGTAGGAAATTGCTGATTAGTTTTAGTTTAATTTTATGGTTTTATATGTATATATATTATTAACTTTTTATTTTTAAATCTAGTTGCAGTATGTAAACAATTAATTAACTATCTACATGATAACGGTAACTAATGAAACAAGCGTTGTGAATTTAAATCGTAGCTTTGTAATTTAAAATGTTTAAACATTCTTTTAGAATTTTAGCTTAGAATTGGGATAGTATCCATATTCGATTTCATAAAATGTTAATTTTTGTAATATGTAATATATTGTGTTTTGCTCATTAAAGTATATTAATTAATTTAGTTTAAAGAATATTTAAAGGTTTCTCTTCCTTAGTTTGCTAATAAATAATTCAATTTTCTTGATTTAACATAGTTTCAGAATTAATCATTATTATAGGGATTAAAATTAATTCTGAGTTTCAGAATTAAATTTTAGCTTGAATCAACTCTCCATGATCATTTAGTAGTGAATAAGCTGTAGTTTAGAAATTGTGTTGTCCTGTGCTAACTATTTTTACTAAATATTTACTAACAATTTTTACTAACTATCGCTCGCTTAGGTGTCTGTAACCGGGTCGAGTCTGTCCCAACTAATAATCCTATCCTATCCTTTGGTATTGTTATATGTAAACGGATGTACGGTGTTTGCCCAAGAGTCAGGGAGTTCCTGCTTTAATGCTTGGCCGTACATCCTAATCAATCAATCAATCAATAACAGCGCAGTTAACGTATTGAAGAATATTTGAAAATATTTTAACCTAAATTGAATTTTTTCCTAATGGCAAATAAATTCACCGTTTAAATGGTTAAACCAGTTCGAATATCGGTTAATCCGAACAAAATATAAGAAATTCACAAATACATTTAAATATATTAAGAGTTAGGAAAAACTTCACGAGATTGCGCAAAAACGTGAAGTTTTTCCTAAACTATCCTAATTTTTTTCTTTTTTTTTAGGAAAGTGTAGGATAAAGTTCAAATGCATTATCGAAGATGTGTTCCAAAATTGACACGAAATATAAATGAATAATTTGGATAAAAATTGTTTTGAATTGGAGAAAAATAGTGATAAAAAATTATTTAAGTATTATTAATGATCAGATGACAACAAAAAATTAATGCTGAAATAATTGTCACGAATCACTATAATAAAATTTAAGAAATAATTTTTAAAAAATTATCTCAATTCTCAGTAATTACAGAACAAATGCATAGGACGTCTATTTCGAATCCTAATTGCTTCTAGTTATTTTTAAAGTTTCTCTAAATATGTATTAAAGAAAAATTCAAGACTATTTTATAAACAGACAGGGAATTTTCTGCAGGAACTAATCTACGAATTGTCTGTAATAATAATTTATTTTTAAAATTACGCTTTATCATTCGTCATCTGTCATTTGTCGTTTGTCATCATTTGTCATCATTCAGTGAAAACTTATCTCAGTTATATTCAGGTTTTCTTATTTTTTTTTTGTAATTTTTCTTATTTACGTCCAGACAACAGTTGATATATGAAAAACCACAAGAAAGAGAGAGTTTACTTTTACCTCACGTTTTAATCTTGAACTTGATATTTCTTTAAATAAAACAATATAAGAATTTTATGCAATTTTTCGTTTTTTTACTTTAGGCAATTAATTTAAGTTACTATGCATTTTTATTTTTTTTGTTGGCGTATTTTGCAATATACGTGTGTACGTAGATTCATTCATTTCATTATTGAGGTCGGATGTAACATCGTTTGAAACATTTCATTTTATAATTAAACAGGAATTATTGCAAAATTAGCTATTTAATTAATTAATTTTCGTATTAAATTTGGTTTAAGTTTTGCAAACAATTTTTTTTAGTCCATTGGCTGAATTCGCTGTAAATAAATTTAATCATGTCAATGTTATAAATTCCGTAATATTGATTATTTGTAGTAGTTAAAACAGTTTACACTTACAATTACAGTTTTTCCGTAATTTTATTATGCATTTATTATGATTATATACCCTCGACAGACTAGTGGAATATCGGTTTAAAAAATAAATATGTATACATATTATATTTTGACCGTGATTTAATTTTTTTGTAAATCATTTCATTACATATTTACGCCTGAATGTTTAGTTTTTTTTTTTTTTTTTTTTAAGATACCCCAAATGTTGATAAAAAAATAAATTAAACTAATAAAATAAATGTAACTAAAGGCTGAGGCACATAGGTTTCGTTTCGGTTTCGTTTCGTTCCGCCTTATAAGTTGGATATGTCAAAACATATGGAAAACCGAAAACATTGTCACAATGATAAGTTCAGGGACGAAACGAACCGAAAGAGTTGATCAAATTTCAATAAAAACTTAAACCATAACCTCAATATATTCGTTTTGACGTTTTAGGTAAAAAGTTTTTTGTGATTATTTTTATTGTGATTAAATAAAAGAAAATACTTAAATAAATTTTCGTGCTTGAGTTATAATATAAATAATATAAAATGGATTTTCATCAAATAAATCAAATTTCCGTCAAATAATAGAAAAAAAAACGAAACGAAACGAAACTGTTGTGCCAGGGTGCCGGCTAGAAAACGAAACGAAACGAAACGGAACGAAACGAAACGAAACCTATGTGCCTCAGCCTTAAGACTGTGGTATATACGCGATTTATTTCAAATATGTAAATAGAGTTATTTGGCTTATTCAAAATGACGACATGGAATATGCCATTTGGTGGACCGATGTGAACTTGGCCCGAAAAACCATCCCGAAAAAAAACTTTTCAAAAAATTATATGTATCCTCACTAAATTTATCAATAAAAACCCTTATAGCACGAAAATTAATATTTCTTTCTTTAACGTAAGTAAAATAAAGTATGGTAATCATGAAAATTTTGGAAATTGAGATTTTTAGAGATTTATCTGTTTTGAAGTCCCCTGAGTCCGAAAAAGTGGGTTTCGAAATGGTGTCTGTCTGTCAGTCTGTGTCCTCTAGCTACAGCCCAGATGGTTTAACCAATCGAACTGAAACTTCAGATTTAAGCTTTTTTGATAAATTGGGAGGTCCCAGTGAATTTTACTCCAAATCAGCTAACCGGAAGTGGTCACTTCCTTGGTCCAGAAAATTAATTTAGCTAATATCTTAAAAAGTATAAAGTTTACAAAAAACTACTTAATATAAAATGTTCCCAAAAAGTAAAAAAAAAATAAAAATTAAAAATAAAAAAAAAATAAAATTCTCAAAATTCTCTAAGAAAGTCGTGTCTTGGGCACACCTCCATTTTTTTATTATGTATAAGTACGAAGAAAATAACCCTCCATCCAGAAAAATATTATTTTTATTTTTACCTGTAATAAAAAAAAGAGTCCCAGGAGCACCGAGCTACGCTCGTTCCGAATTACATTAGCGTTTGTTACACGTTCATGTCACTGAGTTTCACCTCATTCAATTGAGCAATATGTTAGTTCCATTTAGACTGTCGATTTTCCAGAAAAATTTCCGACACTCATGTTTGAATCCCATTCTATACTAAACAAATCCCATTCTATACAATTCATCCCAATTGAAAGGAAATGGTTTAATTCTATTGAAACTAGAATAATATTCATATTCCCATTTTACAATCCCATTTTCATGGTACATACCGAGTTCTATCGAAATCGGTTGAGAAATGGATTTGGTCCATTGGAATTGGCCATTTTACAGAACCTATACGATCCATATTTGGAACTAATTTATGATCTCTATATAATTCTCAAAAATCACAATTGAACAAATAAAAAAAACAAAACACAATGCAATATCAATAGCAATAACAACAATTAGATTTCCTTTGTTAGAAAATAAAATAAAAATGAAACCCAAACCTCTCCAGAAAGCCTACTAAAATATTTTTCCAAGAAATCAAAACCCATTACAATTGCTTCCTTTCACTAGAAAATTTCCATCTAACCAATTACTATTAACAAAAGAAAATAATAAAAATATGAATTCCCATAGGAGGATCCTCTTAAACGAATTTTACTGAAATAAAACCACCCCAACCAACATTAATAAAAATCAAATAACCGTTTCAGAAACCGGTAGTAAGTTAAAAAGTAAGATAAAACCAAGCAAACAGGGGCTCACCGGACGAGAACTTCCTTAACGTTTTTTTTAAGAATCAATACCCGGTGTTATCGCGTTTTGGCACTCGAAAACTCTCTTTCACCAATTATGATCAATAAAAAAATATTCAAAAAAACGAACCCCAGGCCTATTAGAGGACCCACTAAACGACATTTCCCGAAATCAAAGTCCACTGCAAATGTTTCCTAACACTAGAAAATCCCTGCTCACCAATTATTACAAAAATCGTTGAACTTAAAAAATGGACCTCGACCATCCGGAGGACCCTCTAAACATATATTTCCCGAAATCAACACCCATTGCAGACCTTTCAAAACCCTATTTGACTTCAATCAATACCCATGGCGATCGCTTCCTGCCGCTCGAATATCTCTCATTACCAAATGTTTACCAAAATTGTTAAAATGAAAAAAGGAACCCGGATACCACTGAAAGACCCTAAGCTAATTTTTTTAAACCAAGACCCATTGCAATCTCTGTCTGGCACCCACCCGCTCACAAATTTTTACCAAAAATGTAAAAATTAAAAAAAAGAAGCCCGGGCTCAACTGGAGAACCCCCTAAATGAATTTTCCAAAAATTTATACCCATCACAATCGCTTCGTGGCACTCGAAAACCCTCTTTACCAACTTTTAACAAAATAGTTAAAATTTAAAAAACCCAAGTTCCAATGGATGACACTCTGGACTGGTAAACATACTTACCAATTTTCAACAAAATCATTAAAACTATAAAAATGGAGTCTGAATTTTCCTGAAATCAAGAACAATGGGGATCACCTTATACCACTTAAAAACACTTCTTACCAATATTTACCAACATCGTGAAAATTACAAAGGAGCCCGAGTAACAAATTATCAAAATTTTTGCTCGAGTTAATGATCCTTCACCCAAATGCATATATGTATGTAGTTCACCCAAATTATACCGATATACGTATACATTGATTACCGACGCGAGTGAAAATTAATGATATCTGTGTAATATTGTGGTTGGCTAGCTAACCATTGGTAAAAGCGGTCGAAATATTTACTGCAATATAAGTGTCGTATATGAATAACTCAGTATAAGAATCATTTGATCCCCGATTAAGATAATTATCTGGATTCAGTAAAAATCAATTCTAATATATTCCGATTAGCGATGATACCGAATATTTTGAAGGTAAAAACAATACCGTTTAAATTATCAATCTTTGCATCTATTGTTGCAAAAATAATATATATAATATGGTACTGTAAATGTATGTATTGTACTTATTTCGGTAAATGTATAGACATAACTTGAGAAAACTTTACAAACTTAATTCGAGCGAAAATCTTGAAAATTTCTTCTAAATCTAATTTGAAAAAAAAAAAAAAAAATCCCAGCCTCAATTTACATCATTAGGATTTAATTTCCACTCATTTTCGTGATTTTTTGGTCAAGAAAATCACTTGAATAATTAAATCCTACAATTGAAAATTGAATCCAATATTTCCAGAAAATTATTTCAATATCGATTTCATATAAATTTTCAAGATTCTCGCTCGAATTAATGATCCTTCACCTAAATACATATATATATGTAGTTTCCCAAATTATACCTACGTTTACTGATATACATACATTTACCGTAACTTAAATGTAAATGTAGTTTTTGTAGTTAATTCTTGATTTTTGTGAACGTAAATGTCATAATTGTGCCTTTGCAACACAAATAATTTACTATAATAGCCTAAATGTAGCTTACAACTTTTACATTCATCTTTTATTATTATTCAATCATACATGCCATATAAATTTGAAAAAAAAACGAAAAAAAAATTTATCTCAAGAATGTAATTTTCGAGGTTCCAACTACGATCTAAAATTTTAAAATCCACAACGCTAACACCTAGACTACTGCGGCATGGGAATTTGCCGAAAAATTACTTGGTTTTATGGAGTCAGATCTTTCTGTAATTTGGTATACAGATGAAGAAAAATATTCTAAGAATAATTTCCTTTTACATCATATCGGAAAAATCACGGAAAATGCGAGAAAATCGCGAATTTCCACTCGGAAAATTCGTCGGGAAAAGACTAAAAAAAATATGCTGATCATCCAACATTAATTTAAATTTTTTTTGTCGTGATTTTTGAAAAATGGACATCCATGAAAAAAAAATCATAAAAAAAAAATTAAATACATCCAAACTCCGTATGCTGCTAACTACGCAGCTGTACTATTTAAAAAATCATCAAACATTCTTTTCAAATACACAATACATATCGCTCATTTGCTGCAACAATGACACAATTTAAAAATAACAAATGTTATAATTTGAGAGACATTTCCGTTTGTCTTGTAGTGAGCTTTATAGCTTTAGGTGTGTCGTTATATCAGTTTTAACTATATTAAAAAGCCGATATTTCTCTATAAATAAGTCAAAAACGACCGATTTTGAGTTATGCCATTGTGGTAGCAAATGAGCGATATACAATTGACCATTTTAGAGATGGCGCTGTAAAATTTGGATAATTTTTCCAGATTTGAAGGCTTTACAGAGTTTTCCCAGACTTGAGACCAGACTCAATCGCATTTTCATGCAAAAAGACATCATATAGCCATTTTACGTCAACGAAATCGGTCTCGAAGTAGTTTTTCGTGCGGACATATTTACATATATACATACCCGCAATTATTGCTCGTTTAATAATATAGATATTCGAGTATGTATTCATTTCACACAAAATGCTTTTATTTTTCTGTTTAACAAAAAAGTTGCCTTTAACTGGAATCAAATAGCCATAAATACATAGTTCGACGTGGTTGATAAATGTGACCAATGGAATTTTGTTAAGACTAGTTATACCAAGCACGTGTCAGTTGCCGATGTTGCGAGCAATTCCTGTCATCGGCGGTACAATAGGTATTTATAAATTTAACAAATAAACTATCTTTTGCCCAAATCAAACGGCCATAAATACTTAGTTTGACTTGGTTGAGAAATGAGGCCAATGTAATTTGGTTTAGACTAATTGAACCAAGCACGTGTTAGTTGCCGATATTGAGGGAAATCCCTGTGATCGGCGGTATAGGAAGTAAAATACACACACACACACACACACACACACACACACACACACACACACACACACACACACACACACACACACACACACACACACACACACACACATTTCTTTTATTCAATATTTTAAATCTGTGGGCTTTAATAAATATTTAAAAAAAATATATTTGAAATTTTCTAAATTTTTAAATTCAATAACAAGAAATTACATATTTTTGGCCAATAATTTGATAACTAAAATTTTTACACATACTACACATGCTAGGTCTCAGCATAAATATTTTATATTTTTCGGGATGGATTGTTATTTTGCTGTATTCTTTACATTTTTCCGTGCTATAAGGCTTTTTTTGCATTTAGTAGCGACGCATTTAAAAAAAAATTAAAAGACTTTTTTTCGGGCTGAAGAGGCTTTTTGGGCTAACTTCACAAACATATTTGGTGGTCCCAACCGATAGGTTTTTTTATTAGCTGTTCTATTAAACAAAAAAGCAATAATCATAAAATATGACGTTTAATAATTTTTTTGTTATTTCCTTTAATTAATACTTTTAATAATAACACATTTAAATAATTTTCTCAATTAAAATTAACCAACAAAACAAACTTAGTTTTGTAGCTTTTAGTATTTAAAATTCATAATAGATAATTAGGTTATTTTTACTTTAGATTTAATTAAAATTAGTTTAAACTTAAAAATTAAAATTTATTTTTATTTTCCAACAAAAAAACCCCCAACTTTTGTATACGCTTATTGGATCACTCCAGTGAATGAACATTTTCCAAAAACATCGAAAATATGAAAATTAGCGTAATTTAAAGCCAATCAATGTTTGAGGTTGTGTTGAGGGCTTAGTTTGGAGTTGAGTTGGGAGTTTAGTTGGGCTGGAGCTGGATTTAAGTAGGGTATTAGGGGGTTCACGGGTGCATGTAGTTTTCTGGACCGGACTTCTGATTACCAATACTATTTTGGACATTGTATTGAGCGAAGTCGGCAAGGTTTTGAATCCTCGTTGAGATGGAAATCAAGACTATAGGAGTTTACATATTATATTTAGCGAGCTGTCCTGATGTGGATAAGTCTTTTTAACCTGTAAAGAGCGTTGTGTGGTCTGTGGGACCGCTCTCCTTTTCAAATAAAAAAATTATACGCACTCCGTTTAATTTTTTTTCTGTGATTATTAGCATCTTCCTAATCGAAATTTGTAGTCTTGTTCTAATTGAATAAGAAATAATTAATACAAAATTGCGGTCCGTGGGACCGCACCACGTCTTCCATACAATTTTTTCCACAACGCGCTTCAGAGGTTAAAGATTTGATATGCTTTCTTCAAATTACAACGCACCAATCTAAGCTCTCTGCTACTTTTTAACAATAATCTCCTCTGTTGGCATTATTTCGAAATATCTTTCTCCAGCACATGCGCCGCTTATTTCATCATCTTCATAAAAATTATCCCAATTTGGTTTCCGGTATAGCCATGATACCTTTTTCTTCCTAAATCTAATTTGCTCTAATTGCTATATAATGAGATACACCGAATTTGTCTTGAATTTTCCGGGCAGGCCAGCTTCCTGTGGCGATGTTCAAACCACTTACTTTTCATTTATTGTTACAGAAGTTTCTTAATATTATCGCTTCCAATATTATTATTAACATGCTCGAAACTAGACGGTAGTTGAAATATTTGATGTATACGAAGAAGCAGTATATTATCGACTCAAATAATTACCTGAGGGTCCTTCGTTATCCCCACTTCTTAGTTCTTTAAATTTACACATAGCAATAACTATAAATTGTTGCTCCTTCATTCACGATAATATCTTTTATAATAGCTAAATTAATTATGCATTTCTTACTTTTTGACTTTTTGCTCGATTGCAGTTTACATAGTTGGATATTTTGTATTGAATATTGAATATTTACACGCTTTACTTTATATTTATACTAAACCGATTATTTGTCACCCACACTAATTATTTGTGATTATTTGAAACCCAATGAATCACCAAACTATTTGTCTGAAGGTTTTATTGCCTAAAAAGTAGAAATACACGCATGTCAATCTGTCTTTCTACTTTTTAGGCTAATAAATTAATTTGGATTTTTTTTTTTTCAAAAAATAAAATTTTAAAAGAAAAATGTGTTGTAACTGTGAAAAAATTGTAAAATGATATACCGGTATGTGATATAGTGGTATACATTCCTTGGAAGAACCAAAATTAAACGCGTACTACTCACTCACGACTTTCTACAGGCTCTCGTAAACAATTCTTAAAGAACACTACGTCAACAATTCTTAGGAACTTAGCAGCCCGCTTAATAGTATCTCCAACACCATCTGATGGTTCCTTATTTTTTTTTATTTATTTACTAGTCACAAACAAATTTGATTAGCACACCAATCCCACTTACACAATCTACTTTGAGTTATATAGCTCATTTATAGCAGGTTGTGCAAGATGCCATGATTGTGCCATGTCCTAATAATTCAACCAACTCTGGATTTCTGAATTTAAGTTATAATTGCAGGATGCCTTCTATTCACGAAATAGCACTTCAGTGATCTACGGCTGACGGTTCCCATTTTACGCAACCAGGATCCAATTCCAGCTCATCATCATCTTTCTACAGGTTAAAAATGTTTCTTAGCGGTGGCCAGAGATTTTAATTTTAAATCAGCAAAATTATTTGTGACCCTTGCTACGTGTTCTAACTTTGCATGGTGCATCAGCAATTGTCGTTTAAAATTTATATAAAAATTAAATATATTTAGAATAAAAAATCACAGAAAATAAAAAAAACGTTCATCTGACTCGAAAGTCAAAGCCAAGCCTTTCTGTGGCTTGTGGGGAAAAAGTTCAGTTTACAGTCAATATTGTAATCATATTGATGGAAGTTCCAGTTAGGCTTCCAATAGCTGTAAGTTACATCATCCACCACCTCAACTTCTGCAGTGGATTTTAGCTAGTTTAGGAAACTATTGACAAGCGCATTGCAATATTTACATTTATCTTCACGGCAGTCCCACGCCAAGTTATAACTGTTCTCCCTCTCTCTCTCTCTCTCATTCATAATAGGATCATAGATTCATTATGTGTTCCGGCTTTCTGGCTATGTTGTTCAAAGTAACTTGTAAAATTTTCCTCGAGTTACAATCACAGCTCGTGTAAGGAAATTCACAATACAACAGATCGGGGATTACCAACGTTTTAGGTAGCAAAATTCTAACGGTTTTAGGACAAATCTTCTTATGGAGTTTCAACCCATATAATGTAGAGTTGATTTTACTGCATATATTGATAATCTGCGAATCCTACGTAAATCTATTGTTAATACAAGTGCCTAAATTATAACCGCGATGACTAAAAAATCACGCTTTGAAATGAAGATTGCCTGCGTCTTTGAAATTCTCAATGAGACTCCATTATATATAGACCAGTCTAATATGATGGATTAATCATTATTAATTTTATTAAAGGTTTCAGAGATATTATCCTTAACGCCCCCGAGGTAAATTTGACAGGCATCTGCATACAAATGATATTTCGAGTATTTCAAAACCTACGGTAGATCATTAATAAATAGGGAAAATAATAAGGGCCCAAAATAGTTCCCTGGATAACACCAGAAAGAATACGTTGCGGCAACTCCGACAACTGATCTTTAATTATGATTTTTTGATATCTGTCCGATAAATAACTGGTATCCCGAAAATTCATCGAAACACAAATCTGCGAAACAACAATTAAACGAATTAAACAATTAATCGAAAACAATTCATAGAACAACATTTCAGAGAACAACAATTTTACGAAACACAATTCTTCGCAATAACAATAGATCGAAAAATAATTCACCGAAAAATTCATATTAAAAGTTCCAAAAGATCCATTATAAAATGATTTTAGTGTGAGACTTCGTTTATTTTTCTTTGTGAATTGATTACTTATTCTTAACAAGAATAATTGTGATCAAATTATTTATTTATAACAAACAAATTAACAATAAACTTTTAATATGAATTTGAACTTTTAATATGAATTTTTCGGTGAATTATTTTTCGATTTATTGATATTGCGAAGAATTGTGATTTCGTAAAATTGTTGTTCTCTGAAATGTTGTTCTATGAATTGTTGTTCGTTTAATTGTTGTTTCGCAGAATTGTGCTTCGATGAATTTTCGCGATACCAGTTTAAAATGTGATTTTTTGTATATTTGATTTAATTGGTGCAATTTTATAATTTTAAATGTCACAAGTTTGTGCTTACAAATTTCCGAAATTTGATATTAAGGTAGTGTTACTAAAAATATAAATGTTTTGAAAATATTAAATTTTTGCTTGTATTTATCAGTTAAAACTTGGTTAATATGGCCTAACATAGTTTCAAAAATGTTTAGTGTCTAAAGATGCATTTATAAACAATTTAACATTAAATTTCTCCAATTTTTACCCACTGTTTTCTCACATAAAAAATTACAAAATTTTACCAAATGAATCAAATAAACAAAAATCACACTTTAAACTATACGTATTGAATTCATTAGATTTTCCAACCATTACAATTTTGACATATAAAGATAGGAACTATTTCCAAATAACTTCAAATAACAAATTTTTGTTTTATGGAAGCACATGTTCCATTTTTGTCCGGTAGAGTACACCGTTCAATTATCAATAACATAAAAGAAAAAAAATCAAAACTAATGTGACTTATCTTTTGTGATCTTTACATCACCTCACTTCATTACATAGAGTAACATTTTCAATGTCTTCTAAGGCCTCTCTCCCAAAGGGCCTAACGTCCTCCGCCCTAATAGTGTGAAATCATTTAACGGCGTACCGTAGCAACTTGCTAATAGGAGTCACATAAGAGGTTTAATACCAATCAAATATATTAAGTACTCGAAAATAATTCCTTTAAAGAGAATTTCCAAGCAATTCACAAATAGTTCAATGCAATTTCAATCAATAAAATATTAGTAGAGCCCAAAACAGAACAATAGTGACGACGATAAGCGAAGACGCCTATCAAATTAAAATACACAGAACGCTTACACTGCTGACACAACCATCGACGCAGACGTCACCGATATTTTCGCGGTAATAAAAATTTCGTCGATACAACGTTATCAACTGTCTTTTTTTATGTTTTAAGGTTTGTACCTGAACTGTGACATTGTTATTACTGATTTGTCTTTCATCTAATTACTACAGAGAATTATACCAGAGGAATATCTTCCTCGTGTCTATAGTGTATATGAATTAAAATTGTAAAATTATTGGTACATTTTGAAAATCACCAGATCAAAACAAGATAAATATAACATAAGCTGTATTTTGTTGAGAAATTTACAACAAAAATTGCACGTGAAATTACATAACTGCTTGAATGAAAAACAGAAAAAATACCAACATAGAATACAAAAATTAAATCGAAAAAATATTTCGCGGCTTATTCTGTTAAGAACGCCTGCTTAAATTCATACGTAAGTATATGTATTTGTTAATACAGGTTTGTATTTAAATTATATATTTATGTAGCTGCATTACAAACATATAGATAAAATGTCTAATGATGATTTCGATTCATCAAAAAAGAGCAATCCGGCTCGATGAAAGATGATCTTTCTGCTGTCAAACTGTTCGATTTGTCAAGAAAAGTCAGTCCGTCGAGCAAAATTGTTGTTGGTTTACGAATCTCGATTTTTGGCAGAATTACTAACGATCTGGCGCTATTCAAGATTTACCAATAATTTTACGATTTTAATTCATATACGCTATAGACACAAGGAAGATATTCCTGTGGTATAATTCTCTGTGGAATTACATTAAATAATATACACAAATACGTAAATTCAAAAAATTATAACAAGTATCATTTTAATTATTTTGTAAAATATTTTATGTTATGCCATTAAAAAAATCAACTCTTTTATATTGGAAAGCTTCTATTACAAAAATAGTGGTGAGTTCACGTATCATTATCAAAACACATTAGTTGCTTTTTCTACAGAAAACAAAATAGCTGGCGTTTTCAGCAATAAGTGAATAACTTCAGGCTGACTTTCGAACATTAAACTTATCCACCTACATATTTACCAACGAAAAAGATAACTTTAAGGTTAATTTAAGCTGCGTTTTTTATTCGCTCTCGACAGCTGCTATCGAGAGCCGTCATTTTACTAGACCTAAATTTATATTTGACGCGCTATTTATTGGTAAACTATCATTTTTAATTCAATTATTTAGCGAAAAATTGACATAAAAAATATTGTGCTCTACCTATTTATACGGAACGCTAGGGAGCAACTTTTATATGACGGTTCTCGAATAAAATAACGCACTAAATATTATCTCAAAAATACATTGCAGTGAAAAACTCTATTAAACTAAAAAAAAAATCAATTGATGGTTACCTTGACCTAGGAATCATTCCATAAAATATATCCGATACAATATAACAGAAAAGAATTATACTGTCATTATATAAGCATATACTAAAAACAAACAATTAGGTATGTATTCTTTAAAAAGAATGGAGAAACTAACGGTTTTAATATAAACAAAAAATGTGCATAAAGTAGAGCTAAGTATATTTACACGAACTTATTATTTTCCGTGATCTCGAAAAAAAATTTAAAATTTAAATTGGTTTTACTTTTGTTACGACATTGTTTTTATAGGTTTGTACCTAGCGATCTGAAATTGAAACGATTACTGCTGTTTTTTTTTTGTTGTGGCGATCTATCTTTTTGAAGGGATATCGTTATGCATGATCTAAAATGAACTATTTGCTTCTGTATTTATGTTTTTCTGAATAAAAATAAGAAATTTTAAATCGCGGTTAATTAATTCCAGAATAAATGAATCAATTTTTGTTAATTAAATTCATTCAACTTTCATTGGTGGAAATACAAAATGATAATTTGTACTGAGATACATGGTTTTACATTTTAAAACAAATTTGTTGTGTTGGTATAATTTTATTGGCTGAATAATAGAAATTCATAAATTCATTACTTTTGTATAGGTTATTTTCTGTAAACTAATATATAAATAAAATTAATGTTGTCAATTTGTGTAATATTCTTAGGATTAGTTTAGGTCACTTGAACTTTGACATAATTTTTACTAACATACATATGTAGTTATTTTGCACTTTAGAAAATTTTGTTTAGAAAAATGTCTTGTCTGAAAGTACTCGTGGAGATGAAGTAAATCATCGAAACGTATTATTAAATTAAATTACACAGAAATAAATCGTTTCAACACAGTTATTGTTAGTTTTTTTTTATTGGTATTTTATTACACACAAATTAGAGAACAGTTTTACTATCAAAACTACACTTCTAATATTACAAACTACGTTATATTTTAAGCGCGTCATCGACGCCACTGTTTTCGGTGCTTGCGGTGAGCATGCTCTTGTTAAATCACAATGCTATGAGTGGTTTAATAAATTTAAAAGTGGTGATTTTGACGTGAGAAATGAAGAACGTGGAAGACCACCAAAAAAGTTTGAAGACAGTTAATTGCAACCATTCCTTGGATAAGAATGACGCTCAAACGCAAAAACAACTCGTCGGTTAATTGAATGTGTCACGAGAAGCCGTCTCCATACGTTTAAAAGCCATGGGAAAGATCCAAAAGTTAGGAAAATGGGTTCCGCATAAACTGAATGAAAGACAACAGGAAAATCGAAAAACCACTTGCGAAATATGGCTCACCAGATATAAAAGAAAGTCATTTCTCCATCGAATTGTGACTGACGATTAAAAATAGATCTATTTTGAGAATTCAAGGCACAAAAGTCTTGGATTGATCCAGGATAACTATCGACATCGATTGGAAAGCCAAATCGCTTCGAACGGAAGACAATGCTCTGTATTTGGTGGGATCAGACGAGTGTGATTTATTTTGAGCTGCTAAAGCCTGGTGAAACCGTAAAAACTAAATGCTACCAACAAAAATTATCAATTTAAATCAAGATTTGCGTCAAAAACGACCAGAATATGATAAAAAGCAACGCTAAGTGATTTTGCATTATGATAATGCACCATCACACAAAGCAAAATCGGTCAAGGAAACGTTGGAAGCACTTAATTGGGAAATACTTTCACATGCGGTTTACTCGCCAGACTTGGCTTGGTCCGATTATCACTTATTTGCATCGATGGGGCAAGGGCTTGCTGAGGAGCCCTTCACACATGAAAATGTACGAAAATGGCTCGACAACTGGTTTGCCTAAAAAGAAGAACAGTTTTTTGGCGTGGCATCCACGCATTGCCAGAAAGATAGGAAAAATGTATAACTAATAATGGCCAACACTTTGAATAAAATACTCTTAACGTGATAATTGATAATTGTTGTCCTAATTCTTGATTCATCTAATAAGCTTGGCTGTTACACTAGTTGTGTGGTTAAGAACTCTCTAGGAACTCCATAAATAATTTATAGACATTTATTATTTACGGGAGATTTCAATTTTAAAATTAATGAATTCGTCATTAATAACAGTGTCCAGGAATTGAATGAAGATCCAACGAAAACGTACAATTTAAACACGAAATTCATTATTAATAAATCAACACATTTACTAAATAATAGGGACATCAGACAGCAAAAAAATAATAAAACTAACGATTCCGTTAATTAGAGGAATGCCCAAAATGCAAAAAGTAGTTATGCCGATGAGACCAATATTTAATTTTATATCCGCACTTTCGTACAAAATCGCGAAATTTATAAATCAATGACTTTATAACAATCTTTGTTTAGAAAGAGACCACACCATCAAAATCAATTTAGAGTTGGTGAACAAGATTGAGGCAACTAACATATCGACGAGGCAAAGTTAGCGTCATTTGATGTCAGCAACATATATTCTAACATACCGGCAGATGAAGCTTTGGAAATTACGAGGAAATTATTATTGGATCAACGAATAGATATACATGTCATTAACGAGATTGTCACTATATTAAAAGAAATTACCAGCCAAAATTACTTCAAACATGAAAATAAATACTATATCCAAAACGATGGTTTACGTATGGGTAGCCCACGTCAAATCACGTCAAGAATTCATATATTTTGAACAGAATATTGGCACAAGTATGAAGATGACGTAATTATACTTTTTACTGGCAGCTGGACAAGTTTCACAATTATTTAAATGGAATTCATGCAAAATTAAAATTCACTTTGGAAATCGAAAATAACAAGCCCATCCATAGGCTAGTAAAAAAAAGGAGAGGGGAGCTACAAAATAAAACTCAACTTCATCAAGTTTATTGCATACCAAAATGGATATGATATAAAAATGATCGATACATTGAATAATGGCTACAAAAGAAAATTTGAATATAGGTCGAATGCAACGTTATCTTTCAATGATAATAATAATTAAAAATACCTAAGTTTGGAATGGAGCCAGATTAACCAAAAAGTAGCATTGCTTACAAAACTCAACATAAATTAGAAAGTTTTGAAAAAATCAAAATTAATTCCATTTTAGATATAGGTGTTGATAAATTAACATGTTCAGATTGCCCCGCATTTTATATAGGCCAAACAGGACGTTCATTTAGAGAGAGGTTTAGAGAGCGTGTCAAAGGAATCGGAAAAATGAATACAGAACCAAATTCGCACAACATATAAACCTCACGCTGCATAACTACGTGAATTTTGAAACAAATTTAGAGGTGCCGTGTAGGATGAAAAAAGGAGATATGATGGATCGTGTAGAGGAATTTGAAATATTTAACAACAAAGAAAATCAATTTAGCTAATCAACGTAAGCGAAGGTTTTTGTAAATTTGGTAAATATACAACGCAACCACTGAAAAATTTTGAGTTTATAAAAGCGAGGAAAAAACGTTTATTGCTTTAACTGAAGATGATGTTTGTTGGCATCGAAATCGATTTTGAATCAAAAATAAAAAATAAAATATTTATTGAAAATATATAAATTAAAAATAATTAAAAATTGCATTTTAATTATTTTTATATACATATGTGCGTAATATATGTATTTTAAAAGTGAAATAGCCACAAAAAATTGAAAATAACAATGAGTTTCAATAATAATTGCGTTTGCACAGTTTTGCCAAATTGGACAGGGATAGAGGAGCGAGGATCGTATTATTAACTTATACATCAATTTCTTGTTCCGTTGGATAATTTTGATCTGGAGTTTAGTAGAGTATATAATGTCCTAATTAGTTTATATGATTTCTCTGTGATGTGAAGAAAATGTTTTTGATATGTAAATCTCTTATCTAACACTAAACCTAGGTATTTAGTATAGGAATTTAATGTTGCTGGACGGCGGATGTCTTTTAGCTCGTCTTTGAGTAAAATAAATTGCATTAGTTTTGGAACGTTTCAGAGGGATGGCCCATTTGTTGTAATCTACATCAAGTTTGCCAATTGCAGTTTGATGTCGTCAGATGAAACGTATATAGCTTTTTTATTTATTTATTTAATTTACATTATTAAGTTTAAAAAAGTTTTAAAAAAATCGCAAGATGTTTTTCGAATTGCAAGGTATCGAATTATATACGTAAATATATAGCTGTATACCACCTGCATACATAGGATAAAAAACTCCACTTACGTAGCTCGCGTTGATATCAGAAATAAAAATATTGCAAAGAATAGGAGATAATAATGGTTCGTATGGTACTCCCGCTTGTATATTCTTTACATGTGACTTAGTATTTTGAATTGGTACAATAAATGTTCGATTAGATAAGAATGAACTTATTATTTTAATTATATTTGGCGGGAAATTTCTTTTGATTATTTTGTCGATTAATGCTTTATTGCATACTTTGTGGAAGGCTTTTCAATGTCAAACAGCACCATGCCGTTTGATAGTTTATTATTTAAACTTGTTTTGATTGATGAACCTATGCGTTTCAATTGATGTGTTGTTGAGAGACCAGGTTCCAACCCGTATTGTTATTCAGGTAATAATTGCTGGAAGCTTATAATGTCATTGATTCATGATAAAATTATTCGTTCTAATATCTTAGCTTCTTGTTAGCACTTTTCCCGGGTAAGGCGGGTATTACATAATCACATTTATATAATTATATAAATATAATTATATTTTTTTACAAAGAAAATATTGTTATATTTAGCTTCAAGAAGCTAAATATAACAGTATTTTCTTTGTAAAAAAATATAATTATTTTTATATAATTATATAAATGTGATGATGGTATTCCCGCCTAAGTAAAGGAATAATTCTGCCTTTTTTCTAATTGCGAAATAACTGAGTTTTATACAGGCGTTATACAATGCTGGGGAAAAAACATTGGTCAAACATATTTTATAACAAATTGGAGTCCTTTTTTGCTAAAATTTCAAAACTTTTGAAAGCAATTGGCTTATTTTTTTATTTTAAATATGTACATTTATGACCCAAATTTTTAAAAAAAAATGTACCTGCAATTTAGGGGAATAGATTTTTTTTGTTTTGTTTTTTGCGCTTTATTGTTTTAAGAAACTTCTTTCTTTAATATTAATATTATTTGGACCACATATAGCTTTTATTATAGCGGTACATTCCCACAAGTGTGTGCAAAACCATTGGTTAAACAATTAGTTTACTTTTACGCCTACCGTCATAGGACGTAAGCGAGGATCTTGGACAATCAACGGGTAAACGAATATCATCCAGATTAGTGAGAAGAAGACTGGTAAAAGCTGGCTTGCGAGCACTTGAAACAGTCCAGAAGCCGGAGCTCGCAATACGAGTCAAACAAAAACAGTCAAAAGAATTTGTGGTGGGCCTAGAAGCACGCTTCTTGGACTCAAGAGATGTGGAATAACTTGATTTTCTCTATGAGGAGATTGTAGAATCCTCGCACAAAGAAAGCCTCAAGAGAGGCTTAGCAACGAATGTATTGTAAGACTTCCACCGAAAACTGGAGGTGTTGTGGTCTGGGGAGTTTTATCTGAAAGCGGGCAAATTATAGAATTTCTATAAATCAATAGAAAACAAACAAAAAATTATAACAGAAGTGTTTACTTTATTCGATTACTGTAGCTGATTAGAGCTGATTTATTTTGGCATCTTTTCGGTTTTTCTCCCTAAATTACAGGTACATTTGGTTTTTAATAAAATGAGTTATAAATGTAATTAAAATGAAAAATCACCCCTATTAAGATTGTCGAGTCGATCGACAATCGACACGACTCTATATGTTGCCTTTTCCTTTTTCGTATTGCTTTTATTAAATGAAAAATCGAAAACACAATACAGAGTCGTGTCGATTGTCCATCGACTCTTGAATCATAATTTGGGTGAATAAGCCAATTGCTTTCAAAAGTTTTGTAATTTTTGCAAAAAAAAAGACTTCAATTTGTAATCAAATATATTTGACCATATTTTTTCCCAGCACTGTATATGTGTGTTAGATACATTTTAGCTTTTTTTAGATATTTAACATTTAACATTTTATGTTCGGTTCCTTTGCGCTCAGGTGATTTTCGGTTTTCCATTTGGTAAATGATGGATGTTACTCTTTAGGTATTATTATCAAAGAGGCTAATCTTTTATAGTTGCTATTTGTGAAATAAGAGGAAACTGCAACCAATTACCATGTCTTTGAGGTGGAATTGATCTATTTCATAATTGTGGATGCTACCGAAATAATTGGCTAGGGCTTTCATTTTTTCCAAGTTGGTAAATGGTTTTTCGTTTCCATTTTCTAAGGGCAGCGGATGTATTTGTTTTAGTTTTCACGCAAAATTTTTGATAAATACTACATTTTGCTGACATTGTTAATCTGTTCAATATCTTTTATTTTTGGTTTTAGTATTTATGAGCCCGATAAATCTATCGATTTGCTCTACTTTTTGACTATTTTCGCTCTTTATTTGCTCTTTTATTTTTATTTATACACTGTTAAAGTCTTCTTTTCTCATATTGACACTTAATTCATTATTTTATTGTTATTCTACCATTTTATTCTTTCCCCAATATTATTTCATCCTTTCTTCCCTTCACCTTCAATTACTATTTTTATTGTACACTTACTATTAGATTGTTTTTTTCTTTTTATTAATTTTTTTTTACCTATCTTTATGTTCATATTTTAATTTCCTCGTAGAATTTGGCCAGCTCCCTTTATTCCATCAGATTTCCTTATCTTAATATATCAATAAATTTTTTATTTAATATGTTTTTATATTTGGCTTTCCTCCCTTTAAATCCCGTATAGTTTTCTGTTATATGCAGGTTTGTTTCTTTTATATTACAGCTTGAGCATTTGTTGTTATCTTCTATTTTCATTATATGTTTGAGTACCTTATTATAAGTGAGAGAGCCTATTAATTATTTTTATATGTTTAATTCTCATATTAAAATTCCTAAACCATACTTTTTCGGGTGGAGCTGCTTTACTAGTTAATCTCTTTTCGGGTGGACCTGCTTTAATAGTTCGTATTTCTCTTTCCTCATAGATCTCGTTCCCCTTGTTCCCAACATTTCCTGGGATCCAGTGAATTATTATTTGTTTATCGATGTTTTCTCCAGCTAATTGTACTATTTTGTTTGACAGCGGCTTTTAGCGTCTGTGTATATGATGATTTTCTTACGTTTTTTTAAAATATGTATTAGTAAAAAGTAACAGTCATCTTGCTGTTATTATACTCACTCAGTTTTCTAATCTAATTTCTTTATACACATTATCATCCGAGTGTATTCCTATTCCGCACAGTTTACCTTTTTTTTAGGCATCTGTATATGAGCAATTGAATATTTTATAGTTTTTCTTTATGATAAGTTTCTCTGCTCTCCATTCTAACTCATTCATACCTTTCTTTTTCTTTTCTGTTACGTTATCTATTATTTTAAAATTTTGTATAATCATGAATTATTCTTTGCAAATTCCTATGTCCTTCATAAGGTACTTGATCGAAATATCTGAGAATTTTTTTTTTTAGTTTTATGTTTTAACACGTTCGATTCAAACGATTCTCAAACGATTTTTTGATGTTCGGAAAAAACTCACATATTAACAATTCTATGACACCTGTATGGGTCATGAGTTGTGGAAAGCTGGCATGTCACATATACATATGTTACCTGAGTTTTTGATTGCTTCTACGACACATATGTGAAACATGAGTCTTTCATTTTTACAATAAAAAGGACACATATGTGTGACATGAGGTTTAGGTGGAACATAAATTATTTTAAGGTGTACAAGAAATTGCAAAATTCAGTATACATATTAGGTTTATATTTCTAAAGAGTTAATTATGATTTACATATAAATTATATAAGCGTAAATCAGTTACAATTTTAAAAAAAAAAATTCAAATTTTTTATTGGGTATGCCATAGCCGAAAGCATGGATGTGCGCATAGACCGATCAACTCGCCTTTAGCATCTTTGCATGTGTCACAAACGAATTTACTCGCAGTCCTTTTACCAGTTTTGTAACACATGCGGCACCTCCTGCGGCTGTTGGCCATGCTAGGGGAATGTGCTGTATTTGAAGTTGAAGTTCCTGTGGATCTTGGGCTCTTTTGCCGCGCTAAAATTCTTCTAAGTACGAGGTTATAATTTTTTCTCTAAATTCTAGATGTAGTAATTGTCGCTGCTGGGTTTGTTTGTTATATATACAACACGAATTCCATATTGCTATAGCATAATATGAAATCATTTGATCCGTCCTATCGATCCCCGCCATATTAGCGTTGTAGTCTACCACTATTTTTGGCTTTATTATGTTCTTATTTCTTTTAGTTATTAAATTAATCAGCTCGGCATTATGTTTGGTAAAAATCATCAAAACGCCTCGCTTGTCTTTCCATTTTAACACCATAATGTTCTTGCGGTTTCGCCGCCATGAAATTTGTCCTGGCTTTAATTTACTCTTTATAACTTGAGAGGGCTTGCGTTTTTACTTTATTATATGATTTTAACATGTTTCGAAGATTGTAAGAGAATTCAATCCAGTTTCGAACTGATGAGCTTATGATTATGAAAAAATCAATCTTCTCATCAGGCCGCAGCGACTGGACTGATTATACCACAATTTACATTCTATGTATATATACAGAATGTGCTGTGCGTTAAGTATTAGTGAATCATAACTAATACAGATGAACTCTCTTACAATTTTTTTCTTCTTCACAATATTCACACAGCTCTATTTCTGTGTACGCTAATTTTTACTTTATTACTTTATCTAATATGCTACCGGTGGTTAGACCATTTTAATTGTGTTTCGATTAACACGAGAAGTATATTAGTATTTACGAACAGTAATTCAACGAAACCGACTTATAGACAGAATTCTATTTATTTAATTATATGATTTTAATATGTTCCGAAGATTGTAAGAGAATTCAATCTAGTTTCGAACTGATGAGCTTATGATTATAAAAAAATCAATCTTCTCATCAGGCCGCGGCGACTGGACTGACTATACCACAATTTACATTCTATATATACAGAATGTACCGTGCGTTATGTACTAGCGAATCATACTAATACAGATGAACTCCCTTACAATTTTTTTTCTTCACAATATTCACACAGTTCTATTTCTTTATTAGAATTTGATTCCGTACTTGTGCCTCTTATTCGGTATATGCTGCCGGAATGACAGTCTTCCTCGCCATAACAGGAGAGCTTCATCTAATGAAAGGTTTTGAGGTGGGCTATACAATTTTTTTATGTTATCCAGAACGTGATTTGTGACATTTTGTATTTTGTACAATCTATTAGTTTTGACGTCGTGTTGCTCGTCATAGAAACACATACACCTAAGGATGTTTTCAAACCTTATTCGACTCATTGTCTGGCCGAACACATTTTGAACATAAAGCCCAGTTTTGGCCCAATAGTGTTTTAGGCTTGGTTTTCTATTTAGAGGCATTAGTAGACATAAGCCAAGCATTTTTTTCAATTCGCTACTGGTCACATCTTTCCATCTGCGAAGGTTTGAATTTGCTGATAATGGCTTATGCTCAATAATGAATTTAGCACGTGCGTTAGTCCAAGTAACTATTTTCTCGAGCAATACATCGTCAAATATTTTCCAGAAATATTCTACTGGTTCGGCGGTTGGTGGTAGTAATTCTGCTCCAGTAAAAACTATGTTATTTGTTTCAAGTCCAACATCAGTCCGCTCATCATTGTTATTTTCAGCAACATATTCTTGAACTGGTACCTTTTGCAAGTCAATTTCTACTGAGCATTCAGATGACATGCTGTCAGTGTCATAGATGCGAAAGCTGCTGCCCGAATCTTCAAAGTCTATTTCACTGTTGCTAGAGTCCAATTTAGATTCGTCAGATTTACGCGCAAGCTGCATGCGCTTTCCTCGACTTTCTATTATGCGCAAATTCCTTTAAAACCAAGAACCTATTATAACAGTACAACAAAAAAATCTGCAATTAACTTGAAACTCACCCAAATCAGAAAATCGGAGAGTAAATAATAAAATTACTATACCCTACAACTTTATATGCTACACAATTAACTTTGAATAATTTTTATTACACATCAAAAATTAAGGTCTGCATTTTATTAGTTATTTTCTTGATTATCTTCATGAATATTTCGTTGTTAAAGTTTTGGAAGTATTAACTTTCTTTATTATTCTGTTTTTTAATTCTAATTTAGTTATTATACAAAGTTTTCTTTAGCTGTTCTAGCTTAGAATAATTCTAAAACAGCTAAAACAACATAAACCAAAAACTTTACCAAAGCCATTGCTTTGTTCAACAAAGCTTTATCAAAATGAACAAAATTTTTGGAAATTTTAAACTCGCTGACAAACCAAATACAAACAATTATCTAAAATAAATTCAACGCACTAAAAAATTTGACACAATTTCAGACTGTGAATAAAAAATTCCGAATGATTCAAGGATAGGGTATTTGGTTGCAAGTGGAATATACACAGGGAAATACCAAGTGAATTATTAAGGGAATTTTGACAGAAGTCCGCATGTGGAAAATGGATGTGGAATTCGAGAATACCGCCCCCTTCTATAAAGATTGCGCCTTTTCTTTATCTTCCCACAGCCTATCAATACTCTCATTATACCAATTTTGTTACGGTTCAACATCCTTCTTCCATTTAGAAGGTACATACGTATTATTATTATTTATAAACTCTTTCATTTTATTTTCGTATTCCTCTATAGCTTGTCTCCTCCGGTTTAAATTTTTTTATCTCCTATACAACTTTTTTATCATTGATTTTTTTCGTAATTTGTCCTTCTAATTCTTCTATCTCTTTGATCCCCACTGTGGTTTTTATAACTAAATGGTCTGATCCAAGAATATCGTTTGTATTTCTCTAATTTGCATTGCATCTATTGCTCATATATATTATCCCTTCTATTTTGTTAGGCAATCCGTCATTTCTACCATTATGCTCCCACAATCTGCTGTGTGCGTTAATGTCTCCTCCTATTATTTCCAATTGATCACTCACTGTTTTTGTATTTTTATTTCTATTAGAGCTATAGAAAGATTCCAATATATACAGTGCTGGGAAAAAACAAATTGGGCAAACATATTTTATTACAATTTCGAGTCTTTTTTTGCTAAAATTACAAAACTTTTGAAAGCAATTGACTTAATGTTTTATTTTAAATACATTTATGACTCATTAAAAAAAAATATAAAATACCTACAATTTAGGGGCAAAATCAATAAAATGCTAAAATATTCAAAATATCCCATTTGGCACTAAGGGCGTGGACCATTACTTCGCAGCAGTGTAAAAGATATGTTGTTTTTGGTGCGAGAAAATTTAACCACGGGTGACATAGCAAAAAGCGTGCCATACCGCCAAAGTTTTGAGTTATAATTTTGAATTGTAGATAGAAAAATTGGCTTTCAGATAAACATAAATAATTTATTAAAAACTTGTTTCTTTTTCTTATCTCTTCATTAAAATGTAAAAAAGTACTTCGTAGAAAAGAATGTCAATTTGTTGAGCTGGCTCCGTACAGTCCAGACCTAAATCCCATAGAAAATATTTGGTCTATAATGAAGCTAGAAATAGTAAGAAAGCGCCCAGAATCAATTCAAGCTTTAAAAAGTTTATTGATGATGATTTGGAAATCCATACCTTCTACGACTTTGAAAAATTTATCAAATTCAATGAATCAGAGGTGTGTCGCTGTAAAAAAAGCAAATGGCGGTCCAACAAAATATTAATATTAAATATAAATCAGTAAAAAACAAAAAAAAAATTAAAAAATATTTGTTTAATTTATTCCATTACTTTAACTCCAATCAACGTATTTTGGCATTTTTCGGGTTTTCCCCCTAAATTGCAGATACATTTTTTTTTCTTCAAAAAATTAGGTCACACATGTATTTAAAATGAAACAATAAGCCAATTGCTTTCAAAGGTTTTGTAATTTTAGCAAAAAGAGACTCCAATTTGTAATAAAATATGTATGCCCAATTTTTTTCCCCCAGCACAGTAATACAGTCAATTTTTCACAGTTCCCAATCTTCATCTCTTAGATTTTATTTTTTTGTGTTCCTCATTCAAAATAACGGATACATATTTTTTTATTTAACCTCCGGTTCTCCCGTTATTCGATATTTTAGTTTTAAGAATTTTTCAAATCCGATTTTTGGCTTCCACCTAAAGTGTTATATTTTCGGTTCTAAGTACAATATTAACAGAGGTCGTACCATTTTAGAAAGGTATTAGTTCAGCCTAAATTAGTACGTATGTTATAGTCAGATAGATATAAGTTTATATTTTGGCCGATAGAAGGCACTGACCCTGAAAATCTTAATGTACTCAAAACAGCATTTAACAGTTAAAATAACAGCCTATCAGAAAATTTTCATTTTTTGTTCTTGACCTAGTTTACCCAGCAGAGAACTTCAAAGTGGAAAAAATATTTTTTTATATAAAAAATAATTATATTTGTTGTGAAAAATAATTTACAGTTAATTTGAATCTTACTAATGATTTTCATAGACTACAAATAAACGATTAAAAATAGTGTAAATTTTGAAATAATGTGTGTAACCACCAGAGGGCTGCAAATCTGAAATTTATGAAATTTTCGTAATAATAATTGCCAAAATTGATTAAATATTATAACTAACGAAAATTTGATTTACAATCTTATAGCTAAAAAACCACTAATTTATCACTGATCAAAAAATTGAAAGAATACACTTTTTAGTTAACTAATACCGAATAAGGTCTGACCTCACTTAGGGTACACAATTGTTGTCAGCAGAAGAAGAGCTGAAGGGGCAAAAGTTGTTATTATTTTTTACAATAATTAAAATAAAAGAAGAAATTTTTAATTTATATGATTTTAATATGTTCCGAAGATTGTAAGAGAATTTAATCCAGTTTCGAACTGGATTACGACAGATTATGAATAAATCAATCTTCTCATCCGACCGCGGCGACTGGACTGATTATACCACAATTTACATTCTATATATACAGAATGTACCGTGCGTTATGTACTAGCGAATCATACTAATACAGACAAATTCTCTTTCAATTTTTCTTCTTCACGACATTCACACAGCTCTATTTCTGTGTAAGCTAATTTTATGTTCGTAAATGCTAATATACTTCTACGTGTTAATTTGTAAAAACACATTTAAAATGGTTTAAGGACCGGTTGCATATTAGAAATTACACGAATTAATTAATTAACATTCAAAATTAAAATAAAAGAAGAAATGTTATTTTTACAATAACTTTAACACATTTTTTATTTGTTTTTTTTTCATTTTCACCAAAACTTTTTCATTTACAGAAAGAGAACTCTAAAATAATAAATCTTGTTTAGGTGGATTACGCCACGATTGGAAATAAAGTTGCTTGCTGTGTGTAATAATGCGCTGCTTGTATGTCATTTTGTGTTATAAATTTATAATTCTCCGAAAAATGTTTTAGGTAAAGCAATTGATCTTTAGTGATACAATCTGCTTATATCATCTGCTATATCGTGCTTACGGAGTCCTGCAAGACTAAACTTTGACTTTGACAAAATTTCGAAAATTTCATTAATTGAAGACGTAATCTTTTCTAATTTGTATGTATTATTACCAAGCTTCCAATAGCTCTATGTTACATCATCCACCTCCTCAGCTTCTGCAGTGGATTTTAGTTGTTTAAGGAAACTATCGACAGGCATATTGCAGTTTTCACAATTTTCTTAACAGCAGGCCCACATCAAATTTTCACAGGATACTTTTTTTTAACAGCTTTCTTTCTCATTCTAATAACAGGATCACAAAGTAAAATTTTTGTAATAACTGGACATAACAAATTGTAGTTTCGATGAATTATGCACACACATTTATTATGTGTTCTGGCCTTTCCAGCTAATATTTATTCTTCTGGAATCTAATCTTTTGAGTTGGATTTTTTTTTCCAAAAACTGCTGATATGCCTCAGATAAACTGCATAGAACAAGTAGTTTCTGCTTTTGAATCCGCTTTCCATTAGCATCACGAACACAGAACACTTATGCAATGATTTGATCCAGGAAGCTGTCGGCTGATATCCTTACTTCTGTAGAATTCCTCAACTAAGGTAATTATTTCTGAATAAATTCCCGAGCTCTTTTTTCTTGATCCGAAAAAGCTACCGTATCCTGACTCTTTGATTAAATTCATTAATTTTGTTACTATGTGTTTTGTTTCCTGGAATTTTTCCATAATCCCTGGACACTGACCAATGCTCAGGTATTAAAGAGAGCACAAACACGCGATTTTCGTATTTTTCCTCGCGATTAAATGCTTCCACAATGTTGTTGAGAAATTCTCCTTCGTCATCTAAATCTGCTTGATTTTCATTGATCTGTGTTATTACGGGAACCGGAGTTGCTTGTGGCCGTAAGCTGGTTCTGAGTACCTGTCCTTTTTGAGAGGTGATTCATCCAATTGAACACATGATTCAGAGAAACTATCTAGATACCCTTTTTGAAGCAATTTTTGTGGCGGTGATATTCTTTCCGATTGATCTGGAGAATTATACGACGGTGTACTAATTCTTTCATTTGTTACTTCATGATTTAAAAACTTTTGAGTTTGTCGGTTGCCAATAATATTTTTAATTTAGGGTAGTGGTAAAATAATTGGGCAATACAAATAATAAAAGAATAATGTGAAAGTAATAAGACAAAATGAAATTACTTAAGAATGGTGGGCAGACCAAAATTATTTTATCATTTATTATTTATTTATTTTAATATACCAAAAAAGTATAGGAAGCGGCAATGAAACGTGTAGTACATGATGTCGTTTTAGTCTAAAAAGAGATATCTAATCACCAAATTAAATAATGATCTATTATTTTGTACTAAAGGGGCAAGAATTAAAATGGGTGTGACTTGAAAGAAAAGGAATGTAAATTGCTGTTCTGTACATATTGCTTTCATTGGACCCATTGGTTTATTACAGTTAAAAACTGAAAAAATCCATAAATTTCAGATCTGCAGCCCTCTGATAGTCAAACTGCAGCTTAATTATTTCAAGGTTTGCACTATTTTTACGTATGTGAAATTATCCCAGGATTTCATCCGAGCAAATAAAAAAATTAAATCAGGCAACCCTCGTAAAATGTAAAATTTTATAGATCAAGCATTCTTTTGTGAAGTTACCCCAGCCCAGAATTTAATTATTTTTAAATTTAAAACTTAATAAAAAAAAATAGCTAACAATATCTAAATTAAATAATTAAACAATAATTCCTACCAAAACAAAATTATTTAAAAAATACTATATGTATCGCTTTCAAAACATATGTACATAATATTGAAAATTTATTCGCTTTTTGAAATAATATAGATTTTTTCGTCTTCCTAAAAAAATTTAATTTAAAAAAGTATTCAAACAAACATATACACTGCCATGTTAGCACTGTCAAAATTACAATTTGATACCTATTATATTTTTGATAGCTAGTATAATGAAATATTATAATAAACTATTATACTATCAACATCGGGTTTCCATCATCATAGTATAATAGGTAAACCCCCGCTTTGCAATGGGCGCGCTATTGCGATTACTTTACACTTTACAATTAAAAATTCACTTTACGAGATTAAAAATTCACTTTACGATTTACATTTTGCCTTCATTTTTGATTTATTTTTATTTTTTTTTGTAAATATGTATGTACATACATAATACATATATAATATGTACATACAATATGTACATACATACAAATTTAATTTGTTTGTTATTTATTACTCCTTCTCTATTTTAGCCATGATGAAGTTAGTGGAACGAATTACCATCGTAAAGCGGGGGTCCACTGTATAATACTATTATGCTATTATACTATGACGATGGAAACCCGGTATAAATTACTCTTTTTATAAACGCGTGAGCTACGTTCTTTTTCATTTTGTATGGGTGGGTCGAAATGAAATTCATGTCGTTTTCGATTGATTTTTTACCCCTCTTTGAAAGGGTAACCTCAATTTCTTCGAGTATGACGTTTATGTTTTATTTCGCCTACTCTAAATAAAAATGCAACCGACTAGTTGAAATAAAAAATCAAGTCATTTCTCATTATCATTTGTCATCGAACCGGAATTCAGGCACAGGACCCATGTTTGGCTAAATCGGATAAAGGCAACAAGACAATATTACTGAACCTATTAGACTACCAAAACAAAATGACTGAACTGATAAATGATCCCGAGACGTACGAAATTTTAGATAATGATCCGACCAAAAAAATAAATAAAAAATGTTTCAAAATTATTGACGATCTAAAAAACAAAAAATTAATTACGAACGAGAAAAAATTAGCGTTAAAAATTAATAACCCAATACCACCACGGATATATGGGCTCCCCAAAATCCATAAGCCAAATATTCGACCATCAATTCTCCGCCTTATAATTTGTCTAAATTTTGTTGTGAAACTTTAAGGCCACTAACTGAAAAAAGCAAATTCAACGTTAAAAATTCTTTTGTATTCAAAGATTTAATTAAAACGATAAAAATTGATGATAACGATATACCGCAGTTGTACGATTGAGTGCTCCAACAGCGCAAATTTAGCGATCACCGTGATCGCTCAATTCGACCTCACCGTGAGCATTACTTTACACCATATTTCGTCTAAAAAAGAACGAATACCGACGGAATATATGGTGCAGTAGTATTTGTAAACGGTTAGTTTAAGAAATTATTTGATAGATGGTACTGTTATGTCGGTAAGGTAGATATGGTGTAAAGTGATGCTCACGGTGACGTCAAATTGAGCGATCACGGTGATCGCTAAATTAGCGCTGTTGAAGCACTCAATCGTACAATTTTTTTAATAAATTCCACTATAAATAAAATAAAATTAATTTAATTCAAGTTAAAGAATAATTCAAAATATTCAAAATATCTAAGACTAAAATAGGTACTTACATAATTTGGATTTAATATTTAATATATTAATTAATAGTTGTTAAATGAATTATTTTTCTATTACACTGCACTTAAAAAATTTTCATGTGCTTACGTATACTTCACATCAAAGTAAAATCTAGAATGATAAAATACTTGGAAAACAAAAAATGAAATAAGTAGATCGATCATTAGTTCCGCTAGTTGACATCAGGTGCTTAACCATTTATATTCATTCTCACACATTTAAAAAAACCGAATATTTTTTTTATTAATTTTATACATCCGTCTCATGTTTTTATATGCCATCTCATACAGAAAACTTCGGTCGATCATGCAAAGTAAAACTGGGACATATTAGCATCTTTGGATGTAGTGTCGTTATTCACAAATGTTTCTATAGATACAGCGGAAATCAGCAATATCTGAGAGGTGGAGTGAAATAGAAAATAACTGCACTTTACCAAAAGACAACGAATTTTTAAATATTTTAGATACATGTATGGTAGATAGTAGTTATTTCAAATTTCAAGCTATTTTCTATAAACAAAAATTTGACGTAGCAATGGGTAATCCGTTATCTCCTATTTTGGCCGACATTGAAAAATTATTTATTGAAAAATTACCACTTTTAGAAAAACAACCAACTTTCATTTACAAATACGTAGACGACATCATTTTGGCCACTTCCGACTCAAACATTAACAACATCAAATAACATTTAATTAATTCCATAATAAACTAAAATTTACTGTTGAAAAAGAAGACATTAACGGGACACTTACATTTTTAGATATAAAACTTCACAGACGTAACAAAACCATAAAAACGGCATGGTACAAAAAAGAAATAGCTTCCAATACTTTACTAAATTTCATTTCGACCCATCCATACAAAATAAAGAAGAACGTAGCTCACGCGTTTATAAATAGAGTAATTTACCTTACTGACAGTGAATTTAGGCAAAAATACATTGGAAAATTAAACAAATTTTATTAAATAACAATTAATTAATAAACTGATTTCAAAAACGTTATATACGTACCAATGTAAAAAAACAAAAAGTCGGGAGGTAAAATACGGATCTTTAACGTATGTACCAAAATTAACCGAAAAAATTAGTAAAACACTCAAAAACGATTCGGAACTTATAGTAGCTAACAAAATTGGTAATAAGGCATTTGATGGTTAGACTAAATTAAAGGACAAAATACCAGATGAGGACAAAGACGGACTGATATAAAAAATTTTCTGTAAAAATTGTGATTCATGCTACGTTGGCGAAACTAGCAAAACTAAATTAATAAGAGTTCAGCAACATCAAAAGGACGTAGAAAACATTAACAAATACCCTACTATGACACATACTACCTTTAGATCAGCTTTAGTCAAACATAGTTTCGAAAATAAACACGATTTTGATTTTGATAATGCGGCCACTTTGGAGTATGAGCAAAAAAAGAATAAAAGATTGTATAAAGAAGCTTGTCAAATCTGGACATCCAAAAATCCTGTATATTATAAAGTTGACATTAACCGAGTACAAACTAATTACAAACATACTATCAAAATTTTCGCGAAATGAATTTTACACATATAAATTAATTTTTGCTATACATATAAAAAAAATCAGCTATTCTTAAAATAGTGTATAGTGTCGTAAATCATCTGAGTGAATAACAGCCATTATATGCGAGTAGAATACGATACTTTGTCCACGACCGATAAAAAATTGTATTTTGTCCACGACTAACGTATAATATACTCATTATACATTTGTTACTTCAATAGTTTATCTAATAGTCTGTTCTTCCATTATTCACTACTATCAAGTAAATTATTCATTTTTGATATTTTATCTAGTAGTCTCTTGCCATTTTCAATATAATTAAATTGAGACGTCAAAATGTCGACGGAAATTATTTTAGGATTATTTCAAGGATTTCGTTATAAAATAACAAAATTTTTATCGGTCGTGGACAAAGTATCGTATTCTACTGGCATATAATGGCTGTTATTCACTCAGATGATTTACGACACTCGCCTATCGGCTCATGTCGATAAACTTCATCTTCGTGAATAACAGCTATCACTAATATGCTCGTTGAATAATATACTATTATTATCAAATTCTTTAAATAAACCTACAATAATATACGTCGACATTTTGACGTTTCAATTTCATAATAATGAAAATAGCAAGAGACTACTATTTCAAAAATGAAATTTTTATTTGGTAGTAGTGAATAATGGAAGAAGGGATTACTAGATAAACTAGCAGTGAATAATGGATATCATTATAATTGAAGAAACAAACGTATAATGAGTATATTATACGTTAGTCGTGGACAAAATAATAAATTAAGTAGTCTTGCTCAAGGACTTTTTTCAAATAAATTGTTTTTCCTTGCCTAGGTCAAAACAATAACAAAACTTTTGTTGTGACGAGAAATTTAGGTTTGTATATAAAAATGTATGTATGTACATAAAATATTTTTGTTAGTGCATTTAAGTTTTTTCAAAAAAATATTCCCTAACGGCTGGATGTATAACAATCAGTCACTTCTTTGGGTTTACAGCCACAAAATAAAACGATTTCACTTACTCCGACGTTTCGATAAGTATCTTATCTTCTTCAGGTCTATTTATTATGGAACCAATATGTACATTATTAATTTTTATATATATTACAGTGAATTTAGTTAATGGTTAATTCACATACCGTTTAATGACAATAAAAAGATTTTATAAAATTCTAAATATACCATCAAAGGTATATAGAAAAAAGAAACAAGGTTTCAAAATTTTTTTCCTTTTATAAGTGTACAGCGTTCAAAAATATTTTCCACATAACCCAAAACCCTCAAAAACAATTAATCGTTGAAACTTTTCTGGTCAACTATAATCAAAATAGTACTCCTGTATTGAGAATTTGGAATTCAAATACTAAGGGTTTCAAACTACAGTTTAAAAATTGAGTCAATAATACCACAATAAATTTTGCTCAGATCATTAGTATCGCTCTTCTTGTTGACTACTATATCCTGATTACCGAGAATGTGGGCCATTTCTAAAAACAAACGATTCTTATAGATTTTTTCAAATTCCAAAATCTCCACTTGAGCAAAACTAAACTTATGCCCAGAATCATGTGAATGTTGACACAAAGTCGTGGCCTGAGGATTTCTTATCGGCATTTTTGTGTCAGATTTATGTTGACTTACTCGATTTTTTAACAGTTGTTTAGTAGTGCCAATATATCTGAGATTACAGTGGCTACAAGGGATCATATATATTAAATTAGAATGGGATAATACTGGTGTACCATCTTTGAGTTGACTAAACATTTTCTTAAGTGGATTTGCAGCCGAAAATGTGATTCGACAATTTATGTTAAAACTACGTAAAGTTTTCGAAATGTGTTCACTTAGACCTTTGACATAGACAATCGGCCGGTAGATCAGAGTCTGGTTGGAAGAAATCGAGAGATTCAAAATATTATTGTTACTGTTAGTACTAATGGAATTGTTACCAATAGAACTTGGACTACGATTGATTTGATTATAACGATTAATCAATTTGTTAATTAGATATTTAGGGTATTTATTACTAATCAGATAATTCTTAATCATATTGTCAGTATCCACTGTTGTATCTGTTGTTAATTTTTTGACACGATTTATAAAACCAAAGGCTGTATTTATAATTTGACTAGATGGATGAAAACTATTAAAATTTAGAATTCGACCTGATGATAAATTTTTCGCGTACCAAACTGTATCAATTTTTCCATTATCTTTGCGAATCAGTAAGGTATCCAAAAATGGTAATTTATTATCCGTTTCCACTTCTAAAGTAAATTTCAAATCAAAGTAATTATTATTAAATTCCGCCAATATATCATTAACCTTATCCTCAGGTACACATAGTAACAGATCGTCAACATATTTCTTGACAAACAAAATATTGATACTGATAGATCTCAGTATTCTGTCCAGTAAAGCTTCCATCACAATATCTGCTATGATAGGAGATAACGGAGACCCCATCGCAACACCATTGATTTGTTTATAGATGATATTTGATGAAACAAAATACTTTACTGGACAGAATACTGAGATCTATCAGTATCAATATTTTGTTTGTCAAGAAATATGTTGACGATCTGTTACTATGTGTACCTGAGGATAAGGTTAATGATATATTGGCGGAATTTAATAATAATTACTTTGATTTGAAATTTACTTTAGAAGTGGAAACGGATAATAAATTACCATTTTTGGATACCTTACTGATTCGCAAAGATAATGGAAAAATTGATACAGTTTGGTACGCGAAAAATTTATCATCAGGTCGAATTCTAAATTTTAATAGTTTTCATCCATCTAGTCAAATTATAAATACAGCCTTTGGTTTTATAAATCGTGTCAAAAAATTAACAACAGATACAACAGTGGATACTGACAATATGATTAAGAATTATCTGATTAGTAATAAATACCCTAAAAATCTAATTAACAAATTGATTAATCGTTATAATCAAATCAATCGTAGTCCAAGTTCTATTGGTAACAATTCCATTAGTACTAACAGTAACAATAATATTTTGAATCTCTCGATTTCTTCCAATCAGACTCTGATCTACCGGCCGATTGTCTATGTCAAAGGTCTAAGTGAACACATTTCGAAAACTTTACGTAGTTTTAACATAAATTGTCGAATCACATTTTCGGCTGCAAATCCACTTAAGAAAATGTTTAGTCAACTCAAAGATGGTACACCAGTATTATCCCATTCTAATTTAATATATATGATCCCTTGTAGCCACTGTAATCTCAGATATATTGGCACTACTAAACAGCTGTTAAAAAATCGAGTAAGTCAACATAAATCTGACACAAAAATGCCGATAAGAAATCCTCAGGCCACGACTTTGTGTCAACATTCACATGATTCTGGGCATAAGTTTAGTTTTGCTCAAGTGGAGATTTTGGAATTTGAAAAAATCTATAAGAATCGTTTGTTTTTAGAAATGGCCCACATTCTCGGTAATCAGGATATAGTAGTCAACAAGAAGAGCGATACTAATGATCTGAGCAAAATTTATTGTGGTATTATTGACTCAATTTTTAAACTGTAGTTTGAAACCCTTAGTATTTGAATTCCAAATTCTCAATACAGGAGTACTATTTTGATTATAGTTGACCAGAAAAGTTTCAACGATTAATTGTTTTTGAGGGTTTTGGGTTATGTGGAAAATATTTTTGAACGCTGTACACTTATAAAAGGAAAAAAATTTTGAAACCTTGTTTCTTTTTTCTATATACCTTTGATGGTATATTTAGAATTTTATAAAATCTTTTTATTGTCATTAAACGGTATGTGAATTAACCATTAACTAAATTCACTGTAATATATATAAAAATTAATAATGTACATATTGGTTCCATAATAAATAGACCTGAAGAAGATAAGATACTTATCGAAACGTCGGAGTAAGTGAAATCGTTTTATTTTGTGGCTGTAAACCCAAAGAAGTGACTGATTATTTATGTTTTTTCTGTTGTATAACGTTGCGTATATATATTATATATATATATATATATATATATATATATATATATATATATATATATATATATATATATATATATATATATATATATATATATATATATATATCGCTCACTTGCTGCAATAGTGACATAACTCAAAAATTACTTTTATTCAGGACACAATTTGTATTTTAAAATTTTGAATTATAAAAATGTTCAAGAATAATTTAAATTTGTATAGAGATATAATTTAGAGATATAATAGAATGTAACAGTAGAAAAATACTAAATCACCTTTAATAACGGCTGTGTGGTCCCTCATAGTCCAATAACTTAAAAATATCAATTTTGAGGTATGTCACTATTGCAGCAAGTGAGCGATATATTTTAGTGAAATTTTTTGCCTTGAAAATGTTTTAAAAAAACGAAAATTCGGCACAATTTTATAAAGATTTATTAAATAAAATTTAATAATAACATAACTTGGTCTATAATTAGCCACTTATTAAAAAAATTTAAAATAAGAGGCCATTAACCAGTGATTAGTATAATTAATTGTGAGTTTGTGATTTGGGGTTAGGGGATTTATATTCTCGTGACAAAATTTGTTATTTAGGGAAGTGGTTTCCAAATAATTTATAAGAAAACCTATGACACCATATAAAATATTCCCTGCTCAAAATATCGAAAAATTATAGTAAACTATAAATGGTGGTGGGTTTGACGAAGAATAAAGGACTATTTAAGGGGACAGTGTCGTTCGAGCAATTGGATTGACCAAATTTTTGTATGTACTAAAGTAAAATTGTAAAAAATTTTGTTTTTTGTTTTATTAGTTTTGAAGGGCTCTTATTTGGTGTCCCAGATTTTATTCCATTTATAAGAAAAAGTGTAAGCGAATTGTCCGATACATTTTGGCGAGCTGAAGGCGACCTGAGGACTGAGATTCGTGGAGAAATAGCTGTATTTGTCTCTGCTTCAGCACAAGCGATACAACTCTTTTCGCCTATTTCATTATAATTTGTCAACTTTCAATAAAAATCGAAAAAAAGTATATTCTAAGCAAAAGCGATCTTATTAGTAATAACGTGCATATTATAAACCACTCAACCACTATGTATCTCATCATACTTAATCAAAAATCGATCAACGAAAGGCGATACAAGTTTGGAGTTTCGGAAAGTGGGGAAAGCTCTTTAAATAATTTTGGTTGTTATCTATTGTTTTGTTGTTGTCTCAATTTATTCTCTTTCAATATGTAATTTAAATATTCATTCAACAAAATATATCAATGACGTAAAACAAGTTAAAGACAGAGCTAATTATAAAAACTAATTTGCGATATCGTGGATATGTTGATACGAAAATTACACTACACAAAAACATTATTTATAAATTCTTATCAAAAATTGTTTGTAAATGTCGGGCATCTAGATAAAACTCAATTCAATGAATTCGCATTATTTAACAGGTTTACTCATATCTGATCACACCTCAAAAAAATCGATTAATATTAGTAAAAATTGCATTTTGATACCACAATGACTAAACGAGTATTGCGTTCTAATATCTAATATGCGTTATGTAGTACTAATCGGAAAATTTTGCACAATTATTAAAATATTACATATTCTCGATTTAGTCAAATAATTTGAAATAAAATATAAATTAGACGCTGTGCCGCGCGGGAGGCCCTGCAGTATACTTATCATGAGTTCCGGTGAAGTGGAAGTTTTTCAACCGTAATTTTCATACTCTAGAATTTATCCTAGAAGTCAGAAAATAATAATTTTCGAAATAAAATTATCTTGTTATTCCATCGGAACTTATGGTATTATTTGGTAAAGCCAATGGAATTTTAGTTTCCGGTGGAGTGGAGTGAATATTAGAACTCATGATAACCCCATATATTATAAACGCATGAAAAAACTAAATGAATCATACTGTTATCTTACACATACAGTAGTAGATAATTCTTGCTCATATTGATAAGGCTCTTATAAAAATCAACAATTTTAGTGATTGAAATTTTATCAATATACCATGATCATGAATCAGTTATAGTGGTTATCACATTAGGCAATTTACCTCAAATGATTCAAGCGCCACTTAAACCTAATATTAAAGCATGTAGCTTAGATAACGGGTATTGAGTCATTGTTGGAGAACATGAATTAAGGATTCTTTTAAGGTTTAATTTGTGCCTTAAGCCTCAATCAATCAAAAAATCATTTTCAACAAATGCCTGCGAACATTTGTTTTTGAACAAAAAAAATATTATTTATAAATCAGTCACCGCAATACAACGGCGCCGAATAGGAAAACTAGTATTTGTGCTGCGTCCGCTTTATATCGTGTTGGTTTTTAATTGAAAATAACAAATAATAAAACAGAAAGAAAATGTGAAGTTTGGAAATATTTTATTTTTTAAATAGTTATTATTCAATACAATTGCTTACGAGCTACTTCAAAATAAATTCCCTACTTAATCCAATATACAAAAAGAACGTTTTTAAACATAACAAACACATTTCCACCAAGCCAATAACTTTGCGAAGATTCGAGAACTTTTCAATGAATAAAGAAAATTGAAAACTTTGCTCAGCTCATTAAAATTATACCTTAACTAAAAATGATCTAATTCCATCAATGTATTTCGACTACGCTAACTAAAATAAAATAAAAATTTGTTTGTTTAATCTTACTAATCTATATGGATATAAAAACGTTTTCAGGTAAGTTAGACCGCTTAAAATATGGCACATATTTTATAAATGAATGAACCACATAATTCTATTTTAAAAGTCAAATATATATAAAAAAAATAAATAAAATTTTATTGTAGCAACAAAGATTACAATTAAACCAAATTAATTATAGAAAGTTGAGCTAAGTTTTATAAGGTTAAGTTTTTAACATACATACATACAAGTATGTACCTAAATAACTAAAAGCCGATAGGAAAACTATTACCAACGATTATATTATACTGCTATTGCTGTGAAACTTACTCCAGAATATTTTCAGTAATATTTGCTGGAACAGATTTTGACCTGCACACATCTAATTTATCATAGTCAACTTCTATGATAAATTGTAACAACTACGGAATAAATTTATTGTGTGAATTACTAGCTGTGATTGATTTACTGTGTCAGTTTTACTTAATTTTCGTAATTATGTCTTAATAAATGTACCAACCAGGACATTTTTTGCCCAAACATCTATCAATTTCTCGCAAATTACTGTAATTAAAATGAAGCAACAAATATGAGAGGCGGGGAAATATGCCAAAAAATTGTTACATTCGTACAGCATAATAAAAAATTGGGAAGGTAGGAGAATACTTTAAATGTCACAAATTGGTATTAAAAAGTATTTATCATAGGTTTCGGACACAGTCTAAGAGTGAACATAGATGAGTTCGAACATAGATCTATTTAAGTGTTCATCTCAAATTTAACCGGATGAAAATACTCGTGGTTTAAGTCAATATTTAAAATAAAAAGGGATAACGCTATAATTTGCTGGTTGTAAGAATGGCACATCATACTTTTTGAGTAAGGGTTTACTGCTGTAAAGTTGTGTCTTTTGCCTAAGAGCCTTTTCTCTTGAAAGCTTGTTTGTTTTACTAGCCCCGATCATATAAAAAAACCTTATAAAATTTCTCACTATCACCATAGTTGATATCACACTCTACTTAACGCACTATATTCACAACCATATACATACATTCTCACTACAACAATCAGCAGTTGATATAGCTTTACAATAGTATACAAGTGATTGGGCTTTCTACAGAGCGAATTTTCGAAGGTTTTGGCCTTAGCCCATAATTATAGATAAAAAAAGTATCAAGTGAAGTATTTTTTTATATTAACGGTTCTAGCACATCTACATAATTTTGTTAACGATAAAAAATATTTCTCGCACTCAGCTATTTTTAAAATTTTGGCATTTTTATGGATGTGTTTATTTATTTTTTATTCTATGAGTATGATGAAAGATAATCAGCCATAATACAACTAGCTACTGCTTAATTATTATCGATAATTTTTTACGAATTTTTTTAGTTAAAACTATGCTGAAAATTCAAAGAGTGCACTGCAGCACTACTTAGTTGAATTATTTGCGTCGGTATTAACAAGCGAAAAATTATCGATTATTAATAGAGCACGCGTTACATTTAGTGGGAGAACACAATTCTGAAGAATATTTAATTCAATCTTCCCCATTTTCACGAAACAATATGGCCGGTTCAATGCAAAACTTCTATTTTTCTTTTCTTCTATTCTAAGTTTTTTCTTCTAAGTTCAAGAGTCTATGTTTTTTTACTTAAAATTGTTAAGAGTGTAAAATTTCTACAAACATTAAACAGGTCCAAATACCAAACAAATTTTTCAATTATCAACTCCTCTAACAACTAAATTGCACAGTGATTAAAGCTTCGGCTTTTGGATAAGGAGATAACTGATTTGAATCCAGCCGATAGGATGACAGAGGCAAAAGTGATTTTACGTCATCTGATTACAAGCGGTGAAGGCCACGAAATTGTCTCTGTCCCCTGCTGGATTGCAGAGAGATTGAAGCAGCTTGCGAGTCAGTACTACAGACTGGCATGGATGCAATGCGCAGGTGGTCTACGTAAAACGGATCTATGGCCGAATGTCCTCGATTTGGATACTGCATAAAATGGGAGTACTGCGAGCCTCAGAAAATATTAAATTATGGAACAAAATATCTTCCATATTTAAAACAAAATATTCGTTAGATATCTTATTCCTTTAGTGACTCTAATTTTTTGGATTAAATTATCTAGCAAATACTCGATAAATTAGCAAATTAGCAATTCTTAAATCGTTAAATATGATTGCTCGATCAATTTTTCTAACAATTTTTAATTTCAAATTATTAGGGGGTTTTTTCGCTATTCGGAACTAGCGGTCATATATTATGTAAGTACCTCTGGATAGCATATGAATAGGTAGAACTAAATACTATTTGTAAATTAACTTTTCGCTTGCTATCATTTAAAAGTTGTAGTTTGATGTTACCCGCATAATATCTATCGGGCGCTAATAAAATAACGCAAAATACGTTTTTCTTAATTACACAATTCTGGATTTAATTTTTAATATTTTTTAAAACATATAATAAAGGTTATTAATTTTGCTATCGATTAGCATCAATAATTCAGTTTGTAAAAAATGTAGTTAAGTCAATTATAATTATCACGACAGCGGACATGAATTAAGATAACGCTCGGCATCTCTTAAAATATTTTGTAGATCAAGTAGTAATACATTAGTTCCACATTCGGTCTGCAAAGTGCAAAACTAAACTCTTCTTTTATCCGTCTTATATACGGGGTAAGTCTTCGTAAATCAAATACTGAACTTATTTATTCTACTTATTTCAAAAATTAAACAGAATATTTTCTTCATTCTCAGTCATTTATTTATTCTTAATCTATTTATCAAAGATAAAGTTTATGTAGGTATACAAAATAAAAACATTATTAAAATTAAAAAAGCAAAATTAGAAAAATAAAAAAAACAAAAGCTTTAAGTTAAATGTAAATATATACAAAATTGAATTTCTCAATATTATTGAATAATGTAATTCGAAAAATCATTGAGACTCGAAAACAAAAAAAGAAAAAAACAAAACAAAAAAAATCAAATCGAAAAATTCGTAATAAAAAAGTTTTTCAAATAATTTTTATCAGTTCGATTTGGTAACTCATAGCGAAATGTTTAACTAAAAATACGAAAAGTGCGCGAGAAATAATAATAAAATATAATTTAATAATAATATACCTATAGTGTTAATATTTATTAATTTTTTGTTTTTTTCTTTAATTTAAGAATATCATAATTATTTAAAAAAAAAAATATGCTGGGAAATTTAATTGGAAATCACAATTTAACGTTAAACAAGTTATTAAATAGTGATAATTATTTACCATATATTAAGGAGTTATGGTTTAATTTTGGCTCGGTTAAATCATATGTAACGCTGAAATATATTTTAATTGGTTTAACAGTGGCAGCACTAATTTATTTACTTTACTGGCTTGTATTTGTGCCAATAGATTGGACTAGGGTGAGTATTGATATTGATTTTTTTTTTAATTGGTAAACGAATGGAACTTTTGAGGAGTTGTCATTGGTCAATGTATAAAATATTCTTAATTTGTTTAATATATTATTCCAAATGAAGTTCTTTAAGTTATATAGTATTATTTTTCCGGTGCAGTGCTTTGTTTATAAAGACTCAAGAGTACAAATGTTGAAGTTCACTTTTGTTATCCGATCATTCCGTAAACACAATACATAAAACTCCAACATTCACTTACCACATATGTCAATTATAGCATTTCCGGGTTCATTCTATACATTTCCACTTGGAAATTATACTTTTCTAATCTAAAATTATACTTTACAAAATCCAAATAAAATTTTTCAATTTTGGTTTTTTATTTTTCAATTTTAGTTACATAAAAGTCAATTTTATAATTATATTTTTCTATTTATAATTTATATTTATCAATTTTTCAATTTGCATTTTATACATTTCAAAGTTCACATTAAAATTTCCAAAATTTGATACAAGGCCAAGATAATTGTTCTAAAACTTGTTTTATGTTATGTATATATTTTTATAATTTAAAGACCAACACCCCGCTTAACGCAATTGGTTAGTTCCCAGGAAAATGTCCAAATGACGAATATCCACAAATCGAATTCCTTAAAAAATCCATAATTATCCTTTAATCATATTTATATATTTTACATTTGTATGGAATTCGCCATTCGACGAACATTCGATATCCGGACAATTTCCTGGAAATTAGTAAATTGCGTTAAGCATTGTATTAGAGTTTAAATTAAAGTATACATATATAAATTAATCACCTTATTGTAACTAATTAAAGTCAAAGCAGAATTGCAAACAATTATCAGGTCTAAATTTTTACTATGAAATGGACCAAAATTATTGCAACCCACACCTAAATCTCACTGAAAATCAAGTAGATCTTATACATTTCACGTGCTAAAATGTCATTTTTTCAAGACACATCAATGCGCTGGATCTGCACAGTATGTTCATTTCTCTTTTATTATTATTTTAACGATAGAATTTTAAAGGGAAATCGAACAAATTACATACAGCAGTTATCGAGATTCAATTTCTATTTTTTTTTTCAATTTTATAGATGTTTACAGTAAAATTTCCTATTAAGCAACTATCGAGTATTTGCAATTATCGAACGATGGAATATAACGAATTTTACTTCAGTTTTGTTGACCTTGTATAAAATTTTGGAAATTTTAAAGTGAAATTTGAAATATATAAAATGCAAATTGAAAAATATAATTATAAAATTAACTTTTATGTAACTAAAATTGAAAAATAAAAAACCAAAATTGAAAAATTTAATTTTGATATTGTAAAGTATAATTTTCGATCAGAGAAGTATAATTTCCAAGTGGAAAAGTATGAAATGAACTCGGAAATGCTATATATTTGTATATATTTACATAACTTCTATTGTCAAGGGAAATTGTTCGTATGTCGAATATCCGCAAATCGTATAAAGAATTCCATAAAAATACGTAAATATCGTTTAACCATATTTATATAAAATATTTCATAAATGTGTGTGCGGAATTCGTCATTCGACAGACATTCGACATACGGACAATTTCCTGGGAACTAGTCAGTTGTGTTAAGCGGTGTATTTGAGTTTAATTTACAGTATCAGCTAACTCGCTTATTGCAACGAATTAAAGCCAAGGCGGAGTTACAAACAAAGATCGGGTCGACTAAGAAATAGATCAAAATTATTGCAATACATTCCTAAATAATGAACGCCCGTCGAGAAACCTCACTAAAAATCTAGTAGGTTTTACACATTTCTCGTGGTAAAAAGTCAATTTCTTGTACATTTCTTTCTCAGTTATCTAGATTGAAATTCTAATTACTTCGGTCTAAAAAGATCAAAGTATTGAAATCCAAAAATTTGGTTGGTACAAAACCACTTTTCTCGACGTTTTAAAAGTCTTTGAGTCTAAAATAGCAAAAAAAAAAAAATGTCCGTCCGTCTGTCTGGATGTCTGTTGGTCTGTACCCATGGTATCTCGAGAACGGCTTGTTCGATATAGATTTTTTTCTTGCCAATCAGTTTCTTGGTCAAGGCCGAGATATAAAAACATTTTGGAACCTGTACGTCAAGAGGGTCGCGTACCTGCCATACGAATTGACCCAAAATACCCGGTTATAGAAATATTTACCAATTTTTTAAGCTGGTTTGAATATTGAATTGGGCATTGAGTTTGGGGTTGAGTTGTAGGTTAAGTCAGGGGTCAATTTGCTTGTTGAGTTGAAGTTGAGTTGGACTTAAGTTGGGGTTGGATTAAGATATAGTGAGCTGTTGGCTAATTTGTATATACATATGCTGGTTTGGGGATTGAATTGGAAGAGAGTTTGCGTTTGAGGGGTTGAGTTGGGGTTGGATTAGTGTTTTGTGAGCAGTTGAGTACCCAATATAAGTGAGTGTTTGTATGTGTGTACAACATATGTGTATGATTTTTAGATTAAGTTCTGGATTATGGTCAATTATGAGGGAACTTGCCTATTTCTCAACCAATTGTGCATTGGAAATGGGATTCTAAAATGATTTTTGGAAATTTGGCTTGTGGATTGGAAATAGCATTTTAAAATGATTTTTGGATAAAGTTCTGGAATATGGCCAAGTATGATGGAACTGGCCTATTTCTCACTCAAATATGATGAAGCTTGACATGTGGGTTGCAAATTAGATTTTAAAATGATTTTTGAATTGAATTAATGAAGACCGAATTTCTGATCACCTTATGAGGTTTCAGCCCTTTATATTCTATAAATTAAATTCTAAAGATTTTTAGAGTAAAATTTCGTATTATGCAACTATCAAGAAGTTTCAGTTATTGGATGACGGAATATGCGAGTTTGTAACGGATATACATAAATATAAAATATTGTATAGCAATTTTGTTGGCCTTGTAAAAAATTTTGGAAATTTTAAAGTGAAATCTGAAATGCATAAAATGCAAATTGAAAAATATCAATTTACATTGATAAATGAGGACCTACATAATTATCAAAACTGGCCATTGGCATGTTTTTACATTTCGAGTAAAACGTAAAAAATGTTTAATTTAAATTGCTATAGGCAAAAATAAAATATATTAGCTGAAACAGATTGGCCACACCTTATAAATTAATATCAAGCGATTAAATTTAATACAAAATCTAAACTAAGCTTAATAAAAGCAATGAAATTTTATTGCCAGTTTTGATATTAAATTTCGATTATGGCTTGTTTTGATATACATTAAATTTGTTATGGCGCATTTTGAAAACAAAACAATATAATTTTTGTATTCAAAAATAAAATCTTTTTATTAATAATAATTCATACATTAACATATTTTAACTTAAAATATAAATCACAAATAAAAGCATTTTATTTCAATTCAGGTACATATACTAATAACAAAAACTTTATTATTAGACACTAATTTCGATCTCATGGTGTAAAATTGTCAATAACATCTTTGTAGTATACTTTAAGTTATCTTGAAGTCGCCAACTTTCGCCAAAATGTTTTTTCAACAGCTTATCGACGTCATTCAATTTTTCACTCTTTAGATTTGCCTTTGGCTCAATTTCTATGATCCCAGTAGTAGATATTGTTTTCTTGCAGATTCCTTTAAATACCCCAATGTTAGCTCGGTAATTTGGCTTTCCTTTCACCACCACTTCGTTTTTCCGAGAAGTTCGTCGCATAATAAGCCTCTTAGAATATCATAAATATTGGTCTCGTTTTGCCCAAGCCTTGAAACCGTCCCGTGCTGCTTGAATACGTTTATATATTCTTCTGGCAGTACGATAGTATCCATTTTTTTAAGAATCTTTTCAATTCTGCCGAAAATTCGATCTGAAGGTAGATACGAATGCCCAACCACAGAAAACACAAGTACAACTTGCTTCACGTGTCCCGGAGCATTATGTTTTAGCCAGTATGTTGCCATTGCGATTATTCCAGAATTTTTATTCTGACCTCCGCAACCATCAGCGATCAAGTGAATCTCTTTAACCTCCTGAGATAATGTTATTTGTTTTGTCAAACAATCATAGTCAGCTGATGAAATTTGATTCGCCCCCCTTAGGAGAATCACTTTCCTTCCAATAGTATATAAATGTGTTTATCTTGTGTACTGTAAAATTATATATACATATATATTTGGCGCGAGTAATACGCTGCCTAGTCGGGAACTTTGGGAAGTGGCAAGTTTTTTTGGCAGTCGTATGATAACTTCAGTATTGTAGGATCATTGTTCCTTAGGATATCGTAAAACGCTGATGCCCTCAAATTATGAATGCGCTTCTCGGTAATAAATTTTACTTTCTCGGTACCATTTGCAAGTTTAATCTGTTCTTTCAATTTCATACAAAGTGAACAACCATCTGTGGCAGGTGTTCCGAAACAAACATTAAAATTAAAGGTAAAGATTTTTCTAAAATATGATTGTTTTACTTTTAGCTTTTCATTATTAACAGAGGTGTTATAGAGCTTCCATATTTTCGTAATATTTAAGTCCGAGGAAACATACTGCCGCGTTTTATTTTTCTTCCTGCAATAATGGTTATCCACAGTAGTAAGGGTTTAAATAAAATTTATTACTGAGTCGTGCTTTTCGATAAACTTATTTGTTATCCTATCACCACCCCTGTTTTCCTTAGGTAGGGCTCCGGTCAGTAAATGCCATTTGCAAATTCTCTGCACTCTGTCTTTGGATATATCCAGAACTTGTAGGAATGTTTGCCGGCACACTGGTATTCTGTTTGTCTTACTTCCTGGCGTTAACACTGATTTTTTTATAAAGAATTTTGAGCTACAACTTTTCTTACCAGCCTTCATTTTCTTTGGTAAACAGCTTGTCGTATATTTTCAAACAAAACAATCCTGCTTTATTTTATTAGCATCCTGATAAAAAATTGTGTTAGAATGGTTTATATCCCGAATTGTTAGAATGGTTTATATCCCGTATATTATTACCCCTGCTCCGTCTTCCGGTTTTATTTTACTCTCACGAGTTGCAGGGAATGTATAGTTGCCTGTATGTCACCCAGTTTTACTACAGGAAGGCTAAATAAAACTGGGGGTGCCTGGTACCCAGAATCCGCATACTTTGGACCATCCATCCGCATATGCTGGTAGGTTTTTTGTGACGGATTTCTCCTTTAGTGCTATACTTTAGCCTGTTCCAAATGGGCAAAATGTGCCAAATGGCCTCAGTTACCAGTGGTTGCCACGAGGAGGCAGAAAAATCGTACCCTTCATGCAGCTTTATATTCATGACCGGAACAGCTGATGTGATGTGCACCCTACTGGAAGATTACAGAGCTGGTAGAATTATCTGCTCAATTTTGGGCCCCCCCCCCCCCCTCCTTCAGACGCACATATGATAATAGCCTAACTTTGAATAACTCTACAGGGAACAAACATCTTATTTCAGGTGGCATTTCATTATGTAAACATACATTATTATTACTTGCTGTTACTTTATAAAAGAAATCAACTTGATATTGACTAACTTGTTGAGTATCGTGTTGATGTCTCTTAAAAACTGTGACCATTTGAAAAGTATATTTGGTGTGATTATTAATAATTTTATAAATTAATAGAATAAGCTCCCTTTTAATAATATGAAGAGTGGTACTCTCAACAAATGTTTGAGAAACCTTTCTTCCATCATTCCACTATAAATAAACCAGCCCAGAGTAAAAATAAACCGAATATATTAACATTAATATTGTTTTTTTAGGAATAAGATCTTTTATAAGTTTCAATACATATAAATAAGGTGTTATAGATTTTTTCTATTATTTCAATATATTCAAGCGAGTTTAAGGGTCCAGGTTAAGACCAAGATAATTATAAAAATTAACATTTTCAATATTTTTGGAATCATACCATCTCGTAGTATAATACATAATTGTAAATTTGGTTTTTTCAGAATTCAAAATCAAACGATTCTTGTGAAACCAAATTTTAAAACTATTCATGTCACTTCAGCATATAAATGTTACTTGCCGCCGAGCTTTAGTTGAAATAATTCATTAATAAAGTAAATGAAAAGTTGGCGTCCCAACCTCGTGGCACTCCCTTTTTCATTTTTCTAAAGCCGTTGTTTGTTTCGTTAATTGATATCGTTAATTGATACAGTATGTTGTCCGTCCGTCAGAGCGTACCTAGGGTAAATGGCGCCTATGACAAATATCGATCTTGCGCCCATCTCCGACGATAGGTTGCTTAAGTTTTATTTTCTAAAAAACTACTTTAAAATTGGGTAAAAAAAGCACACAAATTAAATCTAATAGCACTTTATTACAAATTTTACTTTCTTGCTTTAGGTGACGCAAATTTTTTAATTATATTATTAAAGTCAATTTCTTCGGTCATTTCTCATTCTATGCTCAGCAAAGCAAGATCACATAATCGACTTTGGCCCATCAAGGATCTCATAAATGAAAGTATCAATTTTAATTTGCTAAATGATCTTTACCAATTGGTAATAGAAGCCGCGATTGTCAGCAATATTTACAATGCTATACGGATATTGGGGAAAACGTTCTCATTTCCATACTGAACTATAAAATTAAGTAATTGTTTGGGGCTTGATATTTTTTCGGTACGGCCTGTTAGCAGCGTTCTAAAATCCAAAAATGTTCCATATAATTCTTGCCCATCCAAAGATGTTTCGTCATCCATTCCTTTCTTTCTTCTTTGATGTCTTTCAAATTCAATGTCGCATTCATTGCAAATTCGAATTCCTTCTTTCAGTGAGTCACTAACTAACACTTCTCTTTCATCATGAAAATAATTTTGAAGAGCTTATAGTGTTTTAAAATATTCTCACTTAAGACCGTTCGGTAGTGGAAAATGATTTAACACTATATTTAATTTGTGTTTTCCGTATGCAATCGCATACGTCACTTTATTTTATAAATAAATTTACACTAGGTTTTTTTTGGCGTAACACATGGGGTTATATTTTATTATAATTATACAAATTATGACTAATTAATTTTTTCTATCTTCCAAAAACTGTTTCAGAAAACGCGTTGTTGATTTTACGAGAGAAAAATGCGAATGTCAAAATGGAGGTAGACGCGTAAGAAATTTTGTTTTTGTTTTTCTGTTTTGGTTTTTATTAAGTTGGCGCTCTGCGCCGATGTTGTCGTATGGACAAAATGACTGTGTTTACTTGTGCGGTGAGGCAATGCGGCGCATAGTTGAGTTGGGTGTTGATTAGTCAAATGATTTGAATTATTCCCATTTTAGTCTGGTGCGTATAATTAATTAATTGTAGTGGTGAACAATTAATGCAATTATTATTGTGAGTCGCTACAGGACTCCCCCGCAAGTGAATATCACTCCTTGAAATCTTTGGAATTATTCGGCAAAGTGCACGGCTTTGTGTTTTAGTATGCCTGATATTTGATCAGGTGAGTTAAGTATGCCGTATGCCGGTTTGATTCGGTCAATTGAAATGGTGTGATTTTTCCCATTAATTGAAACCGTGAATTGTTTGCGAAGGCGACGTATAACTTTGTATGGGCCTTCGTAAGGAGGAGATAAACCCATGCGAACCTTGTCTGTTCGAATGAAAACGTATTCGCAATTGTCCAGTGTTTTGGGGACAAAAATATTATTTTGTTTTGTCGAACGAGTTGAAGTTGGAACAAGGTTTTGCATGGTTTGTCGCAGTTGGTCGACGACTGTGTCTTGATTTGGTGATGGTAAAGAAGGATTCTCAACGAAAATTTCACCGGGCAGTTTAATTGTTTGCCCGTAAACCATTTCGGCTGGTGAGCATTTCATATCTTCCTTTACTGTTGCTCGGATTCCAAGTAATATGATGGGAATTTCCGAGCTCCAATTAATTGTATTTCCCCGGGCCATGAGAGCAGCTTTGAGCTGTCGATGGAAGCGTTCGACCATGCCATTGGCTTTTGGATTGTAAGCCGTTGTACGTATCCGATGTGATCCAAGGAGTTTTGTTAACTCGGTAAAAAGCTTGGATTCAAATTGCGTTCCTTGGTCTGTGGTTATATTAAGAGGAACTCCGAATCGTGATACGTAATTATTAACGAATGTTGTGGCAATGGTTGCTGCTGACATATTGGTCATGCAGTATGCTTCGGGCCAACGAGTGAAACGATCGACACAGGTGAGAAGGTATTGATATCCATTAGATGGAGGAAGTGGTCCTACGATGTCTATATGGATGTGTTCGAATCGACCTGGTGGAATTTCGAATTGTCCATGAGGTGAAATTGTATGTCGTTGAACTTTAGATTTTTGGCAGGATAAACAGGAGTTCGCCCACTGGGTTACGTCCTTGGTTATACTGGGCCAAAAGTAACGAGCTGTGATCAATTTACGAGTTGCACGGACCCCAGGATGTGAAATGTTGTGCAATGTGTCGAAAATGGTTCGACGTAGCGGTTCTGCGATGTACGGGCGGTTATTTCCCGTAGAAATTTCGCAATAAACCTCGAGGCCAGGTAGTTTGAAAAGCTCAAGCTTGTATGAAGAACAAGTGCGACGTCCGGAACCAGAAAGTAAATTCTGAAGTTCTAAGTCAGTTTTTTGTGATTGAATAATTTTTTGATAATCGAAGTGAGTCTCGATTGCGGCCTGTTCGTTGTCTGTGGTTCGTGAAAGTGTGTCAGCGACCACATTGTCACTGCCTTGCACATACTGGATATCCGTGGTGAATTGACTAATGTAATCCAAGTGTCTTGCCTGCCTTGGATTACGTTCAGTTTTAGACTGAATAGCTCTAGTCAGAGGTTTGTGGTCGGTATATATTGTGAAGTCCCGACCTTCTACAGAATATCTAAATTGTTTAACTGCTAGATAAATTGCAAGTAATTCCCTGTCGAATGCGGAATATTTCTTTTCGGCATCTGATAATTTCTTCGAAAATAATCCCAGGGGTTCCCAATGCTCGTTATTGTATTGTTGTAACACTGCTCCTACAGCAGTGTTTGATGCATCCGTTGTAATGCTGAGCTTTGAGTCGCTCATTGGATGCTTAAGCAGTGTAATTTTGGCCAATTCATTTTTAAGTGTTGCGAATGCATGTTGGCATTCATCTGGCCAAGAGAAGTTCTTGGGTGTCTTGGGCAATTTAGTTAAGTCTGCCAAGTGAATGTGAATAGGGGCCAAAATTTCAGCAAGTTTAGGTATAAATCGGTGGTAGTAATTGACCATACCGATGAAACGCTGAATGTGCTTGATTGTTTGCGGAGCTGGGAAGTCTGAGATTGCCTTGATTCGTTCGTCTGATGGGAGAATACCATCGGGCGTGATCTTGTGGCTGAGGAAATCAAGTGTTGCTGCTCCAAATACGCATTTGGAGGTCTTGATGTGAACATCAAACTCCACTAACTTTTGGAATAGTTGTTCCAAGTGCAGTTTGTGTTGTTCCTCAGATTGAGATGCTACAAGAATGTCGTCTATATATACGAAGACGAAATCAAGGTCACGAACGACTTCGTTCATGAATCGCTGAAACGTTTGTGCGGCATTGCGTAGTCCAAATGGCATTCGTGTGAATTCGAATAGGCCAAATGGTGTAGTGATTGCCGTTTTATGAACGTCTTCAGGTGCGACGGGAATTAACTGATAAGCTCTGACGAGATCAATCTTGGAGAATATTTTGCATCCATGTAAATGCATGGAGAAGTTTTGAATGTGGGGTATCGGGTAACGATCAGGTGTTGTGACCGTATTAAGTCTGCGATAATCCCCACATGGTCTCCAATCTTGATCTTTCTTTTTTACCATGTGAAGCGGACATGAGACGGGAGATGACGATGTGCGACAAATCCCTAATTCCACCATGTACTGGAATTCTGTAAGCGCTGCTTTATGACGCACTTGATCTAGTCGCCGTGGTCGTGATACTGGAAGGTGGCCTTCAGTGACTATATGATGAACCACGTTATGTTTCACTGGCAAGTTATAGTTTGGCTCGGCTGTTAAAGACGGAAAATGTTTTAGTAATTTACCGTAGCCGTTGTCGATCGTGAAATGTAGAGGCGTAGGAGTGGTGGTTTGCACCATGACGGCATTGATTGACAGCTGAGTCGCTGAATCAACCAGCCGTTTACGCTGGAGGTCGACAAGTAGGCCAAATTTTGCCAGGAAATCGGCTCCAATGATCGGACGATTCACATCAGCAATAATAAATGCATGTGTGAAGGTTCTTTTGAGTCCGATATTGACTTGGAGAAGTTTTGTTCCGTATGTATTGATAATGGAACCATTGGCAGCCGATAAGACTAGATCGTTTGATTTCATGTTAAAATAATTTTGTTTTGAAAATAATTTGACTGGAATGACCGAAAGGTCAGCGCCAGTATCGACTAAGTAGGTGAGATTATTTTGTTTGTCATAGACAAATAGTCGCTTTGATAGAGAATGGGTGTCGTGAGCATTTGACTCTACCCGGATTGTTGCAAGTTTTTTGAATTGTCAATTTGTTGCGCTTGCTGTGCCTTGTTGTAATTGCAAGGTGGTATACATTTCTTGGCACGTTTGCCGAATCTGAAATGATACCAGCATTTGTCGTACTGCCGACCAGCGCTAGTACTGTGATCACGGCTGCTAGACCGTGAATTAGATCGACCCCTTGATCTACCGCGTTGATTGTTTAATACGCGCTTCACAGACTGTTCGAGTCGCGATAAGCGAGCTTCGACCGTGTTGTTTGCTTGGTTTAGTGGGGGTCGATAACGGATATCGGTTTGTATCGGCCTTTGTGTAGAGGTCGATGGGGCAATAAACGCAGACACATTAGGTGTCATCGCCTCATACATGCTCGTCTAAAGGTACGTTTGGGGGTTGTGCCACCATTGGGATTTTTATAACTTCCGGTAAGTTTCTGACCCATAATGATCTTATGGTGTCTTCCGGGAATTTGTTGTTGGCTAGTGTCTTAATTTGTCGCAGCATGTGCGATGGACGCCTGTCGCCTAACTGTTGGCCACTTAGCAGGATTTCTAGTTGTCGCTCGTGCGATGGTGCTAGCCTGTTTAAAAGTGTGATTTTTATTGTGTTGTAGAAATCCTTTTCTGGTGGGTTTGCCAGTAGATCGTTTATTGTTTCTAGTGCCACTGGTAACAATGCTGCCAGAACATGAGTAGCTTTGGTTCTGTCGCCCGTTATGCCTTGCATTGTAAACATGAATTCGATTAAATTGAACCATGTTTGTGGGTTTTCTGCCCAAAACGGCTGTAATTTCAATCGCATAACTGCGGCTTGCTCTTGCGGGTCGACATTCATGTTCTCTTGTTCTTCAGCTGGTAGCCCGGTGGCTGGGTCTATCTTGGGTGGCATATAGTCGATTAAAATTTATGGCCAATGTGGTAAATAGAGTGCGAGGGTCGGTCCGCAGCAACCTCAGTTTGAGCTGGTGTTGCCGGTTATTCGACTTTCTCGGCGGAGAGGATAGTATTTGAAATTTTATTTAAATTCAAGGGCGGGGAATGGTTACCTTGTATACTATCTTCTTCCGACTTGTGTGAACGAGACGAGATACCCCCGAATTGGGCGGTCCAGATTCCGACTCCTCAATTGGGGGGGCTCGTTGAAATTTTATGTATATATATATATAATAAATTGTTACCGCGCGCGAATATATGTTGCGATTTTGTAGAATGAAAATATTTTCAAACTAAAAAAAAAAATTTTTTTTTGTGGGTACGCCACACCGTTAATACTAATTCTAATCTATAATTCAATGTGAGGTATTCGCAATAGAAAAACAAACAAAACTAGAAGCAATACTAGCATTATTACCGGGTAAATTGAAATTTGGATTTTGTGTAATTAATGTGTGAGGTGTTTTTAATGCTACCGACAGTTTGGTGAAGAGAAAAAAAATTAATTTTACAGGAAGAGAAAACAAATATGACTCAATAATTAATATAACCAATAGTGATAGTGGAATTTAGTAACAAAAATATTTTCGTTAAATATAAATAGTAAAAGTTAACAAATTTAGCAAATTGTTGTTAATTAAATTTGTGGAAATTAACGAAAAATATTTAATTTATGAATAAAAAAAACTATTTTGAAAAATATAGAAAAAAAAATATTTTGACTCAGCTGATTTCCTGTTGCGTTGTTCTCCGCTATAGTTGTTGCTCCTTGTTGTTGTTCTTTTCCCTCGTTGAATATTTTGTAGGCTCCCGTTGCCTTTGGTTTGCTTGTATCGCAATAAAATAATTTCCCGTTAAAATGGTTAAGGTCTTTATGTTTGTATTTGTTGGGCTCCCGTTGCCTTTTGTGTTGTTTGTACTTGATGGTGTGGTATGCACGTTATGACCTTGATATCTCGTACGATCAGGTCGCATTTACGTGAAACATAAGAAGAAATAATAAAAATTATTCACTTATCACTGAAAATATTTTGTTCCGTGCAATTTTGTACATACCTGTGCTTGGTACGTTGTACCAAGCGATCAATTTTAATGTGTTGTATAAAATTCCGCGTTTTTTTTTTTTTTTTGCAGGTTACCCTTTTTGGTTTTAAATGATACAAAAATATGCCAAATGAAATGTCGTTCCGAGATTATTCCTTATTTATTACGATTTTTCGTACGTATATTTCGATGGATGTGTTTCGCTGTTTTTCTACTCCGATTAATGTTTATGCGTTTCTATATTTACTTGTATGCCGTAAAAACTAACGTTGAAGGTCACCAGTTATAGTGTTTTAAAATATTCTCACTTAAGGCCGTTCGGTAGTGGAAAATGATTTAACACTATATTTAATTTGTGTTTTCCGTATGCAATCGCATACGTCACTTTATTTTATAAATAAATTTACACTAGGTTTTTTTTGGCGTAACACATGGGGTTATATTTTATTATAATTATACAAATTATGATTAATTAATTTTTTCTATCTTCCAAAAACTGTTTCAGAAAACGCGTTGTTGATTTTACGAGAGAAAAATGCGAATGTCAAAATGGAGGTAGACGCGTAAGAAATTTTGTTTTTGTTTTTCTGTTTTGGTTTTTATTAAGTTGGCGCTCTGCGCCGATGTTGTCGTATGGACAAAATGACTGTGTTTACTTGTGCGGTGAGGCAATGCGGCGCATAGTTGAGTTGGGTGTTGATTAGTCAAATGATTTGAATTATTCCCATTTTAGTCTGGTGCGTATAATTAATTAATTGTAGTGGTGAACAATTAATGCAATTATTATTGTGAGTCGCTACAAGCTTTTAAATCTAAAGCTGCATCATGAGAGTACATTTTACGATCCTGCAACCTCTTTTGAACGCGGTCAATACGAATTAAGATGTTGTTCCAAAACCCTAATAACGTTAGAAAGTTATATATTATGTTCTGGAGAACTTCCAATATGTCCTAGAGGTATTTATTAAGTTTTACTGATTTCATTTTTGCGCTTCACCTGGTATCGGAGTCAGAATTTAAAGCCACAACAACTTTGAGCTTTTGCCAGCGCTGGATTGAACGAGACAAGACAACATAAAGTGCATCGATGGTTCCGAAAAAGTTACCATCATTACTTCTTCTTGCAGCATGGACGCCTACCAAATTGGGTGAATGATTATCACAATTTACAAATATTGCCATGTGGTTTTTCATTTTCATTTTCGTATTTATACGTTAGACGTTTTACGCCCCCCTTCAGTTGACGCCCAAGAGACGTCCCTTGCCTGACATACCCTAGTTACCCCTCTGCCGTCCGCCATATATTCATATAGTTATTCTATTAATATAAACTCATAATTTTGTTCACATTGCTATTCTGTTTAACAGACCAGATGTACTTCCGGACGGCTACAATTCATCAGGATCTAGCGGCGTTGCTTGTTAAACTAATAAACACATTTCTTGATAAATTAAATTCTTGTTAATTAGATACTATCTTAGTAAATATACATATGTTAAGAAGTACATATACTAGCAATAAAAATGTATACGCATTATAAGTTTTATATAATATTTATATTATAATATTAATATTTAATTATAATTTACACTTAAGAATCGACAGAAATTTGTCTGCTAATAAATTATTCATTCACCTTACATTAACATAATATAAAATAAACAATTGATATTCTAAATAAAACAAAATACATTCCACCGATTTGGCTATGTAAAGCCTGTATTCCATGAGAAAAATTGATTGACAGTCAAAAAAACGAAAAGAAAAAAATAATCTGATGCCCCATATAAGAGACAAGAACATCGTTTTTTATTTTACTGCAAAACTTGTTTTTCTATCAAATAAAAACCGTTGTCTTTGTCTCTTATATGGGGCATCAGATGATTTTTCTCTTTTCGTTTTTTTTTACTGTCAGTCAATTTTTCTCATGGAATACAGGCTTAATTCAAAGGGTTTCTTAGTTTGAAGTGTACTAATATTTTTCAAAAAAAATAGTTTCCGTCCGGTTTGCCTGTTTTATAAATTTTCAAATTATAGTCATACCCCAGAATTTCAATTTGTTGCTTTATAACGAACTGCCGGAATTAGTTCAAGCACATTATTTTTCACTTAAGCTTCCACGCTTAAATTGCTATAGTACAAATAATGTTCTCTAGTAGATTTCATGATTTTCTTTTTAATAATTTCAATATCTTTATCTAATGGATGTTGAGTTAGCATATCGAAGGCGAAGCTGTAACATCACTTTTTACCACCAACAAATTATTATAATGTAAATTTCTCTTCGTCGCATTTCTCTGGGTGTGCCCATCACAGTATTTTTTTATAGTCGAAATTTCGCTTAGTCCATCTTTGTAATTTAGCCATCTGGTTCTTATCTATTCTTGTAACTTTATCCCAGTTTATTTCGGTTATCCATACTTCATGATTGTTATTTGTGACAGTCATCCTACAGGGTCGAATAATTTTGATGAATCACAAAGTAGTGATCGTTTTGTGGGCTTGTTGTTGGTTAACTGCAAACGCACTAAAACGAATTCAAGCAAATCTTTTTGGGGATCGTTGCGTGTAGGGAAAGTTTATGCAGTTTTTTTTTTTAATTTTGGTTTTGCTTTTACATATTTTGAGCTGTTGTCCAGCTATTTGTAATTAAATAATGGTGGAGCGAAAAAAAATGGAGGAAATCTTGGACATATCATTGATATGCAAATACTCTTTTGTTTGCCCTTGTAAATTGCTTTACAAGTTTCAGGTATTATCACCCTCAGAGTACAAAATCTTCATCTTCAGAGGTCATGTCTCAACAATGAAATATTGACAAAACTGAGCTAAAATTGTAACAATAATTTGTATTGTGTACTATTAAACATTACGTTTAGGATCGACCTTATAAAGGAATTAGAAACTAGGAAAAACCAAACTTTTCCTATAACCATACATAAGGGAAATCATTTTTTTTTTTTTTCTAATACCAATTTTTAAATGAAAACGTTACAAATTCTTATGATCTCTGAGATATTTTCACAAATGTTTGAATTTCAACATATATAAACCTCGGTTAGGGAAATCGTTTTCATTTTCTTGTAATAATTGGTTTAATTAAACCAAAATTCAGATTATCATCAGATTAATTCAAAAATCTCAAAACCAATCAATTTTAATTTCAACGTTTAATATTTAATCCAAACGCAAATATCATAAATCTTCAATAATTTTAAAAGATCGCAAAGTTCGTGCTTGAACTTTATAACAATGTTTGTTGACTTATTTCATCACATAATTTAATTTTTCGTTTCAATAATTTTTTTTTTTTTTTTTTTTTTTCAAATCATAAGTACGGACGTATGTATCTTGTATAAAAAAGTTTCCCTCAGTAAATTTTTTATTTCAATCAATTTTAGAAAGGTTGGTCAACAAAACCCTTCATATATCCGAACAACCCCAACAGAGTAATGTCTAAATCAATATGGTTTCACCTAGGAATGCTCGAACGTGTACCGTAGAAGTTAAGTTGATATATTTATCAGTTGTCAAGTTATGGTGGATACGGATGGACCAACGGCTAACCGAAACCGTATAACAATTTTGTTTACAAAAATTCTCAAAAATATTGAATAATACACTATACAACGGTTAACACCAAGCAAATCTCGAATAAGCTTCAAACTAACAAAAAACTCCATGTCGCTTTTTCTCATTTCTGCGACTTTGTGAGTTGTGAATTTTCGAAACTCATAACTCGAATTACGGCGCCTAGTAACACCTATTTCACATAGGAAAAGTATTAAAGGTCCTTAATGAAAATTAGGACTTAAAAAAAAATAAAGAAAACTTTTTAAAAATAAGCTTTTATTTTATTCTGCACTAGAAATGGAAAAATAAACTTTTAAAATTTCTCAAAATTTATAGATTTTTTCTAATAAAAATAAAAGCATGGAGTGCAACAATTAAATTAGGAGCTTGATATGGGATGACCATCATAAACCAACCCAACCTGGAAGAGGCAGGAGGTTTGCGATACTGTTTGTTACGATAGTGAGATAGGGGTTACATTGGCTTTGACTTTCGAGTCAGTCGGTTGTACATTTTTTTTTTTATAATTTTTCTGAAATTTTTTAATTTTTTTAAAATGGCGAAATGCTACAACCTCGGGACATACTTGAATCCAATGATCGGTGCTGCCCAACCGAATAAAATAAGGAGTATATAGAAACAACCCTTGGAAGAAAATAAAAGGCATGTAGCTTTTCTGGATGGTATGGTGCATTGTAAATTTAATGTCTCGTCTATCTAATTTTCACGAAGTATTATATGAGATTATGTTTGTTTGGTTATGTTAACCACCTATTGCTGCCCGCTCTATTGTAATGAGCCTAAGCTAAAAATAGAGTGGACATGCGTATACAAAGTTATAAGATTAAATAAATTAAATAAATAAATAAAATTACATGGCTCCATTGCATAACAAAATTGATGGAAAAGGTGTTTACAGATAATACTTTAAATAATTTATATATTTTACTAAATTATTTTTTTTAGTTTTTAACTAAACCTTTATGTATATGTTAATTATTAATAAATGTTATTTTCAAAAATTCAAGGAGACCGGACCAACTTTTTGCTACGCAAAGCCCGGGGGTTCCAATATATGTTACTGTTGTACTTTGTTACGAATATATAAAGAGTTATTATTCCTAATTATTTACATAAGTACCCTTCACGCATTTATTTTAATAGAAAAAATCTATACATTTTGAGAAATCTAAAAAGTTTATTTTCGCATTTTTAGTGCACATGCACCACACAAAGCTTATATTTAAAAATGTTTTATTTTTATTTTTACCTTTTTAAATGTTCGATATTTTATAAAAATTGTTTCTTGTAATTGTCGTCAGTACGGCTCACGTTAACGTTCAACATTTTAAAAGGTTGAGTGGCTTAGAGAATTTTTATATTGGGTTTCTAAAACCATTTTACTGAATGCCACATAAATCGATTCCCAATGGTATCCACCGACAAAATGTGTTGTTGTTAAATTCCAAAAATTTTAAAAATCCTTTTGGTTCATTTCTTTTACGTGAAATGGTTTACAGGTTCCAACTGTCCTGACAAATTGATTTCAATGATACTCGTGGCTGATTACAATTGTCGATTTCCTCTTCTGCTTTTCCATGACCGCATGGCCTGAGTCACACTCCATCACTTCCAAGAACTTATGATCAATTGTATGGATATTTTGAGTAGATTGTATTAATACCAAAAACATTGAAGATATGAAGCTGTTTGTATTTTGTTCCGAGCACGAGTCACTATAAAATGTTAATGTAGTTAGTGATGGTGGTAATGCGTTTATATAATTGTATAAGCAAGAAGCCACTTCGTTTCCAACTCTATTTAAGGCTTCGCTTGTAGAATGATATGGACTTATTTAAGTTTGGAGTGCGCAAGCACTTTTGTAAGTCAAAAGTTTAAACTCTCTTTGATTTATATAAATCAGCTGCAAGTTTATCGTTCCATTTTTCTCATAAGCAAAATCGGCAAGCTTGCTTGTTCTGAACCTTCAGCAGCTTTAATTTTGCAACTAAGAGGATTACGCTTGTTGCAATGCTCGTAAAAAATCGTCTATATGTCGAGATTGACACTGGCTCCGCACTATTCTCGGTGTTTAATTTGTACACTTGAGTTAAATTCAAATCGGCGAGAAGATATTTTTTGTCCCTATCTTCAATCGATTTAAGTATATTTGGTGGGATTAGTTTTGTCGTGCTGCAGTTGCTGCAAGTGCCACGTTGACCCTTGAAAACAAATTCTGAGACACTTTTGTTGTTTCCTTATTTTTCACCTCTATTAAGGAACTAACAAATGCTGCTCGAAGATCATAGGATCCTAATGACCAATAGTGGCGGAAAATGGCTTGCATTTTCTTTCTAAAATTTTTAATCCTTTCTCTTAATTTGCCTAGTCTTTTGGTTTTCTGTTTTATTTTGAATCTTATCACCGTCATCTAGTGTCTTTCAATATCTGCGACCATTTGTTCTATTAATATATCGCCTTCATCATCTAAGGAAATTTGAATGGTACCTGGTGGCTCATAAATTGGGTCAACATCACTGTCATCAAAAACCGAGTAATCAGATGGAGATTTATCCAGATGTTACAAAATTTTCGTATTTGGCCGACTAGTTCCGGGTAAAGGACAATTAGATTCTTGGATTTTAATCAGTGTTGAATTTTCATTTAACGAACATGTTATAGATTTAGAGAAAGTATCCAATGAATTATCCAAACCCACCATATGTGATTCACTAATCAACGCATTAATTGTGGAACTTGAACCTTGTTTGACAAAAGTTTCGAAAAACATTGAATCAGTGACTTATGGTAAAATCAATGTATCTTCTGAAAAAAGTAAACAAGAAAAATAAAAAATTAACAATAAACAATTTTCAGTCTTGTAGATATTGTAATTTTCTCATCTGAATTACAAATGTTTAACGCCGCTTCATTTTGAACATTAGGATTTGTGGCGTGTTTATTGGCAATATTGACAGTAACCACTACCTTGATCGGTGTTGTCGCTTTATCTGTTTAAAAACCATTCTTATCAATCGACTTCCTCTGGTTTCCATATTGCTGATATTAACAGAAGATGACTTCAGTCAATTGCTGTTTTGTATAAATGTTTGGCACTAAAACAAATTTAAATAAAAAATTGAAATACCGTATCTATCCGTTTCTAAGACGCACTTTTCCGCCAAATATCCATTTATAAAAACCGGGTGCGTCTTAGAATCATGGATTTGTTGAAATTGTATGACACCCTCGATTCTAAGACTTTTTCGTTTGTAAAAAATTATGGTTTATGTATATCGGAAAAAATATGGTCCTACTAAGAGAAAGAGATCATTGCGAACATTATAAATCGAAGAGAATTTATATTCTGTTTTCTCTTGTTATGACTGGACTTATTACGTTATACAATACAACTTCATTATTTTACTCGTTTTCAAACAAATTGAGTTATTATAAAATTTTGAAACTTGTTACCTTTTAAAAATTGCAGAACTTAAGCGAATTGAAAGTCACGTTTTTTAAACTAAAATACCTCGGTACCTATTCGCTCAAAGAAAATAAAAATTAAATTGTATATTATATTTTTTTATGGAGATTTCGATTTAACAACGAGATATAAAAGGTATCAAAATGACTTATTACCTTTTATATCTAGACCACAGGGGGATCAATACTCGTTCTATGAAAAAACCTAATGAAAAAAATGTTTCCATTTTGTTTCCATCATGTCTTCCTCCATCCAAATGAAAAAGAATCGTGAGAAAAACGATGAATAAGTTGTTTTCACCCGCTAAGGAATTTAAGCGAATTCGCAAAATACGTCGCTTAAGCGTACTATAAACGTAACACTTTGTTTACTTTTCACTAATACATTCTCAAACTTAGATAAAATATATGTAGTACAAAAATACCTCGCAAACAAATTTAATTATCATAATGCAGAAACGAAGTAAATGTTTCGTTTTTGCTACGTCCTAAACGTAACGATTACGAAGAATTGTACGAACTTAATTCTTCGCTGATATTTCGTAAACGTAACACCAAATTCCTTTATGAATATTAATGGAATAATACTTATAAATAAACGATACTCATTTAGTTTTGAGTTTTCGATCGCCATTACGTGTTTTTTTCTTTCATCATTTTTTTTTTAATAAATAAATAAATAAGCAAATAATTAACTTCCCAGTTTGATTTAGAAAAATATAATTGGTTGTTTAATATTTTTTTTTAGAATAATACTAAAATATGTACATAAGAAACTATTAGTTTTTTAGAAAAGAAAAATTGCAAAAAATGTTTCTTTAAATCCATATTGCTAAAAATGTTACGATATTATTTCACTAATCACGTGACATAAACGCAATACCTCAAGTGAACTGTTTACGAACTACTACCACATTGATAACTTTTCGCAAAAAGTCTAATTATCATAGAACGGGAACGATGTAACTGCTACGTTATTGCAACACCAAACTGTTACGTTTACGAAGAGTTGTATGAACCATATTCTTCACTAGTGTTACGTAAACGTAACACCTTGTTTGACGGACATAGTAAGCTACACTGAAAATAGACATTATATCGAGTTTCATATAGATTTCCGCTAGATGATACAGCATTTGGTGTAAATGTTAGCTAAATAAATGATAAAGTAGATTTAGTGAATCAGTTTTCGTCATTGCCTGTCAAAATATAAAATAAATTATAAAAATGACCAAATTATTTTTAAAAGTTAAATAAATTAATTATTTGGAGGCTTTTCTTAAATAAACGGAGTAGTTTTTAATTGATTTACTTATTAGTTAAGTTTAAAGTGAATCATATTATGGTTTCAATGTACATTTAATGCTAAAAATACAAATTTAATTTTTATAGAATTTTATTTCCATATTTATGATATTACCACGGGCAAAATGGTGGGACAATAAAGGTTTAATGTTCTTCTCAAGGACATGAATGGAAAATATGTATTTCTCACTGAAAATAATTTTCATTATACTTTTCACGGAACGAGAATTGTCCCCCAGGACACAGAGTAGACTAAACGAGGTAATGTGGATATTTTATATGTACACAGCGTATAATATAGATGTTGCTACTGTGTGCCGTCATATAATTTTGTTGTATTTGTGTATTTTCTCAGCATACTGTTGTTGTAGCCGAAGACATTCATTTGGTTTCGTTAATAAAATCCAAAACAAAATATACATACCTAATACCTAAACAAAAAAAATTCTCGTTATCGTCAATAAAAACAAATATTTCAAGGAGTACAAGATTCAAATACTTTGAATCTCTTGTCACTCTTGATGGGAGGAGGATATCAAGGAGCGTCTTACCGCTGGTAGCTCGTTCAATAGGCCCATTGTCATGTTCTGAAGTGAAAGTTGGATCTTGACGGATGAGTACGAAAGATGGCTGATGACATTCGAGAGAACATTTACGCGAGTCATATTTGATCTCAAAAGCGATGATGATGGTAGTTACCGAGTTTTATACAACCAGGGCTTTAACCAGAATTCGTCATCTTACGCCTGAAGCAAAGACAGCAAGTACGCTGGCTCAGTCATGTTCTGCGGGTTGATCCGGCACGAATAGTGCAGCGACCTCGGAGAGATGGGCCACCATTTGGTAGAGAACGATTTAGCACATTCTGGAAATCTAGGACGATAGAAAAAGCTATCTCGGCGTTGAAACCCTTGGAGTCAGATTGTTGATATAATGATTCTAGGCCTATTCCACTAGCACAATTCCGCTAGACACAATTCCACTGCACGCAATTCCACTGTCACAATTCCACTTGCACAATTCAACTTACACAATTCAACTTGCACAATTCAACTTGCACAATTTAACTTTTTGATAATCAAACGCATTTATCGCGCGCGCGATTTACCATCCTTAATGCGTTTGATTATCAAAAAGTTAAATTGTGCAAGTTAAATTCGTTTAATTATAAAAAAAGTTAAACTTAAAAGTTACCTTAAAAAAGAACTACGAATGTTAAACACGAATTGAACGAAAACTCGAATTGTATGCAGTGGAATCGTGTCTAGTGGAATTGTGCTTGTGGAATAAGCTTAGAATCGTAATAACTGCAGCAAAATAAATATTTTTTACCATCTTTTTGAAAGGTATCCCCTTCTTTTATTATCAATTAGCTTCTTTACACATTACAGTTTTCATTAATTTAAAATCCATAGTTATAATTGTCTTCGTAATTATGTTTCAATCACACAAATAAAATAATTAAGTGCGTGTTTGCGTTTCATTAGTGTAACTATACAAGTTATAACGTAAGTTAAATTGTGCAAGTTAAATTGTTCCCCAGTCGAATTGTGCCAAGTGGAATTGTCCCAGTGGAATTGCGTCTAGTGGAATTGTACTAGTGGAATCGCCCGGTTACCGATATAATACGGGCTAGCAATGGTCTCTAAAAACCGTTTTTTATTATTATACACACGTAGTGTTTTTTTTCTCAAAAAATTTACTGCTGTATCATACCCTACAATATCGTACATGAGATAAAAACACCCTTTATCGGTAACAAATGAAAATAAAACAAAAGGTACGTACACACCTGATAAAATATAGGTAAAACTTATCTAAATAGGGGTTTAAATTTAAAATTGCGGTTAAACCCACAAAATTTCTGCACACTATGTTATTATCCAAATTACAAAAATAAAGTATTCGCGATATACAATAACTATTAACGTCAACCTGAACAACAAATTGGAAACGATTAAAACAACCTTCTGGTTCTGAATATAGTACAGTCACGCCACGGTTACTACTTGTAGTATTAAAACCGATCGCGGACATTCTATGTCTTTCCTAAACAAGCCAATTGTTGTTTTTTTATATTTATGTATTTTTATGTGCGCAAAGGTAGTTTCTCATTACCTTAACAGAATCGATAGCAATTTAATATTGTTTTGCTTTTAATTATATAATTGATTTCCGTGGTCGCGTCGCCGTATTTAGCGTGGCCTTTAAATTTAGTCGGATTCTTATCGCCTTAGTCAGTATTTGCAAAGTAAGATAATATCAATCAATGAAGCGAATATTATTTTACATGTATATTATCAGTATCACAATCATGTATTTACATCAAGCATTTATGATAAGCGGATATACATACTTTACACTCGTAGACTGGGATTTTCCTTAGGTGTACGTCGCTAGGTCACATGATAAATAATAATCACTTTTTCACTTTATTCGATTATGTCTGTTTAATAAAATACTTATTACAAATTTTATGTAATTCTAGAATCTCACAGATGTTGGCTATCCATTACATGGACAACAAACGAAATCAAATAAAAAGGATGCAATTAATCGTCTTCGAAGGTTGCGTAAAATAGGCGATAAATTACCACCACCCTACCCAAATGGTTGGTACGGAATTATAGAATCAGAAAAACTTAAACCAGGAGAAGCCGTAAACGTAAATTATATAGGACAAAATTTAGTTGTATTTCGTACTGAATCTGGAAAAGCACATGTGTTGGATGCATACTGCCCACATTTGGGAGCAAACCTAGGAGTAGGGGGTGTCGTTCGCGGTGAATGTATCGAATGCCCTTTTCATCACTGGACGTTTCGAGGATGTGACGGAATTTGTGATAATATACCTTACATGGTAAATGGAAATATACCGAAAAACGCTCGAGTCAAACACTGGGAATCGTGCGAAAAAAATGGACAAATCTTTTTTTGGTACCATTGCGATGATGATCAGCCATGGGAAATTCCTGAGGTTAAAGAGATTACAACTGGTGATTGGGTGTTTCACGGACGCAATGAGTTTCTTGTAAGTTGTCACATACAAGAAATCCCTGAAAATGGTGCTGACGTTGCTCATTTAAATGCGGTGCATGGATGTAATATGTTGACGGGAAACGATTTACGAACAATTGAAACGTATTGGGGCAGTTTTGCTAAACATATCTGGGACGCAAAGTAATCTTACTTTAATTTTTAATCTACCTAATCAAAAATAATTTATAGATCTAACAAACCTTTTTATTATATAGATGGATGCCACCAGCAGAACACAAACCATCTCATATTGCTACTATTGATTTGAAACATTCAATACGGATTTGTAATAAAATCGAAATATGTGAACTTATAGTGTTCGCAGAACAAGTTGGACCTGGATATGTTTTGTTACATATGCAGTCAAGTTTTGGACCAATGATTGTGCTGCAAACAGTTACAACAGTTGAACCTCTAGTCCAAAAAGTTATCCATCGGTTTTATGGTCCGCGATACATGTTTTGGTTTATTAAATTTGGTATATGGGCCGAAAGTGTTATGGTGAGTAAATTAATAACAGTTCGTTTAATAAGGGCCCCCTGAAAAAGAATAAATGAAAAAAAAAACCTAAAATACTTATACGGTCTACACTATTCAATTGTGAAAAATAAAACATTAATGGCTAATCACAATAATAAGCCTAGTTTTCAGTTGAAAATCCTTGCAACTTCCAAAACCTATACTAAATAACTAAAATTAGGTAAGAGTTAAGCCCTTTCCCCGTATGTACCGCGATTTTACTCGTAGGAGTAAAAATAGTTCACTAATTTATCTGCGATTTAAAACAAAATGTGACATTTAAAATCAATTTATCATTTTTCCTCAATTTTGGGTTTGACGTACAATATTACGAAATGAAGTTAGGCTGGGATAGAATATCATGATATTTTATATCATTTTTGCCCATTTGAGCATGTCCAGTATGTACATAAAAAGTCATTGAAAAGTAACCTCTTAAATTGATATTTCGGTTGCCGTCTATGAGACATTAGAAGAAGTTAATTTTTTTTTTACTTTAGGTAGCTTACTTGATTAAGGCAGACAGCATCAGTAATAATTAACATTTACAACTCACTTTGAAAATTTCACATAGGGTGGGGGGGGGGGGGGGGTTAGTTATCTTAAGGTATAAACACTAATCTAAACAAAAAAAATTGGACTCTCCTTAGCAGTAGATCCGTCAAATTTTTTTTTGTGTTCTGGCGGACAGTATTGAAATAAGAAAACGGTGTAACAAAAATTTGATTTTACTTATTTCATTTTAGTTTTTATAATTGTAATGTAATGTAATTTAAAATGTGTGGTTTTCTATACTTGATTAATTTGGAGCAGTTTTATCATTAAAATGCCAAAAAATTGTGCTTAAAAATTGCAGAAGTTTAATGTTAAGTTCACTTAAATATATTTTTAAGTCACTAAATAGTTTTGAAACTATGTATATTAAATCATATTTACCACGTTTTAAATGATAAATTTAAGCTAAAATTTAACATTTTTAAAACATTTATGTTTTTAGTCACACTAAATCAATATCAAATTTCTGCAATTTTTAAGCACACATTTCTGGTATTTAAAATGATAAAATTGTCAAATTAATCAAGTAAACAAAAACAAACTTTAAACTACTACTATATTACCAGCCTAGAGAATCGTAAAAGATTTCTCATTTTACTTAAAACACAAAAGAATTATAAAAATTTTCCATTCCAATGTCATCGGTGTACTGCCTATACGTATTATATTCGCAACGCATTTTAAAATCATTGCCTTATAAAATACACCAATACAACGATAATATTGGAAATATCAGGACAGCGATTTTGGTCGCAAAATGAGGATTGAGAATTTTGTATACTATGTACACGGCGTATAATATATAGTATGTACATTTTCCTTTGACCCTTCGTTCTTAACATTCAGTTACCTGTCTTTCATTCATCAAGACAAGATACTGTAAATTGGGTCGAAAGAATCCGATCGTTACAGACATCATTTTGTTGAGCCTTTAGTTTTACAAGTGTACCTGACACTATAGCAGTTGTGTAGTTGTTTACAGAAAATCGTTAATATTTTGTGAATTGTTTTTTTTTTTTTAGAATTTTTTTCAGTGGCACTATTCTGGATTTCGCGGCGAATGGGGAATTGATTAAAGTATTTTTCATACCGGCTGCGTTGACTTTGAACTTTAAAAATGAAAATTCGTTTTCTTACTCTTTAGGTTTGTAATTTCATTTTGTTTGATTAGTAGTGTCACGTTTTATAGAAATATTTTGAAATTGTTATAAAGTAATTTTTTTTAAGTGATAATTTTTAAAAATAAAAAGTAAATTTTTAAAAGTCCAAAGTCAACGAACTTTAAGGCTACATGCAAAAATTTGACCTTTAAGGTAAAAAAAACACAGCGCGGTATTGGTTGATTTGAATTGGTTGACAAAAAAGAAAATCGTATGTTTTGAATAAAGGCAGTGAGTGATACATGTACGATTTTTGCTTTAAGGCAATAAAAACAGTCGCATCAAGTAGGCGATATTAAATGCCTCTAATGGTGCCTTTACACTATGCGATTTGTACGCAACGTTTGTTGTAAAATATTTTGCTGCGTGGGAATCATGTAGTGTACACCACAAAATCAAATTGCACGTAAATTGCATTGAAATTGCAGCCAACCGCATTTTCATAAAATGTGTTTACAATATTTTTGACAGCTATCTAAACTGCAGTACAGTATCCTTTTTGCTGGATAAATTACCTCAAAATTATATCTCGACGTTGTATTTGTGATTATACGCTTTTAAATAATATTTTGGAGGACGAGGGTGTCATTTTTGCGAAATTTTTAAACGTTTTAGGATCTTCATCTTAAAAACGAGACTTTGAATATCCTTTTCTCCAAAATCTCGCCTTTGTAGCCAGTTCCTTGCCAACATAGTCCTATTTTTAATTTTACGCCGCTTTAATTTTCTTTTTTTTAATAATTGCAATCGTATTTGCACATAAGGCTGTGTTTCAAACGAATAAAAAATATAAATCCGCATAAAAAGTTATAAAGTTAAATTTTTGACATTTTATTCACCACACAAATTTTTACTGGTCACGGACAAGTTAAAACTTTGTAGCTTGTATTTTGCTTTTCTCTACGCAAAACAAAAATAAAAAACGTACACGTCACATTTTTAAGCAGTTTCATTTGAAACACCAAAACGATTAAAAAGTGAGGAAAATTTAATATTTTTTACCACAGTTAAAAAATTTAACTTTTTGGCGGTTTGAAACACAGCCTAACTCGATCAAAATTAAATTTGGGTGGTTTTCCATTCTGAATAAGTAGAAAAATACACCACTAGGTATTCTAATTTTTTTAGGCAGCTCATCCAATTTTTAGTTGTATGGTGTAAAGAAAAGAATAAAAAATTCAATACGATTATTTCCCCTATTGTATAATAAATATTGCATGCTTATCATCGTACAGTGTAAGGGCACCTTGGCAAAAATTGAAAATTAAACATTTAAAATTACATAACCTTTAAAAAAAAACTGACAGATATTTCAACCAATCACCGCGCTGTATTTTTTTACCTTAAAGGCAGACGCATGCCAAAAGACCAGGTTTTTCGACACGCAGTCTACACTAAAAAGATAAATTTTTTTCATCTCTCTTATGTTAAATTCTAAAAAGTTACTATTTTTTTTGTTGTTGTTGTATTAACTTTTTAGAATATAACACAAGAGAGATGGAAAAATTGAATTTTTTTCATGTATTCACTGCCTTAAAACGTAAAATTTTGCCGTACGAACTTTTTAATGTTTTGGCAATTACTAGAATTAACATTTGTGTCGTTTTGATTTATGTACATAAATTTAATGGCAATTTTGACAACTATTTTCCTCCACTGATTTAGCAGAAGAATATTATTATTCTTCAGGAAAATATAATTTAGTGAATAAATAAAAACAAAAACTTTTCAAAATGTGGAAAATGTGGTGCAATTAATTCGTAAGCCGGCATAAATACACTTTTGGGGAATTATGAAAAAAGAGTAGGGTAATGAATAGGAAAAAGTATTGCAGTTTTCCACAATTCTCTATTTCTAGGGAAACCAGAATAATACCTCTACAGGAAGTAATTTTTGGTTCGATTTTAGCAAATTTGTGCTGCCATCTATGTAATGTTTATTGAATTAGTGACCACACGATTTGTAGTAAACTTTTATTTCAATTTGAACGAATGCTGTTATAAAAATTTTATAAATTTTCGTTTAAATAAACCTATTATTACAAGAAAATGATAACGATTTTCTTAACCGATGTTCATATATGGTGAAATTCAAACCTTTGTGAAAATATCTCAGAGATCATAATTGAGAATTTGTAACATTTTCATTTCAAAATTTGTTTTATAAAAAAAAATTGAGTTCCCATATGCTTTATAAGAAGTTTGGTTTTTTCCTCGTTTCTAATCGTTTTATAAAAGCTCCGTTTTGTAGGGGGCAACCAGCGAGTTAGTAACAACTTTAAGTAAAACGCAATATACAGAAAGTGCGTGTCACTGACCAGCGAATCTTTAAGAACTTTTCGTTCAGTTCAGCTGTCACTTAACAGAGCGAAAACTGAAGGATTATTTTCTATTTATCTCTTGTTAGGGATTCGGTGGCCAATATGTCAAATATTCTATAAGGAAATAATTTCGTCAAATTCTGTAAGGATTCTTACTGATTCGCTGGTTAACGTTATATGGCTGTTTATAATCTAGGTTGCTTTGCTTTAATACAAGAGAAAATACCCTTAAGTTCCATCGGAACTTATCGGTGTTTCCACATCCATCATTCTAAGGCTTCACGAATTAAAAAAGTTTTTTCTGAATTAAAATCCTTGTAAAATGTGTTGTTTAAAAATGATGTTAAAAAATGAATTAAAAATGTGTTGAAAGTAAATAAAACTTGGTTTTATTACTTATAAATTAATTTTTTTATTGAATACAATTTAAATTGGTTTCAATCTTGTAAATAGGTAATTATAAACAATGAAATAAATTGGCACTGAAAAAGGAATATTTCATTAAAACTTTTAACAAAATAAAAATTTAAGGGTCACCAAATTTTATTTTTATATTTACATTCTTGTTGTAAGAACTAAAATCGAAATAAAATTAGAAATAATATTTTATTATGAGTATAACTCAAAAAATTTATTCACAACAATTTATTTGTAATATTTGTTTCACTACTTTTCACAAAAGCATTGAACCTAAGCATTTTTTTGTAAAAAATGTATTAAAATAGATCAATAAAATAAAATACATATGTCCTTTTTACGAAAAAGAATAATTTTTTTTAAAACACCTTTTTCATCAATTCAAATTTTTGGTATGAAATGCGAATTTAAATGCACATTTTTTAAAATGCGCATTTTTTGATTAAATTAAATTACATTAAAATCATTAAATTAATTGAAATTGTACAACTCTGAATTAATAAATCGATAAATATAATTAATTAAAATATAAACTGACATCAAACAACGTACTACAAATGCACATAAAAGCTACATGCACGTAACTTTTTTAAATGTGTCTTCGCTAAATGCAAATTTTTCATTCGGACGCACCCTATCGGCATGTAGGTTTTTAAATATGTCTTCGCTAAATGCATATTTTCCATTCGGATACACCCTTTATATTTCTTCAAAATGAATTATTTTCTCCACTTTTTCATGTAAAAAAGAAGTGGTCCGTCCGAAATGGAAAATGTGCATTTAGCGAATACACTTTTCAAAAAACTACATGCGATGTAGTTTTTATATGCATTTTTAACCTTGCTTGATGTCAATTTATATCATAATTATCGATTTATTAATGCAAGGTATTATAAAGAAATTTATTTTAATTCAAAAATGTGTTAAATTCGCATTTCGGACGCACCCGTTGTTTAATTCATTTTTGATCACCTTTTCTAATTTGGGTTGCCAAGTTCCGATAGCGAATTTCTCTGTTGTTTTCGTCAAATTCCAGTAGCATTTTAATTATTATAAATATAAAATAATATTATAGAACTTTTAGCCATCTTTTAAATTAACAATATCGTTTTTTGACTTTTTAATTTTCAGTTCGAACGTGACATGATGGCCTGGAATCAAAAAGTTTTCGTTGATTCTCCATGTCTAATCAAAGAGGATAGACTAATCAAACAATATCGACAATGGTACAGTCAATTTTATTCACCGAATAGCACAACATTCGGATCTGCCAAAGATGCTATGTCATGGTAAACCAATGGACTAAAAATATTACCTATTAATTTTTTATTAGAAAGTAGTTGTAAAAATGTATATTTAGTTTTTTATAGTTTTAATTTTCATAACAAAAATATATAAATACAAACGAGTTATTGTGTTATATTATTTCATATTAAATACAAGCTGTTTCGCGTTTTAACCAGGCGACTGTAAGTTCGTCTCCCTCAGTTTCCAAAATTGGAAGAATTGTATCCAGGACACGTTGATTATAGCTATTCAAATGATTTCGTTCTTTAGCGTTTAATAAGTTTACATCAACCATTTTCGTTTGGATCGGGCACATTGTAATAGTGTAAAAGGTTAAAGCACCTCGACCGGCAAAATCGCGCTCCAACGATGCTGGTACAATTTGTACAATGTCCTCGATTCGGATTCCAAATTTACCGTCTTCATAGTAACCCGGCTCATTTGAAAGAAACATATTTTCACAAAGCCCCGGATCATCAGGCATTTCACGAATTCCTACACCCATCGGGCCTTCATGAACGCACAAATAACTTCCTATTCCATGGCCTGTGCCATGCCGATAATCCATACCGACATCCCAAAGAGCTTTGCGTGCTAAAGTATCTAGAACTTTGCCTTTGACTTTGTTAGGGAAAATAGTTGTGCCTAGTGTAATTTGCCCGATAAGAACGCGAGTATAACATTCTATTTCATATGGGGTAGGAGTTCCAAAATGCATAGTGCGCGTAACATCTGTTGTGCCGTCTAAATATTGGGCACCTGAATCACAAAGATATATTTCTTTATCAGTAATTTTTCGGTTGCTTTCTGGTGTTGAATGATAGTGAATGACTGAGCCATTAGGACCCGAACCATTTATAGTTGGAAAACTAATGCCAACAAACTTTTCTCGTTTCCTGAAAATGAAAAACGTTAAAATAAAGCCACTATTAAATCTGTTAAGAGTTACACACGATCTAAATTCTTCCAATTTATCGGCGCCATTCATTTCATCCACATCTTGATTAGTGTTAACCTGATTTTCCAACCATGCGAAATATTGACATAACGCAACTCCATCACGAATATGCGCATTTACCATGCCACGCGCCTCAACTTCATTTTTCACCGCTTTCATCAAACTAATTGGTGTGATTTGTTGTAAACGCCTTTCGCACGGAATTAATGATGTTAAACCAAAGCTCGATCCCTTACTTATCCAAACTCTAGTTTTATATTTCCCAATCTTAATCCAAATAAATGAAAAATGAAATATATAGGTAACATTTAGCACACAAAACGATTTAAATTATTTCACTTACAAGTTCTGATAACATTGATTTAATATCTTCATATTTTCTTAAGAGTACTACAACTTCATTCGCTTTAAAATGTGTCTGATAGTCAACAAGTTTATTTTCGTCAACAAACAAATAAAAATCGTCAGTAGTAATAATTACATACGCGAAAAACAACGGGTTGTAGTCGATGTCAGACCCGCGCATATTCAAGAGATAAGCAATTTCATCTAAAGCCGTCACCACCATTATATCGGCCTCTTTATCTGCCATTTCTTTACGTATTTCTATTAGTTTATCGCCTGTTGTACGACCTGCATACTCAAGACTTAAATTAAATACTTTCGTGTGCTTCAGCGGAGGCTGCTCAGTCCATACCGAGTCAACGAGATTTTTTTCAATCGCAATTAATTTATTACTATATGACTCCAGTTGAGTTTCCAATGTATGCCACGCTTGATACGACATTAACATTGGATCGGTGCCAACTTTTGAACCTGAGGGAAGTTTTTTATTTAAGCATTGTCCGATTTCTGGAGTTGATGGGAGCCCATCTTTCATTAGAGTCCAATTTGAGTCTAGCTGTTGGTCCGCTTGTAAATAGTAACGACCGTCTGTCCAAAGCAAAGCATCATTTAAAGTTACAACACAGGTACCTGCCGACCCATCGAAATTCGAAATAAATGCGCGCCGTTCGTCGTGCTGTGATAGCCATTCACTCTATTTGAATAGAAAAGGAAATGTCATTATAAGGTTGCATCTTACTAAAATCATTTAAGTAGTTAGGTATTTCATTTAAGCTAAGTTTTTTTTTCCGATTTAATCGATCCGATCGTTTGATTTGAGTACTAAAAATTTGTAACATAGAATACTCAGATCAATTAGATCGGAAATAAGAAACACAGCAATAATATACCTGGTGAGCATCATCACTAGGTATAATGTAAGCTTGAATGGTTCCTTCATTTTCTGGAAGAGTTTGCATTAATTTCCGTAAGGCTGTTAATTTTTTAGTTGAATCCTTCTTCATGATTGGATCGCTATTATGGAAAGATTAGGTGTTATTAGATATTTTTGCATAAAACAGCCACGATTTGATTTGGCAACTAAACTTAAAAAATGAAATTTATTTTGATGTAACGGCCGTTTTCAGGCAGTCACATAATGACGAAGCAAACGTTGGCTCTATTTAGTCGGTTATTTAACAATCTAAAAAAATTGGCAAGGAACTGAATATAAATAGAAATCATCTCGGACTTAACACGATAATCAATCGACAACAACACACTTAACCTCAATTTATGAAAAAAAAAATTTATGAACTTCCATTTAGCTAGAAAGCTTGGTTACTTACGAACCTCATTGTACTATGGTGTGTACTTTCTTTAATTGAATCAAACACGGATACCGAGAAACGCTTCGCACAAAATTGTATGTTAAAATATAGAATAGTTTTAAATATTCGAGTAGCTCTATTATCCTTGAAAATTTTTAGATTAAACATTATTCAAGTATATTGCCAACCTTATCACGTCTAAATTAAATTGATTGCGATAAATCAAAACTAAACTTTAAAAACAAAATATGTAGCACAAAAATGAATTATTTTGCCTTATCATTGAAGAAACTCAAACACCGCACGATAACTGTGCAAAAATTTTGTTTTGTTGACAACTCAATTCGGACAAATGTCAATGACCATATGATTCTTAGGAATGTATAATTTATAATTACGAGAAATTGTTTTCACTTACTTTAAATTATTTAATTAATTATTATCTAGAATAATGATAAAACTTTATTAATTCGACACGATAGTTGATTTATTTTCATTAAATTCTACTGTCAGTTTCACACACAAAAACCAAATTAAAATGCTACTTCATTTCAGTGCTTACCATACCAACACAATTAAGGCTGATTTACATTCAACGACAATCGACGTCTGAAAAAAAATTGAAACACAACATAGGGAAAAGTATAAAGACAAAAAGAGAAAAAACAATCATCTGCTTAAAAAAGTCAATTGAAACCCGAGAAACAAACCCAAAACCCTCGTCTGCTTTTTTTTGCAGATGTCGAGTTTCATCTTTTTTCTGTAAAATCGTCGATGCGTGAATAAATAACTATAAAAAGGTTACATAAATAAGAAAATCAGTCATTTGCATTGGTTTATGACATATTTTTTGTTTAAATTAACTTTTTATGTGTAAAGAAAACGAATTTTTGATTTGACATCTGCATCTGCGAAATTTTTTGAATTGAAAGAATTTTTGAAGAACATTTTGGAAACAAATTGTTGTCGTCTTGACTAATAAAAAAACTAATTTCAATTTTAGAACCATACAAATGCGTTATTATATATAATTGCTCAAAATAAGGTTGCAATACTAAACCAGAGATGGCATCGCAGAAAGCTTTGATGGCTCTTTTTAGTTAATGAAATTTTATAAAGATGACAGCACGGTCGATCATTGTTCGAAGACGAGAAGTTATATAGAAAGTTGTGGTCAATTAATTATGTATATTAAATAGAAAATCTGCCTCTTTCTTTAAAACAAATCGATTTAAACTATAAATCTTAAACATAACCAAGAAGCTTGTTATTTTATGAGCTCAGTAATTGTAGAATAAACGTCATCTCATTTTTAAATATCGATAAAATGAATTTGCACTTGCACAATAGTAAATGTATACTTGTCCAGATTTCTAAGTTAAGTTTAGAAGCGGACGCCATTTCTTATCAGTTTTAATAACGTTAGTGCTATGTTATACTATACTCCACATAACATAAAATCTAAATTGAAAATTTCATATTTCTAGAGGAGGTGGGTCTTGAGTTAGTGCACATAAAGCTATCAACACACACCAAATGGATAATTTGGACTCTTCTATACATCCTCTTCCGTTAAAATTTTGAGTAGTACAATGTTCATGATACCTATACTTTTTTTATAGTTCGTATAGGAAAGTCAAAATTGTTTCGTCTTTCATTTTTTCAAAATATATGAACCCTCCTGGTTCAATTAGCGAACATATAACGTCTTACTTTGTTAACTGGAGAGTCTGAATCGGAATAAAAATAAAAATGCAAATTTTGCTCAAAATAAAAACTAAAAATAATTTTCTTTTTAATTTTATCAGTCGACATTAAAAATTAAGTAAACAAAAGGCGTTTTTAAATTGGCGATTTTAACACCATGACAAAGAACGTGAAGGGAGGGAGGTCAGTTAAGTTTGAAGGCGCTGAGTTGGAGGCGTTATTGGACCAAGATTCATGCCAAACTCAAGACGAGCTAGCTGAAACTTTGGGAGTGACTCAACAAGCGATTCAAAACCGTCTCAAGGCCATCGGTATGGTTCAAAAACAAGTAAATTGGGTTTCGTATGAACTCAAGCCAAGCGACGTGGGATGCCGTTTTTCACGTGCGAACAACTGTCCCAAAGACAAAATCGGAAGGGTTCTTTGCATCGAATCGTGACGGGAGACGAAAGGTGAATCCACTATGACAACCCAAAGCGAAGAAAATCGAGGGGTAACCCCGGTCATGCATCAACTTCAACGACCAAACCGAATATTCATGGCAAGAAGATAATGCTGTGCATCTGGTGGGATCAGTTTGGAGTGATCTACTATGAGCTACTCCAGCCTAACGAAACCAAAACTGGAGAACGTTATCAACAACAATTTGATGCAATTAAGGCGAATATTGAAGCTCAAACGCCCACAATAAGTCAAAAGACATGGCAAAGTGATCTTTCAGCCCGACAATGCCGGCCACATGTTGCAAAAGTCGTCAAGGAAATTTTGGGGCGCTTCCATGGGATGTCCTACCCCACCCGCCGTATTCACCAGACATTGCTCCTTCCGACTACCACTTGTTCCGTTCGATGACTCATGGCCTGGCCGAGCAGCACTTCACTGCTTACGAAAAAGCCAAAAATTGTGTCGATTCTTGGATCGCTTCAAAAGATGAGGAATTTTTTCGACGCGGAACCCGTACGCTGCCTGAAAGATGGGAAAAAGTCGTAGGTAACGATGGGCAATACTTTGAATAAAATACATTGTACCTATTTCTCTGAATAAAGCTTCGAAGTGCATGTGTGCAAAAATGATATTTTTTTCGGACTTACAGTGAAATCATAAACTTTGTTGCGGCCAATTTGTTCGTTTAGTAATGAGGGGTTGTATCGTTCCTTGTATATTTCTAGTTCTTCTAAACTGTTCATTAATGGTCCTTTTCGTATTCTATGAAAAACCTGTGAGTTTTGTGTTGATGTCAGTGTAATTATGTTTTTCTGTCGTTAGTATTTGTGCATATTTCGAGCCGAATTCTTTTATATCGTTTCCGATTTCTTTTATATGTTCTGTAAATCTAATTTCGAAAGTTCTACCAGTTTGCTCGATATAGAATATGAGGCAATCATTACGTGTATTCTTGTAGATTTCGGTTTTTATGGGTGTATTTATGTTACGTTGTTTGAGTCGATTCCTTAATTTGTAGTTTTGTTTTAAATGACATCATGTATGGTTTTTAAAAACCTTCGTTATATTCTTATTGTTGTTGTTATTATACTCTATAGTGATGCATTTCAACTCTTTTAAGTATCTTAATTTTATTTGGACATTAACCTTATTGGGAAGCTCATATATCCAAGTTAAAAAGTTTATGGCATCTGCCTCACGTATTTTTTTCCTCCTCTGTGATTTATGGCCTGTTTCTGTGTTGAAAATTACATTTCATACTTAATAAATTTGCTTGTTTAACGCGGTCCTGGTCATCCTATTCTACTGTTTCTTACAAACGTAGAACGTACATACCTATTGTTCATTTTGTCAATTAAGTCCATGTTAGATCCGTTTTTTGTTGCTATGTGTTTAATGATTTTCAGTTCTTCCATGTAGTCCTGATTGTTCATTGGAACGTGCTTAGTCTATTTATTAAAAAGTTGAATGCCGTCATCTTATGTTGGTATGGGTGATTAAAAGGAAGGTTAGTCGGTTTATTCATTGTTCTACAGGTTGAGTGACTAGAAAATATTAAAAAATGCTTATTCAAAAAAGTTGAAGTCTAAAAGTCGACTTCTAGCGCAGCAAATGATTAACCCGAGTATTATGTGAGATAGTTAAAATAAATATTTACTTTTGTTTGATTACTTAATCTCCAGTCATTGTTGAAGTTGAATGTTGATTATTGGTAGAACATTCGCCATTCTTGTCACGTCTTGGTTTATGTGTTTGGAAGATGAGTACCCTAGCAGAAGGTATCATGAATTGTTGAATGAGTTATCAGATGAATTTTATTCAAGGCGCGGGACAAATGTTGTGTGTGGACATAATGTTTACATAATAAATTATACGAGGTTCATGAGGAACTTTATGAATAAATTATGATTTCTTTAGCTTATTTATGCATCAAATTCATTGATTAAGTTCAACACCAATTCTAAACGAATTTAGGTTGTCGAGTGGATAGTAAACGATTTATTAAGCCAATTCTTAACGAATTTAGATGGCCAAATACACAATAAATGACCCAATGTTTACGTTACAAGGGTAATTGCTGTAACAAAGGTCCTTGCGGCGCAGAAGATTCAAAACGTTTAGTTTTACTAATCAACATTTCTAATCATTTGATTTAGAACAAAGTACTTTCATACCAGACGCTTTGCCTCAAATTTTTTAGTTAACACAAATGTGAAGCTTAGACTCTTTCGATTCTTTCGAAGTGCGCGCCTTCTTTGTTTGTACCATCACTCAAAAAAATATCGTAGGTGAAATTGAATAATCAATTTCGTTGAATTTTGATTAACATATTTTATTTAATTTGATAGAAAAATTGTTGATTTAATTATAAACCATGTCCATTTGAAGAAGGATTCATCAACATATAATGAAAAATAAGACTTTTACTAACATTTTATTCAAATTGATGGACTACCCCTCTTCAATTTTACTATATTTAACTTAATGTGTTAATTTAACGAAATTTCTTCAAATGAAAGAATCAACAATTGAACAGTTTCGTATCCTTTTCATAGTTTTTTCGTCAAATTGAAGAAATTTAGTTAACAAAGTACAATTACACAATGCTACTACTACAATCGAAGAAATTTGTATTGAATTGACAAAATAACCTAAAAAATTACGACTCCACGTGAATTTAGTTTACAGTTTAACAAAGCAAGTTCAGAAGTATTGTACGTAGGTGGTTAAATCCAATATAATAATTATTAATTAAAAGTGCACAAATAGGCATAATATAATATATAACGTGAAACATTAGCTGGCAGAACGTAAGAGTTTTTAATATAATTATGCTTATATCGCTTTATTGTAATATTGCAAATAGTAATTGTGTTTGAAAAAATTACAGGTATTTTTGTTAGTCATTTTGAAGATCTCGAATTTTGTTTGTTTAATTATCTTTACAAATAATCTATAATAAAGTAAATATGTTGAAGTGTTATTTGTGTAATTTAGATAGTTTTAATTTAAAGTCGTTAATTATTCATTTAAATATCATGAATTCGCTTACAAGGTACAGTGTTTATGAATGTTGCGAGGGAATATGCGCGAACAAGTCTTTTCCTAACGTTAAAAGCTTTCGGGATCATATTAATAAAATGCATCAAGCGGCCACTTTAAGTTTAAACAAAGAAGAAATCCAAGCAACTATTCCTTTGCGTCAAAACAATGAAAGTAACTCAGAGCAATGTCGAAATTAATTCAATATCAGACGAAAAAGTTTGTGAAAATTTAGTTTTTCCAACTGATTCATTAGTCGAAGATGCTGCTAGATTCACACTTTTGCTTCATAATAATAATAATTTTACTCGAAAGAACGTTGAGGATATTCAGAAACTAATTGTTGATACTTTCTTACAACCGGCAACATCTTATTTAAAAAAATATATAGATAATAGAATTGAGAATGTTGAAATCAAGAACGATTTAGTAAACTTTGTTGAAAAACTATCAAATCCGTTTAAGCATTGCAAAACAGATCATTTGCTACACGTGTGGTTAAAACAAAATAATTTACTACAAGAATCAGTTCAATTTTTAATAAATGAGTCAGTGGGTGTATTAATGCAAAATGGTGAGGCTATATATGATGAGCAGTGTACGAAAGGCGTTTTGCTTCCTCTTAAGTTTCAAATCAAAAAAAGATTTGAACACTGCGATATTCTTAGCGAAATGATGGATAATATGAAAAATATACAAAAAAATCCAGAATTACTTTCAAATTTCATTAATGGAAAATTATGGCAGAAAAAAACTGCTCCATATCCTGGTGAGATTTGTATTCCTTATTTTTTATTTACTGATGATTTCCAGATAAATAATCCTCTAGGCACTCAATCTCAATCAGTTTGTGGAATTTATTATAGTTTTCCTCTACTTAATAATGTTTCTAAATTAGATAATATTTTTGTTGCTGGATTTATAAAATCTCAGGATCTAAAAACCTTTGGAAATGACGCTTGCTTAGCTCATTTAATAAATGAAATAATCGAGATGGAATGCAAAGGTATTCCTATAAGCACTGTTGGAGGAGTAGTGAATGTTAGATTTATTTTAGGCTTGGTCATTGGTGATAATTTGGGTATAAATTCAATTTGTGATTTTAGCAAATCCTTTTCAAGCACCTTTTTTTGTCGCTTCTGTAAGGCGCCGAAAACAGAGACACATTATATGGCACTTCAGGAAAATAAATATTTACGTAATATCCAAAATTATAATGTAGACGTTGATACAAATTATTTTGAAGAATCTGGAATAAATCAAAATTCTCCTTTAAACAGAATTAGTTCCTTTCATGTAGTTGAAAACTTTGCTGTAGATATTATGCATGATTTGTTTGAAGGTATTTGCCATTATGATGTTTGCAAAATAATTGATTATTATTTACACGTTGTTGCCCTTTTTTCGTTAGAAACATTAAATATTAGAAAACAAACGTTTAATTATGGTTCAATTGAAATAGGTAATTTGTCGAAACCAATAACAATTGAACATATAAAACGTTGTAGATTGAAGATGACTGCAAGTGAGATGAAAACTTTTATTCTTTTGTTTCCACTCATGATAGGAGATTTGATTCCTGAAAACGATATTGTTTGGCAATTTTACCTTCTTCTTTTAAAAATAATTGATTTACTTCTTAGACGAAGCTTAACAAAGGATGATATAACGGTAATGCGACAGTTAATATGTGAGCATAATACAAGTTATGTAGAACTATTCGCGGACACGCTTAAACCAAAGCACCATATATTAGTGCACTATCCAACTGTTGTAGAATTTTCCGGTCCACCTAGGCATTTTTGGTGCTTTAGGTTCGAAGCTAAGCATAAAGAAATTAAAGCCTATGCAAACGTCATAGCGTCTAGAAAAAATATTTTGTTAAGCTTAGCAAAAAAATGTAATCTGAAATCCTCGCTCTCTTTAATGTCACCAAATGAAAATAATTTTGTATTTAAAGATAATTACCGCATTGAAAGTTAAAATATAAATTTATTATTCAACAAAACTAAAATTAAACAACAAGATGTAATTGCTTTAAGCAACATAAGTTTCAAAGGAACTAACTACAAAAATGGGTTGATTCTTTCATTGTTTAGGTCATCGCTAGGCCTATTTGAAATAGAAGAGATATTTGTTTTGAAAGAAACTTCCGAAATATTTCTACTGGTTAATGAGCTTTTGGTGAATTCATTTAGTTCACATTTTGATGCATATGAATTACATAGTCCCAAAATTTTTATTGCCGAAAAATTATTCTTTAAAATTACAGATTTTAATTGCTTGCCTACCAACATTCATTGTACTGTAAAAGGAAAGCTGATGATTAAATTAAAAGAATATTTGTAATTTATAATGCTTATCTAAGTTATTTTAATTTTATTTCTTATAAATACATAGTAACATTTTGTAAATCTGTAATAAGTACCTAACATTTAATATAGTTAGTAACCAATAACCTAGTACCTAACTTAATATATTGCGCGATTGAACAAAATGACAGAAAACGACCAAGTAATAACTTATCAATTACTTCCAATGGAAGATGAAACCGAATATCATTTGATTCAAAACTATAATGTACCGATGAATACCAAGGAATCAGATCAAATGACTCAACCACATATCGATGCATCTACGGGATCTACACTAGAATGTTCATTGACTCTAAAGGAGAAGTGTGACATAAAAGAATTATTGGAAACATGGAATCTAAGCATTCTCTTTCCAGCATTTTGTGGTAAATTGTCAAAAAATAGTGTTCTTGCTGTTATATAATTCTATATCTTTTAAATA